>CM056171.1:58547676-59194676 GCA_029691765.1 Entomobrya proxima | reverse complement strand
CCAATCTATTTCGTTTTAAAGAGGTCAGCCCCAAGTCGCACTGAAAGAGAACTTGGAGCACTACAAAGTTTTCCAGGGGATGAGGAGTCCGCTCCACCACACATTTCTTCTCCATTTCTATTTTTTTAACTTAAAAACAAGCTGTGATCCTTTACGTGCTGAGTTTTGTACTGAACTGTGCATTCCCTTCAGAAACCAAAAACCCACCTGAAAAGCTTTATGTACAACAATAGCCAGCAAGGCCATACATACCTTCATACCATAAAGGACCTTGTGCCAGTCCTTAGGAACATATGGGTCCCTTTCAAACAATGTCAGTCAAGTTCATGTGAAGCAAACTTTGCATGAAATATATACAATAGGTATGCATTATGGGTAAAGCAAACAAAGAACATTTTTCGTAAAGCTACTTTGCTGGAAAAGGACAGTATAGCGCCATCCATGAACGTGCTTTGAAGTCAGGTATAATGTAAACTTGCTTTTGAAATGTTTCGTTTTGAATATACACAGTGGAGCCAAAGGTTCATTATTTTTTGCTTTGTTGCTTTCATTCATTATTATGGGTCGACTTTAATACTTTCTCTGTTTCTATTTTTTGGTGCATTTTAACAATTCTTGGTGCGGTTGTCTTTACTCTATTTTTTAAAACAAAGTTTCAACGTTTTATTCCTGTGAAAACGTGAAGTATGAATGAATATATATAAAGGATGTATAATAAGTAAAGCGACAAATTTCAAGTTCTTGTTAAAACCCACCATAAAACTTCTATGTTTTTTATTTAACTGTCGTTAGATGCACTAAGCTCCATAGTTTATTGGAAAAAATACGCCTTGCTTTTCTGACCTATCAGTTTGCATTTTACAGTTATGTACAGTCAAGTTTATTAACAGTTTTCCGGAGTTTTTAAAGTATGACTTTTTTAAAATGCTCCTCAATTCATACCAATACGCTTTTTCTGAAAGCAATAGTTTCCGTACTATTCACTAACAAATGGGCTTTCAGATGAGCTATCATTTGCCATTGATTTTACTAATGTGTGAAAATTACATTCCTACCGACTTATTTGCGTTTTTCTGGAATCTCGTCTCGAATCAAATTTTAGTGTCGCCATTGTGGCCAAATGTTTTTGCTGCTTTTATTTATTGTAAATGTACTACAGTTCCTTTATACTTACTGCCATATTCAATTTAAGTCCCAATCCAGAACCGAAAGCAAGTACATCCATGACGTCTTCAGGATCTAGCCCAATTTCTGTAACTGTAAGATCGTCAGCAGGATCTACTAAAGGCAAAATGGAAAGTGGTATGTGAGGTGAAAATAACTCAAACGATGGAGACTGGTCAGCAATGGTGCCTACAATGGTGTCAGTTTTACTGGTTACCTACTTTGCTGCAAACTATTCGCAGAAAATTTAATCTGCCTACAAATTATGCACGTTGTTCATGACCAGGCTTTCGGAAAACGTAAAATATAATTGCTTGGGAATAAGCTATATTTTAGGGTCTTTTTATGAAATTGAGTGCCACGGGGTTGCACGAAGTGTGCCCCCGCAAATTGAGAAGCGCGGTTCCAGTCGGCTCAAAATTCTATTTTTAATATAAAAAATACAGACAAAATTAGCAAAATGACTTCGACTAAAAATTCCTATAATTAGACAGATAAATAATTCGGACTTTTAAATAGTTGTCCATGAACCGTCAAATCCTATTATTTATTTAAAAGACCATACGAACTTTATAATACCATTTGGCTTTTATATAAAAAACGTGAATGGACGTGTTATTTAAAATAATTAATTATCTACCAAAACTGGGCATTTTAATGTTCTGTCTACGCCGTACTTTACAACCTATACATTTTTACATTGATTACTTTAAGGGCTACTTCACACGGGACTAAACATTTTTCGATTTATGCAAAAATAAATAAAGTTTAACCATCAACACTCTTTAAAATGAAATCATTATCAACAATTTACAATTATATTGCCATTTAGCTGGTTATATTGAATGTGCACATAGCTACTTGCACTTCACTCAAGTCAGTTGGAGGGCAAACTCTTCTACACGGGCGCTGTTCCAGTCCGCTTTAAAATTCTATTTATAATATAAAAAATACAGAAAAAACTGTTTTGGTAAATGGGACAAAGCTGAAAATATTTTCTACTGGAGTTATTCTAGTGTATTAACTGGTAGTACTATTATTACAGTTAGGTAGTTAAATGCTTTTTTGGATTAAATCAAATATTAAAATAATTAATTATTAGTTAACTACATTTAATATCACACCTTCGTCAATTAAAGGTGTGCTGGAGTAAATATTACACTTGGCTTTAAACTATTTTATTTTCTAAAATATTGATAAGCAACTATCAAGGACATTAAAAAATCTGGAATAAGCTGCTCTAAGGGACATAGCCAGTAAACTTGTTATGCGATTCTTAGGTGACTCTCAGGGACATTACAATTTTTCGAAGCTTGTTAAGCGATAACAAAAGCTTTACGCTAATGCGCTATACTAATTATAATTTATTTAATTTTCTATAAACCATTGCAGGAAAACATTAGTTTCTTAAATATTTACCCGCAGTTAAGGTTTACCTAATGAATTTAGAAAATTAAATACGACTCTCGGATTCTGCAAACGTTTCAAAAAAATTGATAATCAAAATTAATGGTCAGTAATTTTTTACCGATTGATAACCAACTCTGAAAATGAGTATAATTTGGTAGGTACGTACGTATTTATTTTCCACATCGAAAAGAACGCATCATTTTTTATAAATGCATTGCATATAATCCGGATAATGTATGAATTGAAAGGAAGCGGCTTTTACTGCACAAATGAAAAGTGTAAGTAAATACTGTGTACGCATAAATGCAAGTAAAGCAAAAGAGCCTTGCTGTGGGCCCTGCAGAATAAAAGGGAAGCTTTTCTTGCGAGTACAATCCCCTTGCAAGCAGAGAGCTAGCAGCTCCATTCTGAGAGATTCGTACGATTTTCCCTTTGGCAAAGCAGCGCAGCATCACATTTTGTGCATTTACTAACATGGGCTTCCTTTCAGCAAGAGGTTGCAGTTCAGCAGGGCAAGTCACTTGAGCTAAAAATCCAGATATTTGGCGATGGAGGCTTGAGCTGGTGAACTGCAACCCCTTGCTTCAAGGAAGCCCATGTTAGTAAATGCACAAAATGTGATGCTGCGCTGCTTTGCCAAAGGGAAAATCGTACGAATCTCGCAGAATGGAGCTGCTAGCTCCGTGATTGCAAGGGGATTGTACTCACGGAAAAAGCTTCCTTTCACTTAGAGCCGTGCAGGTTATTTCAGGTGCTTGGGTTGTGCTTTGCTCTGTCTGTTGATAAGTATATTGCAGAAAAGGAAGCTTTAGAAAGGCACCTGTCTACCCGGATCACCTTATTCAAGCAGACTTGCAGTCAGCAATAAACTTGATTGTGCATGAAGCTTCAATACAAAAATAGGATTTTGACTTTATTTGAACAAGTTAAATGTGTACTGTTACGCGTCAAGTAAATCGTTACTTTGCGGTCGTTTAAAATGTGTAGTTAAATAGCAAAGCAATTCTATTTTAATGGCTTAGTATTTTAAAAGAGCAGCTTAGTGGCTACTAAAATTTGCTAATTTTTAATTTCATCTCACGACTATTCCAAGCACTTCCAATATTTCTGACTTTTAACATTTTAATTGTTTGTCTGTGATACAACTTACTACATAGTTTTATGACATTTTAAATTGACCGTCTTCCAGTTCAAGGTCACGTTTTACTTGTTATCAACTTTGCTGCAAACTATTCGTATTCGCTAAGGCGAAATGAAAGCTTAATAATAAGAAAGATAATTTCTTGAGAAATTATTTTAAGGTTTATTACAAAATTGAATGAAATTTATAACATTTTTTAGAAGCTTGAGAGCGACTTCAGAAATTATTAACAATTTTTTAAAGCTTGATAAATGACTAAAAAATTAATAGTATTTTTTAAAAGCCTGGTAAGCTGCTTTAAAACATAGTAAAATACTTAAGAAGCTTGATAAGTGACTGTAAAAATTAGTAAAATATTTTAAAAGGTTAATAGGCAACTCCAAAAATTATTACCAATTTTTTAAAGAATATAGTTATTTAATTCAGTAGAGGGCTAAACGTTTTTCGGCATAATATGTAACATAGCTCAATAATTAAATAAGCGTAATTCATGATAAAATAACATTGTTTGAAATAATTAACTATCTAGTGGCTTAAACTACCATCGTCCCCAGCCAGTTTTGTTCTAGTACATACTGGAAATTTATAAATGTGACCAATTTCTTTTTCCAGTCAATTACACACATGACAATAATTTTATACTAAACTTGAACGTAGCTTATTATTTTTTAAAAATTATTATTATTATAATTATCAAGCTTTTAAAAATTTTGACGCCTTTTGAGATTGCTCATGACGCTTTTACAATAATTTAATAATTTTTCTAGTCTCTTGTCAAGCTTCTAGAATTTTTTGCTGGCTTTTGTAGTCGCCGATCAAGTGATTTAGGTATGTAGTGCAGTTATATTGTTAATCCAAAAAGATTTCTATAAATGTATCACTCACAACACAGCTAAGCCAGTTTATCTTCCACCTTTCATAATCAATCAGGGGGTAAAATATAAATATTTAGGTGTGGCAGCGCACTTCTTGCCCTCCCGTGGAACTGGCTTTTATCGGATCCATCCCAAGTTTATTGTGGTTTATTTGGAGGTAAAGCCGGGTATTTTATATGACTGTTACTGACCCTTCCCTACTGAGCCGGGTAGAACCACTCTGTTTACTGTAAACGGTTACTGGACAAAAGGATAATTTTCTGGTAGTCAAGGGCTCAAGGCAGAAAAAGAGTTTGGTTTGACTTGTACAGAAAGCATGTGTAAAGCATAGCTACAATTATTTTATTTTTCACCAAACAGTTAACAGTGTTTGCTTTATTGTGGCAAAATGGATACGTCCATAAGCTTAAAATACAAACCGAGAAATCCTCTGTTGTTTAAAAATACAGGAGAGGAGAGAAAGTAACTTCAGGTATCTGGGCTCAGCTTCCTACTTTCTTAAATGTGAGTAGCAATGATGGGGACGGAGAAAATTATCCCAGAGAAAAGCTTCCTTTGCTCCAAAATATGCGGGACAGGATTGTAGGTTTGTTTTCAGGTGCTTGAGCATTGCTTTCTTTAGCGTTGTGAGATATTCAGGGTTGTGGGAACTGTAGATGAACATGTTGAGTGAGCAATGTGCCTTCTAAAAATAAATGCCAGAACCGCTTTATTCACACAGCGTAGCTATGCATTTACTTTGCATAAGAATATTTACAGCTACTTTTAACATTTAAATTATTTCTTTAAGAAACAACTTACTATACAATTTTTCATCCTGCAAATTTAAATTGGCCGTGTTTAAGTTCAAGCTCACGTTTTACTGGTTACCTAATTTGCTGCTAACGATTCGCAGAAAATTTAATCTGCCTACAAATTATGCACGTTGTTCATGACCAGGCTTTCGGAAGGCGTAAAACATAATTACTTTGGAAATAGGTTATATTTAAGGGTCTTTTGATGAAATTGAGTGCCACGGGAGTGCACGAAGTGTGCTCCCGCAAATTGAGAAGTGCTGTTCCAGTCCGCTTTAAAATTCTATTTTAAATATAAAAAATTAGCAAAACGACTTTGACTAAAAATTCCTAAAATTAGACAGATAAGTAATTCGGGCTTTTGAATAAATGTCCATGAATTGTCAAATCCTATAATTTATTTAAAAGACCATGCATACGTATTTTATAAGACCATTTGGCTTTTATATAAAACACGTGAATGAACGTGTTATCTAAATTATTAATTATCTATCAAAACTGGGCATTTTAATTTTCTGTCTATGCCGCACTTTACAGCCTTTACATTTATACATTGAGTACTTTAAGGGCTAGTTCACAAGGGACTAAGGCATAATGCATTTATCCAAAAATAAATAAAGTTTAGCCATCAGCACTCTGGAAAATGAAATCATTATCAACATTTTACAATTATATTGCTATTTAGCTGGTTATATTGAATGTGCACATAGCTACTTGCACTTCACTCAAGTCAGTTGGAGGGCAAACTCTTCTACACGGGCGTAAATGCACACGAAAATGAGAAAGGTAGACAATGCCCAGCTCAAGCCTAAAGCAGGGGCTTTAGGCTGCTTCTAGTGCTTCACAGCCAAATGTCTACCTTTTCTTTTTCGTGCGCATTTACGCCCGTGTTGAAAAGTTTGCCCTCCAACTGACTTGAGTGAAGTGCAAGCAGCTATGTGCACATTGCATTTTAGTCATAAATTTGGGATGTGTTTATATTTTCTACAATTTTTATAAAACTTTTTCTTACGACACTTATGCTTCCACAAGTTAAATCAATGTTTCAATGTCAAATATAATTTTTAAAAAATTATGGATTTTTCATAAGTGCTCTCCGTAAATGGTCGTTGTGTATTGTGCCCTAAAAAATAGAGTAATATAATTTTACTAAATCTATTTAAGTAATATTTGCCGATAATTTGTATAAGGAGATTTTTTAGTGTAATGAAATAAACTTTGGTAGGACGGTAGCTTTGACCAACTACCTGAAATAAGTGTCGCAAGAAATAAAAGTATTTTTCAATGGATTATTATTTTTTAAAGCGTGGTAAGCGGCGTTAAAAAATTAGCAAAATAATGTAGCTTGACAGCTTGACAAGTGACTCTAAATATTAACAAAATATTTTAAATGTTTAATTGGCGACTCTAAAAATTATTTAAAAGATGTAAAAACTTGATAAGAGACTTTAAAAATAAGTAAAACATTTTGGAAGCTTGCTGAGCGAGTTTAAAAAATAATTTAAAGGCTGGATACGTGGCTATAAATTAATAACGTTTTTTAGAAGCTTCGTAGCGACTCCAGAAGTTATTAACAATTTTTTAAAGCCTGATAAGCGACTCTTAAAATAATAGTATTTTTACTAGCCTTTTAAGTCGCATCAACCTTCTTTCTATTTGTAGTGACATTCTGAATCGCCTGCTAAGCTTCCAAAAAAGTCTGAAGCACAAAGCTGTGCTATGTAAATGCATGGGAATAAACTACCTATGATAAAATACCTATTGCTTAGCTTAAAAAACTCTATCAAAATCCAAAAAAAGATCAATTTAAATTTATTATATAGCAATTGAACCAGTATGTCAATTTCCATCACTTTTTTTTGCGCATACAGACCCAGTAAAGCATTTTGCGTTGAGTAATTGATGAAGCAATACAACACATCACATATATGCATACAGCTAAACGCTACAATAGGCATTAGACAAGCTTTTGCGTAGCCGAGCATTGCAAGAGTTTTCCTTTCAGGAACTTCCCAGGGTACGGAATAGGCATGAGCTTGGAATCAGCGCTATTTTACCAAAGTTGCAAGCAACCCTGTTCCGATTTTCCCTTTGGCAAAGCAGCGCAGCATCACATTTTGTGTATTTACAAACATGGGCTTCCTTGAAGCAAGAGGTTGCAGTTCAGCAGGGCAAGCCACTTGAGCTAAAAATCCAGATATTTAGCGATGGAGGCTTGAGCTGGTGAACTGCAACCTCTTGCTTCAAGGAAGCCCATGTTAGTAAATGCACAAAATGTGATGCTGCGCTGCTTTGCCAAAGGGAAAATCGTACGAATCCCGCAGAATGGAGGTGCTAGCTCTCTGCTTGCAAGGGGATTGTACTCAAAGAAAAGCTTCCTTTCACTTTGAGCCGTGCAGGTTATTTCATGTGCTTGGGTTGTGCTTTGCTCTGTCTGTTGATAAGTATATTGCAGGAAAGGAAGCTTTAGAAAGGCACCTGTCTACCCGGATCACCTTATTCAAGCAGACATGCAGTCAGCAATAAACTTGAGCATGTAGCTTCAATACAAATAGTATTATGACTTTATTTTAACAAGTTAAATGTGTACTGTTACGCGTCAAGTAAATCGTTACTTTGCGGTCGTTTAAAATGTGTAGTTAAATAGCAAAGCAATTCTATTTCAATTGCTTAATATTTTAAAAGAGCGGCTTACTGGCTACTAAAATTTGCTTTTTTTAAAATTTTATCTCATGACTATTCCAAGCACTTCCAATATTACTGACTTTTAACATTTTAATTGTTTGTCTGTGAAACAACTTACCACATAGTCGTATGACATTTTAAATTGACCGTGTTCAAGTTCAAACTAACGTTTTACTTATTATCAACTTTGCTGCAAATTATTTGCTAAGACGAAATGAAAGCTTCAAAGATAATTTCGTGAGAAATTAATTATATTTTAAGGTCATGTGACAAAATTGAATGAAATTAATAACATTTTTAGAAGCTTGATAGCGACTTCAGGAATTATTAACAATTTTTCAAAGGCTGATAAACGACTCAAAAATTAATAGTATTTTTTAAAAGCTTGGTAAGCTGCTTTAAATCATAGTAAAATACTTAAGAAGCTTGATAAGTAACTGTAAAAATTAGTAAATTAGTTTAAAGGGTTAATAGGCAACTCCAAAATTTATTACCATTTTTTTAAAGAAAATAGTTATTTAATTCAGTAGAGGGATAAACGCTTTTCGGCATAATATGTAACATAGCTCAATAATTAAATAAGCTTAATTCATGATAAAATAACATTGTTTGAAATAATTAATTGTCTCGTGGCTTAAACTATATTTTAATAATTTTTATAGTCTCTTGTCAAGCTTCTAGAATTTTTTGCTGGCTTTTGTAGTCGCCAACGCAGTGATTTAGGTATATAGTGCAGTTGTATTGTTAATCCAAAAAGCCTTCTATAAATGTATCACTCACAACACAGCTAAGCCAGTTTATGTTCCACCTTCCATTATCAAACATGGGATAAAATATAAATATTTATGTGTGGCAGCGCACTTCTTGCACTCCCGTGGAACTGGCTTTTATCGGATCCATCCCAAGTTTATTGTGGTTTTATTTGGAGGTAAAGCCGGGTATTTTGT
This sequence comes from Entomobrya proxima, assembly GCA_029691765.1. NCBI lineage: Eukaryota > Metazoa > Arthropoda > Collembola > Entomobryomorpha > Entomobryidae > Entomobrya > Entomobrya proxima. Next base: position 59,185,660 of record CM056171.1, on the reverse strand, counting down.
ATGATTGTTACTGACCCTTCTCTACTGAGGGAGTTAACTACGCTGTTTACTGTAAACGGTTACTGGGCAAAAGAAAAATTTTCTGGTAGTCAAGGGCTCAAGGCAGAAAAAGAGTTTGGTTTGACTTGTACAGAAAGCATGTAGAAAGCGTAGCTACAATTATTTTATTTTTCACCAAACAGTTAACAGTGTTTGCTTTATTATGGCACAATGGATACGCCCATAAGCTTAAAATACACACCGAGAAAAGCTTCTGTTGTTTAAAAATACAGGAGAGGAGTGAAAGTAGTTTCAGGTATCTGGGCTCAGCTTCGTACTTTCTTAAGTGTGAGTAGCAGTGATAGGAATGGAAAAAAATTATCCAAGAGAAAAGCTTCCTTTGCTCCAAAATATGCGGGACAGGATTGCAAGTTTTTTCAGGTGCTTGAGCTGTTTCTTTAGCGTTGTGTGGTGTTTAGGGTTGTGGGACCTGTAGATGAACATGTTGAGTGAGCAATGTGCCTTCTAAAAATAAATGCCAGAACCGCTTTTTTCACACAGCGTAGCTATGCATTTTCTTTGCAGGTTTCATAAAAATATTTATAGCTACTTTTGACATTTAAATTATTTCTTTAAGAAACAACTAACTATACAATTTTTCATCATCCAATTTTAAATTGGCCGTGTTTAAGTTCAAGCTCACGTTTTACTGGTTACCTACTTTGCTGCAAACTATTCGCAGAAAATTTAGTCTGCCTACAAATTATGCACTATATTCATGACCAGGCTTTCGGAAAGCATAAAAAATAAGTACTTGGAAAACTGGTTATATTTTAAGGTGTTTTGAAGAAATTTGGTGCCACGGGAGTGCACGAAGTGTGCTGCCGCTAATGGAGAAGCGCTGTTCCAGTCCAGCTAACAGCTTAATTTTTAACGCAAAACAAACACACAATATTTTATGGGAAATACACAAAAAATGGGATTTTGGAGGAGGTTTATCTGAAACATAGCTTTTTCTATAAACCTTACATTTCTACATTTATTATACTTTAAAGCAAGCAATTGTTACTATTTTACTGTGGTTCAGTGGACGCGCTTAAGAGCTTAAAATACAAACCGAGAAAAGCTTCAGTTGTTTAAAAATGCAGGAGAGGAGCGCAAGTAATTTTAGGTACTTGATCTGAGCTTCTGTCCTGCTTTTGTGAATGTCAATCAATGGGACGGATTAGTGAAAGGCTTATCCAAGAGAAATGCTTCCTTTGCTCAAAATATACAGGACAGGATTGCAGTTTTTTCAGGTGCCTAGCTAGGAGAAAGGAAGCTTTAAGCGGATTACTTTCTCGGGTGTATACTCCTAATGCTGGTTAGGTTTTCAACTAGATCCTGACACTGGTGCATTCAACTGCTTACAAATTGGCAAGGACTACTCGCATTAATAGATCGAAGCAAAAATAATATTTACGCTAGTATGCTGTAATACGGGTCATGTTATATCCGCTTAAATGAGAAGCACTTAAATGCGTATGGAAATGTTACAAATATTTCTCCAGGTAATATATTACCAGCCCAAAAAGTTCGAAGAAATTTAATCCGCATTGTTTTTACTCATGCAATGTAAAACCTTCATGATACTTCTTGTCTATTTGAAGTTTTGAAAAGCCGGATGGAAATCTTAAGGGGACTTAAAAACGCCCACAATTACTTTTCTATCCAGGTTAAATAAAACAGGTATGATTTTTCGTTTTTACGCAGTCTTCATCTTTAAAAAATGGATTATTAATTTTATTGATTTTATTTGTATTCAGCACTCAACTTATACTCTGGTCAGCGATTAAGCTTTTTGTTTCTCTTTTTCCGCTTCCAAAAGTTATTAATTGGTAATTAAAACTGTTAGTTAATTAACAAACATCCATTAGTCATAAGGGGCTCATAATAGAACGATTTAGCTGCTATTAAAATAAAAATATATTTACACCAATTTACTAACTAGCTTTCATCGGATATACTCTACTGGTCGCGCATTCAAAATTGCACTTCCCTAAAATAAAGCCCCTTTAGTGTCAAATATGTGAAAAACGCTACCCCAGTAACACTGAAATGACAGCACATTTGCGTGTTCACACAGGCGAGAAAAGGAAGGCAAAGTGCATTCTGCTCTGCTCGAACGCCGTGAAGGGAAGCTTTCAGCGGATTATTTTCTCCTTGCAGAGTCGCAGCAAGAAGCTCAACATTTGTATGCATTCAGCATCTAGCAATTTACAACAGTTTTCCTTTCAGGAATCCGTACGGGTAGCAGCTTAAGCCATGCAATTTAGATTAGCTCCATTTTACCGAATATGCACTCTCGCTCGTTTCTGGCTGAGAGCTCAGGTAGGGAAGCACTAGACCTTTCTTGGCTGCGCGCATATTTGGTAAAATGCGTCTGGCATATAACTTATGCTTTTATTCGCTACCCGTATCGATTCCTGAAAGGAAAACTGCTTGGGTTAGTATTTTACAGATTCTGTTGCTTTGCTTAAGCGGAGCCTGTAATTGATTGTTTTGGTAAAGGGGACAAAACTGAAAGTATTTTCTACTGGGGTTATTCCAGTGTATTAACTGGTAGTACTATTATTACAGTTAGGTAATTACTAAACGGTGCTTTTTTACGTTTACCGATTTTTATTCGTAAAAAAAGTTCCTTAAATTTCGTTTGAGAAACTCGCTACCACTTTTAAAATGTTCTCCGGAGTCTGAAATTACTTGTAGACATTGGCTTGTTTGCGATTCTATATATTTTCGTAAAATTTTTGGGGTCGCTTTTTGTCATACCTCTTTAAACTTTTCCAAACACACGTCAGAAAGCAACGCTTTTTTTTAGAAACAATCGCTATTAAAAGCAACTGAAGCTACCAGTGTCCATTGTATTAGTGTATAACTATTTGCTGGAGTGTTTACTTTGGTTTAGTGCAATTTTCGCAATTTTAAATTACCTTTATGACATACTTTGTAGAGAATCTTGAAGCATAGAACGATGAAAAGTTGCAAAAAGGATAGACAATTGGTATTTTTGAGCATGCTTTCATCCTAAATCTTCCGAACAACTTTCTTTTTACTACGGAGGGATACATTGCATGATTTGGTCATTTCATTTTGGTTTAAGGATTTCATTTTGAAGGTGTATTAATCAATTTTCCGGATGAGAAACGTTGGACGCTTTCTCCGGCTCCGGTTTATAGATGGCATATTTTGTTTTGAAGCTTTCGCTGAGCAAATGTTTTCCATGCAATTGGTCTATTTGTAAATGATCTTCAGAAAAATACTAAATTCCCAACTTTTAGTCGCCTTTTTAAAACGTTTTTTGGTGGAAATAGCCTTGGAAAACCCAATTTCAAGTCGATCTACTTCCGGTAAAAATGTTGGTTGCATTTCGCAAAATACCTTTAGGTAATTAACAAAGAACAAATTTAGAACGTTTGTTCTTTCACACCACACCAAAGAAAACTGTGTACCAAGACAGCGAACGGATTTTACAGGGCAAAACAAAATGGCAAACTTAAAAAAGCTACCCTGTAAGTGCTATTTTTTGGAGATCAAATATTAAAATAATTAATTATTGGTTAACTACATTTAATATCACACCTCCGTCATTTAAATATGTGCTGGAGTAAATATTACACTTGGCTTTAAACTAATTAATTTAATTTTAATTTAAACTTAACTGCTTTGGAAGTTGAGACGGTTTGATATATAGGTTATAAATAAAAATTTGTAATGGACATTAGCAGCGGCTTTAAAAATAAGTAAAATATTTTAAAAACTTGCTGAGCGAGTTTTAAAAAATAAAAGCTTGATACGTGACTAAAAATTAATAACATTTTATAGAAGCTTGATAGCGACTCCAGAAATTATTAACAATTTTTTAAAGCCTGATAAGCGACTCATAAAATAATAGTGTTTTTTAAAAGCTTGGTAAGCTGCAGCTGCTGACCAACGTGCAAAGGTACATGGGTAACCATAATTAATCTTGAAATAATCAAGTCTAGAAATAATTAATTATCTAGTAGCTTAAACCACCATCGTCTTCATCTCGTTTTGTTTTGTCCCCGCATTAATTATTGCAATTTAATTATTTAGCTGCTATTAAATTTTAAAATACGTTCACACCAATTATCAAACTAGACAATATAACATTTAACCATTTCAATTTCTTATAAAAAACAATAAATTGCAGAAAAACAATAAACATTTTTCGTCTATCTAAACTATTTGAATGGTTGTTAAACGTGTGAATTGTTTGAATAATTTATATGGCGATTTATATGGTGGTATCTTTCGTGATAAAAAGAGTTTTATGATGTTTTGTTTAGTATTAAAATTGAAAGCGGTTTATAATAGGCTTAAAAAACAAAACATAAGTGGTAAGTGTAATAGTAAAATTGCATGGGAATGAAAATGAAATATGTAACATGTATAGTAGGTATGAGAAATGTGTGGAGATTGAATTGGAACGTTTATAGGAACAATGATCATTTATTGGTTGGTTTATGGGAAAGAGTGGCATTTAACCACATGCAGCATTTTACGATGTATTTGGTTTATGCATGATGACAAGCTTTATTCACTTTACTGGTTTATTTTATGGGTGGATTAAAACTGTCTGGAAATTGGAAAATAGATTATATTTATTTTTAATACTTTTCTGGCACTGAATGGATAAGTAAATTTAAGTTTTGTATTTTAATAATGCACAAGATCCATGTGGCAGATTATTGATAATACTTTGAGAACAGATGAAAAATGACGTACGAAAAAAATTTGCATTTACATTTTCGTTGCATGTCAATAAATACAAAATATTTCATTGGTCATTAGCCAGCATAATATATATTTTAACATTTTATTCTAGAATCTGGAAAAGCCAGGAGAAAAGAAACATGTTAACATGAATATTTTAGATAAACGGAAGGAGGAAAAATATTAGCATAAATTATTTAACATTTTAAAACCCACTTAAAATAATAAGCTGCAATTATTTACAAGTCAGTGTGCAGTTTTGAGTTACGCAAGAAGCTAGAAAGATTCGTACATCAATTGCATTATATTTTATCAATCGATTTCCAAAAAGCTTCAATTTTCCTACTCTACCCACTTAAACATAATTTCATTGATTGCTAGTCCATTACCAACTTTTTGGGTAAAAAGTCGGCCAAAATCCGGTCTTGGTATAATCAATTACCCATTTAAATTTGTAAAATATCGTGCATAAAAATCCACTTGGTATCTAATTCATAGCTCAACTTTGTAAAAGTCATTTTTAAAAACTAGGTCCGTAAATTCCATGTTAATCACGAGTTATCCGTTAAAACAGTTTGACGGACGGACGGGTTCAGACAAAGCCCAGCATCAGCACAAAATCTCAACTCGTCTACTCTTCAAAAAAGCAGCCGAGCCGGCTTACAGTGGCAGCGGCAAAATGACAGCTGACAGCAGCAGCTCAGCTCTCAAGCTCCAGCTCCACCAAAACATACAGCACGACCATTCGCAGTCATCAATCCTCAAAAATTAATTTTTTCTGTGACCAATCGTCAGTTAAATCAGCAACAGTGATTCCCAGGCACTCAGTTAAAAATTAATTAACAGGTAAACAATTAAACTATGAAATTGATTTACCAACAATTATAACTTCAGCTCTAACTGGATTACCCGTTCAACTTAGTTACATATACTTAGTTGTTATTGACGTTTATCAACTTAAAAGAAGTATTCTAAATTGGTGATGCAAGTCGAATTGAAAAAGAATTCTACCAGTCCAAACATAATTTCTCCAAAAATTCCGGTTACCTGCAATCAAAATGGTTTTTATAAATTCGTCAAGTTTCAAAGTGCCCCAAAACGTTAGGTTTTGATTTAAGTAAAGGCTTATTAGGCTTGCTATATTAGGCTTTACCAGGTCAATCTACTAATAGTATGTGCTTCTGTAGTAATTGGCTTCTAAAAAACATACCACTTCCTGGAGCCATAGGAAGCTTTCTTGGTCGGTGGAACATGATGGAACAACTATTATTAGGTGCACAAGATAACATTAGCGCAATGGAGCCCATCTAACTACGTAGTCTAAAGACTCCATGCGACAAAACGGGCAACATGAACATGTTTAAAATTATATATCCGTAGCTAAATGATGTCCCAAAATATTCTAAAGTAAGCCGTATGAACTTTTTTAGGCTGTTGTTTTTTATCTCATATACTTTATACACTGTATACTAAGGTGCATTTATAAACCAAGGGATATTTTTCATTTTTCCCTAACTTTTACATGAATAATCCAATCGGAACGGTTTATATATATTCTTGTAGCGCACTTTACTCTTGTTGTTCCCCACTATTTTCAAGAATATCCTAAACTTTTTTTCGAAGGCAGAAGCAGTTTGTTGAAAATGTACTATTTTGAGGTGTCCAAAAACCAAGGGATAATCTTATTTTCATGCGACATAACTTTCCGCTTTTGATTAATGTAGCATACAAATTTTGCTAGGATAGGCTGATTTAACGGATTTGTGAACATTTTAAACACGAATTTAATATTTAGATCGCTTTTCAGGCCGATTATCCCTTTTGAAGGTATATCACCGTATATGGCCTTGGATTTTGTTCCATTTTCATTCCTAGAATTAACTAACAATATCAACTACGTTACAAAAAACCTTTTTACTTTTGTTTTGACGTATATATATGTTCTATAACAGTTGCTTTCTTAAATTTGTGCAATTACGGATAACATTTGTTAAATTCATTATAGTGCTACCATTACCAAGTTTTAGTTTATTCAAGGAAATCATTAAAAATAATACTTGTATCATGCGATAATTAAGCAATACGACTATTTGTACTTAAATTTGCACATTTGGTGCAAACAGGTTATTTTTAATTTCCTTTGGGTGCGTCAATTTTGTACCTCGTAAATGCACGTCATAAGGTCATGTCATGATGCAAGACAATGTTTCACAATTTCGAGATTCTGGGTAGCCAATCAACTAAACTTGGTTCCAAGCATCTTCCTGGTCACTATTGATAGGTTTTACGCACAGCTAGTAAAATATATTTATTTGAAAATGGCTGCTTCAAGTGCACCATGTAGACTAAACATATCTACTAGAACACAAGTAAGCAAACCATTCTAAAATCAGGACACGCCGTTACTCCAGCCGCCCTAAATTGGTCTACCAAGTCAGTGCAAGAACGTATTAAACCAAAAAACTACTAAAATATACGTAAAAACAGTTTGTAACATCACAATTGTAATAAATCGGCGGAACCAGTAATGTAAAATATTTAAATAATATTTTCCAGCAAGGCTGCTACCCAAATCCTAATTGAGTAGCCGCCTGTATGTCGTCTCAGTAATTATGATAATTCCCTGAGCACAGCTTCACTGTGCTCATACCATGTTATAAAGCTCAGTCATCTTCTTAAATAAAGTCATTCTGGTTTTGTCCATTGCCCAAACCTCTTGTCTCTTGTCTACTCTTCACCTCATCTTACTTTGCTTCATACAAGCATATTTCACATTGGCGACGAGGTGGTTGAATCGTTCTCACTTCGCCCCTCGCCTTACCGCTAAGAAAAAGTTTAAGTTCTTTTGGCATTGCTCCCATGCCTCCCAAGAAAGCAGAGCAAAACAAGCCTGCTGATCTTGCTGCTACTACTACTGATCCCGAAGACGACGCTGATTACGAGACTGACTCAACGGAGGTTGTGGAAGACCCTCCACCAGAATCACCTGAAAAAAAGAAAGGACCAAAGGTTCCTCCAAAACCTAAGACCCCGAAGACGCCAAAACCGGTAACGGTGCACACTCGCACACCACCGTCTCTCAAAAAGAAGAAGAAGCCTTCCCCAGCTGCCGCATCCACTCCAGTTGTCATGGCAACCGCCACTATTGGAGTGCTACAGCCGTTCGACTCAGCAGTCGACGACTTTGAAGTGTGGAATGGGACCTTCAACTCTTTTTTGGCTGCCAACTCCCTGGATCCTGCCGATCCAGCTAACAGCAACCGCTGCCGAGGAATCTTCCTTTCCTCCATCGGCATAAAAAATTATGCCCTCCTCACCAGTCTGTGTTCTCCCACCGCACTGGACAAGACATCCTTGGCTGACCTCACCCTCAAGATGAAGGAGCACTTCAAGCCAGCACCAAAGCAAATTGCAGAACGGTTTCGTTTTATGGGTCGGAAGCAGCGCTCTGGAGAAAATGTGTCACAGTTTCTTGCTGCCCTCCGGGAACTAGCTACCCATTGTGGATTTGTGGCTGAACTCAACATCCGCCTCAGGGATCAGCTCATTTTTGGGGTGACGAGTGAACGCCTACAACGGACACTCCTCAGTAAAGACGACACCATCAAATTGGAGGAGGTGGTTCAAATTGCCACCGGAATGGAAACAGCAGAGGCCAGCACAGCTCTCATTCGTCAACAGTCCTCCACCGCAGCTCCACCTTCGGATCAGGTTCACAAGTCCACCACCCACTTTAAGGGAAACAGGAACAGGAAATTCCACCAGCAGCAGCCACAGAATCAGCAACAGGGCAAGTCCTTCTCTAAAAATAATAAAAAAGGTCATAATTCTAATTTCTCTGCCAGCAGTAGTAACCAGCAGCGCCCCTTTTCATGTCCAAATTGCGGAGCAACGGACCACACGTCCTGGCGGCAGTGCCCCGACCGCAATGTAGTTTGCAAATCCTGTGGAAAGTTGGGACACTTTGCCCACCTGTGCAGGTCCACACCTCAGCAGCCACAGCAGCAACGGTCACAGCAGCGCAATCAGCCACCAGTGACCAACAACAGGCAACTTGATGAGTTCATCATCACGGATCTCAGGGCTGGCTCTTGGATCTGCAGATGGTGGTGACATCATCAAGATCTCAACTAAAATCAACGGATTCCAGCACGAAATGGAACTAGACACGGGAACAGGAATCACCATACTTTCCAAAGATTTTTGGAAATCGATTGGGGGCCCACCCTTCCACAAATCTCAACGGCTGTTCCGCACCTATACCAAGGAGATTTTTGCCCCACTTGGCGAATTTACTTGTACGGTGGAACACAACGGCCAACAAGTCACATCCAGCATTCCGGTATGTGAGCATGACTCTCTGTTCGGCAGGGACATGCTAAAATGTATAAAAATTGATTGGGAAAGCGTGGCATCTCAAATAAAAGTTAACAAAATTGAGGGTGGAGCTACTATCACAGCTCTCATCGCCCTCCTCGATGAGTTTAAAGATGTTTTTGCAGCCCCCACCTCAGCTGACAAGATAGTAGGTTACCAGGCTCGTATCCACTTAAAAGAAGACGCGGTTCCCAAATTCCTAAAAGCTCGTCCACTTCCATACGCCGTACGTGCTAAGGTAGACCAGGAACTGGATGCTATGGAAAAATGTGGCTACATCACCAAGATAGACCACAGTGAATGGGCATCTCCCTTAGTCGTCGTTGCCAAACCAAATGGCAAAGTAAGGATCACAGCGGATTTTAAGTCAACGGTCAACGCTCAACTTAACGTGACCCAATATCCCATTGCATCCCCGGACGACATTTTTGCAGCAGTAAACGGTGGTCAAGGTTTCTCCAAGCTCGACGGCCAAAACGCCTACCACCAAATGGAAGTAGCACCGGATTGCCGAAAATTTTTGGTGATAAACACCCACCGTGGACTTTATCAATATAATGTCCTTCCCCAGGGCATTGCATCGTCACCGGCTATTTTCCAAGCTTTCTCAGACATCATGCTGAAGGACATTGGTATGACTGGCACTTATATTGATGACAATTTGACATCTGGTAAAAATGACACTGAACATTTACAAAATTTGCGTAAAATTTTTGAACAAATGCGAAAATTTAATTACAAATTATCCAAAGACAAGTGTGAGTTTTTGCGTCCAAGTGTCAAGTTTTTAGGCCATATCGTGTCATCAGCAGGACTTGCTCCCTGTCCAGAAAAAGTCAAGGACATTATCAACCTTCAAGTGCCAAAGGATGTTTCTCAAGTGCAATCTTTTTTGGGCCTAATTCAATTTTATGCAAAGTTTATGCCTAACTTGTCTGATTTGTGTGCTCCTCTATACAGACTCACTCGCAATGATGTGCCATTTATTTGGGACAAGTTGTGCCAGCAGTCTTTCGCAACAGTGAAACAGACAATAAGTAAAGCTCCAGTTTTAGCCAACTTTAACCCGCAGCTTCCCATCGGGATTTCCGCTGACGCTTCCTCAACTGGACTCGGATGTTGCCTTTATCATAAGTACCCAGACGGTACTGAACGGCCTATTGCTTTCGCCTCCAAGCTCCTGTCGGACACCGAGCGAAACTATTCGCAAATTGAGAAAGAGGGTTACGCCATTGTGTACGGCATAAGCAAGTTTTTTAAATATCTATGTGCTCGTCCATTTATTTTAGTAACGGACCACCGCCCGCTCCTCAAGATCTTTGGCAACAAGTCTCAACTTCCTCCTTACGTTGCTACACGGCTTCACCACTGGAGCCTTTACCTCAGCCAATTCCAGTACGAAGTGCAATACCGGAAATCAGCTGATCACGGGAATGCGGATTGCCTGTCAAGATTAACGGCAAATCCCCCCAGCCCCAATTACCATATCGACGAAGTTGTTCATCAAATAGCTCAAAAGCAACTTCAAGTGCTCCCAGTAACAGCCGCAGCCATTCGCAAGGCCACAGCTCGAGACCCTGTCCTGTCAAAGGTTATGCAGCTTTGCCTTTATGGTTGGCCAAAGGATCTCCGCTCAGAGGACCACCTACTTCAACCATACCACACCAGAAAAGAGGAAATTGCAGTGGTACAGGGTGTACTACAATGGGGAATCAGAGTGATCATCCCCTCCAATCTACAAGCCAAAGTTCTACAGCAACTCCACGAGTGCCACTTCGGAATCGTGAAGATGAAGGCACTAGCTCGACAGCACGTTTGGTGGCCCCAAATCGACTCGCAAATTGAGGAAACAGCTCGTTCCTGTAACTTGTGCCAGTCCCATGCTCCAGATCCAGCATCCGCACCACTACACCCTTGGCAATTCCCCGAAAAGCCGTGGCAGCGCCTCCACGCAGATTTAGCAGGACCTCTGAATGGTGACATGTACTTGGTCATTGTAGAAGCGCACTCCAAGTGGCCAGAAGTCTACAACATGCGCCAGGACACCACGTCCCCTGCCATCATTTCCAAGTTTTTGGAAACCTTCGCCCGTTTCGGCATTCCCCAGCAACTGGTCACGGACAACGGCAGACAATTCGTCTCAGGCGAGTTTGAAGCTTTTTGCCTAAAAAATAAGGTTAAGCATTTGTGTTCTAGTCCGTATCATCCTAGGTCCAATGGTGAAGCTGAAAGGTTCGTGCGCACCTTCAAGACTGCCCTTAAAGCTTCCGATTGTCCTCCAGATCAATGCCTAGCCAGGTTCCTCCTCCAATACCGCTGCTCTCCGCACTCCACTACTGGCGTTTCCCCCGCTGAGCTTCTCCAAGGCCGAAGGCTTCGCACATTGATGGATTTACTCCATCCGGACATCAGGTCCTCCGTGCAAGCATCTCAACAGCATCAGGAAGTCAGCTTCAATCGGAGTGTCAAGATGCGCAATTTCCAGCCCCAGCAAGCGGTGTGGATCAAATCCTTCTCGAAAGGGGAAGAAAAATGGTCACCTGGAAGGATCATCAACGCCACTGGTCCAGTTCCCTATCGTGTCCAGATAGGAGATCGCACATTCCGTCGTCACGTGGATCATCTTCGTTCATCAACCTCGGTTCCACCTCACAGTTCATCGGCTCCTGCTCCCGGTTCGTCAACCCAAAACCTCGGTCATCCACTCTCATCATCACCAGCCATTTAGGTAGCAGCTCATCGTGTAGGCCGCTAACCTCATCTTCAGAGTTCATTGTTTTTTCTTTTTAAAAACCCTATTGTAATTTAAATTAAAAGAAAGGGCAATGTAAAATATTTAAATAATATTTTCCAGCAAGGCTGCTACCCAAATCCTAATTGAGTAGCCGCCTGTATGTCGTCTCAGTAATTATGATAATTCCCTGAGCACAGCTTCACTGTGCTCATACCATGTTATAAAGCTCAGTCATCTTCTTAAATAAAGTCATTCTGGTTTTGTCCATTGCCCAAACCTCTTGTCTCTTGTCTACTCTTCACCTCATCTTACTTTGCTTCATACAAGCATATTTCACAAGTAACAATGTGCTAGCAGTTTACATCAAGATTATACCACACAGACCGACTTATCGAAAACATATGACAAAATTTCATGTGAATAAATGCGTTACAGATTGCGTTTTATATATGGGATTAACTAAGTTGTCATAACCCATTATATTATCAAAAATTGTTCTTCAGATTTCTGAGCCAGTTTACTCAGGATACTAAAAACCAAGAAGTAGCATATAAAACAAACTTAATAATATATTCATGTTTAAAATGTTCACAAATCAGTTAAATCAGCCTATCCTAGCAAAATAAACCCCATTTGTATGCTACATTACTCAAAAGCGGAAAGTTATGTCGCATGAAAATAAGATTATCCCTTGGTTTTTGGACACCTCAAAATAGTACATTTTCAACAAACTGCTTCTGCCTTCGAAAAAAAGTTTAGGATATTCTTGAAAATAGTGGGGAACAACAAGAGTAAAGTGCGCTACAAGAATATATATAAACCGTTCCGATTGGATTATTCATGTAAAAGTTAGGGAAAAATGAAAAATATCCCTTGGTTTATAAATGCACCTTATACTATATAGCAATGTGATATGTATGTATTTTTTTGAAAAGTAATAACTATAACTATTATTAGATAAAATTTTGGAATTACAAAAAAAGTTCACGGAAGTAGATGGTTTCCTTCTGCTATACTTGTTGTACATTTTTAGATATCTTCAGTGTTGACGTCAACCAACTCGTAGCTGAAGGTGACCTCAAAGATACCACTCATTGCTTTCATAAGTTGGCTGGTAAGGATAACGTGAAGTTGAAGTTATTGTAAGTTAGGAGTTTGTAATATTCAATCATCAATTTTTGCTGTTATTTTGTTTTCTTGCAAAAACAACTAACGAAAATTTACGAACAATTTAAACTTAAGCTCTAACTGGATTACCCATTAAATCTTGATATATATGTATATTCGTTTTTGACGCTTCAAATGCACAAAAGACTCGTGCGACATAGCATAGAAATCAACTAAAGTTTTATTCACGCCTGAAATAAGAATTTCTACAGTGTATTGTAGTTAGAACCTATAGTGTACATGTTGTCAACTATTTCATCCAAGTAAAGTTTGCTCGATAACGGCATATATGTCCTAAACCGACACCAAAAATATTTGTATTGGCGTTGTACTTTTATTTATATTTTCTTTCAATCAAAAGACAAGCACCACATATTTAAAAAATAACTGTATTGGATAGCACTAAATTAATCCCATATCCATTTAAATATTAACTAGGGTTTTCCAACGTGCGTCGTAGCAAGTTGGGTTTTAAAAGTAATTCTGGTCCCATTATAGCCAATTTCAAACTACTAAAATTTGGGAGTAATTTCACCGCGGGATTTTGATAAATCTATGCGTCTATCATCAATAAAAGTCGTATCAATAAATTTCTCCCTAAAATCTTTCATTGTGAAGAAGTGTTTTGTTGCCTGCCACCGACTGCCTTCTGGAATATAGCATTACTCTGACAATTAACATTCAGTTTAAAATGTATTGTCCATTACACTTTCTTGTGTTTACATCCGCCCTGTTTGGCGCCTCTCAATGCCAAAAAACTTCTTCAAAAAATATTTTAGAAACCTTAGATAAATTGTATAAAGAAACTACTTCATGCGGCTCAACCTATTTTGAGACGTTTACACGGCGTCTAATAAATATCCTAGCGACCCACATGCAACATCATGAGCTAATAATTCACTCCTTTGAACCAACTTGCAATTTTGAAATACAGAATTTGCGCTACATGATATTTAGGAGGAGATACCAGAAAGATGTGGGAATTGAGTTCCCGCATAAATATAGCCAACCGTTTGCAGTTATAATGACGCCGCTGCCACAACAGTTTGTATTGAGAGAGACAACAACTAATTTCGTCTTCAAAACATTTTATCAGCTTTCCCTGCGTGCGTCAACTGTTTACTTGTTTGTTCACAATTGGAATTTAGAGACTGCTTTTCTGAAAACAGATTTGTTTCAAAGTGCATACGCCACTTTGCCAGCCACAAAACTTATGATACAAATTGGGCCAACTGATCCTATATTGACAAGGTATTACTGTTTTGGCTACTGTAGTAAATCTGAACCCTGGAGATTTTTACAAACTTTTACAGAACAGACTATACTGGATCCACTCGCTCTTCATAAAAAGTGCTTTATGAATGGTTACAAACAAAAAATTATAGTTTCTGAGGAAATATCAAGTGCTCTCGTGCATTGCTCCAACCCGATGCGTTTCTCCTCTGTGTGTTTTGCGGAATACGTGAACACACTTGTTATATCACAATACCACAACATCACTTTCAAATATATGATGTTAGACACATTTAGGTCATTAATTTGTAAAACTGCAATTCAATATTTTGAACCTTTAAAGACTTATACAGGTTATGGAGACAACATTGCCGGCTTCGCTCATTGGAAAACTGGTATGTCGTTTCATAGGAGTGAAAGCGAGTCAGTATTATATTGCACTAGTGTACATCAAAGTAAACTTTCTGCCAGTATGCAATCATGGACAGGAATCATGTCAGCATCAAGCGTAATTTGTTTAGTTGTTTCTTTGCTAAGTCTTTCCCAATTCTTGAATTATCCATGTGGTTGCAGACATTACAGAAACGCTGCTTTTGATTTGGTGGGAGAGTTTCTAGGCTGGTCTGTTGCAACTGCTTACAAGCGCAGAAAAATTTTATTTCTTGTGAGTTTACTTGGTATGTCAATATGTCCATATTACACAAACGAAGTGACAACTCGTGTTACTGTTTTTGTACACGAAAAGCCATTTAAGACATTAACTGAACTACTAATGAATGGATTTAAGCTTTTGTGGCCATCTCATTATCTGTTTGATCCTTCAGTTTGGGAGTCAATATATGGAGAATTCGGAAGAAAGAATTTGTCACATTTACTTAATACCAGTATTTACCACAGCAAAACAGTTATGCAGTCAGATGCAACAATTGGGAGCTTGTTAATGGGAAAGTATGCCGTTTTGACAGGGAAGTCTGAGGCATATTTTCTGTTTTTAGAAAAACTTGTAAAAAGTCAAACAAATGATAGCACACGGAAATGTTTCCTTTTGTCTGAAACACTCACCGAAAGACATATGTACCATATTACGTATACTGCTAACAGATTTTGGGTTATGAAGACACTCCAACTTGTCAAAGAAGGTGGATTTATGCAAAAATGGGATGACTGGCAGTCCTTTGCTTTTAGATTTGAAATCGGTGTAGAAGGTATTCCTTTTTTATCTGACAGAATTATAACTGAAGGAAATTATTTAGAATTGGAACACTTGTATATAATATTTGTGCTGATTTGCATTCTATGGATTGTTGCTTGGGTTTTTCTCTTAGCCGAAGTTGGTTACAAGAGAATCCAGACCGGTAATTGGTGCTTGTCAGCTAGTCAAGAAAATAAAGAACCTAAAGCGGAACGGCAAAAGCTTCAAGTTAAAAATAACACGTTGAAAAAGGAAACAAATGAGTTAGATAGGGACTTAAGTCAAACGGAAATTGCCATGAGTACACAGAATGAAACGTTGCTTGCACCGTTGAAAAATAGCAGGGAGGAACTGGGTGTGACAGTGGAAATAAATTCTAGGTTACTAGATGATAATTCGGGAACGAGAAACCTTCAGAAAGATTTAGGGACGACAATTGGAAAGATAAAAGCGGAAGCGATTGAAGACAAGGGACTGGGAGATCATAAAGTTACAACCGTATGCAAAGTGAGTGCTGTTCCCAACCTAGATGTGTTTCGTATTCGTCGCATACCCAATTCAAGTCCCAAGCCAGAACCGAAAGCAGGTACATCCATGACGTTATCAGGATCTCGCCCAATTTCTGTGACGGTAAGATCGTCTGCTGGATCTACATAAGGCAAATTAACAAGTGGTATGGAAAGTGAAAATAACTTAATCGATGGAGACTGGTCAGCAGTGGTGCCCAAGCCCAGCATTGAAAATGGACCGGCTGGTAAAATTAAAGATGCTGTGCATAGTGCTGAAGTTTGAATAAAAATGCGATAATATATGGAGTTGAAACACTTGTTGATAATAATTGTGCTGGTTTGCATTTTATGGATGTTTGCATGGGCATTGTTTTTTACTGAAGTTGTGTATAAAAAACTCCAAGCAGATGACCTGTGTATGGGTGTAGGTAAAAAAAATGAGAAAGCAAAAATGCGAAACCTTCAAGTGAAAATTGACATGTTGGCAAATAAAACAAATGCGTTGGAGGGGACTTTAAGCCAGATGGAGAATCGTACGAGAGAGCAGAATGAAGCTTTGAGTAAGCAGTTGAGAAATGTGGAGGTGGAGCTTAATATGACTTTAAAAAAGTATAATTGATTAAAAATGAATATTTTGAAAACGAGGATTGAGTTGGAGACTAGAATTGCTAAAGTTGAAATAGAGGCGACTAAAGAGAAGAAACTAAGAGAACAAATTGTAGAAGAAACCAAATGCAAATTCCAGGGGATTAACAAGGAATTAGAAAAATCTAGAATGGATCTGGAAACGGCGAAAAAGTACAATATATAAATATATTTTTAGATAATTAAAACCAAATTAATTTATGGTAATTTACAATATTACAGGGAATGTTGTGAATCTAAGCAGCAACTGGAACTGCTTAAGCAAAAAATGGCACGTGAAGAGGATCAAATAAATGATCTTCGGGTAATTCAAAAACTTGCCTAAATCTTCGCCAATGTGCCTGCAATATGTCAACCAAATTTACCCCTCACCGCTTTTAAAAAACCCAAACACCTTTGTTGGCTCTAGAAAGGCTATATTCCGAAAGGAGTGCAAACCTGTTACATCTTTTCATAAGAAGACAGGACCCCGGAGAAGTGATTTAAGCAAAGCATATTTGTTGTTTGGTCCCGTCAGCCTTTGCGTCAAGATGTGATCCATGATAAGAGTGTGATATGTATGTACTTTACAAAAGCATTAACTACAACTATATTTTGATACTGTTTTGGATTTAAAATATTGAGTTCACGGAAGCAGATGTTTTACTAGTCCTTCCTGGTGCTATATTTGTTGTACATTTTTAGATACCATTTGTATAAACGTCAACCAAGCTAGAGGTGACCCCAAAGCTACCACACATTGCTGTCATGAGTTGGCTGGTAACTTGATGGTGTTCTGAGTTACAATCTTTCTAATATTCAACTATCATTTTCTTCTGTTACTGCGTGTTTTTATGTGAAAGCAGCAAATTGATTTACTAACAATTAAAACTTCAGCTCTAACTGGATTACCCGCTCAATCTAGGTAGTTACATATACTTAGTGGTTATTGACGTTTATCAACTTAAAAAGAAGTATTCTAAAAAGGTGATGCAAGTCGAATTGAAAAAGAGTTCTACCAGTCCAATCATAATTTCTCCAAAAATTCAGGTTACCTACATTCCAAATGGTTTTTATAAAATCGTCAAGTTTCAAAGTGCCCCAAAACGTTAGGTTGGGTGTTAACTAATGGTTATTAGGCTTGCTGCATTATGCTTTACCAAGTCAATCTACTAATATTATGTTCTTCTGTAGTAATTGGCTTCTAAAAACAAACACACCACTTCCTGGAGCCATAGCAAGCTTTTTTGGTCGGTTCAACATGCTGGAACAACTATTATTAGGTGCACAAAATACCATTAGCGCAATGAAGCCCATCTAAATACGTAGTCTAAAGACTCCATGCGACAAACGGGCAACATGAACATGGTTATAATTATATATCCGTGATTAAATGATATCCCAAAATATTCTAAAGTAAGCAGTACTCTCTCAAGCTGTTGTTTTTTATCTCATATACTTTATGTACTATATAATATACTATATAGCAGATATGTATGTATGTCTTTTTTTGAAAAGTAATAACTATAACTATATTGTGATACTATTTTGGAATTACAAAAATAAGCTCACGGAAGTAGATGTTTTCCTTCTGCTATATTTGTTGTACACTTTTAGATACCTTTAGTGTTGACGTCAACCGCTGAAGGTGACCCCAAAGCTACAACTCATTGCTCTCATAAGTTGGCTGGTAACGGTAATGTGATGGCGTTGTGAGTTAGGAGCTTATTATATTCAATATACAATTTTTGCTGGTGTTTTGCTTTCATACAAAGGGAACTAAATGATTTACAAACAATTTAAACTTAAGCTTAAACTGCATTACTTTTAAATCTTGTTGTTTATAATTATTAGTATTTGACGCATCGAACGCAAAAAAACTCTTAAGACCTCCCATAGAAACCAAATTAAGTCTCATTTACGCCTCAAATAAAAATTTCTACAGTCTATCGTAGTTAGAATCTACAGTGTACAGGTTGCCAACTATTTCATCCAAATACGGTTTCTACGCCAATGGCAAATATGTTCTAAACCGACACCAACTTGTAAAGTCTTTGTACAACTTTCTTTCAATCAAAAAAACAAGCAGCAAGTTTTGAAATAATTAGATGAATTGGATGACAGTAAATAAATCATTGGTTTCAAATATTATTAATTTAAAAGTAATTCCGGTCCTATAATAGCCGATATCAAGCCACTAATATTTAGGAGTAACTTCAAGGCTGGGTTTTAATAAGTCTGTGCGTCTGTTAATAAATTTAATCAATTTCCTAAACCTTTCATTGTAAATAAGTGCTTTTCTACCAGGCATCCACTGCCCTCCGGAATATTGCATTTCTAAAGTCTCTAAATAACCAGAATTTACCCTTCAGTTTAAAATGTATTCTCCGTTAAACTTTTTTGTGTTTACATCCGCCCTGATTGGTGCTTCTCAATGCCAAGAATATTCTTTAGAAAGTATTTTAGAAGCTTACGATAAATGGTTAAACGAAAGTACTTCATGCGGCTCAACTTATTTTGAGACGTTTACACGGCGTCTAATAAATATCTTAGCAACTCACATGCAACATCATGAGCTAATGATCCATTCCTTTGAAACAACTTGCAATTTTAAAGTTCAGAATTTGCGCTACATGATATTTGGGAAGAAATATTTAAAAGATGTTGGAATTGAGTTTCCGTATAAATTGAGCCAACCCTTTGCAGTTATAATGGCGCCGCTGCCACAACAGTATTTAACGAGAGAGATAACAAACATATATATTTTCAATACATTTTATCAGCTTTCCCTGCGTGCGTCAACTGTTTATTTGTTTGTTCACAATTGGAACTTAGAAACTGCTTTTCTGAAAACGGATTTGTTTTACAGCGGATACGCCACTTTGCCAGCAACAAAACTTATGATACAAATTGGGCCAACTGATCAAATATTGACTAGGTATTACTGTTTTCGCTATGGCGGTTAATCTGTACCCAGGAAATTCTTACAAAACTTTACAGAACAAGCTATACTAGATCCACTCGCTCTTCATAAAAAGTGCTTTCTGAGTGGACACAGACAAGAAATTGCAATCACTAAAGACATATCAAATGCTCTCGTGCACTGCTCCAACCCGATGCGTTTCTTTTCTAAGTGTCATGCGGAATACGTGAACGCACTTCTGATATCTCAATATCACAACTTCACTTTTAAATATATGATGCCACAGACATTTGAGTCATTATTTCATATGTCTGAGTTTCAATATTTTGAGCCTTTAAAATCTTACTCGGGTTTTGGCAACTACATTGCCAGCATGGCGCCCCAAAAAACTGGTCTGTCGTTTCATAGTATTGAAAGCGAGTCAGTATTTTACTGCACAAGTATACATCAAAGTAAACACAAACTTTCTGCTAGTATGCAATCATGGACGGGAATCATGTCAACACCAACTGTAATTTGTTTAATTGTTTCTTTGTTAAGTCTTTCCCGATTCTTGAATCATCCATGTGGTGGTAAACATTACAGAAACGCTGCCTTTGATTTGGTGGGAGAGTTTCTTGGTTGGTCTGTTGCAAGTGCCTACAAGCGCAGAAAAATTTTGTTTCTGGTAAGTTTGCTCGGGATGTCAATATGTCCATATTACACAAACGAGGTCACAACGCGAGTTACTGTTTTTGTACACGAAAAACCATACAAGACATTAAGTGACCTACTACTAAATGGATTTAAGCTTATATGGCCATCTCATTATCTATTTGATCCTCCAAAATGGGAGTCAAGATATGGAGAATTCGAAAGAAGGAATTTTTCCAAGTTACTCAATAGCAGTATTTACCACAACAAAACAGTTGCGCGCTCAGATGAAAAACTTATACAACAGCTGAAGGGAACGTGTGCTGTTTTGTCTAAGAATTTTGAGGCATATTTTCTCTTTCTAGAAAAAGGTGTAAAAACACAATCAAATGATAGCTCACGTAAATGTTTCATTTTGTCTGAAAGGCTCACCGAAAGACATGGCTATCATATTACGTATACTGTTAACAGATTTTGGGTTATGAAAACACTCCAGCTTGTCAATGAAGGTGGATTTATGCAAAAATGGAATGACTGGCGCTTCTTTGCTTTGAGATTTAAAAGAGGTGTACAAGGTATCGCGCCTATATCTGACAAAGTTATAACTGAAGGAAATTATATGGAATTGGAACACTTGTATGTAATAATTGTGCTGATTTGCATTCTATGGGTTGTTGCTTTGTCTTTTCTGTTAGCTGAAGTTGGGTACAACAGAATCCAGACAGGTAATTGGTGTACGTCAGCTAGTCAAGAAAATAAAGAACCAAAAGCGGAACCGCAAAAGCTGCAAGTTAACAAAAACACGTTGAAAAAGGTAACAAATGAGTTAGATGGGGACATAAGTCAAACGGAGATTGCCATGAGTACACAGAATGAAACGTTGCGTACACAGTTGAAAGATATGAGGGAGGAACTGAGTGTGACAGTGGAAATAAATTCTAGGTTAGTAGATGATAATTCGGGAGCGATAAACCTTCAGAAAGATATAGGGACGACAATTGGAAAGATAAAAGTTGAAGCGACTGAAGGAAAGGGACTGGGAGATCATACAAAAGTTACAACCGTATGCAAAGTGAGTGCTGCTCTCAACCTAGATGTGTTTCGTATTCGTCGCATATCCAATTTAAGTCCCAAGCCAGAACCGAAAGCAAGTACATCCATGACGTCTTCCGGATCTAGCCCAATTTCTGTAACTGTAAGATCGTCAGCAGGATCTACCTAAGGCAAAATGGAAAGTGGTATGTGAGGTGAAAATAACTCAAACGATGGAGACTGATCAGCAGTGGTGCCCATGTCCAGCATTAAAAATGAACTGGTTGTTAAAATGAAAGATGCTATGCCTAGTGCTGAAGGGTGGATAAAGAATGTGCGGACCGAATCCTAAACAGCAGGAACACGACCTTTGGTATATTACAGAACCGTAATTGTAATCAGAACCGTGTCTAAGAGAAAGGTTGATTATATTACGTTAACTTGCTAAGGTGTTTAAATACATGTTGCTTCTCAAGCGGCTTGAGAATTTTTAAAACTATTTAAAAACCCTAGGTATAGGTAACTTGTAATCAACCTACTGCTTAATCCTTATACCGTTAATATCGTATACAATTGCGTTTAAAACCACGTTTTATGTTATTTTATGCAAGTTGC
Source organism: Entomobrya proxima (assembly GCA_029691765.1). Lineage (NCBI taxonomy): Eukaryota > Metazoa > Arthropoda > Collembola > Entomobryomorpha > Entomobryidae > Entomobrya > Entomobrya proxima. Next base: position 59,163,866 of record CM056171.1, on the reverse strand, counting down.
TGGCTTTTAAACATTACAGCATTAGGTTACTAAAGTAATGGAAATCTAATATTTTGCGTCTACTTGATCAATCCATATTTTGATCTTATAGTCGTTCGGGCATTACTACTATAAATATTGATTAAAAAATTGAATAATTTTAGAATGCTTTTAGAATTTAGTTATTTTCGTACTTTTTTACGTTTCTCTAAATTGGTTAAATATATTTGGATTAGATACTTTTTATTTTCATACGTATATACGCCGGGTAAAAAGTAGCTTGTGTGTGTGTCTATTTATAAAGACATTCAGTTTGCAACTTTAAATTTCACTGAAGTTATACGAATCCATGTGTTTTAAAAAACCTCATTTCACTAGTTTGCTCTTAAATAAAAGTCTACGGAACCCCTTACCGTTCTAGCATCCTGCATGAAATTGGTTTACGCTCTCTCAAATCCACAACATTTACCTTGACCTTGTAAACAATGTACCTTGATATAACTTTCTCACACCATTGTCTGGAGGATTTATAATACTCTCGATTTGCGTGCAACTTTTCGTTTTGCTGCCTTTACATGAAAACACGAAATTGCAGCGGAAATTAATAATTTAATATTACAAGCTTCTAACGCACAACACCACTATGTTACCAGCCAACTAAAGAGTGAGATATGAGTGTATGACTGTCCCAAGCACTTCAAATATTTCTGGATACATTTAACTTTGTACTTTATTTGTCAGTGATACAACTTTACTACACTTAGAAATAAATTACTGTACTATTTACCATTATTTAGAAAATTTAATTGTCATTTAATACTTCTTTGTATTTTAAGATCCTTCGTTCAAAAATATAACATGGTCTGTATTAAAGAAAGCTTGCGTAGATTTTTTGCTTTGTTGCTTTTGCTTTGTTTGCTTTGATTAACGCATTTTGCCGTTGTCAGTTTGTCAACAGATGAATGCACCTGTGTCAGGATCACGTAAAGGAAGCTTTCCTTCTGTGTGTAAATCGTAGCAAAGGAAGTATTGATCCTAGAAAATAATCCGCAAAAATGGGTCTAGCTTGAAAAATACCATATTTTTTGCACAATTAACTCACTTCAAGGGTGAGTAAAGTTAAACACTATTACCTGTCAGCACTGCAAACCCAACTCCTAGAACACCAGCCGTTTTTCCTGGGTTGCAATGGCCTTGCTCTTGCTCTACTGATCACCCTGAGCATGCGAGTTTATGCATAGCTGCATACAAAAAAAGTGCAACTAAATGGCCCGGATGCACTATTCTTCGCTAGCAGCTACATGCATACAGAAAAAATTCTTAGACCAGCCTGGTCATCGCATAAAAGTGCATCTGGGCCATTTAGTCACACTTTCTATCTATGCAGCTATGCATAAACTCACACGCTCAGAGTGATCAGTAGAGCAAGAGCAAGCCCATATTCTTATGTATGAGTTACCACCAGTTCCGTCTGTTTGACCAAATAATTACATATTTCCATTAAAATCCATCATGTTTAAATTAATTGATACTGATATTAAATATTGTTAAATAATATTTAATTTATTGGCATAAGAATTTAAGTATTTTAGAGTTGCAGCACATTCACAAACTCAGTAAGTTTTCCCATTTACTTTTTGCATGTAAAAATTAATTAAATAACTTGGCTTTCATTTATTTTCTAGACTTTCTGAAAGCTATCCATAACATCTCGAGAAATACGGATATAATTTTTTAAAACTGTGTAATAAGGAGTTGCCCATAAATATTTGGAATTAATTTGTGGTTGAATCCAGCTTACCGAACATCTGGTGGCTACCTACACCAGTGCTGTTTAAAATAAATAAATTGATTAATTCAGGAATTATCGTTTTCTAAAAAGTAACCGCAACAATGAATCCAAAACAAATAAAATGATAAATAAATAGGTACCTCTACCTAACTTCTGGCTTTTTGAATGTATTGCTCGTGTCAAAATAAAGTTTGTGATTGCAATTCAAAATATCCTGTCTTTTTAAAAATAAAATTAGTAATATATAAACATTTTTTTTCAGTCTTACGACTTATTTTTTATAAAAATTTGTACTCAGTTTAGCTTCAAGTTTTAGTAAATTTCACAATGCGCCAAACCAAGTCTTGTTGTTAAGGAGATGATAACCAGTTAAAACTGAATTTCTCCAAAAGCCATTTAACCTGATTTTGTCTCTCTTGGAGTTATCGAACATAAGTGCAGATAGAAATTTGTTTTTTACTCTTTCCCGGAATATCTGTAGTATAGTTGTCGGGTACTATACTTGACTTGACATACCTGACGCATTCCACAAAATCGTGAAATCTTTTAGTGGACGTACTCCGCTTGAAGCATTTGGTCGGGGTGACGTGAAATTGGAAAAGGTCTAGGATGCATTTAGACATTATGCTGCATTTTATTAACGTCACATAAACTATCAAGATTACCTTACAATTAATTTGAAGCTTATGAATTTCATAATATGAAATACATGTACAGGGTCTTGTCATTTTGTCATTCCGCATTTATTTGTATAGACACTACGGATAGGTGTATCCATAGGGCACTGGTCTGAGGAGATCTACGGGCACCTAGACTCGGGTCAGGGGTTTCTACTTCACATACGATGATCATCGCAAACATTCTTGGCTTTAAAAATATCCCCACCTGTCATAGGTTTTTCCAGGCCAAGCTAATAATGTAAGCAAAGCAATTTGCACACCAACGTCACACCATATTATTGCACGTATTTGCAACAAGCAAAACTGCATGGCAACCACTTCAACATCATCCCCTTATCCCAAACCAGTTTTCCTTTAACCCACTCATCATCATCATCACCTAGACAGAACCGCAGCAGCCACGACCAAAAAGCAATGTCACCCCCTGCCTTACATCACACAAACACACACTAGCATAGTAACACACACACGTAATAATATCTAAACTCTATCCCAATAAAATAAGCATGCATGATACATCTTTATGTCTGTTCTTCATTTACTCTCCTCAAATAAAGTTCTCTCTTATCAGCATTAATCGTTGCGCATTGTATTGTATTGTCTCAGCATTATTTCTATGGATCATTGCACATAGCTCATTAATAACTCATGTTTCAAGTGGCAACCGTGCTTTGTGGGGTTGTAAGTTAGCTTCATCGTTGGATTTAGATTGTTCGATTCGCCCCTGACGTGCCTGGAATCGTAAATTGGGTACAGACATCCGTGGGGCTAGGCCAGGCCCTGCGTCTCCGTGATCCTTCGTCATTTAAGTACCCCTCGTTCCCACAGGGAGAGGCTGTGAAAGGTTTTCCTTTGTTCATTTTATTTTACTACATTATATATTTGCATGCCATTCTCATTTGTTGTTGTCAGGAAATTAAGCCAGGTTTATGCGATAAAGCATATCTCCGATGTGTCTTCTGGCACTGCTCCGTGTTTTGTAAGGTATGTTTGCAGGGCCCAAGACTCGTTCTAAAGGACCAGCTACACCGCGTGTACTCGTAGATCCAACTTGTAAACCACGACGACCGCGTACGGACGCCCAACGACTAGCACGTAACCCTTGTCAACCTATTATTCCACCCGGTACATATATTCCGACTCCTGACTCTTCCGTTCTTGATCATCCTGGAAACCCGACACCCGTTCCAGTTGTTACTCCGGATACTTCGTTTTCCATCGCGCCTCCGCGCACTGTTCCACGTAAGTTCCGTTTACATCAACTTCGCTTTTTACAGCGTCATCAAGGACTTGACTCCAGTTACCTTCCTGACCCTCCACGTACCACCGCTTCTTCACTTCATGTCCCGGTTGTAACGTGCTCCAGTACCACTGCCCCAACCTCCAGTGCTACCGTTCAACATCCACCGAGGCCGACTCCTCAGTTCCCTACTCCGGCGGCTCTCAAGGCTCTCAAAGCTGCTCAGGCCCTGGGTTACTCCACTGTTGAAGCTGCCGAGGCTGAATTTGTTCAACTTCCAGTCGTTGACGACGACTACTGCATTCAGTTTCCTCGACCTGCGTCTACTATTCCTACTGACGTTCTCGCTGAGCCAGTTCCTTGCACCTTTTTCTTTGCCAGTCCTCGTAAGCCTAAGACCCGTGATACCCTTAAACGTACCCGTCAGTCTCCCACACGCGAGACAGGTGACGCCTTCAAGCGCCTCCGTCACGCTCCACCTTCTCCTGCTAAGTCTTTGATTCCCACTCACCCTCACGTCACTACCCGTCCCCCTATTCCTCCTCAGCCTACTGCTCCGCCAGCCACTTCCAGTGTTGGCTCCCTTCATCCTCCACCTACTGCCTCCTTCAGAGGTCCGGGAGATATTCCTCCCTCCGTTCCTATTGCACGCCCATCTTCTTCCATACCCTCCCATTTTCCGGTAAACAGAGATCCCGCTGTTTTATACGACGATTTTGTAGCTCAGCTTCCTCCTCTTTCCTCTCCTTCCACATCAAAACATACCACCGGACTTTTACAATCTGTCGTTCATAAGATCCAATCTTTCGCTCACAAATCCAAATCTCCGGATTCCAAGAAACACAAATCTGACAAGAAGCCTCAACGTAATTCTCAGGGAGATTCTCCTCCTACTCCTCCACCGAAACCAGCTTCTCGACCACCAACTCCTACTGACGTTACTTTTGAATCTTTTAACATCCATACTCGTAAAACTGAAGTTATTCCTCCTCAACATCGTGAGCATAGATCCACTAGTGCCTCACCTGAACCTCGTCCAGACACTGCTGACGACTATCAAAGCTCACCTGAAGACTATCGTACTCCTTCATACCAAGAGACTCCAATTGGAAAACCTGCTTCAGACGCTGAAGTAGAAAATCTTGCCAAATTATTCACCTACTGCGGCGTTACTCAACCAAAAGACTCCGCTCCAACTTCATCTTCTAAAACTGCTAAACGAGTAACATTTCAATCACCAATTTCAATCGAAAATCAACAAGACTTTCCTCCCTTACAAACGCCAACTACGGCTACTAATACTAATCCTACAACCACAACTTCACCTAGTACCACCACTAATCCTACAACCACAACTTCACCTAGTACTACCACTAATCCTGCAACCACAACTTCACCTAGTACTACCACTAATCCTACAACCACAACTTCACCTAGTACTACCACTAATCCTACAACCACAACTTCATCTACTACTACAACTTCATCTCCTACTACAACTACTGCTACTACTACTACCACGTTCTCTACTCACTCACCAATTATGGCGGCTCCTGTCACCTTTTTTGGTAATACTTTTCTTCCACCTCCTTACGACGGGAAAACACCCGCAGCTCATTTCTTACATCAATTGGACACCTTCACTAGCTTACAAGGTCTAAAAGATGATGCCAAGACTAGCCTCTTACAACTACACCTCCGTGGTGCTGCCTTGGAAGCGTTTAAGACATGTTATAAAGTACACAAGACAGTCGACCCTTCTGATTCCACTAAACACATACCTCCGCCTTATGCTAAGTATGCTGACTATCTACGTGACAGTTTCCCATCCAAGACTTCCAAACAAGAATATGAGCGTAAACTTCGTGAACGAAAACTTCGACCCGATGACACCTACGAATCTCTTTACTATGATGTCCTACGACTATGCAGGAAAATGAATGACAAAATGGCAGATGCCGAAATAATCGAACGTCTAATTCATGCTCTTCCTGAAGACATCGCTCACGAATTACATTTCAACGTGAAACCAACAACTACTCAAAAGGTATTGGACACCTTGACTGCACATTCCAAATGGGAATCGCTTCGAGGAGATTCTTCTCAAAGGCATTCTCAATATGTAAAGACATTGACTCCAACCATTGACGTTGATACCTTAGAATCTACGATCACCCAGGTTATTGGAAAGATTGTTTGTGCCGGCCCACCAGATGGTAATACCTTCGAAGCTGAAGAGGTCTCTGCACTTGCTAAGCATGATCAGCAGCGACGCGGCCAGCAAGGCGGGTTTGCTAAACCCTTCGAAAATCGAAACTTTAACCCGAGGCCCAAATCCTACGTGCCCATTGTGAAACAATCATATGTCCCATCTCTTCAAGGACCTTCTACGTTTGCTTATAAAAATCATGATACTTCAAACTCCGTTCATCAACGATTTGGCAGAAAGCCAAAGTATTCTTCGCTTAAAATTCCAGGTCATGGTGGACCTCAATCATTCTGTTGGACGCACAAGCTTCCAATCCACTGCGAAAGGTGTGCGCGAGAACACTCGCATACGTATTTGAATTATAAGAGAAACCAACATGCTTCTCGCATGTCAGGTTCGGGAGTTCATGCATTAGAGGATGGTGCTAATCCTAATGGTGTGGACGAAGTAGAATTGTGCGACATCGTGTATGGCTTTGATGAAGAAGAAGTATTGGTAATGCTCTCGGAAAACTGCACTCAGTAACTACCGTTGGCGAGGCAATAGTTACTGCTCCATTCCACAATCTCGTCATCGCGACGGCTCAACTTGACAATCGACTTTATCATGTTCTCATTGATACTGGTGCTTCTATTTCAGTATTCCCTTCCAATCTACCATTACCTCCAAATGTTCCAAAACGCACCGGCCCATTAAAAGTTTCTGGTGTCACATCTTCGGCTATTTCCCAAGATTATGTGTTTTTCCGAGTATCATTTCCGACTGTCCCATTCGTAGATTTGAATTCGGTCGTAAAATTCCATTTGCTCCCAACTAAACGTCCGATTCTTGGAAATGATTTCCTGCGACGCCATAGATTCCTCATTGATTTTGACAGACATACTCTCATTCCACGTAGTGTAGAGCCAATAAAAGAAATCCCCTTTTATCTCCATGATGAAGACATCCCCGAAATTGACAATAAGATATCTTCACACGAAGTTATCACCTGCGAAGGTGTGGCTGATGAAAATCCACAACCTAATCTGAAATTGAAATTAACCATAAAATATCCGGCTATCTTGAAACCTCAGAGATACACCAAAATCAAATTTCTTATCCCCTTTCATTCGACTTATTTTGAACCATCCTTAAAACTGATGGATCGTCACAATATTATCTATCCTCCATTATTCATTCCCAACAAGGGTGTCCTGTTCATCTACATCTATAACCCGAATTCCCATACCGTCCGTCTCCATAAAAATTCATCCTTAGGCTCTCTTAGTTATTGTACACCAGCCTTCTACGTTCATAACATTGATGAGGCACACGTTCAATCTTTACATGAAGAACGTACAGCGACGACACGCGATCCACAATTTGATTCGACAGAATCAACTCGTTCTGTCAATGACTTTAATTTCGACATTAATCCTGATCTTACTGATCAACAAAGACAAGACATCATTAACGTCTTAGCTGATTACACAGACGTATTCGCTAAGGACGATTTCGATATTGGCAGCTACAAAGGCGAAGAAAAGATGCGCCTTGATATATCTGGTCCCCCAATTTGCCAAAATCCTTACCCCGTTTCTTTTGCAAAGCGACAGTTACTTCGAGAATATGTGGACAAGTTCCTCAAGATGGGTATAATTGAAGAAGCCACTTCCGAGTACGCTTCTCCAGTTCTGATGGTAAAGAAACGTGATTCAGATCCCAACAATCCGTCATATCGTATCGTAATTGATTATCGAGCTGTCAATGCTCGCCTCAAAACTCAAGTTTGGCCTTGTCATAAAATTAGCGACGTGTTCGCCTCCTTACATGGCAAAACAATCTTCAGTAAAGCTGACATTTCCAATGCATTTTTTAATTTCTTTCTTGAAGAAGACAGTCGTCCTGCCACCTGCTTCGTTACACCTGACGGCTGCTACCAATTCAAACGTATGCCGCAAGGACTAAAGAATTCTCCATTCTTTATCTGTCGCGTGTTACGCAAAATCTTTGCATCTCTTATCTTCAAATCCGTAGCTTTGTATATTGACGACTTATTGACCTTCTCTGACAACTTTGAGAAACATTTAGTTGACTTACGTGCCACCTTTGAAAAATTGCGACTTAACGGTCTCAAACTCAAAGCTTCTAAGTGCTCCTTTGGTTATTCAAAACTACGTCTGCTCGGGCATATTATAAGCGATAAAGGCATCCACGTGGATGATGAAAAGGTTAAAGCGATGAAGGATATGCCAAGACCAAAGAACGTCCATGAAGTTAGAGTATTCTGCGGCTTAACGAATTACTACAAGCGATTCATTCCACTTTACGCTATCCTTGCCCGACCATTATTTCTTCTTATGAGGAAGAATTCTAACTTTGACTGGACTTCTCAATGTGAAACAGCATTTCAAACTCTTAAGGAGAAACTTATCTGCGCTCCCATATTAGCTCCATTTAATGAGTCTTTACCAGTAAAGGTAAGCACTGACGCCAGCAACGTTGGAATTGGAGGAGTTTGTTATCAAACTGATCCAATCACTGGAGAAGATCACGTCATTGCGTATTGCTCTCGTGTCCTCACAGAGACTGAGCAAAAGTATGCTATCTCAGAGAAAGAAGGACTCGCTATCATTTATGCTGTCACAGACAAATTCTATGAGTATTGTCACGGTAGAAAGGTCACTGTTGTAACCGACCATCATGTTTTGTGCTCCCTTTTACTCCATAAACATTCCAAAAATCATCGAATCTCCCGTTGGAGCCTTCTGCTTCAATCATTCGATCTTGATATTGTCTATAAACGAGGTGATGCTCACAGCGATGCTGATTGCTTCTCTCGACTCCCCATTCTCAGTCCTCCTGCCAAAGGTTATTCCAGTGTCTTTGCCTTATCTGACTGTACTATTGATCCTTCCGTTCCGCCAACAGACAAACCACCTGACTCGACTGTTTGTTCCGATGACACTCTGTTAGAGTCTTTACTCGGCGACTGGCGTAAAGACCAACCTGACTCTGCGGAACTTTCTAACATGGATTATCGGTTACGACTCAGAACTCTCCAATTTCGTGATAAGTTCCTTTCCAAGGTGTTAGACAACCTTAGCCTTCCTAATCCTACTAAATATTTTCGTAAGTTTGTTGTTATGAATGATCTACTTTACTACCTAGATCCTATTACTAAACTTAAGCGTCTTTGTATCCCTACTTCCATGGTTATGGGTATCTTTAATTCCTTCCATCGTCACATTCTGGGCGGCCATATGGGCTTTGAAAGAACCTACGCGGCAATCAAGAACAAATATTACATTCACAAGTTGCAAAATTACCTTATTAAATACATTCGTAGTTGTCCCGACTGTGCTGCACGTCAGCCTTCTGCTGTACCAAAGCGTGGTCTTTTAAAGGCGGGAGAGATTCTCGCACCTTTTCAAAAATGGGCAATTGATATTTGTGGCCCTCTAGTTGAAACTCCGGCAGGCAATCGGTATTTCATTGCTGCCATTGACACTTACACCAAATTTGTAGTTACTCAGCCCATAAAACAGGCTACCGCCCTTGTTCTTGCCAATTTTATTATTCGTCACATATTCTTAATGTTCGGCATTCCGGCCGAGATTCAGTTAGATAACTCCTCTATTAATCGTTCAGATTTATTAACTCGTGTGTTAAAGCTAGTTCATTGTACCCCAGTCTATATTGTCCCTTATCTCCACCGTTCAAACGGTATTGTTGAGAGAACGATCCGTTCCCTAGAGGAAACACTCTCTAAACACATTCGTCCCGACCAACAAGATTGGGACATAATACTCCCCTTCAGTACCTTCTCCATCAATATTCACACTAGCGCAAGTAGCAAATTTTCCCCATACTTTGTGGTATTTGGAAAGTTTCCCACTTTGCCTGTTGACCTGTTATTGCAACATTATAACCAAGACTTTACTATAGATCGTGCTCAATTAAAGGACATAATTGACAGAAATATATTGATTAGTCAGGAAAAATATGCAGACAAATTCAATGAGCACAGAAAAGAAGTTGAGTTTAAAATTGGTAGTTTATGCTATCTGAAAAAGTACGTAGTCCCAAAAGGTTTATCTGCAAAATTACATCCCAAGTACATTGGGCCATTTAAAATTTTAAAACAATATGATAAGTTACATTATCAGGTTAGGGCACACGCCGTTCCTACCGCCAAGGCATTTAAAGTACATGTGGAAAGGATGAAAGCCTTTGGACCTCAACATCAACCTCTGGATACCATTGATGAGCACCCCTCTCCTTTACAAGGTAATCCCTCTCAAAGTCAATTCGATCCCCAGTTATTTTCTCCTTCAGATTCCACATCGTCATTACCTTCCAACCCAGCTCCTTCTATTCCTCTCACCTTAAAACGCCCACGTGGACGTCCTCCAAAATATGGTCTTACGTCATTGCCACAACAACCTAAAACATCAAAATCTCCAATACATAGCAACACGGCTATATCATCATCCCCATCATCCAGTCAGCAAACACCACCAACCACTTCAAATAAGGATGTGCATCATGCACCTAATAATCCAGCAACAGATCTGGATCAATCTGGTTTGCAATTTCTGCCCGCAACCCTCACGGGTCCAACAAGTTTACCCTACACAACTTCTCGGGGTAGAACAACCAAAAAACCCACATCCTATTTTATGTGAACTGGAATTATCATTGAACGAAATAGTATTTCGTTTTAAATGTCGGGAGATGTAAGCAAAGCAATTTGCACACCAACGTCACACCATATTATTGCACGTATTTGCAACAAGCAAAACTGCATGGCAACCACTTCAACATCATCCCCTTATCCCAAACCAGTTTTCCTTTAACCCACTCATCATCATCATCACCTAGACAGAACCGCAGCAGCCACGACCAAAAAGCAATGTCACCCCCTGCCTTACATCACACAAACACACACTAGCATAGTAACACACACACGTAATAATATCTAAACTCTATCCCAATAAAATAAGCATGCATGATACATCTTTATGTCTGTTCTTCATTTACTCTCCTCAAATAAAGTTCTCTCTTATCAGCATTAATCGTTGCGCATTGTATTGTATTGTCTCAGCATTATTTCTATGGATCATTGCACATAGCTCATTAATAACTCATGTTTCAATAATAATATTTGGGTATTAATTGGTTTCTAAAAACAATTGAAGCACTTCCTGTAGCCATACGAAACATTCTTAGGCTGAACATGCTGGAACAACTATTATTAGGTTAAAAATTACCAACTAGTTATATTGCTACCTTAGCGCAATTAAGCCGACCAAACTATGTCCAAATATTCCATACGACACACAGGCAACATGGTTAAAATTACATATCCGTGGTTAAATGTTATCCAAAAATATTCTAAAATAAGCAGTAGATTCTAAGGCTGTAGTTTTTCAACTAAGTTTCAAAGTGCCCCAAAACGTTAGGTTGGGTGTTAACTAAAGGCTTATTAGGCTTGCTATATTAGGCTTTACCAGGCCAATCTACTAATAATATGTGCTTCTGTAGTAATTGGTTTCTGAAAACAAACATACCGCTTCCTGGAGCCATAGCAAGCTTTTTTGGTCGGTTGAACATGCTGGAACAACTATTATTAGGTGCACAAAATAACATTATGGCAATGAAGCCCATCTAACTACGTAGTCTAAAGACTCCATGCGACAAACGGGCAACACGAACATGGTTAAAATTATATATCCGTAGCTAAATGATATCCAAAAATATTCTAAAGTAAGCAGTATGAACTCTTTTAGGCTGTTTATTTCATATACTTTATATACTTTATACTATACTATATAGAAGTGTGATATGTATGTATTTTTTTTGAAAAGTAATAACTATAACTAAATTGTGATACTATTTTGGAATTAAAAAATAGATTCACGAAAGTAGATGTTTTCCTTCTGCTATATTTGGTGTACAGTTTTAGATACCTTCAGTGCTGACGTCAACCAACTCGTAGATGAAGGTGACCCCAAAAATACCACTCATTGCTTTTGACGCTTTTAAATCAAAAAAAACTCGTGAGACATCGCATAGAAATTAACTACAGTTTTATTCACGGATGAAATAAGAATTTCTACTGTCTATTGTAGTTAGAACCTACAGTGTACATGTTGTCAACTATTTCATCCAAGTAAAGTTTCCACGTTAACGGCAAATATGTCCTAAACCGATATATATATATATATTATATATATTTTATTATTTATTTTGTTTCAATCAAAAAAGAAGCACCACATTTTAAAAAAGTTAACGGTATTGGATAGGAGTAAATAAATCTCATATTCATTTAAATAATAACTTGGGTTTTCCAACGTGCGTTGTAGTAAGTTGGTTTTTAAAAGTAATTCTGATCCCATTATAGCCGATTTCAAACTACTAATATTTTGGAGTAATTTCACCGCGGGATTTAAATAAGTCTATGCGTGTATCATCCATAAAATTCATGTCAATAAATTTCTCCCTAAAAACTTTCATTGTGAGCAAGTGTTTTGTTGCCTGTCACCCACTGCCTTCAGGAATATAGCATTACTCGAGTTTCTAAATAAACTGACAATTAACATTCAGTTTAAAATGTATTGTCTATTACGCTTTATTGTGTTTATATCAGCCATGTTTGGTGCTTTTCAATGTCAAGAAACTTCTTTGGAAAGTGCCTTAGAAACTTTAAAAACTTTTGATAAATGGTTAAACGAAAGTACTTCATGCGGATCAACTTATTTTGAGAAGTTTACACGGCGTGTAATAAACAGCTTAGCGACTCACATGCAACATCATGAGCTAATGATTCATTCCTTTGAACCAACTTGCAATTTTGAAGTACATAATTTGCGCTACATGATATTTAAGACGAAATATCATGAAGATGTGGGAATTGAGTTTCCGTATAAATACAGCCAACCCTTTGCAGTTATAATGGCGCCGCTGCCGCAACAGCATTTAACGAGATGGCTTACAAATATATACATTTTCAATACATTTTATCAGCTTTCCCTGCGTCCGTCAACTGTTTATTTGTTACTTCACAATTGGAATTTAGAAACTGCTTTTCTTAAAACGGATTTGTTTCATAGTGTTTACGCCACTTTGCCAGCCACAAAACTTATGATACAAATTGGGCCAACTGATTCCACATTGACAAGGTATTACTGTTTTGGCTACTGTGGTAAATCTGTACCCTGGAAAGCTTTACAAAATTCGACAGAACAATCTATATTAGATCCACTTGCTCTTCATAAAAAGTGCTTTCTGAATGGTCACAAGCAAAAAATTACAGTTACGAAGGACATGTCAAATTCACTCGTGCACTGCTCCAACCCGACGCGTCTCTCTTCTGTGTGTCATGCGGAATACCTGAACGCACTTCTGATATCACAATACTACAACTTCACTTTTGAATATATGATGGTATACACATTTAGGTCATCAATTCGTAATTTTGAGTTTCAATTTTTTGAGCCTTTTGCATCTTACTGTTGGCTTGAGGAGTATTCTGTAATTAGGTCTCACAGGAGTGTATTTCGCGCAAAACAGGACAAATTCTTTCGTACTCTGCTACGATTGGCTGCATAAATTCATCACTTTTGCTATACGGGTAATCGGGTGCAGCAGCTTATCAACCCTACAGCACGCATTTATACATAAACATTTCTTCTACATAAAATGAATGCAAAACAAAACTTAAAACTGATTATTAAGTATCGCTCAGGTACTTGATAGTTTTCTATTCCGACCGTCCGTCCGGCCGTCCGCTCGTATTGGTTTGTTTTTTAACAATTGTATGTGCTCTGGGTTTGTTCAGTATTGATGTATGTTATGTGCTGTAGGGTGACGATGGATCTGCCGTGACGCATGCCGTACGGTCTGGGGTAATATGCGAATGCAAAGAATTTGTCTTGTTTTGCGCGAAATACACTCCTGTGAGACCTAATTACAGAATACTCCTCAAGCCAACAGTACACGGGTTATGGGGACAGCATTGCCGTCTCCGCTTACATAAAAACTGGTCTGTCGTTTTGCAGAATTGTAGGCGAGTCAGTGTTTTATTGCACAAGTCTACATAAAAGTAAACACAGGCTTACTGCCAGCATACAATCATGGACTGGAATCATGTCAGCACCAATTATAACTTGTTTAATTGTTTCTTTGTTAAGTCTTTCCCGATTCTTGAATTATCCTAGTGATGGAAGACATTACAGAAACGGTGCTTTTGATTTGTTGGGAGAGTTTCTAGGTTGGTCTGTTGCAAGTGCTTACAAGCGCAGAAAGATTTTATTTCTTGTGAGTTTACTTGGTATGTCAATATGTCCATACTACACAAACGAGGTAACAACTCGTGTTACTGTTTTTGTACACGAAAAACCATACAAGACATTAAGTGATCTACTACTAAATGGATTTAAGCTTTTGTGGCCATCTCGATATGTGAATAATACTTTTGCTTGGGAGTCTAGATATGCAGAATTCGGAAGAAGGAATTTGTCACATTTACTAAATAGCAGTATTTACTACAACAGAACACTTTGGCAATCAGGAAAAATAAATGTTCAAATTCTGATAGGAACGTATGCTGTTTTGCATGGTAGAATTGAGGCACATTTTCTGTTCCTAGAAAAAGTTGTTAGAACACAATCAAATGATAGCACACGGAAATGTTTCTATCTGTCTGAAACACTGACCGCAAGACTAGCCTACCATATTACGTATACTGTTAACAGATTTTGGGTTATGAAAACACTCCAACTTGTCAAAGAAGGTGGATTTATGCAAAAATGGCATGACTGGCAGTCATTTGCTTTGAGATTTGAAAATGGTGTACAAGGTATTCCGTTTTTATCTGACGGAGTTATAACTGAAGGAAATTATATGGAATTGGAACACTTGTATGTAATAAATGTGCTGATTTGCATTCTATGGATTGTTGCTTGGGCTTTTCTGTTAGCTGAAATTGGCTACAACAGAATCCAGACCGGTAATCCAGGTAATCTCTGTATGCCTGCTAGGGAGGAAAATAAAGAACCTGAAGCGGAACTGCAAAAGTTTCATGTTAAAAATAACACGTTTAAAAAGGACACAAATGGGTTAGATGGAGCTTTAAGTCAAACGGAAATTGCTGTGAGTACACAGAATGAAACGTTGAGTACGCAGTTGAAAAACAGGAGGGAGGAACAGAGTGTGACAGTGGAAATAAATGCTAGGTTAGAAGATGATATTTCGGGAGCAAGGAACCTTCAGAAAAAATTAGGGACGACAATTAGAAAGGCGAAAGCGGAAGCGACTGAGAATAAAGGACGGAGAGATGGAATGGAAATGGAAACCTTATGCAAAGTGAGTGCTGTTCCAAACCTAGATTTATTTCGTGTTCATCGAAAAACCGATTTGAATCCCGAGCCAGAACCTGAAGTAGCTTCGACCATGGAGTTTCCAAGATGTAGCCCAATTTCCATTGCAGCAAGCTCGTCATATGTTTCCACTAAAGGAAAAATAGAATGTGGTATGGAAAGTGAAAATAACTCAAACGATGGAGACTGGTCAGCGATGGAACCCAAGTCCAGCATTGAAAATGAACCGGCTGGTAAAATGAAAGATGCTATGCATAGTGCTGAAGTTTGAATAAAAAATGCGGGAAAAGAATCCTAAACAGTAGGACAACCTTTGGTATATTACAGAACCGTAATCGTTATCAGAATCGTGTTTAAGGGAAAGGCTTTAATTTGCGCTAAGTTGCTAAGGCGTTTAAATACATTATGCGTTTGAGAATTTTTAAAATATTTAAAAGCCCTAGGTATTAGTAACGAATTTGATAAAAAATGAATTTAAGCGAATCTACAATAGTCCAATAAAAAGAAGCAATAAAAACTGAAACAATGTACATGTTTACTGAAGTGATGAAATTATATAAGAAGCATAATTTTATTGAAGAATTTGATTGCTTCCAAAATTTTATATACACACTCTTAAATAAACCTGAATTTAGCGAAATATTATAATGCGTACATACAAATGAAGAACTTTAGCGAAATATATTTTCTAATAGCATTGGATTGTTTACAATTTTAGCAAGTAAGGATCACAAATGTGCTCGCAATTTTCTTTGGTGTAGAACAGATTTGTAGATATACCACATCCTCTTCTTAGGAATAGTTCACATGTAAGCGTAGTCCAATTAAAATAGAACATATGCAATCGATGCATGCACATCACGCGTCTTGGTGGAACCAGGCACAAGCTGCTGTTTTAATTTTCAAGTTGCTTGAGTTGCCATCCGACAGGTTGAAACTTTAAACTTATAAAACATATAACAAAATTATTTGTGAGCGTTATTGCCAGCTAGCACAACATTTAAAAAACTACAGAGCGGAGAAACAGAGTACTGTGATTATGTGCTTTTATTATATTACATAATATACCTAGTCGTTTAATAATATTACAAAACAAAAATATTTAATTACAATATATCGGTTTGCACCATCCCCGGCATAGACCCACGCACCCACGTATCGCCATGCACGTCGAAACAAAGCAAATATATTGCTAGCAGCAAAATTATTGTAATTGTAGCAACCTTCATTGCACATGTTGAATATGCACATAGATACTTGCACTTCACTCAAGCCAGTTGGAGGGCAAACTCTTGTGCTTCTAGTGCTTCGCAGCCAAATGAAAACCTTTCTCTTTTTCGTGCGCATTTACGCCCGTGTTGAAAAGTTTGCCCTCCAACTGACTTGAGTGAAGTGCAAGCAGCTATGTGCACATTGCTTTTTAGTCATAAATTTGGTAGGCGTTTATATTTTCTGCAATTTTTATAATATTTTTCTTACATCACTTATGCTACCACAAGTTAAATCAATGTTTCAATGTCAAATTTAATTTTAAGAAATTTATGGATTTTTCAGAAATGCTCTCCGTAAATGGTCGTTGTGTATTGTGCCGTAAAAATGGAGTAATATAATTATATTAAGTCTATTTAAGTATTAGTCTATTAGTATTTTCCCCACTGCTGTTCTGATAAGCCCTTGTGGTCTCATCCTCACAGGGTAGTTCCATCTCAATCTTATCTTTATCCAATCCGCCCCAAACTATTTCCCCGTTTATTCCCTTCTCCCGGAACAATTTTTGTGTGCATGGACACCCCCTCCACTTGAATTTCTTCAGACTGCCCAGCTTCCCCAAACATCTCCGCAAAGCAAAGCCTCCATTGTCACCCTGCTCCCATGTTGCATTTCCATTTCCTCCAAACCCGACCACAATCCCACCACCTCCTCCAACTGCTCATCCCCCACAATAATCCCTTCAATCTTTTCAAATTGGGTACCACCCCAGCCAACTTTCTCCAACTGGCCAGCCCCATAGTCCAGTCCATTGACCAGCTTGTTAAGCTACCAAAACCTGGAAATCCAGGCACATTTGGAATGCTCTCCCAGTCAGTGGCTTCCAGCAGGTCTGTTCTATGAAGAGGGTTGGCCCTCCTTGCCCCCTCCCACATTAACAAATGGTGAATCCTCCTTCCCTTCCACTTGTCCTCTTTATGAGGACCATCCACCTTGTTGACGACGACGCTGGAGCACGGCTTCAGTGCCCTCGCTTGGGTGGGTCAGCTCCAGTGGCGGAAGCTCCTTCGCCTCCGGCCCTGGCTCCCCATAACCACGCACTTTCAAACTGCTCAGGTTTTGCAACATGGCCAAAAGTGGACCCCAGAAACGAATGGCCCTTTGACCTTCTTCTTGGCCTAAACTGACCGTTAAGCTGGTCAGTTTTTGGTGCTGGTAACCTTCGGGGTAATAGGGCACGTTTATGCTTGTCAGCCTACTGTTTCTCGAGTGTCCGGGTTGCTGAATTTCTCTCCGAGCTTGGAGCCAGTTGGCCCTGCCCGGATGCTGCATCCAGTGCTGGTTAGCCACTCGAAGTGCCTCCAAAGCTTCAACTTCCACCACACAAGTGCTCAGAGTGAGCTCCTCCAAATTCTCCACCTCTTTCAGAAAGCTCTCCTGAAAGACCCACACTTCTTTGGAAAATCGACAGTTGCTCAAAGTCAGTCTTTTCACCCATTTGAACATAGGACTGGTCCAAAACCAGTGGTCAATCATGCTCATTTCCTGCTTCCAACGAACCAAAGTCAGCTTTCCCAGGGATCTTGGACTGGTTACCATTTGCACAACATGGGGCACCCCAGCTTGGAACTGATCATAAAACTCCCCCAAACTCATCCCATTTCCCCCTCCAGTGTAATAGTCCAGCACTGGATACTTTTCCGTTTGCTCCCACCTCTTGCCACTAGCCCGTAATCAGCTTTTACTAACCAATCTATTTCGTTTTAAAGAGCTCACCCCCAAGTCATATTGGAAAAGGACTTGGAGCACTACAAAGTTTTCAAGGGGATGAGGAGTCCCCTCCACCACACATTTCTCCTCCATTAATTTTTTAACTTATAAACAAGCTGTGATCGTTTACGTGCTGAGTTTTGTACTGAACTGTGCATTCCCTTCGGAAACCCAAAAACCCACCTGAAAAGCTTCATGTAGAACAATAGCCAGTAAGGATTAAGCCAGCAAGGCCATTCATACCATAAAGGACATTTTGCAAGTCCTTAGTCCTTAGAAGGATGGGTCCCTTTCAAACAATGTCAGTCAAAGTCAAGGCTCATGTGAAACAAACTTTGCATAAAACCTATACTTAGTGCTGGACTCATGGCATGTCATGTACCAAAAATCGTATTCATGGCATGTACATTTCGAAACCCCCATGCCATGTCATGTCAAGTACTGCTTCATGTACTAAAGCTTCATGTCATGTCATGTATCATGTACATGCATGTACATGAAGTAATAAAACTTCTTTAAAATCTAAGTGGCCTAAAAATTTTAAAGGTTTCATTGGTGCCCAGTGTTATAAAAAATATCGTGAAAGCTAACTTACTTCTTTAGTTTTAGAATTTAAATTTGGAGAAAAAGAATCATTCCTATCTGATTTTACGTATAAATATCTAAGAAACTGGTGACTGATGGCAAATTTGTCTATTATTTCTTCCTTGTTTTACATGCATGTACATGCATGTAATTCATGTCATGTACTAGTATTCATGTCATGTAATGGGTCATGTAGCAGTCCCTCATGTCATGTCATGTAATTTGGCATGCCATGACATGACCAAGATACATGACATGAGTTTTCATGTACATGATGCATGAGTCCAGCACTACCTATACTATATGTATGCATTATGGGGAAGCAAACAAAGAACATTTTCCGTAAAGCTACTTTGCTGGAAAACGGCAGTATAGCGCCATCGAGGAACGTGCTTTGAAGTCAGGTATAATGTAAACTTGCTTCTGAAATGCTTCGTTTTGAATATACACAGTGGAGCTAAAGGTTTATTTTTGCTTTGTTTCTACCAGTCCAAACGTAATTTCTCTCTAATTCCGGTAACTTACATTGCAAATGGTTTTTATAAAATCGTCAAGTTTCAAAGTGCCCCAAACAGTTGGGTTGGGTGTTAAGTAAAGGCTTATTAGGCTTACTATATTAGGTTTTACCAAGCCAATTTACTAATAATATGTGCTTCTGTAGTAATTGGCTTCTAAAAACAAACATACCACTTCCTGGATGGAGCCATAGCAAGCTTTTTTGGTCGGTTGAACATGCTGGAACAACTATTATTAGGTGCACAAAATACCATTAGCGCAATGAAGCCCATCTAACTACATGGTCTAAAGATTCCTTGCGACAAACCGGCAACATGAACGTGGTTAAAATTATATATCCGTAGCTAAATGATATCCCAAAATATTCTAAAGTAAGCAGTGTGAACTCTTTTAGGCTGTTGTTTTTATCTCATATACTTTATATACTATATACTATACTATATAGTAGTGTGATATGTATGTATTTTTTTGAAAAGTAATAACTATAACTATATTGTGATACTATTTTAGAATTAAAAGCATAAGTTCACGGAAGTAGATGTTTTCCTTCTGCTATATTTGTAGTACATTTTTAGGTACCTTCAGTGTTGACGTCAACCAAATCGTAGCTGGAGGTGACCCCAAAGCTACCACTCATTGCTATCATAAGTTGGCTGGTAACGTTAACGTGAAGTTGTTGTAAGCTAGGAGTTTGTAATATTCAATCATCAATTTTTGCTGTTATTTTTTTTTCTTGCAAAGGCAACAAACTAAAATTTAGGAACAATTTAAACTTAAGCTCTAACTGGATTACCCAATAAATCTTGATATATTTGTATATTCGTTTTTGACGCTTCAAATGCAAACAAACTCGTGAGACATCGCATAGAAATCCGCTAAAGTTTTATTCACGCCTGAAGTAAGAATTTCTACAGTCTATTGTAGTTAGAGCCTACAGTGTACATGTTGTCAACTTTTTCATCCAAGTAAAGTTTCCACGCTAACGGCAAATATATCCTAAGCCGACACCAAAAATATTAGTATTGGCTTTGTATTTCTTGTATTTGTATATATACAACAAGCACCACATTTAAAAAAAGTTAACTGTATTGGATAGAAGTAAGCAAATCACATATCCATTTAAATATTAACTATGGTTTTCTAACGTGCGTCGTAGTAAGTTGGTTTTAAAAAGTAATTCTGGTCCCATTGTAGCCGATTTCAAACTACTAATATTTATTAATAATTTCAACGCGGGATTTTAATAGATCTATACGTATATTATTATGTTTTCGTAAAACAATTTCATTGTGAATAAGTGTTTTCTAATTGTCGTCCACTGCCATCCGAAATATTGCATTTCTAGAGTCTCTAAATAAACTGACAATTAACCTTCAGTTAAAAATGTATTGTCCATTAAACTTCCTTCTGTTTACAACCGCCCTGTTTGGTGCTTCTCAATGCGAAAAAATTCCTTTGAAAACTTTTATAAACAAATGGTTAAACGAAAGTACTTCATGCGGCTTAACTTATTTTGAGACGTTTACACGGCGTCTAATAAACAGCTTAGCGACTCACATGCAACATCATGAGCTAATGATTCACTCCTTTGAGCCAACTTGCAATTTTGAAGTAGAGAATTTGCGCTACATGATATTTAGGACGAAATATTTGAAGGATGTGGGTATTGAGTTCCCGTATAAATACACCCAACCTTTTGCAGTTATAATGGCGCCGCTGGCACAACAGCATATAACAAGAGAGATAACAAACATGTGCGTATTCACAACATTTTATCAGCTTTCCTTGCGTCCGTCAACTGCTTATTTGTTTATTCACAATTGGAATTTAGAAGCTGCTGTTCTGAAAACGGATTTGTTTTACAGCGGATACGCCACTTTGCCAGCCACAAAACTTATGATACAAATTGGGCCAACTGATACCATACTGACTAGGTATTACTGTTTTGGCTACTGTGGTAAATCTGTACCCTGGAAAATTTTACAAAATTTTACAGAACAAACTATACTGGATCCGCTCCCTCTTCATAAAAAGTGCTTTCTGAATAGTTACAAACAAGAAATTACAGTTACATTGAACCTATCAAATGCTCTCATGCACTGCTCCAATCCGATGCGCTTCTCTGGTATGTGTCATGCGAAACACGTGGCCGCACTTCTGATATCAGAATACCACAACTTCACTTTTAAATACATGATGCGAGACACATTTCGGTCATTATATCGAATTCCTAATTTTGAATATTTTGAGCCTTTAAAATCTTACTCGGGTTTTGGCAATTACATTGCCCACTTTTCTAGCCAAAAAACTGGTATGTCGTTGCATAGTATTGCAAGCGACTTAGTGTTTTAATGCACAAGTCTACATAAAAGTAAACACAGGCTTTCTGCCAGTATGCAATCATGGACGGGAATCATGTCAGCACCAAGTATAATATGTTTAATTCTTTCTTTGTTAAGTGTTTCCCAATTCTTGAATTATTCATGTGGTGGTAAACATTACAGAAACGCTGTTTTTGATTTGATGGGAGGGTTTCTGGGCTGGTCTGTTGCAGGTGCTCACAAGCGCAGAAAACTTTTTTTTCTTGTGAGTTTACTTGGTATATCAATATGTCCATTCTACACAAACAAGGTCACAACTCGTGTTACTGTTTTTGTTTACGAAAAACCATACAAGACATTAAGTGACCTAATATTAAGTGGATTTAAGCTTTTGTGGCCATCTCATTATCCAGATGATATTCCTGCTTGGGAATCAAGATATATGGAATTTGGACGAAGGAATTTGTCCAGGTTACTGAATAGCAGTATTTACTACAACAAAACAGTTGAGCACTCATATGAAACACTTATACAACTGCTGATGAGAACGTATGCTGTTTTGTATGGAAATGTGGAGGCATTTTTTCTTGGTCTAGAAAAAGATGTAAGAACACAATCGAATGATAGCTCACGTAAATGTTTCGTTCTGTCTGAAAGACTCACTGAACGACAAACCTACCATATTACGTGTACTGTTAACAGATTTTGGGTTATGAAAACACTACAACTTGTCAAAGAAGGTGGATTTATGAAAAAATGGAAAGACTGGCAATCATTTGCTTCCAGATTTGAATATGGTGTACAAGGTATTGCACCTTTATCTGACAGAGTTATAACTGAAGGAAATTATATAGAATTGGAACACTTGTATGTAATAATTGTGCTGATTTGCATTCTATGGATTATTGCTTGGGCTTTGCTCTTAGCTGAGGTTGGCTACAACAGAATCCAGACCGGTAATTGGTGCATGTCAGCTAGTCAAGAAAATAAAGAACCAAAAGCGGAACTGCAAAAGCTTCAAGTTAAAGATAACACGTTGAAAAAGGACACAAATGAGTTAGATGGGGACTTAAGTCAACCGGAAATTGCCATGAGTACACAAAATGAAACGTTGCGTACACAGTTGAAAAGTAGTAGGGAGGAACTGAGTGTGACAGTGGAGATAAATTCTAGGTTAGAAGATATTTCGGGAACGAGGAATCTTCAGAAAAAATTAGGGACGACAAATGGAAAGGCGAAAGCGGAAGCGACTGAGAATAGAGGACAGAGAGATGAAATGAAAATGGAAACCGTATGCAAAGTGAGTGCTGTTCCAAACCTAGATGTTTTTCGTGTTCATCGAAAAACCGATTTGAGTCCCGAGGCAGAACCTGAAGTAGCTACGACCATGGAGTTTCCAGGATGTAGCCCAATTTCCGTAGCAGCAAGTTTGTCATCTGTATATACAAAAGGAAAAATAGAATGTGGTATGGGAAGTGACAATAACTCAAGCGAAGGAGACTGGTCAGCAATGGTGCCCAAGTCCAGCATTGAAAATGGACCGGCTGGTAAAATGAAAGATGCTATGCATAGTGCTGAAGTTTGAATAAAAAATGCGGGAAAAGAATCCTGAACAGCAGGAAGACAACCTTTGGTATATTACAGAACCGTAATCGTTATCAGAATCGTGTTTAGGGGAAAGGCCTAAATTTGCGCTAATTTGCTAAGGCGTTTAAATACATTTTGCGGTAGAGAAATTTAACGTTTAACATTTAAAGTAACGTGTAAAAATTCAACAGCGTAATCCTAATATCGTATACAACTAAGCTTTAAACCACTTCGTATACGTATTATACAAACTTTTGGCTTTTAAACATTACACCATTAGAATCTTAAGATTCTTGTTTTACTTTTGCTTCTACATGATCAATCCTGATTTTTTTGCAGAAAATATTTAAAGTCTATTTATATCATTGAATATTGCATCTGCACTAAATCATCTGCACTAAATATTGATTCAAAAATTGAATATTTATTTCGGTCACTTATATACGCCTTCAAATAAAATAAAAACAATGCTGTTCATCCAATGAACTTCATCGGAATCAATTGGCAACATCACAATTGCTGTATAGAGTACTACACAAAAGTCTGGGGAAACGTAAAATATTTCCAAACACATACTAAATTACCATCTCAAAATGAAAAGAATACGTACTCGCGTTGCTCCTATCTTGCTTTGCAACTCAAATCCAAAGCATCATAGCATGCTAAACTCCACTTTGTGGATTGTGTAGTACATGATAAATTGTTAACGTTTGGAAGGAAAAAAGATAGATAAGATCAAATACATAAACCACTGCATGCATGCACAATTCCTACCATGCAAGTTACTAGTACAAAATTACGAACAAATAACTACTGGCGTATAATCCCCGAACAAAGGGAGCTAGTATATACACTAAGCTTTTCCTGTTTATTTTTGGAATTTACTCAGCTTAGTAGTTTCTGAGAAACACTGCGGCTTTCTGCATATACGATATCTACCCAAGCACAAAAAACTGTCAAATCAATGCTTTAAATGCATTTTTCTGGGTTTGATGCAAAATGTGAGTTTTGAAACCTATTTTGTAAATTGACGCTACAATGAATGCCAACTAAAAGGGATAATTTTGACTCCACCTAGGAATTTACTGAAAGTTAATAGTACACGAATTTGATGATAAATGAATTTAAGTGAATCTACAATTGTCCAATAAACAAGAAACAATAATAACTAAAACAATGTACATGGTAACTGAATTGATGAATTAATAAAAGAAAGAATTTTATTAAAGAATTTGATTGTTTCTAAAAAAAGATTACACGCTCTTAAAGAAATCTGAACTTATCGAAATATTGTAATGCGTACATACAAATGGAGAACCGAAATATATTTTCTAATAGCCCTGAATACTTTACAATTTTAGCGGATAAGGATCACAAATTTGCTCGCAATCTTCTTTCGTGTGGAACATATTTGTAGATTTAACACATACTCTTCTTGGGAATAGTTCACACGTTAGCGTAGTCGAATTAAAATAGAACATAGGGAATCGACGCATGCATCTCACGCGTCTTGGTGGAACCAGGCACATGCTGCTGTTATAATATTCAAGTCGCTTGAGTTCCCATCCGACTGGTTGAAGCTTTAAAATTATAAAACAAAAAACTATTTATGAGCGTTATTGCCAACTATCAAAACACTATTAAAATTCAGAGCGGAAAAAGTGATCAATGTGACTATGTGATTTTATATGTTACATATTGTAGTCGTTTAATTATGTACCAATGATAATATTTACTTACAATGTATCGGTTTGTACCATCCCCGGCATAGACCCATGTCTCGCCATGCACGTCCAAACAGTGCAAATATATGGCTAGCAGCAAAATTGGTGTAATTGTAGCAACCTTCATTGCACTTGTAGATAACTCCTAGATTTCAGTCCTTATAGCTGAGAAGGTTTGACCTGAGTTCGGATAAACGGGCAATGACATGTAAGTTGCTAAGAAGTTCTGAAACTGTGGAAATTATTCTGGGAAATCCGAGTGTTTATACTCGTTGCTGATGGTTGTCAAAAATTCTCCAAGAGAAAAGCTTACTTTGTTCAAAATATACGGGACAGGATTGCAGGTTTTTTTCAGGTGCTTAGCTCGGAGAAAGGAAGCTTTAAGCGGATTACGTTCTCGGGTGTATACTCCTATTGCTAGGTAGGTTTTAACGTGATCCTGACAATGGTGCATTATACTGCTTGCAAAGTGGCAAGGATTAATCGCATTAAAAGAACGAAGCAAAAGTAATAGATACGCTGGTGTTCCGTAATACGGGTCATGTTATGACCCACAGGCATGTATAAAATTATTTATTTGGTTATTTTCTTATCGTAGCCAATTTATTGATTTCCAGCGTTCTAACCTCAAATGTTTTTGTTCAGATATAAAATAATTGTTTTTGTAGCAAACACGAATTAATTACTTTTTGCGGCGATCCATATGAGGTGTTTTGAAGTTGTATCATTTGTTGTGTTAGAAAATGTTTCTAGCTTATCCAGTTCAGTATTTTCCAGCGTTCTAGGTTTAGTTGTTTATGTACCGATTAAGAATGAATTGTTTTTGTAGTTATCTAAATTAATTGTTTTTGTGTTAATCTATATCATTTGTTTTGTAGCCATCCAAATTAGTTTTTGTAGCAAGCTAGCACAGATAGTTGTTTTTGTAGTTTTTTAAAATCTAGTTGTTTTCGCATTGTTTTCAATTAGGCACAGCCACGAGCTAATAAAGAAAGAGCTATCATGGCACGTGTCGCTGTAATTACTTTTAAGAACATATCAACTACTCCTTTTATCCAAGCATAGTCTTATCCGTAGTACGGACAACAGGGACAAACAATGTTGGATATACAACTGAATCATTATTTATACAGCTACTATTGCCATAACTAACAAAATTACATGCAAAGATTCCATTCTATAAACAACAACAAAATCCTCAAGTTTTAACTGACTATCTTTAAAGTAATTCTGGTCTCATAATAACCAATTTCGAACTACTAATATTTAGGAGTAACTTCAACGCGGAAGTTTAATAACTTTTTTAATAAATTTCCGCGAAAAATGTTCATTGTGAATAAGTGCTTTGCTACCAGTCACCCGCTGCCTTTCGGAATATTGCATTTCTAGTGTCTTTAAATAAACTGACAATTTAAACTTCAGTTAAAAATGTATTGTCCGATAATCTTTCTTCTGTTTACATCCGCCCTGTTTGGTGCTTATCAATGCCAACAAAGTTCTATAGAAAGATATTTAGAAGCTTACGATAAATGGTTAAACGAAAGTACTTCATGCGGCTCAACGTATTTTGAGACGTTTACACGGCGGCTAATAAACATCTTAGCGACTCACAACCAAAATCACGAGCTAATGATTCACTCCTTTGAGCCAACTTGCAATTTTGAAGTACAGAATTTGCGCTACATGATATTTAGGACGAAATATCATAAAGATGTGGGAATTGAGTTCCCGTATAAATACAGCCAACCTTTTGCAGTTATAATGGCGCCGTTGGCACAACAGTATATAACGAGAAGGCTAACAAGCTTTTGCGTATTCACAACATTTTATCAGCTTTCCCTGCGTCCGTCAACTGTTTACTTGTTACTTCACAATTGGAATTTACAAGCTGTATTTCTGAAAGCCGATTTATTTCACAGTACAATGGCAACTTTACCAGCCACAAAACTTATGGTACAAATTGGGCCAACTGATCCCATATTGACTAGGTATTACTGTTTTGGCTACTGTGGTAAATCTTGGAAAACTTTACAATATTTTACAGAACAAACTATATTAGATCCACTTGCTCTTCATAAAAAGTGCTTTCGGAATGGATACAAACAAAAAATTATAGTTACATCGGACATATCAAATGCTCTCGTGCACTGTCCCAACCCGATGCGTTTGTCTTCTGTGTGTTCTCCGCAAAAAGTGAACGCACTTCTGATATCACAACACCACAATTTCACTTTTAAATCTATAATGCCAGGCACATTTAAGTTATCAATTAGTATTCCCACGTTTCAATATTTTGAGCCTTTAACATCTTACGCGGGTTATGGAGACAGCATAGCCAAATTCGCTCACCTAAAAACTGGCTTGGTATTTCATAAGATTGTAAGCGATACAGTATTTTATTGCATTAGTCTACATCTAAGTGAACACAGGCTTACTGCCAGCATGCAATCATGGACAGGAATCATGTCAGCACCAAGTCTAGTTTGTTTAATTGTTTCTTTGTTAAGTCTTTCCCGATTCTTGAATTATTCATGTGGTTGCAGACATTACAGAAACGCTGCTTTTGATTTGGTGGGAGAGTTTCTCTGCTGGTCTGTTGCAAGTGCCCACAAGCGCAGGAAAATTTTATTTCTTGTGAGTTTACTTGGTATGTCAATATGTCCATACTACACAAACGAGGTAACAGCTCGTGTTACTGTTTTTGTTCACGAAAAACCATACAATACATTGACTGATATACTGCTAAATGGATTTAGGCTTTTGTTGCCAGCAAATTATTACTATGATCCTCAAGTGTGGGAGTCCAGATATATGGAATTTGGAAGAAGAAATTTGTCCAACTTACTGAATAGCAGTGTTTACTACAACAATACAGTTGTGCACTCAGTTGAAGCACTTGCAAAATCGTTGATAGGAACATATGCCCTTTTGAAATTCAGAAATGATGCATATTTTCTGTTAATCGAAGCACTTGTAAAAATTGAATCAAATGACAGAACACGGAAATGTTTCCTTCTGTCTGAAACGCTCGCTGAAAAACATAGCTACCATATTACGTATACTGTTAATAGATTTTGGGTTATGAAAACACTCCAACTTGTCAAAGAAGGTGGACTTATGCAAAAATGGACTGACTGGCAGTCCTTTGTTTTGAGATTTGAAGCAGGTGTAAAAGATATTGCGTTTTTACCTGACAGAGTTATAAGTGAAGGAAATTATATGGAATTGGAACACTTGTATTTAATAATTGTGCTGATTTGCATTCTATGGATTGTTGCTTGGGTTTTTCTGTTAGCCGAAGTTGGCTACAACAGAATCCAGACCGGTAATTGGTATATGTTAGCTAGTCAAGAAAATAAAGAACCAAAAGCGGCACGGCAAAAGCTTCAAGTTAAAAATAGCACTTTGAAAAAGGACACAACTGATCTAGATTGGGACTTAAGTCAAACAGAAAGTGCCATGAGTACACAAAATGAAACGTTGCG
This sequence comes from Entomobrya proxima, assembly GCA_029691765.1. NCBI lineage: Eukaryota > Metazoa > Arthropoda > Collembola > Entomobryomorpha > Entomobryidae > Entomobrya > Entomobrya proxima. Next base: position 59,135,407 of record CM056171.1, on the reverse strand, counting down.
TGCACAGTTGAAAAGTAGGAGGGAGCAACTGAGTGTGACAGTGGAAATAAATTCTAGATTACAAGATGATATTTCGGGAGCAAGGAGCCTTCAGAAAAATTTAGGGACGACGATTGAAGAGACAAAGGCGGACGCGACTGAAGGGAAGAGACTGGGAGATGAAACGAGTAAGAAAAACGTATACAAAGTTAGTGCTAACAACAACCTAGACGTGTTTCGTATTCGTCGCATATCCAATTTAAGTCCCTAGCTAGAACTAGAACTAGAGCTAGAACTTATTATATTTTACAGCAAGCAATTGTCACTGCTTTTCTTTACTGTGGTTCAGTGGACGCACTTATAAGCTTAAAATACAAACCGAGAAAAGCTTCAGTTGTTTAAAAATGCAGTAGAGGAGCGCAAGTTATTTTAGGTACTTGATCTGAGCTTCTGTCCTGCTTTTGTGAATGTCAATTAAGGGGACGGATTAGTGAAAGGCTTCTTCAAGAGAAAAGCTTCCTTTGCTCAAAATATGCAGGACAGGATTGCAGGTTTTTTTTCAGGTGCTTAGCGCGGAGAAAGGAAGCTTTAAGCGGATTACTTTCTCGGGTGTATACTCCTAATTCTAGTTAGGTTTTTAACGTGATCCTGACAATGGTGCATTCAATTGCTTGCAAAGTGGCATGAATTAATCGCAATAATAGAACGAAGCAAAAATAATATATACGCTAGTATTCTGTAATACGGGTCATGTTATATCCGCTTAAATGAGAAGCACTTAAATGCGTATGGAAATATTACAAATATTTCTCCAGGTAATATAATACCAGCCCAAAAAGTTCGAAGAAATTTAATTCGCATTGTTTTTACTTTTGCCATGTAAAAACTTTATGATACTTGTCTATTTGAAGTTTTAAAAAGCCGGATGGAAATTTTAAGGGGGAATTAAAACACCCACAATTACTTTTGTATCCACGTAAAAAAAACAAGTATGATTTTTCGTTTTTTACGCAGTCTTCATCTTTAAAAATGGATTATTAATTTTTAGTGGTTTTATTTGTATTAAGCACTCAACTTATACTCTGGTCAGCGATTAAGCTCTTTGTTTCTCTTTTTTCGCTTCCAAAAATTATTAATTGGTAATTAAAACTGTTTGTTAATTAACAAAAAACCGTTATTCATTACGGGCTCATAATAGAACGATTTAGCTGCTATTAAAATAAAAATATATTTACACCAATTTACTAGCGAGCTTTCATCGGATATTCTCCACTGGTCGCGCATTCAAACATGCACTTACCTAAAATAAAGCCCCTTAAGTGTCAAATATGTGAAAAAGGCTACCCCAGTAAGACTGAAATGGCAGTACATTTGTGTGTTCACACAGTCGAGAAAAGGAAAGCAAAGTGCATACTGCTCTGCTCTAACGCCGTGAAGGGAAGCTTTCAGCGGATTACATTCTCCTTGCAGAGCCGCAGCAAGAAGCTTCACATTTGTATGCATTCAGCATCTAGCAATTTACAGCAGTTTTCCTTTCAGGAATCCGTACGGGTAGCAGCTTAAGCCATGCAATTTAGATTAGCTCCATTTTACCGAATATGCACTCTCGCTCGTTACTGGCTGAGAGCTCAGGTAGGGAAGCACTAGACCTTTCTTGGCTGCGCGCATATTTGGTAAAATGCGTCAGGCATATAACTTATGCTTTTATCCGCTACCCGTATCCAATCCTGAAAGGAAAACTGCTAGGGTTAGAATTTTACAGATTCTGTTGTTCTGCTTAAGCGGAGCCTGTAATTGAATTGTTTTGGTAAAGGGGACAAAGCTGAAAGTATTTTCTACTGGAGTTATTCATACTGAATCTATTTAATTAATATTTGCCAATAATTTGTATAAGGGGATTTTTAGTGTGGTTAAATGAACTTAATAAAATGACTTTTGAATTATCCCGAACATTCTGGATAGGTAAAAAGGCGTATATTTTATTTAATTACTTAAACATACAGTAAGCATTGGGTTTACTCATCAAGTCATATACATTATGTACCTTACGTAATCATTTCTATAACATTTTAACTGTCCACTTGAGTTGTTTATCAAGTTTTAAAAAATTGACTAAGCATAGCAGTAGCTTCCTACCTGTAGTCATGTTACAGGCAATTCTAACTTATTGTTAGACTACAAAGAAAATTATTTGCAATGCAATTTTAAAGTGGCCGTGTTTAAGTTCAAGCTCACGTTTTACTGGTTACCTACTTTGCTGCAAACTATTCGCAGAAAATTTAATCTGCCTACAAATTATGCACGTTGTTCATGACTAGGCTTTCGGAAAGCGTAAAACATTATAACTTAGGAAATAAGTTATATTTTAGTGTCTTTAGATGAAATTGAGTGCCACGGGAGTGCACGAAGTGTCCTCCCGCAAATTGAGAAGCGATGTTCCAGTACACTTTAAAATTCTATTTTTAATATAAAAAATACAAAAAAAATTAGCAAAACGACTTCGACTAAAAATTAGTAAAATTAGACAGATAAGTAATTCGGGCTTTTGAATAGTTGTCCATGAACCGTCAAATCCTATTATTTATTTAAACGACCATGCGTATTTTAAAGACCATTTGGCTTTTCTATAAAAAACGTGAATGAACGTGCTATCTAAATTATTAAGTATCTACCAAAACTGTGCATTTTAATGTTCTGTCTACGCCGCACTTTACAACCTTTACATTTGTACATTGAGTACGTTAAGGGATACTTCACACGGGACTAAACATGTACGATTTAAGCAAAAATTAATAAAGTTTAGCCATCAACACTCTTGAAAATGAAATTATTATCAGCAAATTACAATTATATTGCTAGTTAGCTGGTTATATTGAATGTGCACATAGCCATTTGCACTTCACTCAAGTCAGTTGGAGGGCAAACTCTTCTACACGGGCGTAAATGCACACGAAAAAGAGAAAGGTTGACAATGCCCAGCTCAAGCCTAAAGCAAGGGCTAGAGGCTGCTTCTAGTGCTTCACAGCCAAATGTCTACCTTTCACTTTTTCGTGCGCATTTACTCCCGTGTTGAAAAGTTTGCCCTCCAACTGACTTGAGTGAAGTGCATGCAGCTATGTGCACATTGCTTTTTAGTCATAAATTTGGTATGTGTTTATATTTTCTACAATTTCTATAATACTTTTTCTTATGTCACTTATGCTACCACAAGTTATATGAATGTTTCAATGTCAAATATAATTTTAAGAAATTTATGGATTTTTCATAAATGCTCTCCGTTAATGGTCGTTGTGTATTGTGCCGTAAAAAATAGAGTAATATAATTGTACTAAATCTATATAAGTAATATTTGCCGATGATTTTTATAAGGAGATTTTTAGTGTAATCAAATAAATATTGGTAGGACGGTAGCTTTGACCAACTTCCTGAAATAAGTGTCGCAAGAATTAAAAGTATTTTTCAATGGATTATTATTTTTTAAAGCGTGGTAAGCGGCGTTAAAAAATTAGCAAAATAATATAGCTTGACAGCTTGACAAGTGACTCTAAATATTAATAAAATATTTTAAATGCTTAATTGGCGACTCTAAAAATTATTTAAAAGATTTAAAAACTTGATAAGAGACTTTAAAAATAAGTAAAATATTTTAGAAGCGTGCTGGGCGAGTGTAAAAAATAATTTAAAGGATACGTGACTATAAATTAATAACGTTTTTTAGAAGCTTCGTAGTGACTCCAGAAGTTATTAACAATTTTTTAAAGCCTGATAAGCGACTCTAAAAATTAATAGTATTTTTACTGGCCTATTAAGTCGCATCAACCTTCTTACTATTTGTAGTGACATTCTGAATTGCCTGTCAAGCTTCCAAAAAAGTCTGAAGCACAAAGCTGTGCTATGTAAATGCATGGGAATAAACTACCTACGATAAAATACCTATTGCTAAGCTTAAAAAACTCTATCAAAATCCACAAAAATTCAATTTAAAGTAATTTTATAGCAATTGTTCCAGTATGTCAAATTCCATCACTTTATTTGGCGCATACAGACCCAGTAAAGCATTTTGCTTTGAGTAATTAATGAAGCAATACAACACAACACATATATGCATATAGCTAAACGCTACAATAGGCATTAGACAAGCTTTTGCGTAGCCGAGCATTGCAAGAGTTTTCCATTCAGGAACGTCCCAGGGTACGGAATAGGCATGAGCTTGGAATCAGCGCTATTTTACCAAAGTTGCAAGCAACCATGTTCCCTAGCTGAAGGGTAGGGTAGCAGGCAAGTAGACACATCGGCTGGCTTAGCAACTTTGGTAAAATAGCTCTAATGAGCAGCTCGTGCATTTTGCGTACCCTGGGATCTTCCTGAAAGGAAAACTGTCCTCATTTAAAACCTATAGCTTTTCTGGCTCTGCTTATGCGGAGCTTGTACTATGCACAGCGCTTCCCTTTCCCTGAGCCCTGATTAATGCAAGGCAGCGTAATAACAGGTGCTTGGGCTGCTAAAGTTTTGCTATACATGTAAACGCGAATTAACTGCCTTTTGCTGAGCTTGAAAAAAGATAGCTTGCTTTTCTGTATGCTGACAATAGTGTATTTTTCCGTGGACGTACGGAAACGTTGTACTTGAGTAAATAAATGTAACTACATACTAGCTAATAAATACGACTGGTCAAACACTAAATTTTGGGAATTGAAATACAGATAGTTTTTTAAAACTGATTTACGTAAGTAGTACAGTTACATTATTAATCCAAAAAGCCTAGTGTAAATGTATCACGTACAACATAACTAAGCCAGATTATATTCCACCATCCATTATCAAATATATATAATAAATTGATACTGGTGCAAAGATTTGCTTGTGAGAATTTTAGTGCCGCTTATAAAGATTCTAGAAAATTTTGCTATATTTTAGAGGTGCATATAATACTTTCAGATTTTTAAACTAAATTTTGGAGACGCTCATTAATCCTCTAGATTTTTTTTTGAATTTTAGAGCCTCTTATAAAGCTTTTAGAATTTGTTTCTGAATTTTAGAGTCGCCTATATTACTTCTAGATTTTTACTGACTATTCAACTCAATTATCAAGCTTTTAAAAAATTTCCTGACTTTCTGGTTCGCTCATGATGCTCCAAAACTTTTTTACTAATTTTTAGAGTCTCTTCTCAAGCATGGGTAAAGCAGAGCTACATTTATTTTATTTTTTCACCAAGCAGTTAACATCGCATGCTTCATTGTGGCACAAAGGATATGCCTATTTGCTTAAAATACACACCGAGAAAAGCTTCTGTTGTTTAAAAATGCAGGAGAGGAGCGAAAGTCACTTCAGGAAACTACGCTCAGCGTCTGTCCTGCTTTCTTTAATGTGAATTACAATGATGGGGACGGAGAGGATTAACCCAGAGAAAAGCTTCCGTTGCTTAAAAATATGCGGAACAGGATTGCAGGTTTTTTCTTCAGGTGCCTGAGCTGTCTTTCTTTAGCGTTGTGCGATATTCAGGGTTGTGGGAACTGTAGTTGAACAAGTTGAGTTAACAATGTGCCTTCTAAAAATAAGTGTGCGAAAGAACCAGTCACGCTGTATTCACACAATATAGTTATGCATATACTTGTGAGCAGATTTACACGAGAATATTTATGGCTACTTTTAACATTTCAATTATTTCTTTAAAAAATAACTTACTACACAATTCTTCATCATGCAATTTTTTTATGATCGAGTTCAAGCTCACGTTGTACTGGTTAGTAATTTTGCAGCAAATTATTCGCAAAAAAGTTAATCTGCCTACAAATTATGCACGATATTCATGACAAGGCTTTTGGAAAGCATAAAAAATAATTACTTGGGAAATTGGTTATATTTTAAAGTGTTTTGATGAAATTGGGTGCCACGGGAGTGCACGAAGTGTGCTACCGCAAATGGAGAAGCGCTGTTCCAGTCCAGCTAATAGCATAATTTTTAACGCAAAACAAACACACAATATTTGTTGGGAAATACACAAAAAATTGGATTTTGGAGGAATTTTATCTTAAACATAGCTTTTTCAATAAAATTTACATTTCTGCATTTATTATATTTTACAGCAAGCAATAGTCACTGTTTTTCTTTACTTTGGTTCAGTAGACGCGCTTAAAAGCTTAAAATACAAACCGAGAAAAGCTTCAGTTGTTTAAAAATGCAGGAGAGGAGCGCAGGTTATTTTAGGTACTTGATCTGAGCTTCTGTCCTGCTTTTCTGAATGTCAATCAAGGGGATGGATTAGTGAAAGGCTTATCCAAGAGAAAAGCTTTCTTTGCAGTAAATATACGGGACAGGATTGCAGGTTTCTTCAGGTGCCTAGCGCGGAGAAAGGAAGCTTTAAGCGGATTACTTTCTCGGGTGTATACTCCTAATGCTAGTTAGGTTTTAACGTGATCCTGACAATGGTGAACTATACTGCTTGCAAAGTTGCAAGGATTAATCGCATTAAAAGAACGAAGCAAAAATAATATATACGCTTGTATTCTGTAATACGGGTCATGTTATATCCGCTTAAATGAGAAGCACTTAAATGCATAATATGGAAATATTACAAATATTTCTCCAGCTAAAATATTACCAGCCCAAAAATTTCGAAGAAATTTAATCCGCATTGTTTTTACTTTTGCCATGTAAAAACTTTATGATACCTCTTGTCTATTTGAAGTTTTAAAAAGCCGGATGGAAATCTTAAGGGGACTTAAAAACACCAACAATTACTTTTGTATACAGGTAAAATTAAGCAAGCATGATTTTTCGTTTTTTAAGAAGTCTTAATCTTTAAAAATGGATTATTAATTTTTATTGGTTTTATTTGTATTCAGCACTCAACTTATAATCTGGTCAGCGATTAAGCTTTTTGTTTCTCTTTTTCCGCTTCCAAAAATTATTTATTGGTAATTAAAACTGTTAGTTAATTAACAAACAACCATTAGTCTTAAAGGGCTCATAATAGAACGATTTAGCTGCTATTAAAATAAAAATATATTTACACCAATTTACTAACTAGCTTTCATCGGATATTCTCAACAGGTCGCGCATTCAAAATTGTGCTTATCTAAAATAAAGCCCCTTAAATGTCAAATATGTGAAAAAGGCTACCCCAGTAAAACTGAAATGGCAGTACATTTGCGTGTTCACACAGGCGAGAAAAGGAAAGCAAATTGCATACTGCTCTGCTCCAACGCCGTGAAGGGAAGCTTTCAGCGGATTGCTTTCTCCTTGCAGGGCCGCAGCAAGAAGCTCAACACTTGTATGCATTCAGCATCTAGCAATTTACAGCAGTTTTCCTTTCAGGAATCCGTACGGGTAGCATCTTAAGCCATGCAATTTAGATTAGCTCCATTTTACCGAATATGCACTCTCGCTCGTTTCTGGCTGAGAGCTCAGGTAGGGAAGCACTAGACCTTTCTTGGCTGCGCGCATATTTGGTAAAATGCGTCTGGCATATAACTTATGCTTTTATCCGCTACCCGTATCCAATCCTGAAAGGAAAACTGCTTGGTTAGAATTTTACAGATTTTGTTGCTTTGCTTAAGCGGAGCCTGTAATTGAATTGTTTTGGTAAAGGGGACAAAGCTGAAAGGATTTTTTACTGGAGTTAGTAAGGTAATTAAATGCTTTTTGGGAGATCAAATATTAAAATAATTAATTATTAGTTAACTACATTCAATATCACACCTCCGTCAATTGAAGATGTGCTGAAGTAAATATTACACTTGGCTTTAAACTAATTAATTTAATTTTAATTTAAACTTAAACTTAACTGCTTTGGAAGTTGAGACGGTTTGATATATAGGTTATAAATAAGAACTTGTTTAATTGTTTCTTTGTTAATTATTTCCCGATTCTTGAATTATCCATGTGGTGGCAGACGTTACAAAAACGCTGCTTTTGATTTGGTGGGAGAGTTTCTGGGTTGGTCTGTTGCAAGTGCTTACAAGCGCAGAAAATTTTTATTTCTTGTGAGTTTACTTGGTATGTCAATATGTCCATTCTACACAAACGAGGTCACAACTCGTGTTACTGTTTTTGTTCACGAAAAACCATACAAGACATTAAGTGACCTACTACTGAATGGCTTTAAGCTTTTGTGGCCATCTTATTATCCTAATGATCTTTTAAGTTGGGAGTCCAGATATATGGAATTCGGAAGAAGAAATTTGTCCAAGTTACTGAATAGCAGTATTTACAACAACAAAACAGTTTTCGATTCACATAAAACAGTTGTGGAACTCATGATGGGAACGTATGCTTTTTTGAGCCGAATTTCCACGAATAATGAGCCATATCTTCTTATTCTAGAAAAAAGTGTAAAAACACAATCAAATGATAGCTCACGTAAATGTTTCTATCTGTCTGAAACACTCACTGAAAGACATGGCTACCATATTACGTATACTGCTAACAGAGTTTGGGTTATGAAAACTCTCCAACTTGTCAAAGAAGGTGGATTTATGCAAAAATGGGATGACTGGCAGGTATTTGCTTTGAAATTTGAGTATGGTGTACAAGGTATCGCACCTTTATCTGACAAAGTTATAACTGAAGGAAATTATATGGAATTGGAACACTTGTATGTTATATTTGTGCTGATTTGCATTCTATGGGTTGTTGCTTTGGCTTTGCTGTTAGCCGAAGTTGGCTACAATAGAATCCAGACCGGCAATTGGTGCATGTTAGCTGGTCAAGAAAAAAAGGGGCCAAAATCGGAACGGCAAAAGCTTCAAGTTAAAAGTAAAACGTCAAAAAACGACACAACTGAGTTAGATGGAGACTTAAGTCAAATGGAAATTGTCACGAGTACGTTGAATAACACGTTGAGTACGCAGTTGAAAAATGGAAGAGAGGAATTGAGTGTGACAGTGGAAATAAATTCTACGTTACAAGATATTTTGGGAGCGAGCGGTGGAAATTTAAAACGAAAAGTGCAAAAGCTTGAAACTAATTTAAGTATTGTGACACAGAAAACGAATGAATTGGAGACGGCTTTAAGTCAAATCAAAGTTGCTATGAGTATACAGGAAGAAATGCTGGCTACGCAGCTGAGGGATAAAGATGAACTTAAAATGGAAGTAAAGGAAATTAAAAGAATAAAAGAGAATCTTGTTAACGCGAACAAATATCAGAAAGAATTAGAGACGAGAATCGATGTGGCAAAAGCGGAGGCGAATAGCGAGAGAAGGCTGAGAGAACAAATTGAAGAGGAAAGCATGTGTAAAATTCAGTCAATTAGTGACGATTTGGTAAAATCTAAGAAGGATCTGGCAGCGGCTAAAAAGTAATACACTTACGCATATTTATAATTTATATTTATAAAAAACCAATGATGTTTACAATTATTTGAAAATTTGCAGGGAGAATCATGAGTATAGACAACGGCTGGAAATGCTGAAGCAAACAACGGTGCACCAAGAGAATCAGATAAAAGGTTTGCGGGCACTTTTAAATCATAAAGTGTAATTTACATAGGAGTGTAGAAAGTATTATGGACGACAATTGGAAAGGTGAAAGCGGAAGCGATTGAGGAGAAGGGACTGGGAGATCAAATGTAAGTGAAAACCGAAAGCCTAGATATATTTCGCCTTCATCGTAAAACCGATTTGAGTCCCATTTGAAAAACAGGGTACTTGGTAGTGTCACATTGGCGGACTCGTTTCAATAAAGAGATATTCTTATTCCCGAACAAGAACCTGAAGCAGCTACAGCCATGACGTTTTCGGAATCTAGCCCAATTTCTGCGACTGTAAGAGCGTCAGCTGGATCTACTAAAGACAAAATGGAAAGTTTATGTGAGATGAAAATAATTCAAGCGATGAATACGTGTCAAAACTAATGCCAGATTTAAGCACTGGAAGTGGAAAGTGGATTGATTGGGTGATAAAATAAAAGATATGCTATAATATGTATTGTGCTGGATGACGAATGCGAGAAAGCAATATTCAATAGCCTGAACACGACCTTTGGTATTATACAATAACTTTTTTACTTAAAATAAGCTTGGTTTAAAATAATTTATTGGATTAATTCAGCAATATAGCTTGTAAAAAGTAACCGCGACAATCAAACCAGAACAAATACAATGATAAATAAATGTGTACTTTTGTGTTAAAATAAATAGTGATAACTTTGTGCAATGTTCATGTGTTAGAATAGAAATAAGATTGTGATTGAAATTTCAAATATTCTTGTCATATATACCTAAAATAAAATCGGTATTAGAACAATTTATTGTTGTCAGCCATTCAATTCATTTTATTTTTATAAGATTTTGTACTCTGTTTCAAGTTTTAGTAAGTTTCACAATGCCCGAAAAAAATAAGTTGTGATGTTACTGAAATGATAACCAGTCCAAACTGAATATCTCCAAAAACCCTTTAACCTTCATTTGTATCTGTTAGGGTTGTCGAACATTGAGGATAAACTATAATAAAATTACTTGTAATCTCATCCGGAAATCCACTTAACTTCCTTCAGGGTTCATGTTTATGCTACCCATTTCATATCTATTCGGAATCTGTTTTTCCACGATCGACTGTGGTGTTTGGGTTTCCAGAGAAGCAGTAAGAGTCATCCTGGGGTAATGGTAAACAAACGCAAACGCGGAGATCAGCTAGTACCAATTGTTTGGTACTCACAAATATCATGCTTAAATGTCTTTTTGAATGTCCGGTCAATTTGTCTCCACTGTCTTTTTATAAAAAATGAAGCAACCAAAATTGACCCCAGTTATTCTTGGACAATCGTAACTCAGTCTTTTTAAGCAAGCCGAGGTGGAGTCAGTGATAACAAAAGAAAACGAATTGAGATGCTAGGCTACAATAACCTCAATATCCTTGCTGAACAGAGAGCTCACAGAAACACGAATATGGGTACATGTTCTAATAATAACATCGGTCTAATATCACTATGAAGGCTGTCGTGATAGTGAAGTTTAAATTGGCATCTAAATGGTACTACATTTATTTTTTTTATTTATTTTATTCCTTAAATGATATTAAAATGAAACACGTATTTTCCATTTCTTGCCAAGTTCATAAATTCAATTATGCAAGTTTCAAATTCATTCACTTTCCGAAGCTTTAATTCTCAAACACTCCAATCTGTACTCGTGAATTGTTTTTCTAACAGAGAATTAAAAATGCAAGTTTTGCACCTAAGTATATACAACGATTAAGAAAGTGCCATTCAAGTTATAATTATTCAAATATTTATCATTTTTATTTTAAAAATTCTACACACAGAAAACGTACATACAACTAACAAGTAATAAGTCAAATTCCACAAACAAAAATACCTATACATGACATATTATGATCTTGATGACCGAAAGTATCGCCAAAATACTTGATAAGATTGTTCCGTCAGTCCGGCCGTCCGTGAGTATGCGTTTTCCCAGAATTTAACTTGAACCCTAGTAAGGTTGATCGAGATAAGTTTAATCTAGGTCAGAGGTCACAGCGATTTTGAAACTTTCTATAAAGGGATTTATACTGTGCGACGCACGATTTTAGGTCAGGTTTTGATCAAGTTTGAAAATATGAGATCCGTTTGTTAAAAGCTCCTTTTTTGATTTTCATAAAAATATTTAAATGGCATATTAAAAATTAATATTCCGGACGATTCCTACTACCAACTCCTACTTGTCATGCACGATAGAGAATTTGTATTTATCTAATAACTTATTGTACTATAATATCAGCTACTTTATATCATGTTTAAACGGACTTCAAAATGTTAGCTTTATATCTAACAAAAAATGAGGGTCGTGCATTAAATAACAATAGAATATTTTTTTGTTTATTATAGAGCTTTATGAAAAAATTATATACACTAAAGAAAAAAATTATTTCTGTGTCCTTCTGGCTTTGTGAACATAGCAAACCTAAAGTTTTGTGGAAATTAAACTACATTCGTCTGCAACTTTGTCAGTGGAATGTGTAACTTGTGACGTTAAAAAAGTGACATTTTTCGTCAGAAGCTTTCTTTGTAGCTGCCTTTTCTGGTGGCTTAGTTGGTAAAATTAGAGGTAAATAAAAAATCAAATGAAACTCATAGTGTTAAACGTTACAAAATAAGCTGTGGTTAATGTTCTAAATAAGTTGGTTAAACCTGAACAATCACGTAATTTGTTTTAATCTAGGCAGAAGTATGCTACAGACATTTGTTCTAATCTACATAAGTAACTTGAAACAATTTTTACCATATTTGAATCAATAAACTCCGATTATAATACTAGAACTTAACTTGCACAAAATTCATATAAATAAATAGTTATTTAAAATTAAAATTCAAAATTTACAATTTGTTGCGACAATGCTTGCCAAAATAAGAAGCAAATCAACCAGCTTGAACATTTTCTATACATATTTTCATCCTTTTCATCATTCTGTTTGTATTAATTTTTTAAACTCACTTTTCTTCCAACAATAATGCGGTAGATAAGTCCCATGCCAACCCAGGGATTGTTTCAATCATATATTTACATTCTTCAGATTTTGTCCAGCTTTCCTTGACCGACTTGAGTGCAAGCAGAGCTTTCCGCTTTAGCACCTTAAAATGGTCTAGATTCCTCACAAGTGCAAACAATCGAAGTGCATTGTTTGCACCAAAATCTCCATGCAGCTTTCTTCCTAACACTTGCTCTAAAACTTTGCATAGCCCATTTATTTGAAATCTTTCAGCGACTTCTAACATTTGAACTGCAAACCCAGTATCATATACCCAGCTCATCTCAAAATAATATATATAGTCTAGAAGCCTATATTTCACTCTATCTTCTAAATCCGGCAGGTGCACTGTTTTTGTTCGCCCTTCCACAAAGCCTTGATTTTGGAACATGGCTTGAAAAACAGGGCTACTTTCCACTAAATAATCTACGTAGACATCGCTCGGCATTCCACTTTGTCCTATAATCACTCCATCCGTTGTTTTGCCATTGTTCACTTCAATCTTTCTCTCTCTACGAATATCAATTTGACGAAAAGTCATCGTGTAGGATTCTCCGCAAGGTCCAACTATACCCCGTGGTAATTCAAGTCGCGTAGAAATATCTGCAGATACTATCAAGCTAAGTTTGGGACCAGATCTTTTATTTTTCTCATCAGTTCCAAACAAGTTGTCATAAGTAGCAGTGTTAATGTAAAAACTCATCGTCTTGTCGGTATATGCGAGCACATTATACTCATTGAAAAAATCTACTTCCTCTGCAATAACGAAGTACATATAAAAATACGTTGTTAATATTTAATTTTTACGGAATATTTAAAAACTCTTAATTACCAGACGGCATGTTTCCACCACGCAGTTGGTCAAAACGACAGACAACTGATTTGTTTTCTTCGCCATCAAACAGATTTTTAAATTGAACCTCAAATTGAACGCTAGAGCCGGCATTTTTGAGTGTGTTTAAAAACCACGGGAAGTTGTGATCCAACGACATCCTCAGTCTGTCTTCCTGAACAATAGATTCGTTTGCTGATGGACGCTGAATGCTGCTGCACGTTTCAGAAAACTGCATTTCTCCAGTTATGCCGACCCAACCCATCCAGCCCATTACGTCTCCACGAAGCAGATGTTTTAGCGTACTAGCCAGCATTACATCATTGTTGTTTCTTCTTTTCGTAACTGGAATTATATCTGCTTCACGTACTAAAAATCTAGTACTAAATTGTACTTTTCTACCCAAACCATTGCTAGATCGCTGCAGTTGTATGTGGAAGTCTTTCTGTAAAACTACTTTCCCAATCATTTTGATTTGGATTATTTTTCTAATACAATAAATATTTTGTGTGTTGCAAACAAACGGTATGCACTAAATGTCTTTGAAAACGTTTGTAGGAAGTTTTGGCTTGTAGAAATATTAAGAGTGGACGTGAGTACGACTTCAACTCTGAGACTGAACTGGTGTACGCAACAACTAGATTTGTCAAAAATCTAAAACGACTAAAAACTATGCATTTTGATACAGCTATCATGATATTATATATCCACTAATTCCAACTAGGATTTGTCAATTATCGTCCCTTCTATATTTGGGTAGTTACATTTGATATATCACGGTTTAGGTACACGTCGCACAACACAATTATTTGAAAACACGCAGTAACCAAATGTGAAATATCTGAAGCATATAATCCTCACATGTAGGACCATTATCTTTTCCCTTGTGTTTGCATGCTTGAGCTAGCTTTCTAACACCAAAAGCTCACAGCTTGTTTACAGAGAAGTACCCAAACAAAATAATGGAAACAATGGAGGATTATTTCTGAAATGCCGTCCTTCAGTTAATATTAGGAATCAAAACATTTTTCAACCTTTCCTGTTACTGTGATAATATTTAGTATGGTACAACAATAATTTGTATTAATGTACCCAGTCATGTAGCAAGAATTCGTTGTGCTTTTTTGTTTGTAAACACTATCCATTTTTTATTTAAATTTTTTTTCATTTACTGTCGCGCAAATTGAGCATAGTTTTAGTCCAGTAATTTTCTTTAATCCGATTTATTCAATTCTATTCTTGGGTCTTCAATCAAATAAACTTGGGTAGGACGGTAGCTTTGACCAACTACCTAAAATAAGTGTCGCAAGAATTAAAAGTATTTTTCAATGGATTAATATTTTTTAAAGCGTGGTAATCGGCGTTAAAAAATTAGCAAAATAATGTAGCTTGACAGCTTGACAAGTGACTCTAAATATTAACAAAATATTTTAAATGTTTAATTGGCGACTCTAAAAATTATTTAAAAGATTTAAAAACTTGATAAGAGACTTTAAAAATAAGTAAAATATTTTAGAAGCTTGCTGAGCGAGTGTAAAAAACCATTTAAAGGCTGGATACGTGACTATAAATTAATAACGTTTTTAGAAGCTTCATAGCGACGCCAGAAGTTATTAACAATTTTTTAAAGCCTGATAAGCGACTCTAAAAGTTAATAGTATTTTTACTAGCCTTTCAAGTCGCATCAACCTTCTTACTATTTGTAGTGACATTCTGAATTACCTGTCAAGCTTCCAAAAAAGTCTGAAGCACAAAGCTGTTCTATGTAAATGCATGGGAATAAACTACCTACGATAAAATACCTATTGCTTAGCTTAAAAACTCTATCAAAATCCACAAAAATTCAATTTAAAGTTATTATATAGCAATTGTTCCAGTTGTCAAATTCCATCACTTTATTTGGCGCATACAGACCCAGTAAAGCATTTTGCGTTGAGTAATTAATGAAGCAATACAACACAACACATATATGCATACAGCTAAACGCTACAATAGGCATTAGACAAGCTTTTGCGTAGCCGAGCATTGCAAGAGTTTTCCTTTCAGGAACGTCCCAGGGTACGGAATAGGAATGAGCTTGGCAGCAGCGCTATTTTACCAAAGTTGCAAGCAACCCTGTTCCCTAGCTGAAGGGTAGGGTAGCAGGCAAGTAGACACATCCGCTGGCTTAGCAACTTTGGTAAAATAGCTCTAATGAGCAGCTCGTGCATTTTGCGTACCCTGGGATCTTCCTGAAAGGAAAACTGTCCTCATTTAAAACCTATAGCTTTTCTGGCTCTGCTTATGCGGAGCTTGTACTATGCAAAGCGCTTCCCTTTCCCTGAGCCCTGATAAATGGAAGGCAGCGTAAATGCAGGTGATTGGGCTGCTAAAGTGCTGCTATGTATGTAAACGCGAATTAACTGCCTTTTGCTGAGCTTGAAAAAAGAAAGCTTCCTTTTCCGAATGCTGATAATAGTGTATTTTTCTTTTGACGGAAGGAAACGTTGTACTTGAGTAAATAAATGTAACTACATACTAGCTAATAAAAAGGATTGGTCAAACACTAAATGTTGGGAATTGAAATACAGATAGTTTTTTAAAACTGATTTACGTAAGTAGTACAGTTACATTATTAATCCAAAAAGCCTAGTGTAAATGTATCACGTACAACATAACTAAGCCAGATTATATTCCACCATCCATTATCAAATATATATAATAAATTGATACTGGTGCAAAGATTTGCTTGTGAGAATTTTAGTGCCGCTTATAAAGATTCTAGAAAATTTTGCTATATTTTAGAGGTGCATATAATACTTTCAGATTTTTAAACTAAATTTTGGAGACGCTCATTAATCCTCTAGATTTTTTTTTGAATTTTAGAGCCTCTTATAAAGCTTTTAGAATTTGTTTCTGAATTTTAGAGTCGCCTATATTACTTCTAGATTTTTACTGACTATTCAACTCAATTATCAAGCTTTTAAAAAATTTCCTGACTTTCTGGTTCGCTCATGATGCTCCAAAACTTTTTTACTAATTTTTAGAGTCTCTTCTCAAGCATGGGTAAAGCAGAGCTACATTTATTTTATTTTTTCACCAAGCAGTTAACATCGCATGCTTCATTGTGGCACAAAGGATATGCCTATTTGCTTAAAATACACACCGAGAAAAGCTTCTGTTGTTTAAAAATGCAGGAGAGGAGCGAAAGTCACTTCAGGAAACTACGCTCAGCGTCTGTCCTGCTTTCTTTAATGTGAATTACAATGATGGGGACGGAGAGGATTAACCCAGAGAAAAGCTTCCGTTGCTTAAAAATATGCGGAACAGGATTGCAGGTTTTTTCTTCAGGTGCCTGAGCTGTCTTTCTTTAGCGTTGTGCGATATTCAGGGTTGTGGGAACTGTAGTTGAACAAGTTGAGTTAACAATGTGCCTTCTAAAAATAAGTGTGCGAAAGAACCAGTCACGCTGTATTCACACAATATAGTTATGCATATACTTGTGAGCAGATTTACACGAGAATATTTATGGCTACTTTTAACATTTCAATTATTTCTTTAAAAAATAACTTACTACACAATTCTTCATCATGCAATTTTTTTATGATCGAGTTCAAGCTCACGTTGTACTGGTTAGTAATTTTGCAGCAAATTATTCGTAAAAAAGTTAATCTGCCTACAAATTATGCACGATATTCATGACAAGGCTTTTGGAAAGCATAAAAAATAATTACTTGGGAAATTGGTTATATTTTAAAGTGTTTTGATGAAATTGGGTGCCACGGGAGTGCACGAAGTGTGCTACCGCAAATGGAGAAGCGCTGTTCCAGTCCAGCTAATAGCATAATTTTTAACGCAAAACAAACACACAATATTTGTTGGGAAATACACAAAAAATTGGATTTTGGAGGAATTTTATCTTAAACATAGCTTTTTCAATAAAATTTACATTTCTGCATTTATTATATTTTACAGCAAGCAATAGTCACTGTTTTTCTTTACTTTGGTTCAGTGGACGCGCTTAAAAGCTTAAAATACAAACCGAGAAAAGCTTCAGTTGTTTAAAAATGCAGGAGAGGAGCGCAGGTTATTTTAGGTACTTGATCTGAGCTTCTGTCCTGCTTTTCTGAATGTCAATCAAGGGGATGGATTAGTGAAAGGCTTATCCAAGAGAAAAGCTTTCTTTGCAGTAAATATACGGGACAGGATTGCAGGTTTCTTCAGGTGCCTAGCGCGGAGAAAGGAAGCTTTAAGCGGATTACTTTCTCGGGTGTATACTCCTAATGCTAGTTAGGTTTTAACGTGATCCTGACAATGGTGAACTATACTGCTTGCAAAGTTGCAAGGATTAATCGCATTAAAAGAACGAAGCAAAAATAATATATACGCTTGTATTCTGTAATACGGGTCATGTTATATCCGCTTAAATGAGAAGCACTTAAATGCATAATATGGAAATATTACAAATATTTCTCCAGCTAAAATATTACCAGCCCAAAAATTTCGAAGAAATTTAATCCGCATTGTTTTTACTTTTGCCATGTAAAAACTTTATGATACCTCTTGTCTATTTGAAGTTTTAAAAAGCCGGATGGAAATCTTAAGGGGACTTAAAAACACCAACAATTACTTTTGTATACAGGTAAAATTAAGCAAGCATGATTTTTCGTTTTTTAAGAAGTCTTAATCTTTAAAAATGGATTATTAATTTTTATTGGTTTTATTTGTATTCAGCACTCAACTTATAATCTGGTCAGCGATTAAGCTTTTTGTTTCTCTTTTTCCGCTTCCAAAAATTATTTATTGGTAATTAAAACTGTTAGTTAATTAACAAACAACCATTAGTCTTAAAGGGCTCATAATAGAACGATTTAGCTGCTATTAAAATAAAAATATATTTACACCAATTTACTAACTAGCTTTCATCGGATATTCTCAACAGGTCGCGCATTCAAAATTGTGCTTATCTAAAATAAAGCCCCTTAAATGTCAAATATGTGAAAAAGGCTACCCCAGTAAAACTGAAATGGCAGTACATTTGCGTGTTCACACAGGCGAGAAAAGGAAAGCAAATTGCATACTGCTCTGCTCCAACGCCGTGAAGGGAAGCTTTCAGCGGATTGCTTTCTCCTTGCAGGGCCGCAGCAAGAAGCTCAACACTTGTATGCATTCAGCATCTAGCAATTTACAGCAGTTTTCCTTTCAGGAATCCGTACGGGTAGCATCTTAAGCCATGCAATTTAGATTAGCTCCATTTTACCGAATATGCACTCTCGCTCGTTTCTGGCTGAGAGCTCAGGTAGGGAAGCACTAGACCTTTCTTGGCTGCGCGCATATTTGGTAAAATGCGTCTGGCATATAACTTATGCTTTTATCCGCTACCCGTATCCAATCCTGAAAGGAAAACTGCTTGGTTAGAATTTTACAGATTTTGTTGCTTTGCTTAAGCGGAGCCTGTAATTGAATTGTTTTGGTAAAGGGGACAAAGCTGAAAGGATTTTTTACTGGAGTTAGTAAGGTAATTAAATGCTTTTTGGGAGATCAAATATTAAAATAATTAATTATTAGTTAACTACATTCAATATCACACCTCCGTCAATTGAAGATGTGCTGAAGTAAATATTACACTTGGCTTTAAACTAATTAATTTAATTTTAATTTAAACTTAAACTTAACTGCTTTGGAAGTTGAGACGGTTTGATATATAGGTTATAAATAAGAACTTGTTTAATTGTTTCTTTGTTAATTATTTCCCGATTCTTGAATTATCCATGTGGTGGCAGACGTTACAAAAACGCTGCTTTTGATTTGGTGGGAGAGTTTCTGGGTTGGTCTGTTGCAAGTGCTTACAAGCGCAGAAAATTTTTATTTCTTGTGAGTTTACTTGGTATGTCAATATGTCCATTCTACACAAACGAGGTCACAACTCGTGTTACTGTTTTTGTTCACGAAAAACCATACAAGACATTAAGTGACCTACTACTGAATGGCTTTAAGCTTTTGTGGCCATCTTATTATCCTAATGATCTTTTAAGTTGGGAGTCCAGATATATGGAATTCGGAAGAAGAAATTTGTCCAAGTTACTGAATAGCAGTATTTACAACAACAAAACAGTTTTCGATTCACATAAAACAGTTGTGGAACTCATGATGGGAACGTATGCTTTTTTGAGCCGAATTTCCACGAATAATGAGCCATATCTTCTTATTCTAGAAAAAAGTGTAAAAACACAATCAAATGATAGCTCACGTAAATGTTTCTATCTGTCTGAAACACTCACTGAAAGACATGGCTACCATATTACGTATACTGCTAACAGAGTTTGGGTTATGAAAACTCTCCAACTTGTCAAAGAAGGTGGATTTATGCAAAAATGGGATGACTGGCAGGTATTTGCTTTGAAATTTGAGTATGGTGTACAAGGTATCGCACCTTTATCTGACAAAGTTATAACTGAAGGAAATTATATGGAATTGGAACACTTGTATGTTATATTTGTGCTGATTTGCATTCTATGGGTTGTTGCTTTGGCTTTGCTGTTAGCCGAAGTTGGCTACAATAGAATCCAGACCGGCAATTGGTGCATGTTAGCTGGTCAAGAAAAAAAGGGGCCAAAATCGGAACGGCAAAAGCTTCAAGTTAAAAGTAAAACGTCAAAAAACGACACAACTGAGTTAGATGGAGACTTAAGTCAAATGGAAATTGTCACGAGTACGTTGAATAACACGTTGAGTACGCAGTTGAAAAATGGAAGAGAGGAATTGAGTGTGACAGTGGAAATAAATTCTACGTTACAAGATATTTTGGGAGCGAGCGGTGGAAATTTAAAACGAAAAGTGCAAAAGCTTGAAACTAATTTAAGTATTGTGACACAGAAAACGAATGAATTGGAGACGGCTTTAAGTCAAATCAAAGTTGCTATGAGTATACAGGAAGAAATGCTGGCTACGCAGCTGAGGGATAAAGATGAACTTAAAATGGAAGTAAAGGAAATTAAAAGAATAAAAGAGAATCTTGTTAACGCGAACAAATATCAGAAAGAATTAGAGACGAGAATCGATGTGGCAAAAGCGGAGGCGAATAGCGAGAGAAGGCTGAGAGAACAAATTGAAGAGGAAAGCATGTGTAAAATTCAGTCAATTAGTGACGATTTGGTAAAATCTAAGAAGGATCTGGCAGCGGCTAAAAAGTAATACACTTACGCATATTTATAATTTATATTTATAAAAAACCAATGATGTTTACAATTATTTGAAAATTTGCAGGGAGAATCATGAGTATAGACAACGGCTGGAAATGCTGAAGCAAACAACGGTGCACCAAGAGAATCAGATAAAAGGTTTGCGGGCACTTTTAAATCATAAAGTGTAATTTACATAGGAGTGTAGAAAGTATTATGGACGACAATTGGAAAGGTGAAAGCGGAAGCGATTGAGGAGAAGGGACTGGGAGATCAAATGTAAGTGAAAACCGAAAGCCTAGATATATTTCGCCTTCATCGTAAAACCGATTTGAGTCCCATTTGAAAAACAGGGTACTTGGTAGTGTCACATTGGCGGACTCGTTTCAATAAAGAGATATTCTTATTCCCGAACAAGAACCTGAAGCAGCTACAGCCATGACGTTTTCGGAATCTAGCCCAATTTCTGCGACTGTAAGAGCGTCAGCTGGATCTACTAAAGACAAAATGGAAAGTTTATGTGAGATGAAAATAATTCAAGCGATGAATACGTGTCAAAACTAATGCCAGATTTAAGCACTGGAAGTGGAAAGTGGATTGATTGGGTGATAAAATAAAAGATATGCTATAATATGTATTGTGCTGGATGACGAATGCGAGAAAGCAATATTCAATAGCCTGAACACGACCTTTGGTATTATACAATAACTTTTTTACTTAAAATAAGCTTGGTTTAAAATAATTTATTGGATTAATTCAGCAATATAGCTTGTAAAAAGTAACCGCGACAATCAAACCAGAACAAATACAATGATAAATAAATGTGTACTTTTGTGTTAAAATAAATAGTGATAACTTTGTGCAATGTTCATGTGTTAGAATAGAAATAAGATTGTGATTGAAATTTCAAATATTCTTGTCATATATACCTAAAATAAAATCGGTATTAGAACAATTTATTGTTGTCAGCCATTCAATTCATTTTATTTTTATAAGATTTTGTACTCTGTTTCAAGTTTTAGTAAGTTTCACAATGCCCGAAAAAAATAAGTTGTGATGTTACTGAAATGATAACCAGTCCAAACTGAATATCTCCAAAAACCCTTTAACCTTCATTTGTATCTGTTAGGGTTGTCGAACATTGAGGATAAACTATAATAAAATTACTTGTAATCTCATCCGGAAATCCACTTAACTTCCTTCAGGGTTCATGTTTATGCTACCCATTTCATATCTATTCGGAATCTGTTTTTCCACGATCGACTGTGGTGTTTGGGTTTCCAGAGAAGCAGTAAGAGTCATCCTGGGGTAATGGTAAACAAACGCAAACGCGGAGATCAGCTAGTACCAATTGTTTGGTACTCACAAATATCATGCTTAAATGTCTTTTTGAATGTCCGGTCAATTTGTCTCCACTGTCTTTTTATAAAAAATGAAGCAACCAAAATTGACCCCAGTTATTCTTGGACAATCGTAACTCAGTCTTTTTAAGCAAGCCGAGGTGGAGTCAGTGATAACAAAAGAAAACGAATTGAGATGCTAGGCTACAATAACCTCAATATCCTTGCTGAACAGAGAGCTCACAGAAACACGAATATGGGTACATGTTCTAATAATAACATCGGTCTAATATCACTATGAAGGCTGTCGTGATAGTGAAGTTTAAATTGGCATCTAAATGGTACTACATTTATTTTTTTTATTTATTTTATTCCTTAAATGATATTAAAATGAAACACGTATTTTCCATTTCTTGCCAAGTTCATAAATTCAATTATGCAAGTTTCAAATTCATTCACTTTCCGAAGCTTTAATTCTCAAACACTCCAATCTGTACTCGTGAATTGTTTTTCTAACAGAGAATTAAAAATGCAAGTTTTGCACCTAAGTATATACAACGATTAAGAAAGTGCCATTCAAGTTATAATTATTCAAATATTTATCATTTTTATTTTAAAAATTCTACACACAGAAAACGTACATACAACTAACAAGTAATAAGTCAAATTCCACAAACAAAAATACCTATACATGACATATTATGATCTTGATGACCGAAAGTATCGCCAAAATACTTGATAAGATTGTTCCGTCAGTCCGGCCGTCCGTGAGTATGCGTTTTCCCAGAATTTAACTTGAACCCTAGTAAGGTTGATCGAGATAAGTTTAATCTAGGTCAGAGGTCACAGCGATTTTGAAACTTTCTATAAAGGGATTTATACTGTGCGACGCACGATTTTAGGTCAGGTTTTGATCAAGTTTGAAAATATGAGATCCGTTTGTTAAAAGCTCCTTTTTTGATTTTCATAAAAATATTTAAATGGCATATTAAAAATTAATATTCCGGACGATTCCTACTACCAACTCCTACTTGTCATGCACGATAGAGAATTTGTATTTATCTAATAACTTATTGTACTATAATATCAGCTACTTTATATCATGTTTAAACGGACTTCAAAATGTTAGCTTTATATCTAACAAAAAATGAGGGTCGTGCATTAAATAACAATAGAATATTTTTTTGTTTATTATAGAGCTTTATGAAAAAATTATATACACTAAAGAAAAAAATTATTTCTGTGTCCTTCTGGCTTTGTGAACATAGCAAACCTAAAGTTTTGTGGAAATTAAACTACATTCGTCTGCAACTTTGTCAGTGGAATGTGTAACTTGTGACGTTAAAAAAGTGACATTTTTCGTCAGAAGCTTTCTTTGTAGCTGCCTTTTCTGGTGGCTTAGTTGGTAAAATTAGAGGTAAATAAAAAATCAAATGAAACTCATAGTGTTAAACGTTACAAAATAAGCTGTGGTTAATGTTCTAAATAAGTTGGTTAAACCTGAACAATCACG
Source organism: Entomobrya proxima (assembly GCA_029691765.1). NCBI lineage: Eukaryota > Metazoa > Arthropoda > Collembola > Entomobryomorpha > Entomobryidae > Entomobrya > Entomobrya proxima. The sequence continues at coordinate 59,112,112 of CM056171.1, read as the reverse complement.
TAATTTGTTTTAATCTAGGCAGAAGTATGCTACAGACATTTGTTCTAATCTACATAAGTAACTTGAAACAATTTTTACCATATTTGAATCAATAAACTCCGATTATAATACTAGAACTTAACTTGCACAAAATTCATATAAATAAATAGTTATTTAAAATTAAAATTCAAAATTTACAATTTGTTGCGACAATGCTTGCCAAAATAAGAAGCAAATCAACCAGCTTGAACATTTTCTATACATATTTTCATCCTTTTCATCATTCTGTTTGTATTAATTTTTTAAACTCACTTTTCTTCCAACAATAATGCGGTAGATAAGTCCCATGCCAACCCAGGGATTGTTTCAATCATATATTTACATTCTTCAGATTTTGTCCAGCTTTCCTTGACCGACTTGAGTGCAAGCAGAGCTTTCCGCTTTAGCACCTTAAAATGGTCTAGATTCCTCACAAGTGCAAACAATCGAAGTGCATTGTTTGCACCAAAATCTCCATGCAGCTTTCTTCCTAACACTTGCTCTAAAACTTTGCATAGCCCATTTATTTGAAATCTTTCAGCGACTTCTAACATTTGAACTGCAAACCCAGTATCATATACCCAGCTCATCTCAAAATAATATATATAGTCTAGAAGCCTATATTTCACTCTATCTTCTAAATCCGGCAGGTGCACTGTTTTTGTTCGCCCTTCCACAAAGCCTTGATTTTGGAACATGGCTTGAAAAACAGGGCTACTTTCCACTAAATAATCTACGTAGACATCGCTCGGCATTCCACTTTGTCCTATAATCACTCCATCCGTTGTTTTGCCATTGTTCACTTCAATCTTTCTCTCTCTACGAATATCAATTTGACGAAAAGTCATCGTGTAGGATTCTCCGCAAGGTCCAACTATACCCCGTGGTAATTCAAGTCGCGTAGAAATATCTGCAGATACTATCAAGCTAAGTTTGGGACCAGATCTTTTATTTTTCTCATCAGTTCCAAACAAGTTGTCATAAGTAGCAGTGTTAATGTAAAAACTCATCGTCTTGTCGGTATATGCGAGCACATTATACTCATTGAAAAAATCTACTTCCTCTGCAATAACGAAGTACATATAAAAATACGTTGTTAATATTTAATTTTTACGGAATATTTAAAAACTCTTAATTACCAGACGGCATGTTTCCACCACGCAGTTGGTCAAAACGACAGACAACTGATTTGTTTTCTTCGCCATCAAACAGATTTTTAAATTGAACCTCAAATTGAACGCTAGAGCCGGCATTTTTGAGTGTGTTTAAAAACCACGGGAAGTTGTGATCCAACGACATCCTCAGTCTGTCTTCCTGAACAATAGATTCGTTTGCTGATGGACGCTGAATGCTGCTGCACGTTTCAGAAAACTGCATTTCTCCAGTTATGCCGACCCAACCCATCCAGCCCATTACGTCTCCACGAAGCAGATGTTTTAGCGTACTAGCCAGCATTACATCATTGTTGTTTCTTCTTTTGGTAACTGGAATTATATCTGCTTCACGTACTAAAAATCTAGTACTAAATTGTACTTTTCTACCCAAACCATTGCTAGATCGCTGCAGTTGTATGTGGAAGTCTTTCTGTAAAACTACTTTCCCAATCATTTTGATTTGGATTATTTTTCTAATACAATAAATATTTTGTGTGTTGCAAACAAACGGTATGCACTAAATGTCTTTGAAAACGTTTGTAGGAAGTTTTGGCTTGTAGAAATATTAAGAGTGGACGTGAGTACGACTTCAACTCTGAGACTGAACTGGTGTACGCAACAACTAGATTTGTCAAAAATCTAAAACGACTAAAAACTATGCATTTTGATACAGCTATCATGATACTATATATCCACTAATTCCAACTAGGATTTGTCAATTATCGTCCCTTCTATATTTGGGTAGTTACATTTGATATATCACGGTTTAGGTACACGTCGCACAACACAATTATTTGAAAACACGCAGTAACCAAATGTGAAATATCTGAAGCATATAATCCTCACATGTAGGACCATTATCTTTTCCCTTGTGTTTGCATGCTTGAGCTAGCTTTCTAACACCAAAAGCTCACAGCTTGTTTACAGAGAAGTACCCAAACAAAATAATGGAAACAATGGAGGATTATTTCTGAAATGCCGTCCTTCAGTTAATATTAGGAATCAAAACATTTTTCAACCTTTCCTGTTACTGTGATAATATTTAGTATGGTACAACAATAATTTGTATTAATGTACCCAGTCATGTAGCAAGAATTCGTTGTGCTTTTTTGTTTGTAAACACTATCCATTTTTTATTTAAATTTTTTTTCATTTACTGTCGCGTAAATTGAGCATGGTTTTAGTCCAGTAATTTTCTTTTATCCGATTTATTCAATTCTATTCTTTGTGTGCAATTGATATGTTTTCTGGATGAAAGTTATGGCTATTCTCAATAACTATTATAATAAGTGTAACTTTGCTTGTTTCACATGCATTTTGGGGACAGCAAAGTACTTTGGATCACTGTGGTTAGATTCAAAAAATAGGATTCAAAGAATCTTTAGAAATTGATCGCATAATAAGAAAACGTAGCAAAACAGAGACAGAGAACACAAAACTTACAACATCAAAACCAGCAATTTTTAAAAGCATTATTGAATCATTTTTACATTACTTGTTTCAAATACAGTACTCATTTTTTATTCATGTTGTGGTATATTTCTGGATACAATTCTTGTGTGTTTTTTTGTATTTTCCTGTAATTCATAATGGTTTCGCTGCAAATCACCCACCTTGATACGTTAAACAGTTTTCATAACCCATAATCCATTGCCATTTTATATAAGTTTTTGACTTTTAAAAATAACAACATCAGATTCTTAAAATTCTGTTGTTGTGAATCTGATTTGTCTGATTTTTGTGTATACGTGGTCAATCCTGATTTTTGTAGCAAAGAAACTTTATAGGCCTTTCAGGGCATTGACGTTACTAAAAATCGATTCAGAAATTGAATTATTATAAAATGTACGTTTCCAAGTAAACTGGGGGAAAACACACAATGCATTTCATAGGAAATCATTGGACATCAGTATATTTGCTGTATAAAGTACTTGAAAAAATTCCTGAAAGCGTAGCATTTTTCCAAACAAATAACAAATTACCTTTTTAAATTGGAAAGAAACTGTGCGGTACATAGTGCGTTCACAATTCTTCCATCTTGCTATTTTTGCTATTCTTATCCAAAATGTCATATGCTGAATTCCCCGTTCAACACATTATTTAGTACATTATAATTTGGTAACGTTTGGAAGGAAAAAAGGTTAGAGGATTAACTCAACTACCGCCTGCAGGCAGTTCCTGCCATGCACGTTAATAATACAAAATTATCAAGAAGCAGCTACTGGCGTATAATACCTAAACAAAGAAACGGAAATGGTGTTTGTATGCAGTATGCAATTCAGAAAAAGCTAAGTTCTCAGACGCACTAAATACTGTTTTCAGAGGGATACACTGCGGCTTATTAACTGTACGATATGTACCTAAGCACAAAAAACTAATTTAATAATACACGAAAAAGTTTTCGTAAAACGTCAGCAACGAGTATAAATGCTCGGTTTTTGCCAGATTATTTCACACAGTTTCAGAGCTTATTAACAACAGACAAGTCATTGCTCGTTTAACAGTTAAACTTTAACTTCACTCAAGTAGAAACTTCTCAGCGACGAAGACATGAAGGTTGCTACAATTACATTAGTTTTGCTGCTGGCAATATATTTGCACTGCTTGGATGTGCAAGGCGAAACATGGGTCTATGCCGGGGATGGTACAAACCGATACATTGTAAGTAAATATTGCCGTCGGAATATTATTATACGGCTATATTATGTATCATATAAAATCACATAATCACAGTACTCAGTCTATCCGCTCAGTAGGTTTTAAGTGTTGTGCTTGTTGGCAATACCGCTCACAAGTAATTTTTCATGTTTTATAAATTTAAAGCCTAAACCTCACGGATGGAAACTCAAAGAACTTGAAAATTATAACAGCAGTTTGTTCCTGGTTCCACCAAGGCACGGGTTATGCAGACGTAAATTCCGTACGTTCTTTTTCAACTCTACTACGCTTACATGTGAATTATTCCCAAAAAGAGGATGTGTGAGATCTACAAATCTGTTCCCCACAAAGGAAGATTGCGAGCAAATATGTGATCCTTACTTGCTAAAGTTGTAAGCTATTCAGGGCTATTGGCAAACTTTTTCTGTTAAAGTTTTCCATTTTAATGAACGCAGTTTATTATTTTGTTAAACGCAGGTTTGCTAAAAAGTGTGTAAATAAAATTCTAGAAACAAGCAAATTGAAATATCTTGAATTAAGTTAAGTTTCTATATAAAATCATCCATTCTCAGTAGCATACAATTCAGGATTTATTGCTTATTGCATTTTGTTTATTGTTTAAATGTAGATTAGATAAAAAAAGTTAAACGCACAATAAAACCAGATTTTAAAATAGCTTTACAAAAACATAATTTTACTTTGCCATTGTCATAATAATGCTGCATACTATTGCAAGGCTTAAATGCACTCAACAGCCACACCGCTTACAGTTGATTCATCTTTGGCTCTTTGAAGATGCATTTAGTTTTGGAAGTTGTTTATTGATAGAAATCAGGCAAAGAAAAATAATTATAATTGAAGCTGCAAATGCAGCAACAATATTCACACTTAAACTTTTTTCATCAAACTCGTGAACTATAACTTCTTTATATTCCTAGGTAGATTCATAATTGTCCCTTATACCAGCCATTCATAAAGACAACTTACAAGATAGGCTTAGCAACTTCCATTTGCACAACACCGCATTCAGATTTTTAAACCAATATTTTAGTTCGAACATTTTATTCAAAACCGCAGATGGCAGGTACTAATTCTGGTTATCTTAAGTACATAGTTTCAGTAATAATCCTCAATATACTTTCAGTATTTTTATTTTTTATCCAAACAATTAGCATATTACCTTTACAAATTGGAAACACAATGTACGTATCATAAAGTTTTTACAATGCTGCTATTATGCTACTGTTGCTATTCTTAACCAAAATGCCATGGTATATAAGCTAAACTCCACATTTATGCGTTATTTAGAACATGATAAATTGGTAACGTTTGGAAAAGAAAATTGTAGATAGGAATAAATTAAACAGTTCCTATATGTTCAAGTCCTGTCAAGCAGGTTACTTATACAAAGTTACCAAGAACCAGCTTCTGGCGTAAAATCTCCAAACAAAAAGAACTAGCATATACACTAAGCTATTCCAGTTTATTTTTGGAATTTACACAGCATAGTAATTTCTGAAAAACACACTAACTTTATGTACGATATCTACCGAAGCAGGCCAAAAAATGTCAAATCAATGCTATAAAATGCATTTTTCTGGGTTTGGTGTAAAATGGGAGTTTTTAAACCTGCTGCGTAAATTAACGTTATAAATGCCAAGTATAATGGATAATTTTTCCTTTACCTAGGAATTTACTGAAAGCTACTAGTTCACGAATTTGATGAGAAATGAATTTAAGTGAATCCACAATTGCCCAATAAACGAAAAGCAATAAAAACTAAAACAATGTACACGTTAACTAAAGTGATAAGTTAATATAAGAAACATAAATTTATTGAAGAATTTGATTGTTTCCAAAATTTTATATACACACTCTTATAGAAACCTGAACTTATTGAAGAAATTTAATGCGTACATACAAATGGAAAACTTTACTGCCCTGGGTACTTTACAATTTTAGCAAATAAGGATCACAAATTTGCTCGCAATCTTCTTTGGTGTAGAACAGATTTGTAGATATACCACATCCTCTTCTTAGGAATAGTTCACATGTAAGTGTAGTCGAATTAAAATAGAACATATGCAATCGCCGCATGCACATTCCGCGTCGTGGTGGAACCAGGCACATGCTGCTGTTATAATTTTCAAGTCGTTTGAGTTGCCATCCGACAGGTTGAAGCTTTAAATTTGTAAAATAAAAAAATAACTTATGAGCGTTATGGTCAACAAGCACACCACTTAAAAATATACAGCGGATAAACTGAGAATGTGGTGATTTTATATATTACATAATATAGCCGTTTAATAATATTTCAATAAAGTTATTTACTTACAATGTATCGGTTTGTACCATCCCCGGCATAGACCCATGTCTCACCATGCACGTCCAAGCAGTACAAATATATTGCCAGCGGCAAAATTAGTGTAATTGTAGCAACCTTCATTGCACTTTTTGATAACTCCGAGATTTCAGTCTTCTTAGCTAAGAGCTTTTGACTTGAGTGCAGTTAAACGGACAATGACTTGTCTATTGTTAAGTAGCTTTGAAACAGGGAAATTTTCTGGCAAATCTGAGCATTTATTTTCTGAACACTCATTCCTAAGTTTTTACAAAAACCCATTGTTTTTCAGTTTCAGTTTTTTGTGATTAGGTGGATGTCGTACGGATAAAAGGTCGCAGTGCTTCTCAGAAATTTCTAAGCTGAGTAAATTCCAAAAATAAACAGAAAGCCCTTAGTGTATGTACTAGCTTTTTTTGTTTGGGGATTATACCACAGCTCCTTGTTTTAGTAACTTGCATGGCAAGAGTTGTGCATGTAGACAAAGGATGATTCTTTCCTATGTACCCTTTTCTCTTCCAACGTTTGGAATCCAAACGTTACCAATATATCATGTTCCTGTAAATAGAGTATTATAGTTTGGTGGAACAAATTAAGAAATGCAAAGTTAACTTTCAAGTGCAAAGCTGTTGCAAAGTCACTGATTTCATATGTTACATTACTGAACATCACGTACACGACGTACATCACGAAACACCAGAAGGTGGTTAACCTAAACAAACAAAAATGGTTGGTTGATATTAATATTCTATTCTGGCGATCTTTCAAGATTTCAGTATTTTACGTTTTCAAATATTGTTCCCACAAGGATGTACCATGCATCACATCAAATGAAATTCCAGAACAATCCGTTCTGCTCCAGCTTTTACTGCATTTTGGAGTTGCGTAATTGATTAGAAACACATAAAAATAAATATACGTAAAATGAGTTTTATCTCTTCTAAATTTTAAATAACACGGTGCTAATCTGTCAAGCGCTCATGAGTGACTCATTCTGACAAGATCAAGACATGAAGAGCCTACAAGGTTTTGTTAACTTTACCTTGTTTGTCTTGCCTTATAGATACATATACTTTGTGTTGTTCAATTTCAACGCCACTTATCGTTTAATACACACTTTGCAGATCCAAAGTTGAACAGATATAAATGTGCACTTATTTATACTACTATATAGCACTATTTGTGACGTGCATAAATTTAATTAATTCAATTGCAAAAAGTACATTATTTTACAGCGTTTCTATGAGAGTATCTTACATCCTTATTAGTGTATTAATTCAGTTAGCTTATATGTCCTAACAAACCCTAAAATTATTTCAATTTCCATGTTTTCAGGCCACCTGCTCGTTAACAAGTTTATTTAATCTATCAACCCAGTTATCTAGTTATTTTTCAGTTGCCTCATAACATGATTCACAACCTTAAAAACAAAGCCATCAATATCCGTAACGCATTTGCTTGTCACCAGTCATTCTTGTTCATTCAGTTAGACATCTCTCTCTATTTTTCGGCAGATAAAACCTTTGCTCTCTAAAAAAATCTTAACCATCTGCCGATTAACAGTCTCAATTGTCATTCGTGTTTCATCTGCTTAGTAACAGTACTCATGACACATACGCACACCTAGTCTTCAATGTGTCATTACAAAATTTATTTTTTGAAGCTTATTCAATTAGTCATCCTCTTTATTCCACAGATATGTTTTCAATTCATGCTGTGTTTTTGTAACGTGATCAGCAATTAGATTGAAATCTTGGCTGACGGAAGTACGGCAATTATTACCGCTACACTACATAAGATAAATATAAATATGTAATTGTGGTAATAAAAACAACGCACTGCTAGAAAGTGAGTCATGAAGATTTTTCCCTTTTTCTTTCCTACTTTTATTTTCTCTTAAACGCATCATATGCTTTGCGCTTACTTAAAATTGTCTTTTCGAAAATTCAATATTCATTCATGTAATAAGCCATTACCATAATTCTTCATTGTTAGATACTAAATATTATGCAATAACGCAAGGTCAACACTGATATTTGTCTGCGGTTATACATTTAATTATGCCATAGATCGGTTCTAGCTTTAGGAGCTCTGATGTTTGAACATGGTATTGCTTTAACCGAATGCCCGACAAATCTACAAAGGTGATATCCGGTTTTATAAGGGATTGTCGGCCATAACAAAAAAAATCCCATTTATCGCCATGATAATTATATGATAATTATCTTCGGCCATAACTTTGTCCCATAAGCCTAGCTAGCACCCTTGGCTACCAAATGGCAATATAAGTTTGAATAGTAGCATTTGGCACCTTATAGCAATCATTGTCTGTCCGTCATGTCCAGTCAAATTAAATATATTTAAACAAACATAAATTACAGTATATTGTTGGGATTATACTTTACCATACTTTATTAAGTATCGCCGATACTTCATAGTTTTCTATTCCGGCCGTCCGTATCCGGCCGTCTGGTCGTATGTGTTTTTCTCAGCAATGGCTGCTCCGATTACAACCAAACTTGGTATAGAGATGCTAAAGGACCTTGGAGAGGGTCTTTGCGAATTTCAAGTCAATAGATCAACTCTGAGTCACAGGTCACAGCTACTTCGAAATATTTTACATAAGGACTTGTAGCATACGACGCATGATTTTAGGTCAGTTTTTTACATGAATTACGCATTTGCAGTCGATTTGTTACAATTTGGATATTTAGTCCCTATTTAAGGGCCGTAATTGCCAAATACAACAGTTTTAATTGCTGTATACTGTGCAGAACATATTTTTTCGTCAGATTTTTACGAGGATTGCGAATTTGCAGTTGGTTTGTTCAAAATCGGATTCAAGTTCAAGTTCCTGATTCTGGGCCTTAATTGCCATATCCAGCAGTTCTATCGACATGATTTTACCATAGATTTTTGTCCGGATTGAAATGCAGCAGCCAGTTTTAATGTGTTACGTGTGACAAATTGGGACGGCATAAGCGGGATTTCCTTTAATTTCCCAGATGCTAGCTTAGCAAATCCCCCATTCCCGGTACCACTGGCTTTGCTTTGTCAATTTCGCACATCAGGCAGCGTGCAAATGCTTTTTTCACAGCAATCCTTCCTGTTGCGATCCAGATTCGTTGTCGCAAATTAATGAACTGTTTTTTTTTCAGTTTGGACGTTTTTCACATGTTCAGAGTTCACAATCATACTGGAAACATAATGGTCGCCGGGAAGAACAGCAGGGTATTTCATTTTTACTGAAGCACGGCTTACTTGTCCTCGCACTAAAATATTCCTGCAGAGTGCTAACCAACTTTCTGGGTCATCAGGTTGGCATGACTCTTCTTAAAATTCTCGTTCTTGGCGTAATCCAGCCAGCCGAGTCTCCGCTTCTTCCAAAATCGTCTGTTGTCAAATTGGAAGCAAATTCTTTTCCAGTTTTTTCTCCAGGAATGTACCACAGGCTTGCTTTCATACTTCTGGATTTTCGTGTCCTTCAGTTAACCCTAACTTGTGGCGGTGAGGCAGCTGAGGCTCACAGCTCGTTTCATCTTCCTTTCTGTCTGCCAGAGTTTCGTCAAAGCTTCGTTGACCCCAGAATCCATGTCCAATGGTTCAGCGTCCTTCTTGTTTCTCAGCTTTTCTGTCATTCGGTAACATGGCTGGCTCCGTAGACACCGATTGAATTTCCTCAATTTGAAACTTTCCTTTATGGTGAGTGCTGTCCATGTCACCCACTCCACCGACACAATATGAAACTCCGGTTCCAGTTTTCAGTTCTCCGTACCGGTATTTTTCACTAGCATACCCATCCGAGCTGAGTGCGAGCTGCCACGGTTTCACGAATTGACTTGAAATGATTCATGGAGTGGAATTAATGATTCAGCATTAGATAATCAATCCATGGGTTCTCTTCCGCATTCAACTCCCCTTGGAATGCATTGGCGATGCCATGCCCTCTTCTGGAACGTGTCATTCGACCTTCATGGGACCGGGTTGTCTCTTTGTCAATTCATTGGCTAACTGTCGACTGTGAAGGTAGTCGTGCTCTCTGAAGGCTCTGGTGTTGACGAGAAGGGCATTAACTTTTGTTCCATACTCCAAAATTGATTCAGATTTTGATTGGTCCACCTTGGCAGATGTCTTCACTTTCTCTATCAGGGTATCTCTCTAAGTCCAGTACGTACTCGGGTCGACCAAACCGGAACTCCAAGGTGTCGATTCTTAACGTTACTAACATTGGCCATTTCCTTTGAGCAACTTTTGCAGCTTCGTCGTTAGCTCCCTGTCGTCTGGATTCCGTTTCCTCTGCAGTCTGCTGAACGCTGCTTAGAAATTTCCCCACTTTGCTGGGTCTCCGTAGAAGTTTGGCAGGTACCCAGGTGACATATGGCTTATCTGGAGAAGGTCCATTTGAGTTTGCATAGCCTAAAGAAGTAGTGCAACGTTGTTTAAAGCTGGTACTGACGAGACACTTCCGCCATTCATAAATCACCACCATGAAACTTGAATTGCATACTTTTGCGATGGATGGTGGTTGAAAATTTAATATAACACTGCTGCAATTTTAATTACATACCAGAACCCAACAACTGCAATTTGTAGTGGCTTTTAAGTCTGATAATTAATTTTTCTGAAAATCCTTGACAGGTCGTGAAGACTAGTATTTTTTAATCGATCTCATTTATTCAGGTACCGAAACAGAACGTATTTTGAGCAACATACAACCCTCCTCGAGTTGGTTGGTGGAAGTCTCTCATGCGTAAAAATTCTAATTTATTATATATAGCATTTGGTGTTTTTAGAAGAAAGAAAAATGTGTTACATAAAACAACAGTCGCACTTTCTATTATTTAGCATGCAAATCGATTACAAAAGCCCCGTATACATCTGCTGACCTTGTCAACACACCATCTTCAGACTATTTTCTTACAGTATACAATGCTGAGCTGAGCACTGTCTTGTCACTTGTACACTAAGCACAATACATTCATAGGTCGGATCAGATGCACAAACAAAGGAAGAATTTAGCTTGATACTAATATAAGTAGATATTTTTGCATACCGACACCGTCATTCTCTAAAGCCCTTCCAGAACTTAGAGTTCTTTTATACTTTAAATATGCTCCTGCAATTTTGTAATATATCAAGCATGCTAAAAATTCCCGTTGAAATCTGGTTCGTTCATCCAGCAGAATTCTAGTGTAACAAGCATTTAAAAAACTGATTATTTGATAAGAAACATAACATTCAAACAGGTAAATGCGGATTTGGTCTATACTCTCTTTAAAAATACTCGGTTCTAATATGTCACGCGTTCATGCGTGGCGTGACTCTTTCTATCAAAAACAAGAAATGAAAATACCCAACAAGTTTATCACACTTTTAGAAGGTTTTAATAGCTTTAACATGGACCTTGTTATATTACAATGCTGCTTGTAGTTTTCAAATATATTTGTGACCTATTCAACCAGCAGGTGGATAGTAATGAAACTGTTAGCGAATATTGCAAAACGCAATTCGTATCATCTGCTAAAACTGCCATTAAACATCATGAACTTTCACAATAAATTGAAAATTACCAACGGTCATATGCTCGTTACTTCAATGTATACTAAAATTTAATTGAAAAACGTGCGTACATGGAATATATTATATACATCTTCATATTTATCGCATATTACCTAACCTCTAATTCTCTCTTATTTTAAAAGCCATAAAAGTATTTTTATTTCCAGCTATTTTCCGGACACCTGTTCCTAAACCAGTTAATTTTTGGTCTGCTAACCCAGCCATCCTGTTATTTTTCAGTCAGTTATTATTATCATAAGATGAATCACAACCTCACATCAAAGCAAAACTGGCAATTTCCAGTCATACCGTCTACTCATTCATTCCTTTTTTCGAATTCATTCAATTTCTCATCTCGTCTCTCTTTTTTGGCAGATAAGATATTCCCACTAAAAAAGGAAGCTTTGAACCGTTTAGCAGATATATATCCATAATATATATTTTTTGTCGTCTGCTTGTTTTACTTATCACACACGCATAATATGTCATTGTAAAATTTCTATCTTTCAACTCACTCATTTTGTATCCTCTTTTTTAGCTCATATGCTTCTATATTCGTGATGTGCTAAGTTTGGAATCATGAATTGCTGAAATAAAGCACTTAAAACTGTCCTCAGAATAGGATTTTAATTTTGTATTGCGGTAATAAAAACGACGCACTGCTAGGAAGTAAACTAGTCATGAATATGGATTGGTTTCAATTTTTAACTCACTTAAATTTTTATTTTTGAAAGATTTTTTTTTTCTTATATAAAGTTTCTCTTTAAAACCTCAATATGCTACAAGTAATAATAAGTTGGACTAATAAACTTCCAGTTACATGGGCTTGCAAATATAAATACAAAAGGAAGTTGGCGATAAAGTCTCGCAGCAGCAGTGAATAAATTACTTTCTATCAACGCTTGGTAAAAATTAAGCATACATATAAATTATTACACTAACTCTATGCTATGCATGATAAAATGTGCAGATTAGTATCAAACGAAAAGTTTTTATATATAAAAGAGCATAATTTGAATTATATAGTTTTGCAGTGTGTGGTTGTCGGTTGTGATGCATATTACTGAAAAGGAATTTTTGATATCAATTATTCCGAAACCGATCTGGAACGTATTCTTTATACCAGACAATTCAATTTGTCTTGGATGATGGAAGTCTTTTTTATCAAGTACCTATACAGGAATACATTTTTACTAAAATAAAAAAATGTAAATTACAATTTGTACTTTAGAAACATTCAAGGAACAAATATTTTGTTTATGTAACATTAACCTGCTCTAACTGGATATTCACGGCCGTATCTAATGTGCATGTGGTTTCTCGACAGTTTATACTACTTGCAATCTGCATAAAATTTATATACCAGGCCAGGCCAGAAAATTGAACAAAGAAGACTTTGGTATTTTTTATACGAAGCGCATACTTTTCTACTTACTATCTTTTTAACAAATCTTTCAGAGTTTCAACAATTATTTTTTCGGCGCATTTTATTCTATAACACCGTGCACCAAGCTCACAGAAATTCCAAGCTAATCTGTTCTGCTCTGGCTTTTGCTGCATCCTGGAGGGATAATTGATTAGAAGCACAAAACAAAAATACGTAAAAATGAAATCTTTCTCATATCTATTCTAAATGACACGCTTCTACTCTGTCAACAGCTGATGGGTGACTCATTCTGACATGTCCAAAAATCAAAAAATTCTCAAGCGTTGTTTGGTAACTTTGTTTGTCTTCACTTATGGATATTGTCATATTTCGATGTCACTCGTAATTTTACAAATAAATTGCAGGTTTACTATTAAAGTAGATACCACCTTTCTGGCTTACAAATTCAAATTCCTAAGTATTTGCATGCAATTAACACATGATGAACTTTTACAATAAAGTAATAATTTCCGGAAGTATTGCGTTTATGAAGCCCTAAGATCATGATTCATGGTATTTTTTATAGGAATTTTAATTTAAAGGGTCAAAGGGGATTTAGTTTTATTAATTTTCTGTCACTGGTTCAGTTCTGCAAATAGTAGAAAAATATTTTGAATAACGTATTGTTTTAAATTTTTAAGTCCCCTTACTTCTTTTGTACTATTAGGTTTTTAAAAACTTATTTAAAGGTTTAAAAAATCAATATCTACACAGCAAATACAGATCTTTAAGTTACACTAGGAGCCAGCCCCCGCTCCGCAGGTGGAGAGCCTGATTCAGGTGCTTAAGACTCATAATATTGTGCTGGGTGAAATAGAGATAATTGCTAGACGTTGGGTGCAGTTCGGGTAAACCTTTTGCAACAAAAAACCCTTAAAAATACTTTTCGTCTCAAATCTGTATAAAATTATGCAAATTCCATGGTATTAATCAATTCTCTTCACACTTTAGCAAAACTTTTTGCGTTTCAAATGAATAAGCAATACATTGTACATATATGATGAAAAAATCAGGCCATCCCTCCGGTCATTCTTATAAGTTATGTGCATAAAACAAAATATTTCATAGAATTTATTCCGAAACATGTACAAAGAAATCTGATTATAATTAAAGTATCTCTTTATACAACCAATTGTATGTGTACTGATTTGTATCATTCTCAAAAATTTTTCCTTGTCTGGAACCCTCCTTAATTTGAACAAATAGTCCATCCTTGCTGCGAACTCTGGAAAACGCCGTATACAGTTGACCATGCGTAAATACCGGTCCTGGCAAATTTACTCCAATGCGGTCAAAGGTTTGACCTTGAGACTTGTTGATGGTCATAGAATATGCCAACCTTACAGGAAACTGCTTTCTTTTTAGTTGGAAGGGAAGATCGCTGTTGCTGACATCCAGTCCAATGCGTGGAATAAACACTTTGTCACCGACCCTGGCGCCACTGAAAACACTACACTCCAAGATATTAGCCCCCAGAGAATCAACTATGAGACGGGTTCCGTTGCAAAGGCCGCGCTAGGGGTTAAGGTTACGAAGCAACATTATGCAGCATCCTTTCTTGAGTTCCAGAGAGTGAGGAGGCATCCCCATGGGAGTGACAGAATGAAGGAATTCAATGGGGTACTGTGCCTTTTCCTCTTCACTTTCACAGTCAATCAGTGAATCAACACTAAAGTAGATTCTCTTATCTCCGGGAAGCATTCCAAGGATCATCGTATTAATTTTCAAAGTGTCATCATTCTTAGGGCAAAGTATTGCTCGTGATGCAAGTTCCGCTGCTGTTAGCAATTAGCAACTATGTCGTTGCTAATTGATTCAGGAGGAATTTTGACAAACTCCCATTCACCTCCTTCGCCGGAACCAACAGAAAGAAGCCAACTTGCAAATTCCTCCTCATCCGCCTTGACTCGCATATTCACTGTAAGCTGCAAATCTTCAAAGTTCTTCCACAATGAGCAGCTTTTTACACATGCTTCTACAATCTTCACTCGATTGCCATGAAGGACGACCGGAGCTTGTTGTCTAAAGTCACCACCTACAACTATTGGGATTCCACCAAACGGTTCATTGATATTCAGTAGATCCCGTAAACTGCGATCTACAGCCAGGAGGAGGTCAACGTGGCACATGGAGATTTCATCCAAAATAATCAATTTTGTAAGGAGGAGTTTTATTCTGGATACAGTTTCCTTGGTCAGGTCGATGGGAATCCCGAATCCAGAATGAACGGTTCTGCCTCCTTTCAGCAAAGTTGCAGCTAACCCAGTGGGAGCAACTGCCTTTATCAATCCTCCTTGGCTTAGGACTTTAGCTGTGAGGGCTTTGTAGACAAACGTCTTTCCACAGCCACCGGGTCCAGAGAGAAAGTAACACTTGCTTCCTCGTTGACCATTCACAACTGCCATGATAGTATCAAAAGCCATTCTTTGCTCACTGTTCAGCATATCTTCCAGTCTTGCCGCTTCTTCTGCTTCCTTTTCCAGAGAGGATTCTTCTTGTTCCTCATAAGCATCACATGGAGCGGGCAGTCCAAAGTCCGTACATGTTTTGCCAAATTGTGGCAAATGCCCCTCAATATCCCTTAAAGCCAGTTGCTCAGCCATGTACTCACTGTGATCGCGGATGTAATCTTCACACATTGATGACTGAAACTTGTCATATAAAGACTTGGCATCAGCAGGAACTACGTGGACCAAGATTGCAGCAAAAAGTTGGCGAAGCTCGCATGGCATTCGAAAGACTACTGCTTCATCCATTGTTTTGGAGCACTCCTGATCATCATCCAAAAGCTTAAGTGCCCTCGCCGCGTCTTGAAAAGTATCAAGTATAATTCCATTCACAGTACGAAGATCCTCAAATGACTCTGCACCTCGGACATGTAGAAGAAGTAGACGTAAGGAATACTTTTCCATTTCCCTTGGCGACACGGTGTACATTCTTGGAAGTATTTTGTCTGCACCTCTTTGTCGAATCTTCCAATGGTTCTTTTGCCAGACAAAATGGTACGGAATCTCCGGATACAAATACTGCCTGGCAAGTGGTAAATCTTCGTTCAACTTGAACCATTGGGTGAGTTTGCTTCCAGCTTTCTCTGCACGAAGAAGAGCTTCCTTCTCAGTGCCGGTTTTGAAGAATACGGACTGCTGTGACGGCAAGTGGACAGGAAGTCTTTCAACGGAATGAGATTTTTTGTACATATCATACTTCAGGATTCTCCACATTGCTTCCGGGGAAGACAGGTAACGTGTGTTTAAGTAAGTTGTCACTTCATCCCAATTCAACGTGCCTCCTTGTTCTGTGACTTGTATCAAAGCAGCATCATGCCCCTTGTATATATACTTGTATAGATATTTGACGCTTTGTACAGTTGAGCAGATTTTTACGTTGATGTGCGCATTGTATTTCCGGGAGAGATATGGGTTATACGGCACCACCCACCGGTTGTCCACGTCTACACCGTGTATATGTACAGTCCTTCCATCGTTGCGACGCCTGTATTCCGGGTATCCATCTTTGTTGGCATTTGTCACATCATTGAATTGCTTAGGGTAACTTTTAGAGCATTTAAAAATCCCCTTGTCGTCAGCCATGCATGGAGCTTTGGGGTTCAGGTCTCCGCATGGTCCATGTATCATGCAGGTTTTGATAATCCCGTGCAATTTGGCATCAGATTCGTCTGGAAGCTCTGCGCAGACCACGGCGTCGTAATCTTCTGCATCTCTCAGCTTATCATCTTCGTCCAGAATAAACAGCATGTGACAATGCGGCAATCCTGTAATTCAAACAGATAACCAATGATAAAAATAGGAAACATTACAAAAAATTATAATTGCATGCCCATAATGCGTACACTTTAGCCTCGATTTTATAGTTACATTTTGATTGGCATTAACGCTAAGTATGCTTGTTAACATGCAAAATTAAAATCAGTTCTAAAGTGTCTACGAAGAATAACTTTAAATTGTTAAATTGACTATACCTCTCTTCTGGAATTCAATGACAGTGACATAGGCCTTCACCTTTCCAAGCACTCCACCTCTGTCACTGGTCATGTCATTCATGAACTCCTTCAGCTTTAGCTGGAAAACCTTTGCAACAATATCTGGACGGTCCATTGCTGTCTCACCAAAACGCAGTTGCTCCACAATCTCTTTTCACTTCGGGTTGCAGGTAAAAGTGATGAAGAGATCGGGCTTTCCGTACTTTGCAACTAAAACCATGGCATCCTGGTAATTCTGCTGGAGGGCACGGGGACTTCCGGTGAAGGATGACGGGAGGATGACGATCTTTCCAGCCTTAAGATCCTGGGATTCGGCTTGACTGTTTACATAGTCCATCAAACCCATATAGAGATCCACCCGTAACTCCTGCTGGTGCGTCTTATTCCACTGAAGTCGTTGTCCTTCTATCTTAAGATAGGCGTCAACAATAAACTGCTGAGTTAATCGTCCAGCATGCAACAATGGGTTGAAAGAATCAGGCCTTTCTTGCAGACGATAGGAGTAAAACTCAAGCATAGAAATATGACGTGAGTTTTGACCGGCAGATTCTTCGTTTTCTCCTCCTTGTGCTATTCCTCCTTGTTTTGACATCTTCGGTTGCCAGCCAGCTTCACCTCGTGGAAATAGAATGGGATAGACCATGGGATCACAGTTCGGGCTGATAATGCTTAGGTGCTGAAGTCGGTCTTCGCCTCTGGGGTGGAACGCAATGTCTCTATCGAACGGTGACTCTCCATCTTCGGATACGAATACTGCTGCAACTTCATTGACAGTGGGCGCGTTGTATCTGCGCTGGTCAAATTGTCTATCTTTTTTGATCCACATTTGCACCGTTCCAGCGGCTTCGGCTGTTGCATCAATGATCTCACGCATCATCTTGTAACCTTTTGCAAATCCGTTAACATCACGAAGAATTGAGTCCACGGTCTCCATTACATCCTGTCGGCATCCATTGTTGTGGGGATTGTCCATTCGGGCCATGTTCGCAACCTCTGGCTCAATAAAATAGAGCTGGGCATAAGATGGCTTGTTACTTGCTGTAAGACTCTGCACAGTCTTATGGTACACTTGTCCTTGCACAACGAAAGTCTGTGGCCCCTGTCCAAACTTTACTGGCTGATAGCCGAAGGATGCAAAAGCAAAGGCACTGTTATACTTTCGAATGTTTTGCTTAAAGTGCTTGCTGTTCTCATCGTGACCTGTAAGCCATGCATAAAACTGTTCCGGATAATTCTGAACTGTTGATACTTGCATTGTTCCATTTCCACAACAGCCTGAGAAGTTCCCTATTGTTGTCTTTTCAGCAGCAAAGTGAAGTGCTTTACAATAGCTGGATTCATGTTGCATTTTCCCCAAGTAGAACTCATCCGGCTTGCTATCAAGGTTCCTGGCTGCTGACTTTGAAGGTGGTGGGCGTTTTTGCTGTCTTACTACTCTTTGAGTGGCAAAGTCTGGATCACTGGCCACCTGTCGTGCAAGTCTCCGTATCCGAAGTTCAGTCTCGTTGGCACGCTCAGTGCTAGTCATTGATGCTCTCCGTTGCTCCTCTCTAGTTGCCCGATTAGCTCTCTCAGTTTCTGTCATGTCTGCTTGCCTACGTTGCTGCCTTTCCGTTTCATTAGCCTTATCAAAATCGCTCATGGATGCTCTCCTTAGTTTCTTTTGTTCATTATCTCTTAGAACTTGCTCGGGTGTTCTTTCGCTTCTTCGCTTGCGGTCGTATTCCGCCTTCTTACGTCTTTTTTCCTCGTGGCCCATTCCTAAATTATAATATAACAGTGTTTGGCTAATGATGCGCAAAGGTACACACAATCGACTCAAAAAGCTGTTTTCGTGCTAATTGATTTACCTGCTATCAGTCCTTGCAGTTACCACAGCGTGTGCACGAATAGCACTTGAGAAGGGTGAATCAGAACACGGACACCTGGAATTGTAAAGTTTTAGAACATGTAAGGAAACACTGCTTACGTAACATAATTTGTCATTAACTTTAGTATTATTGTTGCAACCGTTGTTGCTGGTAACTTACCAAAAACCACCACCACCGAACTGCTGAACTGGTACTACTGGGATAGAGTTGAATGGAACTATTTTGTCAAAACAAATGGTAACAAAATTATTGCCACGAACTAAACTCGAACTAAACAAAATTGCAAACAACAATACAAAGCTAAAATTACTCTTAATTTCCAATACAACACCTTTCAATCATAAAGTTTCTGTTGCACTGTGAATAAGTGTGCTTATTGAATTTTGTGTATTGATACAACCAAGAATAAACATCAGCTTGTCGAATTCAAAATTGCCGCTGTATGTGGCAATGCTGCTGCAATCAATGACACATGCGTGGTGTGCAGAGTAATGATGTTAGCAACAGATGGCGTGTGATGCTGCGACTACAGCTTCAATTTTTACGATCACCGGTTGATTTTTGCACAGTACAGCTTGTGCGCATCTCAAGATCGCTGTACCGAGTTTCAGATTTTTAGAATTGGCTGCTCAATATTTTTTTCAATTTTTACGATCACCGATTGATTTTCGCACAGTACAACTTGTATGCATCTCAAGGTCGCTGTACCGAGTTTCAGGTTTTTAGAATTGGCTGCTCAGTATTTTTTTCAATTTTTACGATCACCGGTTGATTTTCGCACAGTACAGCTTGTATGCATCTCAAGGTCGCTGTACCGAGTTTTAGATTTTTAGAATTGGCTGCTCAATATTTTTTTTCAATTTTTACGGTCACCGGTTGATTTTCGCACAGTACAGCTTGTATGCATCTTAAGGTCGCTGTACCGAGTTTCAGATTTTTAGAATTGGCTGCTCAATATTTTTTTCGATTTTTACGATCACCGGTTGATTTTTGCACTGTACAGCTTGTATGCATCTCAAGGTCGCTGTACCGAGTTTCAGATTTTTAGAATTGGCTACTCAATATTTTTTTTCAATTTTTACGATCACCGGTTGATTTTCGCACAGTACAGCTTGTATGCATCTCAAGGTCGCTGTACCGAGTTTCAGATCTTTAGAATTGGCTGCTCAATATTTTTTTCAATTTTTACGATCACCGGTTGATTTTCGCACTGTACAGCTTGTATGCATCTCAAGGTCGCTGTACCGAGTTTCAGGTTTTTAGAATTGGCTGCTCAATATTTTTTTTCAATTTTTACGATCACCGGTTGATTTTTGCACAGTACAGCTTGTGCGCCTCTCAAGATCGCTGTACCGAGTTTCAGATTTTTAGAATTGGCTGCTCAATATTTTTTTCAATTTTTACGATCACCGGTTGATTTTCGCACAGTACAGCTTGTATGCATCTCAAGGTCGCTGTACCGAGTTTCAGGTTTTTAGAATTGGCTGCTCAGTATTTTTTTCAATTTTTACGATCACCGGTTGATTTTCGCACAGTACAGCTTGTATGCATCTCAAGGTTGCTGTACCGAGTTTTAGATTTTTAGAATTGGCTGCTCAATATTTTTTTTCAATTTTTACGATCACCGGTTGATTTTCGCACAGTACAGCTTGTATGCATCTCAAGGTCGCTGTACCGAGTTTCAGATTTTTAGAATTGGCTGCTCAATATTTTTTTCAATTTTTACGATCACCGGTTGATTTTTGCACTGTACAGCTTGTATGCATCTCAAGGTCGCTGTACCGAGTTTCAGGTTTTTAGAATTGGCTGCTCAATATTTTTTTTCAATTTTTACGATCACCGGTTGATTTTCGCACAGTACAGCTTGTATGCATCTCAAGGTCGCTGTACCGAGTTTCAGATTTTTAGAATTGGCTGCTCAATATTTTTTTCGTTTTTTACGATCACCGGTTGATTTTTGCACAGTACAGCTTGTGCGCATCTCAAGATCGCTGTACCGAGTTTCAGATTTTTAGAATTGGCTGCTCAATATTTTTTTCAATTTTTACGATCACCGATTGATTTTCGCACAGTACAACTTGTATGCATCTCAAGGTCGCTGTACCGAGTTTCAGGTTTTTAGAATTGGCTGCTCAGTATTTTTTTCAATTTTTACGATCACCGGTTGATTTTCGCACAGTACAGCTTGTATGCATCTCAAGGTCGCTGTACCGAGTTTTAGATTTTTAGAATTGGCTGCTCAATATTTTTTTTCAATTTTTACGGTCACCGGTTGATTTTCGCACAGTACAGCTTGTATGCATCTCAAGGTCGCTGTACCGAGTTTCAGATTTTTAGAATTGGCTGCTCAATATTTTTTTCGATTTTTCGATCACCGGTTGATTTTTGCACTGTACAGCTTGTATGCATCTCAAGGTCGCTGTACCGAGTTTCAGATTTTTAGAATTGGCTACTCAATATTTTTTTTCAATTTTTACGATCACCGGTTGATTTTCGCACAGTACAGCTTGTATGCATCTCAAGGTCGCTGTACCGAGTTTCAGATTTTTAGAATTGGCTGCTCAATATTTTTTTCAATTTTTACGATCACCGGTTGATTTTCGCACAGTACAGCTTGTATGCATCTCAAGGTCGCTGTACCGAGTTTCAGATTTTTAGAATTGGCTGCTCAATATTTTTTTTCAATTTTTACGATCACCGGTTGATTTTTGCACAGTACAGCTTGTATGCATCTCAAGGTCGCTGTACCGAGTTTCAGATTTTTAGAATTGGCTGCTCAATATTTTTTTCAATTTTTACGATCACCGGTTGATTTTCGCACAGTACAGCTTGTATGCATCTCAAGGTCGCTGTACCGAGTTTCAGATTTTTAGAATTGGCTGCTCAATATTTTCTGGACCATAATCATGTGTCGCACCGTGCAATCACTATAGATTTCAGATTTAACAATTTAGGCCCTGATTCGGGCCCTGCAGATTCGAATTTTAACAATCTGACATCATATTCGTCAGTTTGGTAAAAAACTGGACCATAATCATGTGTCGCACCGTGCAATCACTATAGATTTCAGATTTAACAATTTAGGCCCTGATTCGGGCCCTGCAGATTCGAATTTTAACAATCTGACATCATATTCGTCAGTTTGGTAAAAAACTGGACCATAATCATGTGTCGCACCGTGCAATCACTATAGATTTCAGATTTAACAATTTAGGCCCTGATTCGGGCCCTGCAGATTCGAATTTTAACAATCTGACATCATATTCGTCAGTTTGGTAAAAAAACTGGACCATAATCATGTGTCGCACCGTGCAATCGCTATAGATTTCAGATTTAACCATCAAGGCCCTGATTCGGGCCCTGCATAATTATTTCGGGTACTTTAGAGATAATTCGTAGACGTAGGGTTCAGTTGGGATAAAGTTTGGGTACAAAAAAGCAAGCAAAAATTATTTCCCATGGGTTGGATTCGAAGTCCTGACCCTTGTGTTAGTTTAGCAAAGCTACACCAGGTGGCGTATCAAAGTGAGCCGGGGCACGGAACTGGCGCGCTATATTATATAGATGAGTTTGGTGATATGAATTCGAAATCTAGTTGGCGATGAAGTCTTGCGTAAAAGAAGGAATACCGTTGTCTCATATTTTGGTAAAGATTAAAGATGAATTTGAATCTCTATGCTTTGAATGGCAAAATGTGCAGATTATTATCAGACGACCAGTTTCGGTTCGAAAATTACTTGTGGCAACCTGGAAAACCATAATTTGCAAATTGTTTGATGTTACGTATGCAAAAGCGCCACTCCAACACTTATAATTTCGCTACAGTTGTAGACACGAAGATTTCAATAGATCAAATTCTGCTTCGAAAGTTCTGCTGGTTTATACACGCAACACTTCTCCCAACTATTTTACAAGTGACCAATAGCTGGGTATTTTTTGTGCGCAACACCGTATAACTTTAATTGCATATTATTGCGGTGGTTGCTGATAACTGTATGCAACACTGTTTTTACACTAATTCCATCCAGAAAATAGCAGCTATCATTTGTTCCTGCTTTTAAATCTAGTATTTAGTTTTACTATTCCACATAAGCACTAGAAAAACCTACTCATATTGGTGGAAGGAAGTTTCTCTTGCGTAAAAATTTCATTTTCTTAAGTTTAACATTGTATTTTATAGATGAATAAAAAGTGTGTTACGTAGCATTGGTAGCACGAAGATTTTGACAGCGCCCCACTAATTAGATACAAAACTACGTTCAACCAGCATGAAAATAGTTAATGCTCTGTAAAGCTACACATACATCTTATGACCTTGTCATCACACCAGGTTCAGACTACTATACTCTCAAACAGCATTGTCTTGTCACTTGTACACTAACAATGTTTGCATACGTCACACCAGAGGTATGAACAAAGGAAAATTTTGGCTTGATATTGATTCATCTTTAGTCCATATCTTTTGCATGCATTATTCCTCTCTGCAGATCTTCCAGATACGTTTTTGCAAGCATTAAACTCACAAAAATTCTAGGCTAATTCCTTCCAACCTTATTACAACAGTCTGTGTTCTAATTGATTAGAAACACGTAAAAACGTATTTTATCTATAATCTGTTTAAAACGACTCGGATCTAGTCTGTCAGGCGTTCATGCGTGACTCATTCTGACAAAAACAAGAAATGAAAAATTATACATAAAGTGTATCACTACTAAACGTTGTCAAGGTTAGGTCACGTTGACATATTCGCCTGCGTTTATGAATACTGTTACGTTTCAATGCCACTTGTAATTTTCAATTATATTTCTTGCCCTTATATCATGCAGGTCCACAATAGGGGAAATGCAGATGGTAACGATTACTATAAAACAGAATTTGGAACAAGTGTTAAAACTTGTCATTAAACTCCATGAGCTTTCACAATAAATTGAAAATTACCAAAGGTCATATGCTCGTTACTTTAATGGATATTCAAATTTAATTGAAAAATGTATGTACATGAAATATTATTCATCCTCATATTTATGGCCTATTACCCAAGCTTCTAATTCTCTCTGCTACTTTAAAAACAATAAATTTTTTAATTTCCATCAATTTTCCGGCCACCTGCTCCTAAACCAGCTTATATTCGGTCTGCTAACCCACTCATCCTGTTATTTTCCAATTGCGTCATACTCATGAATCACAACCTTGCATCAAAACAAAACTGGCAATTTCCACATCCCATCTAACACATTCCGCTGTGTTCCGCTCTACTCATTCATTCCTTTTTTCAAAGTCATTCAATTATTCATCTCGTCTGTCTTTTTCGACAGATAAGATTTTCCTTTACCAAAAAAAGAAAAATATCTAACCATATCAACCATCCACCAGTTCCAATCTCTATGCATTTCTCGTCTGAGCGTCATCCAAATCACACACGCGTTTCTAATCTTGTAAAATTATCACGTTCAACGCTTTTTGGTCCCCTATTCCGAATGCACTATCGTCATTCAATTTTAATATAAGATATCTACACTGCACCATACTCGTCACATCTTAACTTGTGCATCATACAAAAGTTAGTCACCATCCAAATTTTACAATAAATGCATATCCAACTGTTTTACTACCTATTGTTCTCCCAGCCTCTTGCACACAGACAGTGATTACCAAATACCCCATAAAACCGCATTCCTCGCCATCTTCCAATATAAAAGTGGTGATTACGCACGTACCCAATAAATTTATTTTTCGTCGCTCTCAACTTTCAAAGGTAAGTATATATAAAGCTTGCAAATTCATATTTTTTTAAATTTCACTTTGTAGTCAGTTTATTTATCAAAAACATATTTAAACGTTGAAAAAAAATATACCTGAGTTTAAAACACATATACATATACAGAGTTAAAACCCAGTTAGAAATGATAACTTGAAACTTGAAAAAAGTTGGAAATATTTTAGAAAAAAATATTTTTTATAGCTAAAAATATACATTTATTTTTTTCTGTGTTATATTTTTTATCTAATTTTTTATAACTTTCTACACACAACCCAAAAGAAGAAGGAAAGAACATTGAAGAAAAATGTGGAAGCTTGGTGGAAATAGTGGTGGTTTGGCGGTGCAGATGTTGCTACTTGGAACGGCTTGCTTGTTTGGGTTAGCCCAAGCTGGAGTTGGGGATGGAGGGAGTAAATGTGCGGATACTAGTTGCACTCCCGCACCCGCCGGACAAACTTGTGAGGCTAAGTATGGGGAAAGGGATGAGTGCTGTCCGGTTTGGCATTGCCCTAATGGACAGACGGCATATGGTGAGTATAATTTATTTACCTAAAAGTTTATCAAAATAGGTAGTTTAAGTCCTTTTAAACCTAATATCAACTTTTCAAAGATTTCTAATGATAAGTTTAAAAGTTTACCATTTTTAGAAAAATTTTAGGGCGTTGAATTTTTACAAATTTTAAAATCCATTTTTTGTTCCTAGGCATGTCTAAAAGCAGCGGCGGCTCCAGCTTCCAAAGCATAAGCACCAGCAGCGGCAGCGGAATGCCCAACATGCCCTTTCAAAATCCCTTTGGCGGCGGCAACCCCTTCTCAAACTTGTTTGGAAATATGGGCGGTGGTCTATTCGGACGTCGTTAAAATTTTTATATCAGAACAATTTAACAAAATCGTTCTGGTATTAATATTTTCATCTGGAAACTTTTATTTTACCTTTTTACTAACTTGTAAACATATTTTCAATTTTCAATCCTGTGTAACATTTTACCTTTCTCCGGAGCGATTTTTAAAGCTTAAATAAATCATTGGCAAAATCTAAAAAAAATCTATTTTATACTAAGCTATTGTTCTTTTTTTCGTGATAATTTGCAATAGGTAGTTAAATTCTCAGAACTATAAAAAAATCCATTCTTTTAGCTTATGTACCTATTTATAAGCCACGTATACCAAAAAGGTAAAAGAAACACGTAAGCTTTAACCTTCAACGACTTTTAGTATCGTATTGTATAGCTATCTTCAAATAACCTTCAATTTAATTTCTCCACATAATTTTCAATTTCAAATTTTTTGAAAATGCTTTTTAAATTTTTACCTTTGGTCTTACTTTTTATCTATTTGGACCCTACACTGGGGTCTAAATTTAATCCAAAAGTTACGGTTAAAAAGATGGATATTAAGCCAGTGGAAAATCCTCAAAGCCCACCAGAGCCTACTCCACCTAATCCAGTGGCCAAGAATAAGGACTGTGCTAATGTCAATTGTATGCCAAGACCTATGCCAGCACCGGGGAGTCCAGAATGTAGACCGAGATATGATGGGGATAGCTGCTGTCCTACGTGGATTTGCGCGAGTGATGATATTTTGGCAAAGAGTTTATTCGACAAGGACAACAGTAAATTTTGCAAATTTTTAGAAAATTTTGAATTCAGATTTTAAAATTGAATTTGTTTATATTTTTTAGATTGGGTGCACCACGAGTACAAACACGACATGTTTGAACCAGAAACAGACCATCATGAAGATCTTGAAGACGAGGATGAGGAGATTCCGCCAAAAACGCCGTCCGAGTCTAAGACGCCTATTCAAGACAGTGAAAAGCTAGAGAAGTATGCGGCTAAAGGAAAACTGGATAACACACATAATAAGAACTTTTTGAACCGCATGAAGCACCAGAAGGAAGAAGGTCACCAGGGACCGGAATTGGCTAAGGGTTATCAAGAAATGAAAAAGAAGATTAAATCTCGAAGCAGAGATGAAGATGTGGTTGAGGGGTTTGGAGAGGAAAGCCTGGGAAATGGGATAGATTTGTAACTGAAAAAGCAAATTTTCATTTTTACCATTATATTTAATAACTTTGCAAATGAATGATAAACTTGCAATATTTTATTGTCCTTTAAGGAATCTGGAAGTGAAATAAAAGTAGAATGATTTAGATGCCCAAACAAGTTTCCAATCTGCCACACGCTGTATTGTCTTTAGTAGATACGAAGGAGGAAGTAGCGGAGTTTGCAAATTTTATATTCAGCAGCATTCTACGTCTGGGTTTATTGTAGCCTTGCATCTTTCATTTTTTCACAAGTTATGATTCATTTTTTCAAATCTATGTAGTCGCTATGGTTTTCATTTTTTAGAAATTGTCGCTGAAACTTATTGTAGAGCGAAGAATGCATAGTTCAGATTATGTTTAAAACACAACTTGGTTCTTTAGCAGTAAATACTAGATTTGAATATTTCTTTAGGTGTAAGGATGTCAACAGTTATCAGCAAAAAATATTGTTGGGCTTTGGGCTTACAAGCAAGAAATAGAATCATGTGTTCAAAAACACTGCAAAACTGCAGTTGCTGTGTTATGCAATGAAAATTGTATCCTATTATGGCAACCAATACGCCTAAAATAGTATAATTATGGTGTAAAAAATTTCATTTGCTGTACACTTGTGGCTTGGTCGTATTAGAATTCCGAGTAAGAATCAGCTTTAGTTCGTCTTTGCATATCCGCTAAATAAAAGCAAGACAGAGAGAGAAGATAAAGGACTGAGAAAAACGAATGAGTCGGGATGAGAAGCAATGTTGGTTCTGTTGTAAGGTTGTGATTCATTTTATTACGCAACTAGAAAATATCAGGATGACTGGCTTAGCATACCAAAACGAAAAATGGTTAATGAGCAGGAGCAGGTGGCTGGAAGAAACGTAACTGAAAATAAAAATAATAAATTTAGGACATTTAAAAACTCACAAGTTGATTGCTGCATTAGCCAATAAACTTATGAATGCAGTACTGAAATATAAAACTCATAAAAATCCCCATAGGTCTAGCTCTGAATAATTATTTAGGGCTAGACCTATGGGGATTTTTAATTTACTGCAAAACACTATGTAGTGTTACAAATTGCAGTTTATGCATGTCATAAATGCATCTGTAGTAATGCTCGCCCATAAAATTATTAAACGTAAGCTATCTAATTAATATTGGAGCAGATATATTAATAGGAAATTAGAAGTGGCGTTAAAAAAGAACATTATTCATGAATGAAGACCAACAAGTCAAACTCGACAAAATTTTCAAAGATTTTTGCAGTGATAAACTTTGGTACTTTCCATTTCTTTTTTGTCAGAATGAGTCACGCATGGACACGTGACAGATTAGAATCGAAACGATTTAAATTAGATTATAGTTAAAACCTGATTTACTCAATTTTATTTTGTGATTATTATTAATTACCTAAAATATGCTTATACACATTATACACATGCATTAATTATGCTTGATACACTTAAAATACCGACGTGTAACGAATTAGTCTGGAAATGCAGTAAGTTGGATGCGTGGTCAAAAGCTGAAGAGTATGTTTAAAGTATAATATATTTTGAAACTCTGAAAGATCCCAGAGCATGACGTTATATGCAAAAATGTGAACTTAAATCATAATCAAGCTAAAATGAGTTTTTTAGTTCTTCTCGTCAGACGAATGCAAACATTTTTCTTATTGTACTTGTGGCAAGACTATGCCGTAAGAAAGTAGTCTAAATGTAGCATATTGACAAAGTAAAAACATGTATGTGTAGCTTTTTCATACTGGACGAAAGAAGTGCAACTATTGGTTTTATGTAAGACATCTTTTGTTCTTCTAAAGAGGCAATGCAATATTTATTAAAATGGAATCTTTACGCATGAGAGACTTTTCTCAACCAAAACGAGTAGGTTTGTCTGGTGTTTAGAATACGTTTCTGTTCGGTGCCAGAATAAATAAGATCGGCTAACAATTTAAACTGGCTTTTCAATCTGGTAAGAATATCCAGAATAATTAACAATTTTACTTATTAAAACCAGTACAAATTGCAGTTGATGCGTTCCGATATGAAATTAAAATTATTATAAAGTTATATTTAATTACCAACAACCATCCATCAGAAATTGAAATTATGCAAATAAGGTTATATGGTGTTGCGCACAGAAAATATCCAGCTGCTCTGCATTTGTAGATTAGTCAGGATAAGTATCGCCAATTTGAACCTGCAAAATTTCATAAAACTTAATGATCTACTGAGTGATCAAGAGTACAACTGTAGCAAAATTATGAGTGTTGGCGTTGCGTTTTTGCATGTTTAACATGCAAAGAATTGCAAATTATGATTGCCCAGGCTGCCACAAGTTTTTTTAGTTTTCAAACCAAATAAATCTGGATGTTTAATACTTAATTGCGTTGTATTAAAGGTTATCATCCATAACATAGAGTTTCAATGTAGAGATATACATGTATATCTTTGATCTCAACAAACCAATGAAATAAATTTATTCATTTTTTTCTGCAAGATATTACCGAGAACTGATTTCTGTACTCATATTGCCAAACTCATTTAAACTGGAAGATTCCAAGCTGGCTTGATATCTGGATAAAATATTGATTTTTTTAAAAATTAGATCTTTAAGGAAGTGAATAAGCCTAAAAACAAGACGAGCGAGTAAAATGGAATGTGTTTGTAGAGTGGGGAAATTGCTGGATTTTTTAAATATTAGACTGTGAGTCATCTTACGACACAAGTGTTAAAAACTGGATTATTGGGATAGCTGACCAAAACTAAAACTGGTTTATGAGCAGGTGACCGGAAAATAGCTGAGAATAAAACTAATTTGGAGCTTTTAAATGTCTAGATACTATATGATACATTCATTTGATGAATGTAAATATGATATACGATGCTGAGATATAAAGCTCATAAAACTTTATTAAATTACCGACGACCAGATCTATGCAGAGATGGCTAAACCCGCGGGTTTCCACATTTAAACCCGCCGGGTTGGGTTTAAATGTGTAATAACGGGTTTTTGGGTTTTAACGGGCATTAATGGGCATTAACGGGTTTTATTTATTTATACATGCATGTATATGGGGCCATAGAAAATGGCGCCCTTTATTGGTTTAAATTTAACATGGGGCTTTATTATTGCCCAAAAAAACCCAGCCCAGCAAGGTGCCGAGTGGGGCGTTAAAACCCGGGCAAAAACGGGTTACCCGGCCTAGATTTAAACCCGCGAGCCATCTCTGAATCTATGGTTATTTCCATTTCCATTTAATTGTGATAGCTCATCGAGTTTTAGATTTCACTTTATGCACTAAAATACAACTATTGGTCTGTGATGATGCTTTTGCATAGTAAATTTTAAAAAATATTTGTTCAAATTTATGTATCTAAAACGCTAGTATTAAACGACAAGTGGCGTTGAAGAAGAACATCATCTGTAAGTGAAATATAACGAAGCAAAGCCAACAAAAACTTGAGGATTTTCTTGGTGTTGTGAAAATGAATCACGCATGAGCGCTAGCCCCGTGTCATTTTGAATAGATTAGAGATGAACCATTTATTTTACGTATTTTTGTTTTGTGTGCTTCTAATCATTTGCCCAATTCAAGGACGCAATAACATTCAGAGCGGAACGGATAAGTCTAGAATTTCTGAACGCTTCATCCATCGTGCAGAGTTGTAATAGATTAACACTCTTTGGAAAATTATTTGTTGTAACAAACGAATACTAGTTAATAGCGTTACATTATCGAAGTATTTGTTCCATGAATGCTGTACTCCACAATGCTGTTATTCCAGTAAATTTTTCATGCATCATGGAGATCCATCAGCCACAAACGAAAGAATCATCTGGCGTCCAGTATGCGTTCCAGTTCAGCATCGTGAGGTATGAAATCAATTAATAATTTAACAAGTGGTTCCACAGGATATGAGGAACATTCATCAAAAATAAATATTCTGCGTGAAAGTAAGAAAATAGTATGAATTTTATTTCAGGAAGAGGTGTAAATTGCAGTTGCTGGGTTTTTGTATGAAGTTAAGATTGTAAATTATGTAATTTTAACTATGTGGATAATTCCAGTTGTTGTACATTTTTTGCTTTCTCGGGCCAAGATTATAAATTTGAACTAGAAGAGCTTGCAACAGACCTATCTAGAATACCTATAATCTATTACTGTACTGGAGTTACGAATGCTGGCGTTGCGTTATTGCATGATTCACAACTTGAACTCATTTTTTAAATTTTACAAGTTTACGTTGCAGAAATTCGCCAATAAAATTGATTTTTTAGCTTAACTGAAACGAACTGGTTTGGTCTAATAAGTCGCCTAACTCACAATTGTAGCAAAGCTATTAGTGTTTACCTTGCATTTTGCATACCTAACATTGCCAGAAAAAATCAAAATTTGATATGAGTTCAAAACAATAGGACGCTATTAATAAATATTTCTATTTTCGTATACATATTGGTGAGTAAACAACACCAATTTAGAAAAGCTGGTTTTTTGCATTTTTGCGTTGGTCCACAAACTTATTCGGACATTGCGACGTTTTAGAAGCTCAGAATATTAGAATATTAGAAATAAACCGGCCTTGTCAGAATGTGCCACGCTTGAGCCGCTGGACAGGCTAGCGCTGCTTTGTTTTAAATTATTCTATTCATTTTGCATATTTTTTTGTTTTAAATTGATTATTTAAATACACTATGTGGATATATTATACACTGGAAACGGAACGGATTTGTCTGGAATATCTGTCAGCTTGGCTGCTAGATTATCATGTTTATAAAAATACTTATTGAAACAATGGAGGATTTTATAAGAAAGAAACACAAACTGATAATAAATAACTAACTACAGAACTACAGAAGGCTGTACAGAACTGTTTGTAAACTACAAAATAAATGAGATGCATCGTTCTCAAATTTTCCAATTATTTTAATGTCCGTTTAGGTTAATGTATAACGTGTTATTTATTTTAGGATTTGCCTGAAATTTTGGAAAGGTTTAAGCAAAAAGCTACTCCTGAAACTGATGCGTGCTTTACAGCCATTTCAAGTCACGAAATGAGAGACGACAAATTTGTATCTCTGCCAAATGATTGTAAACCCCAATTTGGTAAGGAGGCTGTTATGTCTTTTGCCTCATGACATGTAAAATAAACGATGACTAAGACCGAGGTTATCGTTTTACTAGTTTATTAATTAATCTTAATAATAATGTACAATATTTAATCTCAGCACCGCAAGTCAGTCAGCACAACTCTCGGACAAGAACAAGAATTGAATGACGAACTACTAGACAGCTTGACTCTCACAAAGTACTAGAACATTCTGAGGACAACGTGCTGCTGACTGAACTTGCTATATATTCAAACTCTATGACAATACAAGTACTCTATACTACAGATGCATTCCATAAAATGGCGGGTAAACCGAAATTGTTTCTTGGGCAAACTTGCCAGGATATACCATTAGAGCATAACCTTCAAAAGTTGTCAAATGTCACAACAAACCGAAACGATGATGCGGATCTTGAAAATATGTTAGTATGCTACGCTGCCTCACCGGGGACATCTACAGCTAGAGACAAGTATTTGGGCTCTCCATTTGTATACGTGTTTACGGATACCGTAATGAAATATGCTTACAAGTTGGATTTGATAAAAATGCTTACTATGGCAAAACAAACAAAGTGTTATAACTATAAGCCACTTTACAAGCTTATAACGGCAGAGTTCCCATTTCTGTTTCTTACTGAATGATTATGATTTTCAAATTCTAGGTCAGAAACGTCTCAAGCAAGTCAAACGAATAGATGCCAATGTTTTAAATTGTTACTGGACCGAATTTGATAAGATGTCTACTTCAACCCTGGACTTTAGCTTCCTTAAATTAAAATTCGAATTAATGTTTTTAAATAGAATTGATTTTTAAACTTTTAAAATTTAAATTTATTTTAAATTTAAATTTAAAAAGCAATCATCCAAATTAGAATGTTTGATATCACATAATCACAACAACATTACAGAATGTATAGCAATGCATAAACTTGTGCAAGCAAGGTATCTGAGACTTGGTTTAAAAATTCTGTTAATGGCTTTTTTATTTTCGATATATATTATATTAATGTTTTAAAATAAGTTGTAACGAAGTTAATAGAGCCAGAATGACTTCCAAAGCGAAACTTGTAACAGTTTTAAAAGCGTAAACTGGTAACCACTAAAATCTTGTTTCCTTTGTGACAAGAAATTGAAAATGCCAGCATAACTTATTTAAGTAATTTACAAGCAAGCAAAATGTAGTCATGAAAAAGGATTCAATAGAATGTACAAAGAAAAGTGTGTTGAGGTACACAAAGAACCAAGTCAGTTTACTTGTTGTGTTAGGGCTTCAACATGCTTAAAACTACCATAAAATATTCAGTATTTTTCTGAAAGCTTCCAAAATTTGTAATTTAAATATTGTGTATGTTCAATTTTGAATTCTCATAAATAGTTAAGCACTTGGATTGTAATTCTTACTTCGTACGTAACCAGTAATAAATAAGTCATAGATGGTTTTCCCAACCAGTTTATTTTTACAAGCCCTCCGTATAGTCATTCCATCTCATAAAAGATTTACCACCAGTTGTTTATTCAAAACAAGCAAGCTCCGCTGTGGGAAGCAGCACCATTATGGATTTATATCACATAAGTAACATCACCATTTCGGATATTTGCTGTTGTCTACAAATATGTAATGTGGTATGTTCTAGTACGGAATGCGGTTCGTCTCGGAGTGTTTTACTGAATTATTCAACTCCAAAGCTGAAAAGCAAATATACGTCAAATTTTGTCTCGCATGTCAGTTAACATTGTGACATTTATGTTGACAAGGTTTTACAATTTCACAAAATTTTATTTTTAAAACAAGACTCATTTTCCCGTATAGATATGTGACGATGACGGGTCCTAAGTGAAAAGTAATACTGACCAACGCCATAAATTTTTCCATGACCATAAGCAAAAAGCTTTTCGTGTTAGAAATCAGCAAAGTTCCCTCTCATAAGAAAAACATTCAAGTTCATTTCAGCATGGGATATAGTTTTTCACGACCTTTATATGTAAAAAAAATCATCAATATATTTATGTCTAATTGGACCACAACTTGTTCAAATCTAACTTTGCTAACAGGCCTCAAGTAAACCACTTCTGATATTTTCTTGGAAATTGCAATGCAGTATCTTTCCATCCAAATTGTATCTACTTTGATGTTAGAAAGGTTGCTGTATTATCTTGATGCAAAGTGTGTAGATATCCTAGTGTTGTACACCGTGAGTGATTGTTCCATCGTTTTGTAATAAAGCTAAGCGAGTAATTGTTGCTGTTTAGGAAAATGTCACTTACTCGCTACTCACAATATTTCCAAATTAGTAAATCCCTACAACATCACTCTGCTTTTTCGGTTTGACATATTTTGCTGATTGCATACGTAACTCATTTGCCTGTGAACATGCTGAAAGGGTGAGCGGAGTATAACCCAGTGACGTATTATTGATTATTAATAAGCGATTGTATAATATGTAGAACACCGATGTGTCGGAAAGGTCAACATGTTAGTATCTGTGTTGTTTACTGATTGTGCAAAAGTCAAATTTCGGACAAACTTAACAAGGTTGCCTGCAGATGACGCAAACAAAAATGAACATACTCATAATTGTGGGATATTTTTCGTAATATTCAAAAAAGCAAAGCTGTTTTGTTATTAGTTGCTCTCTTGTTAAACACAAGGTTAAGGTTGCACGAGCTAACCGTTTGACATGTCCACAGCTTTATAAATGTCATGAAACAAGTTATACCAACGGAACAAGCAAACAAACAGGATATTGATTACATCTTGTAACAAGTATATCCACCAAAGAGCAGCTATTTTGTTCCAGACACTTCGTCAGAACCATTTGGATAGAATACAGGAGAACAGAGCCTTTGTATTTCATAACGTTTTCAATAATCAAATAAACTTTGTGCACTTCTTGGTTTTCAAAATGTGGTTTGCATTTCTGCAATTGTTTAAGTTTTTACAGAAACGACTCCAACTTACGTTTGTCTACGATGAGAAGACAAACCGGTTTGAACTAAGTTCTTGCAAAACTAAGTCGCTACAATGGCTTTCTATACAAATGGGTTTAACTTTACTTGTTAGCGTTGAACAAATCACAAAATTTCTTTTTTCTAATCAAAACGCAGCTTTGGAGTTTAAGGCTTTTATTATCAATGTAATGTTTCTCACCTGCGCTGCCATGACACTGGGAGCAACTTGGACATTACATTACAGAAGCCACGACGCCGTTTGGCTTATGAATCAACTGCTTCGCCAAAAATCACCGGCTGGTAATTTAAAGCAAATATTACTTCACTGTTATACTTTTAACTAAATATTTTGCTTTTCTTTCAGAACTCCAAAGCAAGGAACTTAACGTGGATGCACTTGTTACCTACTCAATTGGCGGTTTCGCCATTATTATGCCGTATGCGTTGGCTTTAATACCAATTGTATTACATGACACTCCAACTAACATCCTTTTGGCAAGGTTGTTACCAAGCTTTATCATTGAACACAAACTGTTTCAAAAACTACTTTGTTCTGTGTACTGGTTAGTACATGGTAATATGGCTGGCATTTGCGGCTTTGTTGTGGCAGAGGTTGCTCTTATGGTTTTGTTTGAAAGCAAGCACATTTTAAAACCAGGCTACGTGGGCAAAAGATATTTTAAAACCGGTTTGAAAACTTATCGTAAAACGTTGCTAATTTTCCGGACCTTTCAAAAGTTTACAATTGTGAGTACTCCGGTTATGTTTTTGGGCGTGTTTTTCCTAAATCTTGTGGCAACATATATTTGCATTAGATTGCACGATGCATTCCCGGTCATACTAATTGCAATGTTTGGCATGGTTGACATCACCCTTGCATTAAATACTTTGGTGTGTTATGGGTTCTGTTATGTGATTACAACAGAGTCTGATAACTTTATGGATTTTTGGAGGCGGAGGATAAGACGGAAAGAACACAGGCTTCAGCTTCGAAGTTGTAGAAGAATTAGAATTTGGATGGGAAGTTTTTACACAATTGATAAGGCTACTGGATTAGAACATATGATGGCTGTAGTACAAAATACGGCATCTGTGCTGCTTATGTGAGTGTAAGTTTAAGAATGCATGTATTATTTATTAAAGTGAAGCGGTAGCTTTCTTTGTTTACAGTGTAAATTTTACACTTTAGGAACAAAACTAAACTGATAGTGCACAGAAGACCAAATCACCATTAACTTTACTAATTTGTTCATAAAGCATACAAAACTGAAAATAAAAACAAATACCATTACATACAGATACAAAACTAACTTATAATAGAAATAGCTTGTTCCAGAATAATAATTTGGATAAGAGGTAACCTTTTAAGATTTCAGATAAAAATAAGTTCACGTCTTATGCCTAAAAGGTAAACATATAAACTAGCAATATAGTAATAAATGTTACTGTCTACGAAAGTTTAATAAATGTGTGTATTTTTCTGGGTGTTTATATATGCATTATTACGTAATACGTTTGGATTTGTTAATGTGACAAAAACAAAAAATACACCTAATAATGTATTCGTTTGTTGTGTATGTTTTCTAATACTTTATATAAGTATTATTTTCCACGTTTAAAGCTAGCTGAGTTTGTTCATCTATATTTAACATACATTTTACCATGCGCGACCTTGTTCAGAAACATTTGTGAACAACAGGAAAGCCCACGTCATGCTGTTTCTTTAGTCGAGTACATAACTGATATACATAATTCAATAAACAAGATGTGCTAACAAGTGTGCGATATTTTACAACGAACTACATTATATATTATATATGGTTTGTTCTCTTTGCTAGAGTATTAGTATGTATGGCAATACATTGTTAATTTGCATACAGTCGCGCTATACGCTTATTGTGTACAATTAACACGTATTTTGCAAAATCCATATAAATTAACTTCATAACAATTTTGGATTGTACATCCCAATAACACCAATGATCTATAAACATAATTAATTTTTGCTGGCACCTTTTAAATATTTCTCTGCATATAACGTTACAGGCAATGTTTTTAACCCTGTAAATAATATGATGACACGCGCTCCCAAACAAAATGTTGGACTACTTGTAATACTAATAAGATTTACCGTCGAAAATTTGTTTTATAGTAGTCAATAATATCATACAGTTGTCTACCATTTTAACTGCAAAAACGTATCTTAAGTGTTTGCTGAGTAGAAACGGCAATATCCATTATTAGCCCATAAAGATTAAATGTTTACAAAAATTAATATTTGAACAGTGAAAATTATTGATTCGAGAATTTGAACTATAGTACATTTAGGTGATGCTATTTCAGGTCAGTTTAGAGTGCTCGTGCTATATTAGTTTGTGTTCAAAGTCTTGGTTACTAGTACTACAAAATAACCACTGCGTTGATTGGGTAGAAGTTGAATGGCGTCCTATTCTTTGCCAACGATTGTCAAGAATTATCACTTTTTGGTTTCCAGTGGTTGTAACCATGTTTGATGCAGTTGTCCAACTTTGATATCTGTGACTCCAAAGTAAAAATTGTCCTAACGCTTACCTTGCAATTGATTTTATGTTTAGTGCACTGCGTCTTTATCCAGGAAAATTTAAAATTCTGATTAGGGCACCTGCTATCAACGGCAATAAATTACTACTGAATCATTAAAAAATAAGCTGCTATGCTTCAAGATCGCGTAACGCATGTTTCATACTTATTGTTAAAGTAGTTTTGTAAATGAAGGAGGAATCATAAAAACTATTGTGAGAATAAGTTTTTGAAATGTAAAAAAACAGCGTGCTTAGGTCAATTTTATTTATTTGTAAAGATTTTTAAATGTTTCTTTTAACAGTTTGTTTCTTTATTAAAACAAAGTTTTAATTTTTTAATTTTAATCTTTTATTCATAATTTTTAGTCAATAAAGGAGATCGTTTGAAAATATTGAATCACATCTAAAATAGCAAAAGACAATCAAGTCAATGAAATAAATTATTCATAATCGTTTTACCACTGTTCAATTCTATATTAGAATTCGTTAAATACTTACAGATATACTGCGATGTTATGCCGATGCAATTACCTCTGAAGTTTATAATATTTTTCTGAACGCTAGCAAAATCATTGTTTTGTAATACAAAAGCATCGTGTTTATTGTGCTGTAGAACATTTTTTATTTCTTATGTAAAAAATAATTTAAAACGGCGGACTCATTCAGTGGCGTTGAGCTCATTTTGCGCTTCCATGGTAACACATAGAAATTTATGTAATTGATAATTTATTGAATGAAATGGTAAAATAAGTATACTACATTGCAACTTATCTTCAAAAAAAGTTGTCGTAAACTAATTTATAGCATGTTTATTTAAAATTTGCTTAGACATTTGTTCAGGTCACACACCTTAAATGAGGAAATATACATTCATGCTTCAGAAAAGTCAGTCTAAAACAAAACATATTTGCTTAAAATAGAAAAATAGAAAACGGAGTTACAAACTAACGAGTATGAGATGCATTCTACGTTAATACATCCCAATAAGGTAAACTTTACCTTTTTAATGTTAAATTCTCTTCTAAGTAGTGCTCTTAATTTTAACAAAACTTAAGCTATTTCTGTAACAAATAAAGTTAAAATGAATTTCTAAAACCAAGAGTGTTGAGAAAAGAAGATATCATATGATTTTTATTTTTGAACGAACTGCTTCAACGCAACACTTTGAATTTTAGTTTACAATTTTTATTTCAGGCTTTGAATCTAGCTGTGTCTAAATATATTTTGTCGTTTATTTAGGTATTTAACAAACAATTCTTATGCTTCATTTCATTCAAATTCATCAAATTTTTTATTTTCTATCGATTTATAATGTTTTCTTTTTCCGCATTCTACGTTGCTATATGATAGCCTTGAAATCAAACAATACGTTGGTATCGAGTCTAGAAAACCCTGGTAAATCCAGCTGGTTGGATTTACAATTTACTGAACCTCAAAACGTTCGGATTTCTTAATACAGAAACCGAAATAGCGACGTGTCTAAAATCGGACTGTTTACTAAAATACTTGATTTTTTAAACACGAAAAACAGGAATTGAATTTTTCAAATTCAAAATTACTGATTCTGTCTGTCAAGAAAGGCAAATGATATGGAAACGGATTGGAAATGCATCATACATTGGTACACGTCCTAATCCATAAACCATAAGTTTAACCTTACAAACATGTCATCCAAAACGTCAGTAACCGAGTTCTAAAATCATTTTAGACCCACTAATAATTGTTTATCAACTTATACGTAACATAAAAGCATGTGGACCGCCAGGATCGTCTAAACTGTGTCAAAACTCGACTTTTTCTTGTATAAAAGACGCTACTCATAAAATTTACATTCTGAACGTGAACTCTGTTTCAATTAGCAAATTGTTGTAGTTCGGATTATTGAAGATGAGACTTGTTTGGGAAACCATTCCAAATTTTAAAATGTCTATTTAAAATACATTTGTATCAAACAAAATCTATTTAAATAAGATGAGTAAGTTTAAGTATAAAAAAGTATTTTTCTTATACATTAGACATGTATATTACATTGTACATGTCCAGAAATTTTCGGTTTGAAATATTAAACTGGTTTTGCGTTGGTGCTACGACGTTTCCTTCCTTGCTATTTATCAACCCATTATGGTAAATACAAAACAAAAATACTGTCAAAATCAAAACCTAAATATTCACGTCGCTTATTTTTTTAGCCCAATTTGTTGACTGTTTATGCAACATTTGTTTTTAAATAATGGCAGAAAATTTAGTCTGTTTGAAAACCTCTTGTACAAAATGCAAAACGGCCCTTGCAAAAAAGTTTCAAAACTTACTACTCCTTTGCCAAATGCATTTTTGGCTTTAATTGCATTTTGCAACAAATTAGTACCTCCAAAGATATTTGAGGGTTCCATATCCTTAACTTTCATCCTGGTCCACAGAAGTCTTTGTCGTTTATTGTGTAACAGAATTTGTAACACTTAAAATTTCAAAGAAACAATGGAAGATTTTTAAGTGGAAAATCAAAAAGTACTTGAATGCAGTGCCTTTGAGCTACATTGGTTAAAAGCATTTGAATACTCCATATGCAAGGAGCAGCAACAAGTTAATTTGTTTACGATTTAGTGCATATGAAAAAACTTTGTAAAGTATAAATACGCGAAAAACTTAAGTTTGTTTTCGTAAATGCAAATTATTGTAATGTAAGTGGTGAAAAAAATGTCTAGATGACTCTGTATACGTCATCACCCTTATTCGACGTATTTACATGATATACAGAGTCAAATTCTGTGTGCTTATGTGAAAGAACACGGCATTTCTCTTGCAACATGTTTACAATTGGGGAATAATTACGTCCTGCTAAGGGTAAGGCAAATTAAGAAGCTGTAAAAATGGAATAAATGGTTGGTTATTTAAACTTCTCACAATATGTCAGTGGTATGAACATAATTAGGAAATTTCCCTAGATATTTTTCATAGTTACCAGTCAAGACAATGCAACTTTAAAACAAGAACAAAAGTAATTGAAACTGCCATAAAAATACCCTCTTGCATCCATCATAGAGTAAATCAGGCTTTTCTTGCAATTATTTATGTTAATAAGCACAAGCAATCAGTAAATGTGAAATTTCACAAGGAAATTTCTTTAAAGTAGAAAGCTGTAAGTCTTAGTTGGGATACACCTGATTTCGTTTTTTCAATTGCTCAAGACTCCCATCGTTAGTTTAGTGCCAGCCTACAGACCATGCCACTAATTACGTATTACGGAAATTCAACTTTAGCAAATATATTGCGAAATATTTTAGCTGTTTTTTTTACGCTGATATGTAATTTCTAGAAGCAAGTAGCTACCTAATTTTTATGCAAATGAGAGAGCCAGTTGAAAATTTTTCTGCATTTTTAAAAATCCAATAAATGCATCGAATCTAATTTATGAAAAACGTTCGAGGAATACTCAAAATAGTGTGATGATTGCGATATAAATTGCTTATATGATTATTAACTTAGCCATGACCTAATGCATTTGCGGGATGAGCAGACTTGAGTGCAGATTTTGTTGACGATCCAGATGTTCTAGCATTTCCATTAGAGTAGCTCCTACTTTTCAAGTAGAGTGAATCAATTGGTAGCAAATCGTCATCAGTGAGAGTTTACTATTAGGTATGCAATTTATGCGTCCAGATTTCAGTTTGGAATAACTTGAAAATTGTCTGAAAAAACAAAGCAGAATTCACTTTTTATTTTGTGCAAAAGCCGTCGAGCATCTAAGCATAAATACAACCAAGCGCAATATTTTATGCCTTTAATTTCTTACCTTGCAAAAAATTAAACAAGCCAACGAAACCGCAAACCAGAATCCATTTCAGTTTTTAAAAATGGAAATTTTGCTGTATCTGCTTTTATTTTGGGAAAAGATACACCAGCCAGGGATATTCTGCTGTAAGCCACAACAATATAGCAAAATATAAATCAAGTTACAAATAAATACAAGAATTTGTCAAGTTTTGAAAATTTTACCTGTTTTATAAAGCTTCGAGTCACGACTAACATTTCAAGGATTTATTGGCACAGATATCTAATTTTCTTGAACATTTAAAAAATATTGTGCTTCTTAACAAAAATGAATCCTTAATCTTATAAAATGTTCTTTATCTTTTGATAATGTATAAGACTTGGAAAAATTCACAAAACTACACTGACTGATTGTTAGAAATTTTTTTTGGTAGCCAGCTACTTTTTAAGGTGATGCTTTGAACATCGCAAAATTCAGAATGGCTAATGGATGTAACCAAACGCGAAATGTAACAAGCCATGGCTACGCAAAGATTGTGAAAGTGGGAGCGATTTCCAATTATCCCACGCATCAACGTCAGCATTATAGGTATTTGGGTAACTCGTTAAAATAATTAGCCCTGATTTCAATGAGCAAAACGAGACAAGCAATTAAATCTTTATTTTTAAGTTCAACGTAATTGGGTTGTAATTACTCTAACTAGCGGCACATAAAAAGATTTTAAAACTTTACGACACTATTCCGGTCACGTACTCACGGTCCAGAATTGGCATTGTATTTGAAAACATAAAGCCGAAAAGAAGTAAGCAGCTTCGTTAATGTTAAATAGCTTTGATTCTTTCTATTAATATTAGAAAGTACTAGAAGATTCTAAATATTTGAAATAATGCAACGTCGTGAATTTGCTTGCTTGCAATTTAATTTGTTGAGCAACAATAACCACACTGCTTACATTTTCCGTGCAATAATCATCCATCGTTTTCGGTATAACGGCGAAGTACATATTAAGTAGAAATCCAAAAGTGAGCTAGGCGATGGGAATGAAAAAAGTCTACATTTGTTCCACTTTTCGACGGTATTTTCTCGCCAAAAAAGAAAAACTTTATCCATATCTACAGATGCACAATTTGCAATACAAAGCTTTATGGAGTTGTAGCCTACTTGTCATAGTGATCACATACGCACGCATATATTTAGTCTAAAATGTGTCATTGTGAAATTCGTTTCTTTAAACGCACTTAAATTTCTCTGCTTTCCTTAGACATACTTTTCCATTCGTG
This sequence comes from Entomobrya proxima, assembly GCA_029691765.1. Taxonomy (NCBI): domain Eukaryota; kingdom Metazoa; phylum Arthropoda; class Collembola; order Entomobryomorpha; family Entomobryidae; genus Entomobrya; species Entomobrya proxima. The sequence continues at coordinate 59,069,619 of CM056171.1, read as the reverse complement.
CTGTGCTTCAATGCCACAAGAAGTTTCGAAAAAGCATTTCCGGTTAAAAGCATTCAACAGATTCAAGATGGTTGCATTAGCAGACTTGCATTTGTTCTGAATTCAAGTGTATATCACAACCATCAGAACAAAAAATATCCTGAGCTTGCACAACAAAGTATTTTAGTTCTCGTCCTTCTTACATTAACGGACAATAAAATAATTGAAAAATTTGAGTACGATGCATCTTATTTATTCTGTAGTTTACAATAAACTGATCTAGGTGCAGCTGGGAGTGAACATTGCTGGAAACATAAATAACTTTTGAGTTTTTAAGCGCTCATAAGCTCACTAATGCATTATACGAATAACGCAAATATGGTACACGATGCTGACATATGAAATTAAAAAAATCTATTAAATTAGTAAGGACCACACGTATGGTCATTTTGAATTTATTGTGAAACCTCATAGTGTGTTAAATTGCACATTGTGGATGCTATAAATGCTGATTTATTATAATAATTTTCCATGGATAAGAAAAAAAATTTTATCTTAGAAATTTTTGGATATGAAAAATTTGCATTATGCGATAAGAAATTAGCATTTGAAATAGAACAAAATCCATGACGTGATGACATTTAAGTCAAAGTAGTAAACGTAACAAGTGTATGATAGACCAGAATCGTATCATTTTAAAAGAATAAGAGATAAATTTACGTATTTTGTTTGCGTGTTTCTAATTACGCAACTCCAACATATACTTCAAGCTAGAACGAAACGGATTAGTCTGGAATTTATGTAGGCTTCCTGCACAACGTTGTGCATTACATAGAAAGATATGGTTTGATACAATAATTACTGCAACTCCGAAGGAATTCGTAAAAACAAATAGTAACTTCAAAAGTATGTGTTCAAACAAATTTATATCAAGTTATTATTCTGGTCACCAGACTGGTGTGGTGGATGCATGCTATATCCATAATGTACAAATGCCAAGACAATGCTGTGTGAAAAAAAGTGTGAAGGCATAATGTTATAAAATGTAGTGGCTTTAAAAAAATGAAGTAATTTCATGGTGGGTGCAAGAAAGATGTCTAGGAAATACAGTACTCGTTTTGTAAAGGCAAATATAAAATTAATATTGAGTCTAATTATTTGTTCCGTGAGAGTTGTTTGCAAAATAGTTTTGATTTATGTAAAAGCATGACGATTAACTTATTTGACCCATTGGAATTTCCATGAATGAAAAATTTTTGTCAATAAAAACAATCATATTTCGCAAAGTGCGTAAAAGCAAGAAAATGCATGGTCAGGATGTTACGGCTTTTGTATGAAATGAAGGTTGTAACAGTTATAAATTTTATTGCAACAACCACCCGGAGTAAATTTATGTCCCTTAAGGCAGGTGGTTATGCAAGAGAAAATTTTAGTTGCTGTTCGCCTTTTGTTTTGCTAGGCTAAAGAATGAACCAGAAATGGTTTTGTGTCAAAATTGATCTAACACATTTTTAAACCTACTAATGTAGTTAACTTATAAATATTGGCGTTGCAAAACTGCATGTCTCGCAGCATAAAATTATTAACTCGTTTTTGTAGCTTTGCATGTTAAAAGTGCAATGTTTTTAACCTTCAATTCTTTATTCAAAACCATACGTAATCCATACATAATCTGACGGAAAATAAATTTTGTTATTGGATGGAAACAAAATTTATTTTGAAAACGCCGTTGTTTCTATAAATTGCGAGTGCACAAACATAACTCAAACTGCAAATCTGTGCTGAAGATGGCCCAGTAGGGTTGCTATAAAACTTGCAGTGACATCCAGATAATTCAAAAAATAGGAAAAGCAGGAACAAAGAAAAGCGTCAAGCTACATATCATTATTAAGTTCGAGAATGAGTGGGTTTCATCATGTGATTAAGAGTCACCAGTTAACTCCTCCATGATTCAAAGCACATTTAAATATTAGCAATAAATAGAAAAAATAGAAATATCATGTTTTGCGCAAAGATAAGGTAACTGATACAGTCACCATTTAAGCCGTTTTAGTACCTTTGATTAGCAGTAGGAAATAAAGTTCTATGACACGTTGATGCATGCCCCAAAGTTTGTGTGCTACCAATTTATTGTATAATACTGAATACTGAAGTACTTTAAATACGTCGTTGTACTGTAAATGATGAACTTGAAAATAAATTCAAACATATTCTCAATAAAGTTTTATATAATATCCAATTAAGCAATCATCACGAAACTTATGGTAATTTTTAATTTAGTGCGTAAGATTATGGGGTCTACAAGCAATTATCGAATGACATTAATGTGTACCGACACGTCTATACTATCTAACGATCTTCACGATCTAACAGACATCACCAACGTAACCTAAATGCTGAAAAGGCAATACAAATGTAGCAGTATACTCACTGGAATGCAAACCGTAATAAGCTTGGACACAATTTGTTCCACGACGTTTCAGAATGAGTCCCACATGAACTTTTAACATACAACCAGTTTCATTTTGTATAGGTAAAAGAAAAACCCCATTTTTAACGTATTTATTTTTTACTTACAATTAGTGTTAATGATTTTCATAAGCACTATGTTTAACATTGATCTACGTCTCCTAAAATGGGAATTGCACTACGAATCTCTAGCATATATTAAACCCGAAATGTGTTTTAAAATTGCAAGTGGCATTGAAACATAGCCATTTCCATAAAACAGTTTGATTATAAATTTTGGCGTTTTTTTTACTCTAATTATATTGAGCCATACATGAGCGTTTGACGCTAAATAAGAAAACATTTTTGTACCGCAACTATTTTGATTTTTACAAAATGTATTATGATATACATATTAAAATGGAATTTTCATTTAGCGTTTAAGAACCTTTAATGACTTTCATAAACTGAATAAAAAGTTTTTACGTTTTGTATGGAGTTCCTTTTTGAAATGAGTAAATAAGATCAGAAATAAGAGCAACTTAACGAGTGGTTTCACAAAATGTCACAAGGAATTTCTAGCATAAACAATTACTTAAGTCAAAAGCATAAAAATGTTTGTGGTCTTTTTAATTATGGCGATACAAATTGCTAGTACACTAGTACAAAACTTGTAGCAGCTATGCGTTCATTTTTCACCTGGCCATTGCAAAGCTGTTTAAGAATATTGCACATTATAAACACGCACTATAAATTCAAAAGCTGGTGGAAAGCACTATAGTTTAGTGTTAGACCAAGGAACTTCCTAGCACCTCAAAACCACAGCTTTATTACATATAACTCATCTGCTATGATGTAAAATTGCCAAGGGAGGCAAAACTATAAACACTGGCGTTGCGGTATTGCATACCTGTACATTTAAAAATTTGTCCAATTTCAAGTTGAAATCGACCCTGTCCGCTATCAAGCAATAAATGTCAAACTGAGATTGGCCCAAACTTTGATAAATTGCTCAGAATAAACCATTAAGAAGCCAAAGCAGAAATTGATGCGTATGAAAAAGCCTCCCTGTTAACATCTTAACGTGCTGAAAATGCATGATGAATGTCATTGTGCATGCAAATGAATAAAACCGACGATCTGTTTTAACGGATGGCTTTGTTTTCGTAAGATTGTGATTCGGCTTATGATATAACAGGTAATAAGCAGGGTAATTGATTTAGCAGACAGGAAATAAACTGGTTTTTCAGAAGGTGCATGGAAAAAAGCTGCATTTCAAAATACATGTGCTTTTAGAACTCATAACAAAAAATGATTTTTAAAATAAGGTGATATGCCACTGACATAAACCATTCTATTACACGTTTAAGGAACCATTAAAGCACTGTAACTTACGATTAGACCTGTGCCAGATAATTTTTATCTGCTTGAAGAAACGTTTATTCACGTTTATGCAATAACAAATTTTATAAAGAATACAGTTCCAAGAATAAAGGCAGAACAAGATAAGTGTCTTGGGTCGCCTTTTGTTCACGTGTTTGTTGATACACTAATGGAGCGTGCACATGACACTGACTTGATTACCCTTTTGCCAATGGTAAGTTATTTACACATTGATAATGTAATTTCTGTAACGGTTATGTTAAGAAATTTAGTATTACTTATATAATATTTGTTTACCTAGGTAAAAGATAGACTCAAAAATGTGAAATGCTCAAACAGTAATCAAGTTTATTGCTACTGGACTTGTCATGATTTTATTAAAGCCTTGTATTTTAATCGGAACAATATATTTTAAAATTTAGGATACTAAACTATGATTTAGAACATTGTCGTAGTGAAAATATAACGCCAACTATAATTTTGTTGCTCATAGAATTTTATATCATACCACAATTTTAGGTGTCTGTCAGCAATTAGCATATACTTCGTGTTATTTGTAAAGTGTACAGAATTATTATTATTGATTTCTTATTCTTAGCACATCTTCTATAGCATAACTTGTCAATACGCTTAAAATTTGTTATGTAAAACGCCGCTGGTATAAAAATATCCTTCAAATCAACAAAATATACCTATTGCTACCTGTTACATATTATTACCCAATCTTCTTAAAAATACATGGTTTTAAAGAAGGTTGGGTGATTTGCATTTTTGAAACATTTCTTGCTTGAACTATTTAAGATTAGGCACATGTCTAAAAAAAGGAAAAAAATATGTGCTGACATGTACTTTCTGGAGTCAAAAAGTAGCATTGGTTTTTGTCTCGTTTGATTTCAGTTTACTTTTTATAAAGTCGCAATAAGTGAGTTTCATAAAAACAGATTTCCCTTTTCCCCTAATTCTGTTTGATATGTGGCAGTTTCTGAGTCCGAGAATTTGTCTAGGTTAGTGGAGTAAAAACAAGTAATTTTAGTTTGTATTTGTACTGCAGTACAAAAGGTCTAGAAAAGCTTATTATTGTTATGCCAACTTTCTACTGTTGTTGAGGAAATTGGAAGTTTACGAAGTTTATGTTTTTTCTTACTTTCATATGAGGTCACTTCATCTAGTGGAACTAAATTCTACATTAGATTGAACTTTTCTAGAAATTAGAATAGCTAGATACCCTGTTTCTTTAAATGGTAAACAAAACGTTGGTATTACAGCCAGAAAAGCGTTCAGATTGATAAAATAAAATAGTATGGGATAATTTTTCTTGTTTACTATCGTTTCCGATTATGAACATTTAAGGTTTTCTGTATTTAAGGAAGTCTGAAAGCAATGTATCTATTTCATGTAAAGTTACTGTTACGAAAACTCCTTATCCATTTTCGTGAGACTATTAGGCAAAATATATAATATATTGTTTTTATGCAGATATAAAATTATAATTATACATATTTAATCATGAATGATTCGAATTTGTATTCGTTCCAACAACAATTCAGTACATTAGCATTTTGTGTTGAACTGTCTTGAGACGTTTCTGTATCAAGAATTTAGTATTAAGAACTACTTAAAATAGCTTGACAATGGAAGTTGTACTTGCATAAGTCCTTAATATTGTACCGTTTGCGCAGTATAATTTTTTTACAAAATGCTATTGGTTGTCTTACTATAGTCAACATTTTAATTACATCCAATTTGTGTGCATATCCTTAACATTCAAAACCAATATTCCATCAGCACATCTCTATTTTAGTAAATCAGATTATTAATTTGTAAAAGTGATTTTACAAAGAACTTAACAGCAATTAAGATACAACAACAGTTCAATCCATTTCTTAACATAATATAGTGCAAACAGCCATGCCCTTGTTACATGTCTTGTTCTCTCTTTTACATCATGACATATAGAAAAGCGTGTGACAGCCAGGTTTGTGGGAAACTGATTTCTATTCACTTGTCAATTCCAAATATTCATACATATATTAGCACTCCTAATCGTGTTACATTTAACACGGAGTGCACTATCTGTTGTATTTACTGACAAAAAACAGCATATTATAGCAATACTGTGCTAGTACAAAATTGAATATAGCCTAATAAAAAATAAAAATGCGGAAAGGAATGATACACAATGACACGAATACATGATATAAAAACTACTAGATAATGATATAGTAAAAACGCAAACTTAACGTTTTATGCCTATGTAATTAATAAATTTAAACTTACAGTAAAAATGATTTTCAAAAGCGTAAACAAGAAAAAACTATCAATATAAAATAACCGTTTGTCTTTGTTATCAACAAAATAATTTCTGGAAGTTTTTAGTAACACAATCCTAAAACTGTAATAGTAATTGTTCATTCTGGTCATTCTACCAATGATTTGTGGAATGTAGGATAGAATGGTGTTTAAAGCTAATTTGTAATTTTTCAAACATGTTATCCTTAAAATAATTAGATTTGTAGAGAGCACACTGTTTTAAAGCAAATTCGTAATCGCTGACACATAACGTATGAAGAACTATAACCTTATTATTTTAAAGCCAATTTGTATTTTTCATTCGGATGATTCCTAAACTAATATGTGAAATTGCACTATAGATTATTTCAATTTCAAAGCACAACTTGTAATCTGCAAACCAATTTCCCAAGAAGAAATTGTGTACATAAGAATAGAAATTTAGGGCTTATGCTCAATATTTTGTTATAAGATCAAGAGCTTACACTAGTTTTGATTAAATTTTATAAAATAACTAGCAACTTGTTACACAAGTTAAGGCTAGTATTATACTCTGGCAGTACAAGTTTTTCATAATGAACACTATCAAATCGAGTAAAATTATTTGAAACTCATAAAACTTATTTTGTTTTCAATACACTAATACTTCTCAGATGAATAGGCTGTCGATATAACAACTCAAGATTTCCACAATTTATAAACCTGGATTAAAATACAATTTTTTGACAAAACTATGCTCCATCCAGTCACAGTGCAAAATATTTTTGTCATTTCGTCGTACTGTCTTCAGTCGATGCTGAACCTATTAAGAAATACAAACATTATTAAAATAGTTTCAGAAATAAAGTTGTAGGACTTTTAACAACCTAAATACTAACCAGTTTTAAAAGTGTTAAAAAATCCGTATCATGGCTATGCTCCATCAATGTGTGACACAAAACGTAAATAAAATATGAACCCTTGTACTGATCCCGTGCGGCCGGCATCCCTGGAGCAGCAGCGTAGCATACCAGCATATTTTCCAATTCAACATTATCTCTGAGTTCTTGCTCTCTGCAGGGAGTACTCGCTGGCAAAATCTGCTTCACGTTTTCTTCTGAAGGAATATCCTGGCATGTTTGAACTATAAACAATTTCGGCTTTCCTGCCATCACCGGAAAGGAATGAGCGTCAAACTGATGAATAATATCGTTTGGCAGTCGGACAAACTTTCCATCAACCATTTCAATAAGACCATGTGTGCCATGACTTAATATCACAACAATTACGGCATTCATGTTTTCAGTTGCCTTTTCTTTAAACTCGTCCAAATACTTTTGCAATTCCTGAAACCGTTTTAATACAAAAATTAAAATGAGTACAAAGCCAATACATTTGTAAAAATTTGTATGTTTTACCCAAGCCGCGACATCAATATGAAAGTCAACTTTAAACTGGAAAGCCTCAAAAACGTTTCGCAAGTATTCCATATCCTTGTTGCTTCCTGATCTTATGTGCTCATCGTCACATGGATCTCGTTCAGGATAGGTGTAGTTGAAAATAATCAGTGCAATACCTCTAGGATTTGCCCGCATAGGATACTACATTTAGAAAAAATACGCGCAGAAATGTGCAAACAATTTATATGCTATGTAGATATTGTTAATATATTTGAGTTTTAATTATACTTAGAAAACTTACACATTGAGCATTATTTTCATCCATATAGCAATCAGACGGTTTTACTTTAACCTTTAGTGGCTGTTTGTCTTTAACAAAATCATAGTCAACATGATCAAAACGACTTAATTCGTCGTTTATAGCATATTGCACATTTGGCGTAGCGGTTGAATCCACTTCAGATTCATTACGGGAACGCTGGCTTGACACACTTGGGCCAGAGTAAGAGTCGCTGTTACTTGGCACATAAGCTGGACTTACAATTGGTCCAGCATAATATCCACTATACAGCAAACTTTTACTATCAACTGCTTGCTGGTTGGACAACTCAGTTGTATTTCGGTTTGGTGTGACTCCACCTGAGCTTTGGTCGGCTGAATAATCCGACCTGGAGCTAATGTTACTCAAATGCATGGGGCTTCGGTCTTGACCTTCTCTCAGGAAGGAATGTGGAGCTTTTGAGACATTTTCAGGATTCCTTTGATTCCTTGATGTGCCAGGTATTTGAATTGAGCTGTTGTGAAACATTGATTGGCAAGGTGGTAGATCAATGGAATCATCTCTGGAGTGATGAGTTGCTGAGTTAGGTAATGGGACTGAATTCAGTACATTTGTAGTGGGACTTTGCACGGCGTCTCTTGGGGCTACTGATGGTGATGACGTGGACGGATTAATGGGGCCTTTTGAGGACTGATAGGGAACAAATCGTTTATTTCGATATGTTTTTGCTATCAAGCTTTGCTTTGGCTTTCGTTGTTGAGGAAGTAGCCGTTGAACAAATTCCTGTGAACGATAGTTTGGAGGAATTTTGTGCACTGCGTCAGGTCCAATCTGAAAAAGCCAAGAGTTGGTTTGGAGATTTTTGCACAAGAGCTCTTGTTACGTATATTAGCTTGTTGATTCAACAGAGAAATTATTGCAGATGTTAGTTCAGTACCTATCTGTCTGTAGACTTTATTTTTAAACCAGACTAAATGGGTTGTAAAAAGGGCTAGATGGGTTATAGAAAGGCTAAAAGGGGCTATATGGGTTCTAAAAAGGGTAAATGGGTTCTAAAAAGGGTAAATGGGTTCTAAAAAGGGTAAATGGGTTCTAAAAAGGGTAAATGGGTTCTAAAAAGGGTAAATGGGTTCTAAAAAGGCTAAATGGGTTCTAAAAAGGCTAAATGGGTTTTAAAAAGGGTAAATGGGTTCTAAAAAGGCTAAATGGGTTCTAAAAAGGGTAAATGGGTTCTAAAAAGGCTAAATGGGTTCTAAAAAGGCTAAATGGGTTCCAAAAAGGGTAAATGGGTTCTAAAAAGGCTAAATGGGTTCTAAAAAGGCTAAATGGGTTCTAAAAAGGTTAAATGGGTTCTAAAAAGGGTAAATGGGTTCTAAAAAGGGTAAATGGGTTCTAAAAAGGGTAAATGGGTTCTAAAAAGGGTAAATGGGTTCTAAAAAGGGTAAATGGGTTCTAAAAAGGCTAAATGGGTTTTAAAAAGGGTAAATGGGTTCTAAAAAGGCTAAATGGGTTCTAAAAAGGGTAAATGGGTTCTAAAAAGGCTAAATGGGTTCTAAAAAGGCTAAATGGGTTCCAAAAAGGGTAAATGGGTTCTAAAAAGGCTAAATGGGTTCTAAAAAGGCTAAATGGGTTCTAAAAAGGTTAAATGGGTTCTAAAAAGGCTAAATGGTCTTTTTGAATTGGACTAAATAGGCTCTGAACCAAGCTAAATGGGCTTTTGTGTTGTTAACTTTCTTATGTTGTAGTCAGTTTTTAAGTGCATATTGTCTTTAGTAGCGAAAATCTATTAATGGATTACCATGATTTATTAGCCTTACCTTGCAAATTAGGGTATTTTCCGTTGTTTTCAAATACTTGTAACCAATTTCTTTATGAAACCGCTGATCGACCTCTACGTTCATCAGGGCATGCACTGGGATTTTCTTGGTTATTGCACCAATGTAGTTTCCAAAAAGTGATAATTCCTGCTGACGACCCTAACAGCATAATAATCACAATTATAAAATTTTTCGACAAAAGGATAAAAATTTCATGTATATAGTGTAAAATGTAGAGCACTAAAATCAATACCAAAATCTTTGAACCGGTTGTGGAACGCGATGATGCAATAGTAATATCCTGATAGTCTTTCACGCCATTATTTGTTTTGGCAGTTTTTTCAACTTTACGTACAATGCCGACAATATCTGTTAAGAATACAAAGACATATCAGTTTTACAAATTCTGCACTATTTGCACCAAAGTTGAGACAATTTGGCAAAACTACCGCCCACTTACCAATAACCTGTCCAATCTCACAATTCTTCAAATCATCAAGGCTGGTAAACTGGAATGGTAAATGTCTGTAGAATTTTGCGGGTGAAAGATTTTCCTCCCTTTTGGGAACCTCAATCACATCTTCTGGGTCCTCGCTCAGTTTAATTTGTTTATTTTGACCTTTTAAAGGTCTCCAACCGTTTTCTCGTATGGTCTCTACTCTAAAGTTTCTGAGTTTGAAACGGCAAGATTCATTCTAATACAGAACATTTTAAAGAAAATTTACATACACTTTAGTATAATGTTATATAATATCTATCTCCGAATTAACGTTTTATACTTATTCTTACCTGCAGCGCTGCTGCCACATTTTTTGCTAACACAAATTCCTCAAGGTGCAAAACTGCAACAATGTAACTTTCCCCATCCGAAAGTATAAAGTGACAGAACTTTGCATGATCAGAAACTCCACTATTCCAAACACTGTTTACAGCCACGTAATCGCTAAAACAATTGCATAATGATTATTTTATATTATATTTAAAAACCTCAAAGAAAAAATGGTTTGCTTACCCTTCCTGACGCACATAACTTACAGAGCCTAAAATGTTTTTAAGTTCTACAAGCGGCATCTTGGCAGAAAAAAACTCTTGCCAATGTGTGTGAGCAAAAGCTGAACAAAGCTTTGGCTCAGCTCACGTCACTAAATGCAATAAAAATATAAGTAGGCAGCTGGATTTGCTTTGACTAATGCTTTACTCCATAAATCAAAGCAATAAAATGGTATATATTGAGCAGCAAATAGGTGTAAAAACAACATAGTAACATCTCACATCTCAAGACTCAACAGCGAGACTGGCCGAGAAAAACCGGCTGATGAAAGAAAATGTTTTTGTGTGTATAAAGCTGCCGGGATGTGTTGGGGGCAATGTAAGCTTTTTTCCATGCGCTAGGTAAGGAGCAAGTATCTCTTGTGGCTGCTTTATGCAGTACCATTGATATCATAAACGGTTTTGAACAAAGCGTAACAAACAAACATGCTCATCTATTTACTTTCACTGTGTTCTTCTTCCCTGTTTGGCTTAACAATTTTGTTTTGAAATTAGCAAAATGAATAATATGCATAATTATGACATTTATCAAAATCTATGAAAACGTGTATTTAATTGCTTTCGTTTTTTACGCTATCATCATTTTTTACAATTTTGAGCTAAATTATAGTCTAGTTGCATAGCTTGAATTCAAAGGCTCGGAATGAATCCAGAAAACTGATACAATAATATATATACGGGTTAAACAGTGTACAACATTTATTTCAGAAGCAACTTATTATCATAAAACAACACAACTTTGACCTTCTTAGAACACAAAAGTAAATGCATTGATATAATTCCAGTATATTAATTATACATGTTACAGGTTACTAATTCATACATGTCTACAATACTTATTCAGGCGTGCAACTTTCCACTTGGACAGTTTCAGTAAACTAAATATAAGCAATAAATATGTACATTTTTACAGCAACGTTCAAAGTTCAAGTTCAAATATTGTCTCATTTCAAATAAAACAACATATAGCACATTATATTCATTCTACATTCACTATCAATTTTACGATAGTGAAAGTTACACTGCATTAACAAAGTAAAAAGAACTAAATATGAACAACGTTTAGGCATCACACCGGAAATCAAATAATTATTACTATTTATAAACTACATGGCACCTGAATATTTTTGATACAAGCTCAAATTTAGAATTACAGATTTTCTAGTTCGCGTTTGGAATTAACGAACATACTTAACTAGCATTGTAAAGACTTCCTTGCAACATTTCAACACCTATATTTAATACGCGTCAATAACAGCATTAAAAGATTCCTAAATTTCTTATAAGGTTTGAACTGCACACTTCTTGTGACCTTCAGGATGATAAACGTTGATATACACATAACATATTCACATTGATGTAATAACATAAGCACATTTTCAGTAACACACTTGCATGCTTTAACAAGCGTGTGAGTGAGTAAAATATTCATTATAATTATAAATAGGTATCCGTGTTTAAAAAGGACTTATGGAATGTATGAAAATGTGATTCTCAGTTGCAAATTATGGCAGTGCAAAACATCTTATACTTTCAATACACTTCATAAAATTGTTACACCTTTCATTGCGGTACGCTATTCACTTACGTTTGATACAATAAATGATTCTGAAAACTAGAAAGCGATTCCAGTGAAAATGTAAAGCAAATATACATTACACTTTTACAAAAATACGCTGTAAAATACTTTAAGTGACTTAAAGCGTATAATTTTTTATAAAGTTGTAAAAGTTGTTATTTCACTGGAACCAAAATACTTGCTAAACAAATAACTACTTGTAGAACCTCTCTTCACTATATATGTGTAGTTTAGCAATGAATGATAATAAATTATATCAATTGTTTTAGTGAATAAAGTATGCAGGCGTTCAATTCTGTGTGAACATGATTCTCACCTGCTATTTATTAAACCTTCACTACTTTAAATTGAAAAATATTTCAGCTATAAACCGGGATTAAAATACAACTTTTTGTTGAAGTGATAACTTCTCCAGTCGCAATGCGACACGTTGTTTTCGACTCGATTAACTTTGGTTAATCGATGCTGCGTCTGTGGAAAAATACATTTATAAATTAACATCTCGTATTTATATAACGAAATGCTGAATAACTATAAACTAAAAAACAATTTACTTACCAGCTTCAATAGTGTCATAAAATCTGTATCATGATTGTGTTTCATCAAAGTGTGAATCAACACATAAATAAAATGTGAGCCCATGTACTTGTCTCGAGTAGATTCCATTCCTGAAGCAGCAGCATAACACACCAACATGTTTTCTAATTCGACATTATTTCCGCGTTCTTGTTCCATGCAGGCTAAACTTGGTGGAAGAATTTGCGCAACGTTGTCCTCTGAGGGAAGATTTTGGCAAGTTTGAATTATAAAAATTTTGGGCTTGCCAGCCATTACCGGAAATGAATTTGCATCAAATTGATGAATGATATCATTTGGTAGTCGAACAAATTTTCCATCTACCATTTCCACAAGCTGACTTAGTCCGTGGCTCAAAATTACAACAATCACAGCATCCATATTTTCATCCGCTTTGGCTTTGAACTCGTCCAGGTGTCCTTGTAATTCCTGAAGCAATAACACATAAATTATATTATACATTTTATATGTCCTCAAACATGTTTAATACATTGGAAAATTATATATTTTCGAATAATAAGTCATTTTCAAAACAGTTACCGCTGCTTTGCTATCCAGTCGACTGTAAACCTTGAACTTGCAAGCTTCGAAAAACTCTGAAAGATAATTCCCATCTTTGTTGCCTCCTTCTCTAATTCGCTCATTGTCATCGCGTTTTCGGTTAGGATAAAAATAATTGTTTATAATCAAAACAATCCCTCTTGGATTCGATCGCATAGAATACTACAAATATTAAACATTTCACTTTTAGTTTTCAAACTTTATACATATCATGAATGACTTCATATGCAAATTTACATGCTGATTTTACAAAACTTCATATTCTTATTAAATGAAATAGAACTCATCCTAAAGCTAAGACCTTGAAACAACGTTTTTACTTACCAAGTGCCTGGATTCAAATCCATATGGTGTACCGCTGGTTCCACAACCACTTTCAGAGCTTCTTTATTGGTAACAAAATCATACTCAATATCTGGAAAGTCACTCAGTTCTTCGCTGAGTTCATACCGCATTCTTTTATTCGACGTTGATTGCAAATTTGTGTCAGGTCCAGGTCGCTCCTTAGAAGAGGAAGAATTTATGCTTTGCTGTGAATTGGGGTCAGCAACTGGCTCCACCGATGGTGGATATTGTGGCGTGGTTCTCCGATAATACGGATCGAATCCTTCTGCATATTTCTCCGGTGTACTTGGAGATTGTACACTTGAAGTACTGGAATGCATCGGGCTTCTATCTTGACCTTCTCTTGTGGAATATGAGCAAGAAGCCAAATTCAAGGGATCTCGAGCATGTGCTTCATAAGGAGAACCAAAATATCCTGAATGATGCGGAGAGTAAAAGTTGACATATGATGCTGTTGGTTGTGAAGAATTTTCAGGATAGGATTTTCTTGATGAATTGGGTAAAGTGTCATTGTGCTGATGTTGATCGCCGTAGCTCGGGATTGAAGATTGTTGTGAAACTTGATGTGGAGAACTATTGGTTGAAAATCTAAGAGGCAAGTTTGATGGGCAGGCGTAAGAAGGATATCCTTGATGAAATGAGGTACCAGCTTGCTGCCCACTGTTACAAGATGATTTAGGTTGCGGAATAGTGACTCGTTTCTTTGCTACAGTTTCAAAATCTTCTCTTTGGAACGATGATTTGGTAGCAGTTTGCTTGTTTTGTTTGTGTTCTCAAGGAATCAAATTTAGAACATACTGTTCCAGCCGAAAGTTTGGTGGAATTCTTTGCAAGTTTCGAGACTCAATCTAAAAATGACAATAAGAATATAGTAGCTTAAAGCGTATTACATTCAAGTTCATAGTCTTTGCAACATATATATAAATCAATCAACAGTAAAAAATATGAAAGCTGAAAAAGCAACACTAGCACATATTAGCCCATTCCAATGCTTAAAAACCAATTGCGGTTTTCAATATTGTTGTATTGTTACAAAGCAAAAACAGATTTTTTCACAAAGTGTGTCTTTAAAAATAATAATTGATCTAGTATAAAAATCCAGAAAGTAGCTGCAAATTTTTTATCAGAGACTTTGCATAGCAGACTTACTTTAGAAATTAGAGTATTTCCGGTTGTGCGCAAAGCCTTGTACTCACTACCTCCTGTTTCAAATCGCTTGCAAATCTTGACTTGTACATTCATGAGGGCATACACAGATTTCTTGGCTAGTTTGCCAATGGAATGACCCATAAGCGTCAACTCTTGAACACATCCCTATCCCAGAACAACCAGCGTTAATAACTTTTTCATATATTAAATATTTAATTGGCACAAAAGAATTAAGTGTATTAATTACCCGTTTTTTGGGATCTGCCATAGAACGAGATGACCCTATACAGACCACATGAATGTCCCCGTGGTTGGTTTTGCCACCTTTCGAAATGTCATGCACATATCCAATTATATCTGTTGGGAAATAATTTATGGGTTCTAAGTCAAACAAATTTTAAATTTGAAGCTAAATAAACCAAACATGTCACCAATTTAAAACATACCAATTATTTGTCCGACCTCACAATGGTTTAAATCTCAAGGCGAGTAAAGTTAAATGGCAAATGGGTGGAAAACTTCGTTATCTCTTCCCTTTTAGGGATTTCAACAACGTCTGTGGGATTTCTACTCAATTTAATTTGTTTGGTATGCTGCCTTAGTGGACTCCACCAATTATCTCTTATATTGTCAACTTTAAAATTCGTGATTTTGAAGCGACACAGCTCATTCTGAAACATAAGCAAACAAACCCAAATGAACAAAATTTGTACAATGATACATGAATAATATTTGACTTTTATGTCAACTAGTACCTGTAGTGCCGAAAACACATTTTGTGCAAGATAAACATTATTCCCATTTTCCTGAAAGTGCAAAACCGCCACAATGTAACTTTCGCCGTCCGAAAGCACAAAATGGCATAACTTGCTATTCTTAGAAATCCCACTGTTCCACACACTGTTCACGGCTATATAATCACTGCCAAATAGGTAAAAATAATAGTGCATTTTATTTTTATACTAGATACCTATACTCATATGTAAATAGTTTGCTCTTTACCTATTCTGTGGTGTGTAGGACGCCGAGTCCAAAATGTGTTTTATTGGCACAAGCCGCATCATTGCAAAAATAATATTAGTCTAAAAATTCTAGCAAATAATAGACAAAGAATTTGCTATCCTAGCACATGAATTGCAAGTGCAGACGGTGCGTGATGAAAAGCCGAACTTACGTACACCTTACGTTTTATTCCAATGCAGAACAGGTGTGCAACAGGTTGTATAGCGAGTATGAAGAACAAAATCAGCTCGAGGCTGAAGCATGTGCTTGAGTTGTATTGGACGTAGGAAAATTTTTAAAGTTGAGGAACGAAAACGCGGGGGTGTATTGGGGCATCTTGAGGTTAACAAAATGTGTAAAGCCCTACGCCTTCAAACAGATGATTTTCTTATAAAGCTTGTAGGCTTATTTGAGAAACAAAGCAACAGTTTTGAACAAAGTGAATGCAATGTGGAATCAGAAGTGCATTTTATTTTGACTGCATGATGCTTTTTACTTGCACGATTAACATTGAAGAAATTTTATGTGCGATTTGATAAGTATATGATGTAATAGTTTTGGACCTTTAACAAATTCATATGTTTGAATGCAAGCTTAAATTTTACATGCGGTGTATTTGTAATACATATTCATGATTCATATTCATTTTCTATGATTCAAAGATCAATTGATGCTATAATTCAAGAAAATGTCTAAATCTTCTTTTTACTGATTATGTATAATACTATTATATCCTTTATTACTCGTTAACAAATAATAATATGTCTTCATTAGACTGATTTTCTATATTGCGAAATATGCTATGCAATGTGTCATTGGTGTAATGTGCCTGTAAAGGGAACCAGTTGACTAATAAATTCAAATTTATATTTAGGTATATAAAGGTATTTACCTAATAACACAGCATAGCAAAATTGTCCAATTGCAAAATTAAAAATATCTCTCATCTACAGAAGATTCGCAGGATAATCCAGTAAAATGACATTTCAGTAACTTTCAGAAATAATGTATATCATTCTTAAGCTAAATATTTTTCTGCAAACTACATTTGACTAGTGTTTGCATAATATCATAAAATTTTTGTTGGTAGTTTTCCACTTTTGATGTATCATTGTCAGTGCAATTATAAATTGAATTTTAAAACATACAATTTTGATGCATATCATTTACCATTAACTGTGCTTTACAAAGTAGTTAGAGCAATGAGTTAAGTATTTAGTCGTAAAGTCCTGGGTTTAAATATAACAGCATATTAAAATGATGTCTTGTCCACTGGCAATGCAACACGTTTTGCCTTACTCTACGCACTTTCTTCAGTCTGTATTGTACCTGAAATCAATGCACCAGCAATTTTAAAAACCTGCAATTACTTTAAATACATTACTAACAAGGAGAGGTTTCCTGCGGTCCCCTCCGATTTTTTCTGTTTATTGTTTTTTCTGAATAAGCATTTTAAGCTGATTCCAATCATGTGTGCATTTAACCTGAATGGACATCTATCGGAGTATTGCGGCAATTTTTTGTAGATGGCGCCACGGGTCCTGGCGTTGCTATGGCAATGGGCTTGTATACAGCTTAAAGTCAAAATGAAAGATTTCTTAAATTTTTGTAATTTTGATTGAAAATAATACAAAACCGAGTCATTTAGGAAGTACCAATCGTCTACCCAATCATTGGAACACAAAACTTCATTAAAAATTATTTATTGCTTAATTGCGTAAGAATCGAGAGATTCCTTTTAATTTCCTGTTCTGGCCGTCCGGTCGTCGGGTCTAATTGTATTTTTTTCTGAATTGGTTAATCTAATTTCAACCAAATTTGGTACGCAGACACTAGACCATCTGTAACAGAACCCCACGTAGTTTCAGGTCAATAGGTTAACCCTAAAAGTCAGAGGTCATCAATGGTTCAATATTTTCATATAGTATTTGTATCATGCGACACATAAATTTAGGTGCATGTTTCTCCAACATTACAAATAAAGAGTTGTTTTTGCTAAAATTCGGATTTTACGGTCCATAAATTAGATGCTTATCAAGCATAAGTTTTGACTCGTTTTTTATCAAAATTACGATGTCATAGTTTTTTGTGAAAATTCGGATTGTAAGGTCCTTAAATTGGGTCTTTAAATGCGAGCATTACAAAATTAAAAGAATTTGGTTCTGCAACCCATGATTTTAGGTCAAATTTTGACCAAGATTACAAATCGGAGTGATTCGATTCATAATTACTCCATTTGCCATTTGCTTATATATATCAGTCATTGGTTGACTGTGTGACTAGAAATATAATATAATGAGTACTCACCTATGTATTAGAGTAATAAACAAAAATTATTGCCGCTATCCTTAAACGTAATGAACGAGGCGTGATCTCCATTGCATTAAATAATAAATGAAAAGGCACGCTGCAATGCGTGAATAATTTTCATGTAGATACATGCACTTCAGGAAATTCAGAGATTTTATAGTACAAAATATTTTCATGCGTTGTCAACTGATTTCACTGTTAACATAACATATTTTTCAAAATCAGTAAAAACTTAAATATATTATTTAAAGACGTATTATAAAGTTATAAGCCAATAATTCGGTCGTTTTTTTATTTCCTGAACTTGAAACTCCCAAACACAGAAGATAAGAGAAGTCAAACCAAACTGCTATAGAAGCTATTGTTAGAATGAATGCGATAAAAGTTGTAAACCAGGTTTCTATAGAACAATTCAATGCCAGATATTTACTACATTATTGGTACGGAAGTTACTTTTGTTCCTGTACCACCCATATTTCCATGTCATTAGACGCCACTGACGGACCACTGGTTGTCCTGTAAGATGACGTCATAAGTAGATAACAACAAGCTAACATCACACATAACAAATATTTCAGACAAAACATTACATTCTAACACACACATATATCTATACTTCTTTATTTGTAACTTATAGAACATCAACTTGTGTGTATTAATACTTACATTGAAAATTTTTAATTGTACATTTACAATTTTATACATATTACATTTTGCAATGTAAAAGTGAACCAATTGAGTAAAATTATATTTCAGTTCATCAATGAAAAGAATCACTAACACATATAACATATATTTTAAGAAGCTTATAATTATCTAAAAATTACATCAACAAGGTTTATATTATACTGTCAGGAATTAGATAAAAACACAAACTTACAAATTATTATAAAGTTATCGCTGCCACATTTTTGTCGTCTTAAAAATACGCTAACGGGGTAAGGTACAAAATGCTACTTTAAATGGCAACAATTGAGTTCTTACATTTTATGAGGCCAATTCTTGAAATCAGGCGGGGCAAATGGACAAACCCATGGATGAAAATCGTCGAATGCGCAGGAAAAGCACAAAATAGCTTTGCAACGGCTACAACGGATGAAAGGTTTATCACTGTCACAGTCTTCTGCCGAACAACTGGTTTCATTGAATCTGAAACACACATCTCTTACGTTCTCAAAGTACACCCGCTCCAAATCCACTAATCCTGATTTTATCCAAGAATACCTAATCATCTCCTTGAAAATATCGGCTTCTAGTATGAAGTGAGTAAGTGAAACAAGCTTTAATGTGTTGTTCCGATCGCCAGTGTCCCAATCAATAAAGTTTGCGTAGTTTTTGAAATACCGAGTAAAGTATTTAAATTGACGATTAAAGTAAGAATCGCATGGTTGGCAGTAAGGTGTCCCATGTTTCGGAATGGTTTTTATCAATATTGACTTTCCAGCATCAAGGTTTTCATAAATTTCAGCTTTTTGTTGAGTGGTCCAACAGTCATGTGTATAGAGGTTATTCTCACCTAAATTTGGCTTAGCACAAGTATCAAAAAAGTATTTTACCGAACTGGCTGTTAGTTTGCCAGATTTTGTGCAAGTGGTGACAAGGTTTGGTGCTGTAAATAGATTTTTCTTCACGTTAGGTCCAAATTCTCCAGTTGGTTCTTGCAAACATACAAAGATAGGGCTTAATAAGTCTCCTGCTGCAGTTATAATTGGTTGTACAGTATAACTGTGCGTCAATTTGTTTGTTGGAGAAAAGCCTGCTCCAAATGTGATCTCCTCACCAGTGTATGATAAGGTTCTTTCATCAACGTACTCATATTTAAATCCAATTTGGTCAGTATTCCAAATATATTTCAATTCAAACTCTTTCTGAAGAGACTTCATTTCTGATCTAAAATCCTCCACATTGTTCAGGATGTCCTGAATCCCAGTAATTTGCCGCTTGCCAACCAATTTTGTAACTTTCCGAGAAGAGATTCTGTTCCTCCTTTTAAAATTTCTAACCCAAGTTCGGGACGCCTTAAAAGAATTTCGCATTCCAGGAAATTGTGATGCATGCTGCAAAGCCCACCGTTGCAAATCAATGTCGTGAACAGCTTTATGCTCCTATCTAGCTTCTTGAAAATTCTTCATTACCCATTTTTCGATTTCATAAAGCATTTCAGATTTTGTCCCGCCCTGCTCAACTTGCTTTTTCCAACGAGACTTGTACCTATCCGACATGTAGAACGCACATTTAGCCTGAATTGTTTTGATTGTCCAGTTCGGATTATCTTCAATCAGTTTCAAGACCTTTGCCTTTTCCTTTATTGAAATGTCCGGTTTTCTCGGAACAACAATCTCTTCGTCAATGTAATCTGGGTCTTCTTCTTTATCTTCATATCCTTCCACAGGAAGGATGTTTTCTTGTAAATCGCCGTCTGCAACAAAAAAGCAAACGAAAATTTGATAAGATTACGCGAATCTAAAAAGCAGAACATGTTTCGGAGGTAGGGAGATATACTTTGAGTACTAATGAAGTAAATGCGTAACAAAATAAAAAAAAATTCTGGTAAGCCTTACCAAAAAAGTTTTCGAGTTCGTCAATGAACTCATAGTTCACAGTCATCTTGGCAAACTTGAAAAAAGTTCCTCGGCAACTTGATGTTCCATCCCCGTTGGCTCAGCTTCCACCTCATGGTCACAAAATGCGCTTGAACAATACGTAGAAAAGCTGTTGCGATTGACACTGGATTTAATTCCGGAAGCATGATGTAATTGGATTTTTAAAACCTCGTCTTAAAAATTAAATAAACAAAACCTTCACTTTGTTATGCCCAAAATTATGCAAAAATAATTATGCGAACTGGAGAGCACTAAAATTGTAGAACAATTTAATTGACAGGTTTAATGCTGGAAAATTACTGCCTCCGGAATTTAAAAACTACGTTCTTTGGTGGTCGGGAAACTGGAGAAAGAAATGGATCATGTCGGAGTTCACAACGGGTCAAGTCATTGTTTACATTTCAAAAGGGATATTTTATTTTTCAAAATTTGAACCTTCGCACGCATTTAAAAGCAGCGTTAACTTCAATGGCTTATACGTTTAAAACTAAAGCCCAGATAATTTAAACTTGTAGATTAAACTTCGATATTAAACACACTACAAGGAATTTTATGGAGGAATCTGGAGGGACAAGTGATTTTATGAAGGATTTTAGAGGGACAAGGGATTTTATGAAGGATTTTGGAGGGACAAAGGATTTTATGAAGGATTTTGGAGGGGCAAAGGATTATTTTAAGGAATTAGTGGGGACGAAGAATTTTATGGAGGAATTTGGAGGGGCAAAGTATTTTATGGAGGAAACTGGAGGGACAAGGGATTTTATGAAGGGATTTGGAGGGGCAAAGGCTTATTTGAAGGAATTAGTGGGGACAAAGAATTTTATGGAGGAATTTGGAGGAGCAAAGGATTTTATGGAGGAAACTGGAGGGACAAGGGATTTTATGGGGGAAATTGGATGGAAAAGGAATTTTATGAAGGAGTTTGGAAGGGCAAGGGATTTCATGGAGGAAATTGGTGGGTCCAGAACTTATGTAGGAATATGTGGGGACAAGGAATGTTTAGAAGGAAATTGAAGGGGCAAGGGATTTAATGGGAAAAATTGAAGGGGCAAGGGATTTAATGGGAAAAATTGAAGGGAGAAGGGATTTTACGGAGGAATTAGTGGGTACATGGGATTTTGTGGAGGAAACTGGAGTGACGAGCGTTTTGGTGGGAAACGTCGCGGCTGAAAAAATAATTGGTTTATCCTGGTCTGTAGAATACCCGGAAAAATGTTATCCGAAAGGGTCAGGGATGAAAAAACAAACGAAAGAAGGAAGAAGTCACTGAAAAGGAGCTGATGTAACGGAAAGGAAACGTCAAATGGTCAGAAATGCGGATGAAACAAAATATGTGGAAAGAAACTTTTCAACATTTTCCGAAACTTCCTGATTTCCCAAATTTAAAAAATTCTTTTAATAAGTACAGCTTTGGATTAAAACTGGCACTGGAAAGTTATCGCTTTTATAAGAGCTTTCTAGTTAGTACAAACATTTTCCTAATTACGTACAAAATTAATTTCCCACTTTTCCAGGTTTTCCTAATTTCCTACAAAACTTTGTCCAGTTTAGCTATTAAAAAAATTCATGTTTCATACGTAATTTCCCAATTTTCAGGTACTTGCATGGCATATTCGTATTCGTACATTTTCCCATTTGTATGAAGTTTTTGAGTATCATATAATATTTCCGAGTTTCATTTAAAGTCTTCAAGTTGAGGTCAGTAAAGGGACGAGAAGATTCTTCTTTTCATTTCGATTGTTTGATAAATAAACCGACCCAAACGATGTATCAAAGTAGTGTAAATATATTTAAGAAGACATGTATTGAAATATAATAGAAGAAATACATGACTTCTTTAAACCGTTTTTGCGTAAAGAACTAACGTCCTTGCTCTTGAATTGTAAAAACAATGCTAAATATATATACGCTAAATTATGTGAAAAAACGTAACCACAAATTTTAGGTGATAGTATTCAACTAAAAAATATAATTTCCAAAATTTAAAAAACCTTAAGAAATAAATTAAAAAAGGTAACGTGTTTTTGTTTTAGTGTTTAACGTGTTTTTATTTAAATTCTGCTTACAAAAACCTGAAGCATTCTCGTATTTAAACCAATTTTGCTTATGAAATTCTTAATATGAATATAAAGCAAATTTTTTCGTAGTTTATTTAAAACTGTTCCATTTCGTTATTTTTACTATTTAAAATATCTTTCCGTGTTTTTTAAATAAAGGGTGGTGGGACAGAAAGGTTGTGTTGCGAAAATTTCACATTTCACACTGTAATTCAAATTTAGCAAACTATTTCCAAATTATCTTCAGTTTTTTGCAAATTCGTTACACTATGCAAATGCCTGTTCTTATTAAAATAGGTGTGCATAATATACCAAATAGTTCAATGTTGTTTTATATACAACTCGTGAGTAACGTGTCGTAAAAATGTTAGGTCAAGCGGGAAATTTTGAGTACCACAGTATACCAGGAACAACAAATTTTGTTACCGTTGTTGTAATAAATCGTGATTTTATTACAGTAACTACTGCTGCATGCTGTAACCATTGTTTCAAGCATTGTTATATTGATATAAGCATTCTTGTAAACATTGTTGCACTTCTGTAACTACTGTTGCATTGCTGTTACCATTGATACATTCTTTTTCCATCTATACATTGTTACTTGTTACGGTTAGCCCTAAGCTGGCATAGATCAAAGAAACAATTTTTTTAAACTGTCTACAGGAAAACGGATGCCTGCCTACGTTTTGTCGTGTCTCCTTGTTACTGATATGCATTGGTGAACACGCTTTCGTCTATTACTTTTTTGCATGGCAGAATGTGATTTTGTTTTTGTTGAATTACTCTTACGCACAGGCGAGTAAAAGTAATTTTAAATAATTTCAACCAATATGTGCTATATATAATTAGCTTTAACAATGTGTATTGAAAAATAAAGTTTTATGTTACAATGATTGTGTAGGCGATTGGTGTTTCTAAATGACTTGTCTATGTCATATTTTAAATCGAATCCTAGTCGAAATGGACCAAAGATTATAGGTTGCACAGCATAATGCCATTAATTTTGCATATCTGACATTTAATTTAAGGACCTTACAATCCAAATTTTAACAAAACGTCTGTGGATTCGTAATTTTAGTCAAAACTGGACCTAAATTTATGTACATTATCAAATGCTATATGAAAATACTACGTGATCATTGATAACCATTGATGACCTCTGACCTTTAGAGTTGACCTATTGACCAGAAACTACGTAGGGTTCTGTTACTGGTTGTCTAGTGTCTGCGTACCAAATTTGGTTGAAATTAGATTAACCATTTCAGAAAAAACACATATAGACCGGACGGCCGGAATAGGAAATTAGAAGGAATTTCTCGATTCTTACGCAATTAAGCAATAAATAATCTTTAATGAAGTTTTGTGTTCCAATGATTGGGTAGACGATTTGTACTTCCAAATGACTCGGTTTTGTATTATTTTCAGTCAAAATTACAAAAATTTAAGAAATCTTTCATTTTGACTTTAAGCTGTATACAAGCCCATTGCCATAGCAACGCCAGGACCCGTGGCGCCATCTACAAAAAATTGCCGCAATACTCCGATAGATGTCCATTCAGGTTAAATGCACACATGATTGGAATCAGCTTAAAATGCTTATTCAGAAAAAACAATACACAGAAAAAATCGGAGGGGACCGCAGGAAACCTCTCCTTGTAAGTAAAATAATATAAATGACGTACAGCTTCCAAAATTGCCACCAAGTCTGCTTTACAAGCATATTCCATCACTGTATCCACAAAAATATAAACAAAATGCGATCCCAGGTACTCATCTTGCGCCGCCGGCATTCCAGGAATTGATGCTTTGATAACAATCATGTTTTCCAAATCCAAGTCATCACGCCTATTTGGCATCACTTGTTTTATTGGGACATCACGGGGTATATTTTGACAAGCTTGTACAAAAATGATCTTTGGTTTGGTTGACATTACTGGAAAGGCTTTGCTATCAAACTGGTGAATAATATCATTTGGTAGCTCAACGCATAGTCCATCAACAATTTCAACCAGGTCATTAGCTCCGTGGCTAAATATTGTTACAAAACAAGCATCCATTTTGTTGGTAAATTTTCTTTTGAAGTTGGTCAGTATTTCCTTCAATTCCTACAAACAGTAAATTATCCTTGAATAATTTTCATTAACATTTTACCAAATTACTTTCTTCTAAAAAATAGGTACCTCTGTTGATACGTCACTTTTAGTTTCAACTTCAAATCCTAATCCCTGAAGCAAGTCATTCAAATTGTCCACATCTCGCAAACTTCCTTTTCGATGTCTTTCGTCGTCGTCACCATCTTTGTAAGGATAGTGGTAATTATTGATAATGAGAGCGCGTCCTCTCGGTTTTGAACGCATACGGTACTGTCGAAACAGATTTAAAACAGTTATATCCAAAACAACAGCATTATGAATGATAAATTCACAAAAATGCTTATACTTCATACGCATTTTGTGGATGCATCCAAAAAATGTCTCGAGGGTTTAACTTTTACGTGAAAACGTTCATAGTTATTAACAAAGTCGTATATCTTCTCCGGAATTATAAACGTTTCATATTTGGGTTGACAAGCTGGATTTAAAACTTCAGCATTTGCACAAGGCCGTTTTGTGCCACCAATTTCTTCAGCACACTGGCTAGCACTCCTTTTTAGCAAGTTCGAGTCACCTGTAGAATTTTTGCTAGTACTCGGAGTTGAAGAAATTTCCGGTGTTTGAATATCATTATTTTGGTTTGGATTTTCAGGGTGTTCAGCAACGCCATTGTTTGATGGAGAAGCTGCTGCATTATGGTGTCCTGCTGTAATATACCCTGGATGTTCTGGAGAGTACTCTGCATCCATTGCTTCTTGCAAAACTTGGCTACACGTTGGAGTAGAAGTATACGGGAACGGGATACCCGTTGAACGAGTGGTACGTTGTTCACTCTGTGATCGTTTCTTTGGAAATAGGGCTAAGATGGATGGGTCGGTTTGATAATTTGGTGGTAGTTTATGCAGCTCATTTTCAGAAATCTGGAAATGTAATACTGACGGTAATATTTGACGGATAGTAGTTAAAATATTCACAAAATATAAATTTTGCATTACCTTCAATATTATTGTTTTTCCTGTGGTTTGGAGGGATTTATTCTTTTCACCGTCAGGTCCAAATTCCTTGACTTTTAGGTTCGTCATGGCATACACATTGTTCTTTGCTGTGATGTGTTTGAAACAGTTTTCAAATATTGTGATTTTTCTCATTGCCTAAAAATAAGAAATCGTTTAGTATATTGTATGTACATTGTATAAATCGTATAAAATACACTTCCATCAATATTAAAAAGCCAATTATTTACACTGCTGCTGTCGTTTTTGGTAGCCGTGGATGCAATTGTCACATTTTTATAATCCGTTTTCCCGTCTTTTGATTTTAACTTTCTTGTGAGGTGAGTTGCAAACCCTATTACGTCTTTGTTAAAAAAAAACATACATGAATTAGCAATTTGAAACTTTTAATCAAATTCCGAGTGAGTTTAAAACCCTACCGACTGTAGTGCCAATCGTGCATGCATCAATATCCTCCAACATGGTGAATTGAAATGGAAGATGCTTGTGCATTGGAACTTGTGCTTCACATTTCCGCACATTTAGGCTACTTTTGCTAATTTTTATTTGCCGGGATTGTCCTCTAATATCACACCAGTTTTCGCTTTCAATCTTCTCGACCGTAAACTTGAATATTTGAAACCAACAAGAGTGTTGCTGTAAATAAACGACACACAATTGTAAAATTCATAAATAGGCATAAATATTGATGCTAAAAGTATGCTATAAGATTTTCACATTTCCAACACATAAGAAAAAGGAAAATATCCAACTGCAATACCTGCAAGATTCGATGAACATTGTTTGCATTTGCTACATCATTATCATTCCACCACAAAACGCCACCAATATGTCTACCGTCCTTATCTGCGAAAATGTATTTACTAATTTTCTTGCCCTCTTTGGTATTGATTAATCCGCTGGTCCATATTGTGTTTACTTGTACAAAGTCACTAAAATATATTCTTGAATGTTTAGAACTTTTTATACATATCTTTAATGTTTTCTGCTTAAATAGAAAATGTTTACCCGTCATCCGGTGTGAATTCCTCACTATCTAAAATATCTGCCAAACTCACTAATCCACTCATTGTAATCAAAACAATTAAACATCCTCACAAAAGCAAAGGAACTAGAATGAAAATATTCAAGTTCAATTACATTCACACGCTGGCATTAATCGAGCTAATTATGATTATATTTTGTGATAACGACACACAAATCCAGCAACCTGTCTTCATTTTCACCAACACAATTGTGCTTACCCATTCCTGTATTTGTTTGAGAGTCAGATGCAAAAATGAAGGAAAAAACAGATGTGTACCTATAATGTAAAGTGCTTTTTGGCTAGACACTATGCTCGCGCGTAGTGAAAAGGATGAATTTGGTATGTGTTATTCAATACCCAGAAAAGGCTGAGAAGCAAGTGAGATCTTTTTTGTGACAAAGCACAACAGCTACGATAGGTATATCAAAGTAGGTATACCGGAGTACACCTATATAGCCGCACGTTCTCTTATAAAGTTTTTTGGTTTTTATTTTTTTACGTGCGTTTATTATGCACAAAAGGATGATGGATGTGTTAACAGAATGGTTTATCTCGTAAGTCATTATTTTTAGTGTTTGCTGTCATATACGCAGCATGCGCTTTTAAATAAATTTGTACATGAAAAAAAATCGTATTTTGTCCTTGCTTTTATGCCTATTTTTTGCCTGTTCAGGGGAAATACGTACATACTGCAAAATCAATACAAAAGCTAGCTTTTACAAAAAAAACCATTTATTAAAATAGAACTGTTACTGAATTTCTATCTGTTACCGTATTATTATTACAATCAGCGGCAGAAAAATATCTAATAAACACTTAAACAATAAGTATACTCTGTGAAAGGTGTATATTCATTTTTGCACTGAATAAATCTACAAATATAAGACACAACAAAATGCCAGATGTAAAATGGCTGCCATTTAGTTGTAGTCTTGAAAATTACAATTTGTAGTACTTACTTATTCAGCATAAAATTAAAAATGACATGCAGTTATGGACCCTTCGTTAAATGACTCATTTTAAAAATTCAGTTGTTGACTTTTGAATGGCACTGCAAAATACATTGAAAGAAGTTTACTAAAAACTAATTAATAATTCTAACTGGATCTTAATATTAATTTTTTGATAATCTTACTATTCGTTACACTGATAAGGTTTTTATGTACCATATAATTTATGTAGTCTAGCAAAATAGCGCCTTTTATAAATTTGTCTAATTTTCATAAAGTTTGTCAATCTTCAAGACTTAGACAGGTAAGACAAGATCAGTTTACGAAATAATCCTTTTCGGGTTGAAGAACAATTTCTTTTCGAAATTGTACAGAGTTTTTTGACACTGCAATTTATTTCTGCCTTCATGTTCAACGTTTAGTAATCGTTTTTCTACCTAAAATGAATTAAAAATCATTTTAAAATAACTCAGTCAACATAATCATATAATAGTATTATAAATAAAATGTTGTCTTACACTTGTAATAATTGTAACCAAATCGTGGCCACTCGCATACTCCATACAAGTATCCGCGAAAACATATGCAAAAGGGGATCCCAAACGGTAGTCCCGTACTGCTGAGGTTCCCGGAATGGCTGCTTTAATCACTATTGTATCATTTAACTCCACATCTTGACTTCTATCCGGCATGGCTTGGTAAAGCTTCATATTTTTGACAATTCGTTGACAAGCTTGCACAAAAAATATTTTCGGCTTTCCCTTCATTTGTGGAAATGCAATATCGTCAAACTGGTGTATTATATCGTTTGGAAGCGGTATGCAGTAACCATCATGCATTTCCACAATGTCATTTGCTCCATGACTCAGCACAACGACAAAGCAGACATCAGTATCTTCTTTAAACCTTTTTTTGAAGTCGTCCAGTATTTTTGGTAGCTCCTGATTAACGAGTATATTAAAAAATATTAATCGTAGACATTATTAAGTTATCAAAACTCACATTAATATGTACTTACAGTAGCCTTTACGTCATGTCTTGTTTCAACGTCAATACCCAATTTCTTGAACAGAGTTGTAAAAATTTCTACATCCCGTAGGCTTCCATGCCGATTTTTGTTATCCTGGTTGCCTTTCTTATGCGGAAAGTAGTAATTGTGAATGATAAGCGCAGCACCTTCGTTGTCCATACGATACTACAACGAAAAATCACAAAATTCATGTTACCAATTTGTAAAGCTATAAAGAATATTTTAGCAAATTGGTACCCACGCAATTGGAATTAGTAATCAACGGTGTAGTGGACTTCTTCATTACCACCTCCAAGCGTTCAAGGTCAGTATTCCTCGTGAAGTTGTATTTCTTTAGAGGAATAGAAAGTGAGTGATTGTTTTCGCCGTTGCATGGTGCATCAACTACAGGATCCACAATTGTACATTGCCTTTTTGTAGTAGGTTCCAAACTGTTTTCACAAACACTTGCTGATCGCTTGACCACACAAGAAGCGCTTGCGACAGCATTTTCTTTTGGTGTACCAGCGTTCATGGTTCCTCCAAAAATACTTGATCCACTAAATACTCCACTAGAATTTGATGAACTTGATGCAGGCGTTGAAAAGGAACTAGAAGAGACTTTAAACTGAAACAAGTTTTGATTTGGTGTCGCCATATAAGTGTTTTCCTGCTTCGGCTCCGGTTGCTGCGTAGAAACGGTAGAAGATTGTAAGGAATTTTTCGTAGTCGCACGCTTTTTCGGGAACAAGTCTAGCACAAATTGTTCTTCACGGTATTTTGGAGGCAATATGCTCAAATCGTCACGTTCAATCTTTGCAAAAAGAAAATCACTTGTAAATCTTGCAAAAATTTTGCAAAATAATTTCCGTGCCAAAATATCAAAGCTTTACCTTAAAAATTATAGTACTTCCAAATATTTGCAACGTTTTGTTTGCTCCCAGCGCCTTCTCAAACTCGTTTACTTTAAGGTTCATAAATGCAAACACTGAATTTTTGCCTTTGACCTTTTCCAAAAATGGACCAAACAGTGCCACGTCCCTTTGATATCCATCAGTCTTGGAACGGGATGACCGAACTTGCACATGTTGATAGAGTGCTTTTCCATTTTTAGACTCGTTGACATCGGAAATAGAAGTGATGTTCCCAATTATGTCTACAAATTTAAGAGTGTGAAACCGTTGAGCATCATAACAAGTTATGAAATAATTAAAATCAAGTAATTTATACCAATCACATCTCCAACGTTGCATTCATCAACATCGTCTAATGTAGTAAAATCAAAGGGAAGATGCTTAGGAAATTCTTCTGGCGTTTTTTCAAGCACTTTCAATTGTGAACTGATGGTACTATTTGATAGCAGAAGCTGTTTAGGATTACTTCTCACAAGTCGACTCTGTATGTGGTCATTCTCCTCAATGTTCGTTGGAGTGATTTGAAAGTAGTTTGGTTTGCTCTATATAAATTGTAATGCAACAAACATTCCAATATTACATCACAATTAAAGCAGTTACAAAATCTTTTAAACTAAAATGTATGAAGAATTGTAAAAGTGTACTACCTTCAGTTTTTGGTAAAAGTTGCTGGTGTTGTGGTCATATTTGCGCAAAACGCCACCAATGTGAATGTCATCTCTGTCGGTGAATATAAAACAGTAACGGTTGTCCTGCTCACTGTGCCACACCACTTTAATTTCCAGATGATCACTGAAAATTGAACACAGTAATAATTAAACACCTTTGTATTTTTTACGTAGCAGCAGCAAAACTACTCAAAAAAGAAATGGTTTTACCCCTGCTCAAACTCATAGGTGTCCTCTAAAGTGTCCTTTACTGTTAAAAGTCGTCCCATTGTCGAAACTTTGGTAAATAGGTGCGTTATGTTATAAATATGGCAGCATTTATATTAAAATGAACTGATTGATTAAAACACTGCTCACGTATTTCTCAATTGAGGAGCGTATTTGCTCAGCTCTGTCTGCTTTCTCCAGTTCAAGTGCGTGTGTATATACCAGAATATTTGGGTGTATTATTGGACGGAGAACAGACGTTCACACCGGCTGATTTTTATGAGGAGAAAAAAGAAGAGTTAGAAGTGGTTTGAATTTTTGGGGTAACGCAAAATAGTGAAAGGAGATACTGGATTAAGTGGCAGAACGGTGGATAAATATAATGGGCTTTGCACGAACAAAAATATAGCATAGTGCATACTCAGCCATATAAGCATACGTGATTACTGCATAGTGGTATGTGTTGTGTGGGCATAATGAAGATATTGACAAGTTGATAAACATCACGTAAGCATATATGAAGGCGATAATTTCTGTCTAAATATGGCGCATTGTGCAAAACGAAAATACACATTTTCACGTTTTTATTTTAAGTTGTCATTTTATTCCATTATTGCACCTTTGTTCAAGCTTGCTTGAGCTGGAGCCTCGGCTAAAATCTAGACAAGGGTTATTTGATTCTACCACTATTACAACTTGTTTGGGACTTTCCTTTGCTTCACGTAGTGAACATTTAGGGAACAATGGGCTTCCTAGAAAACCTTTAAATCATTTCGAGAGGAAGGAAAAGCTTGCATACAAATTTCTATATTAAACTTTTTGGCTTTAGGTAGTATGTTTCAGTCAACACCGTGTTTCAAATATTCATCTACGCTCACCCGAAAATACATGACTATAGTCAGGGATTTGCTGAAGGATGTTGTTGAATGTATAAGAAATATGTTAATGCATGCAACTAATGTTGAATAACATGAATGAATAATTTGCTCGAAATTTCAAATACTAAGATATATTGATGGAATAAGGCAAGCATATTGTTGAGGAGGATAATGCCGCATTACGAAAGTTATAATGTATTTCAGATAAAAAAACAATAGATATAATTTTTACGTATCTGGATTACATTCGTTCTTTAATTATACTGCATTTTCAGTTTTCGGCGTTGAATTAAAGATATTTTTGCAATATAATTCCAGTTATACAAACGATTTCTACTGACAAATCTGATTAAATAATTTTGTATTTCAATCAAACCAATCAATTAAAGAGACCATTTTGACTATGAATACTGACAGAGAAATCCT
This sequence comes from Entomobrya proxima, assembly GCA_029691765.1. Lineage (NCBI taxonomy): Eukaryota > Metazoa > Arthropoda > Collembola > Entomobryomorpha > Entomobryidae > Entomobrya > Entomobrya proxima. Next base: position 59,037,627 of record CM056171.1, on the reverse strand, counting down.
AGATAACTGTTGCAGGAACACATGCATATTATGTAATTTATTTTCAGCAGATGTAGCAATAGCAATTATATGAGGACTTCTAATACAAAATCGTATTTGTTCAAAGCTAAAGATAAATGAGTTTAGAACTTCACACATCCATAAACACGAAATTCCATGTGCCTTGAAGGTTTAAAAATAAGATATGGCATTCATAATTTTTTTTACATAATAAGTATTTTGTATACAGGCTCACATGTGAATAGAAACTGTATCGTACTTTCCTTTTAAAAACAATTCACAAGTATCATTTTGGCTTATATTAATTTTCTCCACATGAGCAAAGGAATTTTAAATGTTGTCTCCTAAGTCAGTAAACTAACAGCAAACCATAAACTATAAGCTACTGATTATTGTTGCAATCAAAATATTCAAACAAAATCAAATATAATTAATAACAATACAGCGTACGTTTTTGCACGATGCATGTTAATAATTGTGCATTTTTAAAAAGCATTGTTAAGATAAAGACTTCAAGATATAAAGGCTGATTTTACTAAAGCAATGATTTCACCACACTGATCCAATGGAAACTGTTTTAAGACATGGCTTCTCGCAGAATTTGGGAATGTGTAGGTGTTCCAACGGTGTTGGGCATTAATGGCACTGTTGCAGAACTGGTATTACTTAACTTTGGTGCTCTTTGGCGCTTTTTCGGAAATAACTCATGTATTAGTTCTGTGTCCCGAAATTCCGGAGGAAGTTTCAATTTGTCGCTCTCCTTAATCTGCAAAAATGAAATAGAGTTTGTGAAGTAGGCTTTATCAGGAAAGTTTACGTTGACATGACTATAGTGTTTCCATTCACACCTTCCATATTATTGTTGTTTCAACTGTGTCAAGGGTCTTGTTCTCTTCTCCAGCACGACCATGTTCTTTGACTCGGACATTCAGCATGGCATACACTGCGTTTTTTCGAGTGACTTGTTTCATGCATCTTCCATACAAAGCAACTTTTCTTAAAAACTGCAATTCAATACATTACAAAACACTTATTGCAAAACTCCTATTTCTGTATAGCGCAGCTAATAAAATGTAAATCATCCTTTATACCTTATTATCACCAGATTTGGAAGCAGTAGAACAAATTGTAACAGTCTTGTACTCGTTACCGTTTTTGGACTTCAGCTTTTTTGAAACTTCAGTTGCGTAGCCAATTACATCTAAAACTCCAAAAAAGACGTTAAATAATAAATACCAGATTTTGTTGAGATTTTGATTTTAAGTAGCCCAATTACTATACCAATTTTCGTGCCAACAGGACAATTATCCACATCTTCCAAGCTGATAAACTCAAATGGTAGGTATTTGTTTATTGGAATATTGAGGTTAATTTCCTGAACATTTTCGGCTTTTACACGTATATTAATCAGTCTTGTCTGTCCTCTAATGGAACACCAGTCATCATCTTCTACATTATCAACTTTAAAGTTAGCAATTTTGAACCAGCACGATTGCTTCTGTGTAACCGAAAATGGCATTAAATTTTGTTTTAACAATATCGTTAAAGTTTCAGGTCTCAAAATTAACCACATTATTACCTCCAGTTTTTTGCGCATTTGGGCGGAGAGAGTGCGACCGTAGCAAAATAATACACCACCGATGTGTGTGCCATCCTTATCCGCAAAAATGAATTTGCAAACTGGCTTGTTGTTCTTTGTTTTAAATCTTCCACTAGTCCACACAGTGTTTACTTGGACATAATCCCTGAAATTAATACAAATGTTTTTCATGTTTTGCCTTGCTTTAAAATAAATAGTAGCATATTAATAAAAACGTACCCTTTTTGAGCCGTGAAGTTTTCATCGTCCAAAATTTCATTCAGGTTTACCAATCTTTCCATTGTTCAGTATTAAGAAAATTACAAAAACTCACTAAGTATCTATATTTTTAATATTTAACAGTTACTTAACTGGCTTCCTTAACCTGACTAGACAAAATAATCACCTGTTACACCTGACACATGTGAGCTGTAGACTATACAAATACACGTTGTGTATCACTCCAGCATCAGAATGTGTGGGTATTTTCTGCACGCTGTATGCATAATGTGTAACACATCAACAGACAAACGTAAGAAAAACGGTTTGGGCTTCGTTCAGTTCATGGTGAAAATGGGAAAGAGAACTGATGCCTGACATGAGAAAAGTATACTCTCCTGTGGCTGCTCAGCGAAGCCCAGCAAAGCATACTCAAAGCAGGGATAATGGTGAGCTTGCTGAAAACCTAGAAAAATAGAAGTTGTGGAGCATATTGTGGTTACATGTTAACATCTTGACATTATTTTGGCATTATGAGCTATTAATTTTGAAATTTGCAGTTTAAAGCTTTTACTCGTTTTCATGATTTGTAAGCCGATATAAAAAAATCCAGAATTCTAATTTTGTCAGTTTGGTTATGGATATATGAAATGAAAGCATACTCCGTAATTGAAAGAAATTTGTACTAAAATCATATCATATCCTAATATTCTGGGCATGTTTCAGTGTCATTGATATGGTGCCAGGACTACAAAATTTAAAAGAATTTTTTAAAAAGTAGCTGTATTGAATGGAAAACAAACACAAGTTTATTCTTTCAAAGAATTCACAAACAATGATATCAACCATAATTAATTTACGTATTATATTAGTATTTTATATGCATCAGTACTGTCTCATTTCCAAATTACGGTGTTTATAACTCAATTCTTTTAAGTATTTGCAATGGTTGAATTATAATTATACTAAAACGTAAATAGGTTCAAATACAAAATTAGCATAAAAGCAGTCAAAATTGCATAAGATACTGTTATTATTTATAAAAGCTAAAAATTACGAACATTTTAATACCGGTGTTGACATGAGTTGCTATTAACAATATAATAATTACTCACGTATCTAAGCCTTGTCCGTTTTTAAAGCTGGCTCCTAAGTGGAGCTGATTTTTTCAAACATGCAATTATTTTGTGTATAATCCAGGATTGAAGTAAAGCCTTTTTAAAAAGTGATGAGGGATCCAGCAGCAATGAAGCTTATGTGATTCTTCACGTTCAACACGCTTTAGTCGGTCTTGAACCTAAAATACAAAATTAAATCACTAATAATATTCTACATTACAAAAAATCATTATTGTATCTGAAAATGTTTAAAAACTTACCACTTGTAAGTGTCAACAAGTCCGTGTCATGCGCATGATCCGTATACGTGTCAACAAACACGTAAACAAACGGGGAGCCCAATATTATATCGCGCTCAGTCTCCATTCCTGGCACTGTTGCAAATATTTCAATCATATTTTTTAAATCCACGTCTTTTCTGTCCTCCGAAAGCTTCACAGTTTTCCTAGTGATTGGAAAGTTTGGCACATTTTGACATAGTTGTCCTATAAATATTTTCGGCTTTCCAGCCATAATTGGAAAGGATTTTTCATCAAACTGGTAAACAATATCATTTGGCCAGCGGACAAGTTTTCCATCAACAGTTTGCGCATGATCGTGTACTCCATGACTTAAAACTGCCACAACACAAGCGTCCATGTCTTTGGTAAAGGAAGCTTTAAGTTTGTTAGGAACCTCCTGCAATTCCTGTTGAAAACAAAATTATAACTGGGCATAATATATTAACCAAATATTATTGTTAGCTCATTGCAAATACCTTAACGTTTTTATCTGTGCACCACTCAACATCAAAATGAAATGCTTTAAATAGATCATTCAAATTTTTCAAATCTTGGTTACTTCCTTCTCGCAAGAATTTTGAACGGCCAGATTTGAATTTGTAATTATTTATAAGTAATGAATGCTCTTCCTCTGGGAATTGATTGCATAGGATACTAAAAATTAAAATTAAATCATTATAATCAAAACCGACAAACACGAATTTCGTAACTTACATTTTTCACTTACTACATTTTGACAAACATCCATAAAACGCTCTGAATTTGTAATGTTAAAATTTAATGGCTTTTCGTTCTTAACAAAGTCGTATGGTTTTAGTGGAAAGTCTTCCGGGGATTTTATTCGATAACCCAAGTTTTCAACTGAACTTCCAAAACTGCTGGCATTAGATCTCATTCGTTTCCTTGTGCTCAGTGCATTTTCTGAAGCACTGAATGTAGACGATAATGAATGTTCAGCCTTGCGTTTTCTGGACGGCCCAGGAAGTGCCAGACTAAAATTATTTGAGCTTGTGTGTTCCGTGGGATGCTGGGGAGATTCAGAATTTTGTGAGGAAACGCTGTTTGTCTCAGTTTTAAATTCCTTTAACTCGGAAATATGCGCGCTACTCAAAGTACATTTTGAACGGTGACTTCCAAAGACTTTAAGAATATTATTTTTGTTATGATAAATTTCAGGTAGTTTAAATAAACTATCTTTGGTCATCTGTAAAAATAGAAATATTGACAGTTATTGACAACATTTCAGAATTCTGACATCAAATTATGTTTGTTTGCTACTTTACCGGAATAAGGACCGTATTTGCGGTGGTTTGTACTGTTTTGTTTCTCTTTTTTTCACTTCCAAACTCTCCCACTTTTACATTTATAAACGCATAGACCTGCCCTTTTCTTGTGATGGTCTTAATGTAACTACCAAACAGGGCAACGACACGTAAAATGCGGTCAGTTTTGGATCGTGACGAGGAAATTATTATCCTCTGATAATCCGTTGTGTCATCGTGTGATTTTTTGGGCAACTCTATTTTCTCCACGTACCCAATAACATCTGCATTAAAATAATTAGAAGTTACTAATATATTACGTTACAAATTTTAACCACTTACAATTGTTATTTAAATATCTTACCAATTATTGATCCCATTCCACAATTATCAGTTTCCAGAAGCGCGATAAACTGTAAAGGAAAGTGTTTTGTCAGGGGTTCGGAATCTTCTTCGCACTCTTCTATGTTTAGAGTACTATCACTAAGAATAAGCCGTTTTGAGCTTTGCCTTAACATCTGATATTCTGGTTGGTCCTCAATTTTAAAATGCCTGAGTTTACGTCTTTGTCCAGTACTCTTCAATTTTAATCAAAGTATTTAGACAAGTTAGATTTCACATGTTTTACTTACACAAGTAAAACAATTTGCATGTCATTTTGTATTTCTGATTTTGATTCACCTTCAATTTCTGATAAACATTATTGGAGTTTACACTTTTGTAGAACAAAACTCCAGCAATATGATTTCCATCCGTGCCAGCAAAAATAAAACGACTTGGTTTTTTCTCTTCTGGTGGTGCACTGCACCATACAGTGTTAACGATGATAAAATCCCTTTTATAAAAATAAATAAACAATTTACTTTGGAAAATGAAATTTATGCTGTTTCAATCATTTTTGCTGCATTACAAAATAATAGTTTCCTTACCCATTTTGACACTGGAAACTATCCTGCAGGATGTGTCCAATAGATACAGCTCGTTCCATTATGTTTAAAGATTTTGACGGTTAGATAATATAATTGTGAATATAACATCCAAATCTTGTCGCTCATTTGTTTATCATGCACTGCCATCCAGCTCTGCAGAAGGGATCTTATTTGGAGCGTTGTTGTGCAGACAGTCAAAGGTTGTGGAAAAGGAGAGATCATCATGTCGTAAGATAACTAATATGCATTTTAACTCGTTGTTGCTTGCCAGTGTCGTGCTAGGCTAGTGTGTGCATCTGAATCTCTCTATAAAACTCATTTCCATACCTTGCTTCATCCTTACATAATGAATGTAAGTAGTTGAGGTTTCACACCTGTAAAAAATTGTGAAGCTAAAATGAACAAACCATACCAATTGTCTGTCCCAAGCCGCACCTGTTCAAATCCTCAGGTCGAGTAAAGTTAAATGGCAAATGTGTGAAAAACTTTGCACTGGACATCATTTCCTCGTTTTTTGGCACTTCAATAAAGTCTGATGGATTTCTACTTAGTCTTATTTGCCTTGTTTGCTGTTTTAGTGGTCTCCACCAATTTTCTCTGACATTGTCAACTTTAAAATTTGTGACTTTGAAGCGACACATCTAATTCTGAAACATTATTTAACAAACAGGCATGATCAAGTAATATATAAAACTCTGAGTATTTGACCTTTTTAAGATATTACCTGAAGTGCGGAAAACCCATTTTGTGCAACAAAAGCATTATTCCTATTTTCTATGAAAGTGCAAAACCGCCACAATGTGACTTTCGCCGTCCGAAAGGGCAAACTGGCACAATTTGCAGTCTTTTGGAATCCCACTTCTCCACACACTGTTCACAGCTATATAGTCACTACAGAAAAATAACAATAACAATGCATTTTAATTTTTGCAGTAAACACTAATATGTATTAAAATTTTTGTTCCTTGCCCTTTTGGTGGGTAGGACGCCGAGTCCAATATGTGCTTTATTGGCACAAGCCGCATTTCTGCAGAAAAAAGGTTAGTTGCCTAAATACTATAGCAAAAATATTGACAAGAAGATTTTGCTCATATCAGCAAATGTATTGCATGCGCAGAGTGCAGAGTAGGATATTAAGCACAACTGACGTATACCTTACGTGTTATACCAAAGCAGAACAGGTGTGCAACAGGTTGTATAGCGAGAATGAAGATGAATGAGATGACGAAAATCAGCTCGCGACTGAAACGTTACGTACAAGAATTCTATTGGACATAGGAAATTTTTGAAGCTGAGAAACTGAGACGCGGGGATGAGTTGGGGTATTATGGGACATACGAACTGCGTGAAGCCATAGGCAATCAAACAGATGATTTTATAGAAGAGCTTCTCAGCTTTATTTATGCAATGCAGTAAACTATCAGTTTTGAACAAAGTGAAAGAAATTTGTGAATCAGCCTTGCCATTATATTTTGACTACATGATGCTTTTTGCTTCTACGATTAGTATTGAAGAAATTTTATGTGAAAGTTGATATAAATTAACTTTCAAATTTCAAACCTATTATTTTAACATCTGAATTCAGGTATAATGGTATGAAATTAACATGCGACGGACTACATGGTTTCTTGACAGAAAAATGGTTTTTGTAACACAGCATTGCAAAATTATTTCAATATAAACTGATAGATAGTACACGTATACAGTAATTGTGTAATTTATCATGATAATTTATTTGGATTTCAGTAGCATTGTCAGAAATCATATATATCGTTATAAAGTAATTCGTTAATCGGAAAGCTACATATGACTAATGTTTGCATAATATCATGGAATTTTCATGTGCAGTTTTCTACTTTTGAAAGAAAAACACTAGTGGTGAAAAACAAGCATTAAAATTCACTTAAAATAATATCAAATTATATATCAACACACGTTTATATCGGATATTAAAACACATTGAAAGATTTATACATTGTTTATCATTTAATTATACAGCGTTTTACAAAATAATCAGGGAAATGAGGCAAATATCTACTCATTAAGTCATGGGTTGAAGTATAACAGCTTATTAAAGTGATGTCTTGTCCACTGGCAATGCAACACGTTATTTCTTACTCTATTTTTTAGTCTGTCTTGCACCTGAAAAAATAACAACAACAAAAACCCTCAACAACCGGCAGTTAATGTAAACATATTATTAACCAAAATATTATACACGACGCACAGCCTCCAAAATTTCCACCAAATCCGCGTTACCAGCATATTCCATCACTCTATCTACAAAAATATAAACAAAATGCGATCCCAAGTACTCATATCGCCCCTCAGGTATTCCTGGAATTGATGCTTTGACATCTATCATATTTTCATATTTTAGAATTTAACATTTAACAGGAAGTTGTAAATGCAGAACTTTTCTTTGAAGTAACTTGTCGTGGAAGCAAATTTTGCACAAAATCTTTTAGTCGATATTCTGGTGTAATTTTGCACAAATTGCGAGGCTCAATCTGAAAATTTTAAGATAATTGGTATTCTGTTATAAAAAAAGATCAATTCACTCACATATTGTTTGTCCCACTGCACAATGCTTTAAATCTTCAGCCGAGTAAATCTAAAGGGTAAATGCCTAAAAAAAACTTTGCATTGGACAAGATTTCTTCACTTTGTGGCACTTCAATAATATCTACAGGATTTATGGTTATTTTTACTTGTTTTCTTTGACAAATTTTCCTTCTGTAAACGACATCAAGAATGTCCTGGATGAAAATTGCATTTGGCACAAGTTCCGTTTTCCCTGGAGGCCCGGGTTCAAGTGCACCTGACGCTGGGACAATATCTTTAGGAGCTGCTGACCAATGGTTCAATTTCCTAAAAATGCTATGAATACGTCAGTTTAAAATGTGGGATTTTTTTTAGGAAAAACGTTAAGTATTTACCTAAACGGGGTTGCCCAAAACGGGAAGAACGGGCAAGAAAAAAAGGGAGAGGATGGTTGACATGGTCGAGTTTTGGGGATTTTAAGGGTGATTCAAATTTTAACGGTGGTTTTAAGGTGGAATGGCAAGAGCTCAGGGGAGAGAGAGCTGAGCAGATTCAGATGGGCTGAGAGAGAGTGGGATTTTGATGGCGAGCTTTGGCGGATTTTGGTGGATGGGTGAAGTGAAATGGTCGGAAGGTGTGTGAGATTTTTAAGGGGCAAGTTGAAATTTGGAGGATTTCTGGGATTTTGACAGAGGATTTAGGGAGCATGGAGTATATAGTGGGATTTTAAGGGGGTTTTGTAGTGAATATTCTTAGTGAAGTTGTTTGGGGATATTTTTGAAAATGTATTATAAATCATAAAATTCATGATTGCGTTGTGTTCGTCACTTTCTCAGATCTACGTAATTAGGAAAGGGGTTTTTAGCTGAAAAGCATTGGGGAATAAGGGGATTGAGCTTGTTGAATGTTTTCTGGATTTCTACCATTTTAAATATTTTTAAAAGGATTTTAAAAAGTATGAATAAAGATTTAAAGGAGCATCCAGCGGTTTAGGAATTTTTGGAGAATTTGAATGTTGTAATGAGTACTGCTTGAAATTAAAGGGGTTTTATGGAGTGTAGGGTTTATATTATGGTTGGACCGTCCGCACTAAATTATTAGGAAATGGTTTCCTTGGATAAAACATAGGCTGAGACACACATTCTTTTGGGGAAATTCTTGCTTTTGCTACATAGCTACATAATATGTGTTCGCCTGGATTGCTTTTATTTCATGAAGCCTGAGTGGAAATTCTAACCAAAGCAATACTTCACTTCCTATGGCTTCTCTCTTTTCTCAGCTTAATTAAGCAGTATACAAATTTTCATGGACAAAATTCCCAAAACCTGTTGTCTCGGCCCATACCAAGAATTGTTATTTTCAAATCTATTTAATCATTACAGCATTTTACTACAATCATTGTAGCCTAAGAATACCACTACCTGTTGAAGGTCAAAAGTCATGACCAAAATGGGAAATATTATGTTTTTTTAGATTGCTCCAGGAGTTAAATACATTCCACGATGTATCTTCTCACTTGACAACACGCTCATTTACACAAAATATTGAGAAAGGACGACTTCTGTTTGAGGCATAAAACATGCATCTTAGTACAAATAAACTTAATACTGCCCTTATTGTGCCAATAGCGGAAAATAAGTATTTTACTGCAAAGAGCCCTGATAAAAATACATTCCACTTTTTAAAGAAAAAAGCAAAGGATGAATTTGGGTAGGAAAAGAAATTATTGTTGGTTGTGTAATAAACAAACAAACAATAAATTTTGCATTTAAATACTAACAGTTACTCTTTCTGTAATCGTTTTGAATCTGAACTAACTTCTGTTCAGTGTATAAAAGTATTGCTTTGTATTCTGAATTTACCTTAATAGCATGTTTCATTTTGTTTCACGTCTATTACAAAATCAAACACTTTTAAGTGTCTTCATTTAGTTTCCTCTGCTAAAATGGTTCTTGAGAGTCCTAACCGTTGAAAACTTGACCACGACCAAATACAGTCCAAAATGTAAACCAGGTATTTTGGTTAGTACCCGAGTGAAATAGGAAAACTTACTGATGTTTATTTTCAATCTTTAAAACCCTGCTGAGAGACTTATTAAAACATGAAATAAATTTAATGTTTTACCAGAGCCTGCTTTCATACAACCAAAGGTCAGTTGGGTCCCGCTTTTGGATGTTCACCGTCCTCAAAACTATTCATCGTTAAAACCGTTAGAAATAATTTGATGACTATTTGGCTTGGAAGCTTACCTTCATTACTTTTTTCCAAAAGATGCACATCCCTCAAACCGGCATATTGACTGGAGCCCACTAAACCTATTTGGCTTGGCTACCCAAGATGATGAGGATGACACCTACGACACCTGGACAGGTGGGAGTAATTCTGCTAAAAATATGGCCAGCACTCCTCTAGTCTTGTTGATTTAACAATTTTGAGCTGGCTGTGAACTTTTCTAACGTTTCTAATATTCATCCAAAAACTGATTATATTTTTGAAGAGTTTCGCACAAAAGTTAATTAAGTACTTAGTCAGAAGAGATTAAAGCATTAGTGGATTAATTTATTTGGGTGAAGTAGAAAAAGTGGAATCAATTTTTCTCCGGCTTATTTAATATCCAGAAATATTAGCAAGTTTACTTATATTCTTTGAACTGACTTTGGTTGATATCTGTTGTTCTGTAAAGCTCACGCACGGCTTTAACTGTAAAAAATACAAGAAGTGTTAATAAGCTATTTAGTTTCAGTTCTAGTTCACAATCGATTAAACCAGAAACGAAAAATTACACTTACATTTCCCGCACAGGGTAGTACTTATCTGTTCTACTTGAATCCATAATCTTGAAATAGACGCTTAACTGGTACATAAGTTAAGTAGCTAGTTAATTAAACAATCTTACTCCATTATGGCTCAATAAAGTATCATCCCTCAAACTGCTCCCGGAACGGTTTCGGAAAAGTGTCACAAAGTTGGGGATGGTAGCAATTTGCAATATATTGACGTTCAGCATATACATTTTAATATATTCAACATTATTTAATAGATAAAAAAGTGAAGCAGCTCGGGAGAGAGCTGGGCCAATTTGTGAGATAAACTGAAAACCTGTGTTATTTGAACGGCAAAGTTCAGCGGTTTGTTATTTGGCTGTTGCGGGGCCACAAGCGATGCTTGTAGCGAGCAGTAGTAGCTGGGTTTAGGGGCAAGTTGAAATTTTGATGTTTTTTGTGGCCAAGTTTTTTGGAACCCTTGGTTTTGCCCTATCAATTATCTTGTACGGCGACTTTTGAATGGTTTGTGTGTAAAATAATTTATAAAATATATCACAAAAACACCCACGCAAAGTATTCTGAAACACTTCTGTTTGATTTATTATTCAGAGGTTTACCTTCAAAAATTACAGTTTCATTTCAAGTTGTGCAACAGCTTTATCGGGGCGACGAGGTTTTGCAAAACGCAAATTTGTAATTAAATTTTATTTTCATGAACAATATTTATATACTACAAATCTGGTCATCCTGGTGACGGTTGGGTTGGTGGAGGTGGAAGCTTTGCCTGCTGCCATTGCAGTGATGCACAAAATCGTAAAAAAGATGAAAACAGACTTTGCAGGTTTCTCACCGCATTGCGAATGTTAGCTGTTGATGGTAAATTTGCGGCTATTAAATAACCTCATAGATAATTCATTCATTTTACACCTATTCTATTGCAGATTCTATCAGCAGATACCCCTTCAGATTTATCTGCTGCTTGCTGCTGTCGTCGACTATGCAAATTTGTGTCTAATTTGTGATTTTTCACCTCAAAATAATATGTATGTTTAAAAATACCGTGTTTTGGGAAGCTAGTGTGCAATGTATACCGCCCATGCAATTGTTTTGTACGAAGAGTATGAAATGAGTTTGTGTGTAAAATGATTTTTTAAATATGCCAAAAATAATTACAAAACACATGCAAAATATTCAAACACATTTAAGGTACAATATTTATTCAGTAGTTTAACCTCAAAAAACACAGTTTCGTTGCCATATGAGCAACGATACGGTTTTTAAGTAAATATATTTTTTACAAAAACACACACGTTTTACTGCAGACATGGAAGTAAAACTGTGAGTAATATTTGTGAATGTTGATTTTACTCTCACTTTTAGCTTATATTATATATATAGAAAGTTTATAATTTACTTACTAAAATTTAAAAATTTTCACAAGCCAGTCAAGCAAGAAAGTAAGTCCCTGTCCAATTCCGCGGTCCTTGACAAACGATTTTTCAATCATTTTACGAATTGTGACACATTCCTCTTTCTGCATGGTTACAAACAAATTATTGATGTCAATTTTGTGTAAAATTGCTTTTACAATTCCAACACTTCTGTCGTCATCTCTGCCATAATTCATTATAAAAATATTAAGATCCTCTGGGCTGCAATGTTCTACAGCCTGTAGAAATAACCAGGTAAATTCCCCATTTTTTATATCGCCGTCGATATCGTCCGTTTTTTTGTTGGTAAAAGAGTCCAAATAGTCGTCTGTGGCTTGACACAATGCGCCAATTTTTCCACAAATTACTTCAACTTTAGAGTACAGTTTACCATGTTTTTGCTTTGTGCAACCAGCAAGTCGCATGGCGATTGCTACAGGCAAATAAAAATGTATCTTAGCCATTTTTAGCACGGCAATTTTTTGCAAAGTGGACTGGGTGTAATGTCTGAGTTCTATATTATTAGCCTGGACACGCCTGGTGCTTTGAAGTAAATTCCCTGCATATACGTTGAACAGAGCCTCATTAATTAACTCATATATATCGCTTTTCATTTTATGGTCATTTTTGCAAAGTTTGTTAACTAGAAACCTGGCGCTGCTCTCTAAGAGCAGGCCATGGTAAATTTGTGTTGGTTCATGTCGGTGCAGACTGTTAAATGTCGGGGCAGAATATCTTGTTTCAGAGTCGTCCACAACATCATCTACAAATATGGTGTATGCCTGTATCTACAAATTAAAATTATAGATTACATTTTGGTCTTTTAAACAAGTTGTAAACTGAACATTTGTCCGCATGAAAACACCTACCATTTGGTAGATGACGCCGAAAGCTTCGGCTTTAAACCTAAGGTTTTTTGATGCTTTTGGTAGAATATGCTGCAGCAACGAGGGCACTAAAAATGCGCTAATAAATTATAAATATTAATTAGAAAAAACAAATATGATTTTTTTGAAATTGCATATTAAACTTACGTTTGGGCATAAGGGTGATCAGGCATAACTACGCTCCAAAACTCTTGAATCTTAGAACGTAGTTCATGGGTCATGCCGACGGAAATGTTGTAATCAGTGATTATACCCAAGAGCTGGCTAAAGATCAGTTCTCTTTTCTGTCCGAACATCTTCGTTTTTAAAAGCTGTAGGATAAATCGTCTGTAAATCTTTGAAAAGTTTATTCGGGGTTGCAATTAGGTTTATAGGACACAATGACGTCTGACGCAAATGGAAGACTTTTATCTACTGCAACCATCAAGACTTAAGCTTGTATATATACGAATATTTTTTGTGAATCTTTATACCACCGAGAAACTGTTTCCATCAAACCTGCCTAGTTTTGCTTATAAGTTGGCGTTACGCTAATTAAGCAAATTAGTACATCTTTGCGCATTATTATAATTTGGCAAATTATCAAAGTTTCCGGGAATTGGGAAACAATCAGTGACTAGGTACTTATTTCTTTGCAAACCGATAAACGTATCTGGGCATTATATTAAAAAATTAATCAAAATTCCCCAAGGTTGAAGGTTTTGTTTATATATTGGTGCATCTAAAACAGCCTTCTTTCGGTTAGTAGACCATTAACCTCTTCACTTGATTTCTGGTATATTTAGGCATTTAGGGCACTGTAATTAGGTCAAGCAAGTTTACGTTAGTTCACTCTGAGTCATGAAAACGCATAAAAACAATTATTGGTTTGAACAAAAATGAAATCACTATATGATCATTAACTGATAGACCACATTAAAATAAATATAATTTGCTACTGCGTCAATTTGTTTTGAAACAGATGAAAGATTCCTGTATGTATTGATTTTTCTGGCGTTATATATTTTAGATATACGCAATTATTTTCTTCATCGGTACCAAAATGAAGAGAAATTATTTTATTACAGGAGAGTGTATAAAGATAAATAACTATTATGAACAACGAATTGAAAATTATCTCCACGTGTCATTTTTTGCTCGTAGCACTAATTGACTGCTTTACCTTGAAAATGATTTTGTTCTTCATGTTATCAAATATGATCAATTCTGATTTTAAGGTAGTTTTATTGTATGTGTCTCAATACGTTTTTATGTTTCTTCCCAGTCAAGCACATATGGATAAAATCTGACCCATCTATACCCTAAACACTTGCCTATTTTGTGGTTGCTCTGAGAATAATAAGCACCATTTAGATTTCCAGAATAGGTTTTCAACTGTAAAAATCTACGTCAATTCTCTAGAAAATTGACTGCTTTTTTTCTTTGCATTACGAATTTTCCGACCAGATATTCAGATGATTATTGCAATTCAACGCTTATTAGCACCCATTACCACAACCGCATTCATTTCTTCCATTAGGTATTATTTCAAATTGCAAGATAATTTGCACGTAGTAAATGCAACGAATTGGATAAAAAATAATTTGTACCAGTAGCAATATGCTCATGACCTATGACGCTGACGTTATGTAATATTTGCTTAGGTATATGACCTCAGAGTCATGTAACATCTTTACAGCAGAATATATTTATTTGTGTCATTGGGCTAACGTTTAAGCTAAAAATCAAACTTGTTTTGAGTAACTTGTTTTTAGAAACCGGCGATGAGTTATTTTTGATATTTAAAAGAGATAAAAGAAAAAAGTAAGAACGTTATTCTCCACGTTTATTACTGACAGATTATTTCCTTCCTTTTGAGGACAATGGACTGAATAGGCCAGAAATGCAAATACAAAGTTAATTTTCAGAACCAAAGTTACTAAATATTAATTTTATTTTACAGTCATGTTGTAAACTTGTATTCCTTTAAAAATATTTTCCAGTTCAAATTTTTACTGGGCTGCAGAAAAGTGGTTTACGATAAAAATTTCTAGTACAAATTGCGTAATTGGTTTATTACAAAACGCTTACTATAATGATCACGTGTGCTAAAGCCGATCTAAAAAGCAGTACACGGATGGTCAAGCACATGCTCGGATTAATATGCTATAATGAGGCATCAAACCGCAGCGTTAAATTTCAACGTGGCTGTTCCATTTCTTGCCGAGTTGCTATGCTATATGATTTACATTTTTATCGCAATCTTGTTTCCAGTTTTTATGCCAAAAATGTTACTTTCTCAGTTCTATACGACTTCAAACACAATCTTATTAAAAAATCTGAATATATTTACATACCAAATGTGACAGTTGGGACTAACTATTTTTTGACTTATGATTTTTATTTGTGGTGTTTACGGATACTGATGTAATATTTCCATCGTCAAATTGTGCATAAATGTAGGTAGCTTTCATGTGTCAAATAATTCATAATTTTTATTTATGTTTTCAATTGTTTAACCATTTTATTTCTAATTCCCGATAGTTATATTATATAGAAATGGAGTATCATAAAGTACATTACAACACAAAACAAACTTTTTCAGAATATAGCTAAATCTAACCCCAGAAAATTAATTATAATAATACCCAATACCCATATTATTACTAATGTTTTACACTGTTTATAAGTAATTATAATTCATTATTTCGTTTTAATACTAGCAGCATTATATTTTCCATAATAAGTAAAATAAAGAAACAAGAAAAGAACAAGATAAAGTAAACCTTCTACACTTTCGAACTACTCCGTTTGCACGGGTGATAACCGTGCCTCAATGTCCGGAAAACTTTCTTTCATGGCCTTAAGCGCTGCCAGAGAAAAGGCCGTTGACAAAGCTTTGGACCCCAGAAATAGAGTCGAATGTACACTGCAAAATGCCGATTTTGCAAATGCACCGGTTTCAGATCTTTGAAAACTAATTAACTTTTTTGTCTGATCAAAGAAAGCCTGTTTGAGACCGCGGTCAGCAGTCAGATTGCAATAATACCCAGCTAGTAATCTTGCAGCAATAGAAATTGCTGTGTTTCCCTCAGAGCATAATCGATTCTTGCAAATCAAACTAAGTTTTTCTTTGTACATTGAGTTCGCATATTTATTTGCTTGCATTAACCTACCAATAGAAAAACATACAATGTCAATGTTTGTGTAGTTTTTTACACAAATGAGCGTACCGTTTTCTATTAAAGAATCTAGACAACTTTCGATTACATCGTAGCTACCACTGAGAAGACCGTCGTGGTTGATATTTAATTTGGTAAGCACGTACAAAATATTGCATACAACAACTGAGTCCTCCCTCCTGCTTACTTTCCAGGACTTTAATGATGACTTGTTACCTTTTAGATAGACGTCAGGTATACCATTCATGATGTCCAATTTTTTTACAAAGGAATCAGTAATTTCTAGGAGTTTAGTTCGATTGAAATCAATGCTTGAAAGAAACGCAATAATATGACTACTGCTATCTGCATCTTCAGGAGTTAATTTGAAGCTATTTATAAAATATCCCCAATTAAGCTCCTCAGACATATTTGTCAATAACAATTCTCTCACTGCATTTTTCATGCTTTCATCTACTGTAATATTAAAGGATTTTAAAAGTTCCATAATGAGTGGTGAGTCCATTACATTAGGTATAGCCTTGCAAGAATTAGAAAGGTCTTCATGTTCAGATATTTCGGCGATAAACCCCACAGAAGCTGTGCAGCTTCGTTTTAGAAAAGTCAGCCCAGCTGCTATAATCCCGTCAAAATAGGACATGTCTTGACAGGAGTTTCGAACGACTTCTATCCACGCGTAGGTTTGTGGGGTCACTTGTGCTAAAAAAGAAATTGATGCTGTTAATATAATAGGCTTTTGAAACACGATTTTAAAACAAGCAAATTTTTTACCTTTGGGCTTAGAAGTTTGTATTCCGGTGGTTTCCATTATTTTTGTCGCTTGAAAAGCAGTTTTAGTTTACCTTGTAAAGACTTATTTTTAGGTGGCTCCAGATAAGACAAGAAAACGAATTTACTGGACATGCTTCAGTTTTATACTAAGCAGTCTTTTATAGTGTGCTATACACTTATGTTTCCTTGCGCCAGATTAGTTTTACTTTATGAAACTGTGCATGCAATTTGTAAACTTGTTAGTTCAAGGTTGCTAAATTACTTTCAGATTTTTTATGTTGCATTTTTACATTCCTACGTGCTATAATTTTCTCATGGCAATTTTCATAAAAAAATTCATTCCATAAAAATGTGGTTAATGCGTTTGTAAATGATACATATTTAACTGTTCTTACGCCATTCATGGAACAAGTTTGTTTGATTTGAATAATAATAAATTTGTATGCAAAATCAAGAAACATTTATGCATGCATGCAATGGTTACTACAAGAAAAAGTGAGATTTTATTTTAAATAGGCAAAACGTTAATTACAGTTGAAAATATATAGAAAGTACATAGTGTACAAACAATAGCAAACTAAAGTAAAGTAATACCAATTGCTGTATTCTTGAATATAATTTTACAAACAATTTCACTGTTGGAGTTTAGAATATATATTTTAAACATATAGTAGAATTTATACTTTCAACTACCAGATGAATTATGAAAATATAATAATGTGTCCGAATTAAAAATAAAGCAAACAGAATCTTTTGCCTTAAAAGTTCAATTTCCTCTACGTTGCAAATTAACTTGTTGCAAACGTGGTACTAACAACGTGCCAATAGAAAAGCAAAAGTCATTACCAGGATCACGAGGTGGTAAAATTTCAAACTTTTGCAAAATTTGTGCCAAAATCAAAATAGTTATTTTACTACTAAGTGCTGACCCTAAGCAAAAACGTGTTCCAAAACCAAATGCACAAAATTCTCGTGGTTGAAAATAGTCTCCGTTTTCATTAAGAAATCGTGCGGGATCAAATGTGTCGGGGTTTTTAAACAACCCTTCGTTGTGCATGACGGCGTGCAAATTTGCCAATATTATCGTTGATTTTGGTATATTGTATATTCTATTCCCTTCTATCCCTATCCCTTCTATTGTATCATCCCTTAAAGAACAATGCGGCATACCAAGTGGGGCATGTGCTCTAAGTCGAATTGATTCGGTTATCACCGCACGAAGGTAGTTAAGCCTGCAAAATATACAACACAAAGTTTTTATGCATGCAAAATTTTGAACAATGTTAACGTTTGCTTACATTGAACACTTTTTCAAGTCAATTTCACCATCTCCAAAAATCTGCAGAATTTCTATGGCGGCTATGATTTGGACATTTTGATAAATAGACAAGAAATGCAGGGTCCAAAGAATTGTATTTGACACGGTTGTTGTGCTAGCATAAATTAGGTCTTTTAATGCAACGAGCAAGTTTTTTCCTAATAAAAAAAATCCCTCGAAGTTTAAATGCAAATATAATAGAAAAATTTAAATTAAAGATATACAAATCAATAGTTACCTCCTTCTGCTTTGTAAAATGAACTGGTTTCATCTGTGGTTTCCTGTATTTTTTCTAAAAATGCATGGATGAAATCTCTTTCTGAGGCTCCTTCTTCTAAATCCCGCACATGCCGTTCTAGAACCCTGGTTAAGTATTCCTGAAGTTCCGAATTTGGCTGATGGGAAGGTGTTGCTAAATTCAACACGCGCTTGATATTACGTATCGTGGGAAAAAAACGAAGCCATCGTGGCTCGCCGCTTGGCGCAACCATATTACGAATATGGTTGTGCAGGTCATGATCCAAGCGAATCCGCTCACTCGCTAAGATCCTCCACATTACATTAAACACGGTAGAAAATATGTTATCACCACTAAGCTGGCTATTGCTAGACAAAAGTAGAAAACTGGATTCTTCAATAATTATTGATTCTAATTCTGGTCCTCTAATAAATCGAAGAAAAAATTTCAGAGCAAAGGTGCGTTGCTCCAACCAGGCTTGACCTTGGCTAAAACCAATTCCTCGGTTTGTTCCTTGATTTCTTTTCTGAGTTATATGTTCAAAATTAGGTCTCCCTGCAAAGTTCCTTTTTGTAAAAGCTGTTCTAATTGCCTTAAAGCTGTTTAATACGATAACGCTGCAATAAGTAAACCAAACAAAGTTGCATTAAGTGTTTGTATTCTTAATTTAGCTTTTAATTGTTTATCCTGCCACCCTAGCAGAACAAAGTTAAAAATAACTTACCGCATTTCGCCCTGTTGCAAGAAGATTATATCACTGTTGTACTTCTTACTGTATTCTACATAATGTAGATGTTTAAAAGATGAAAAAGTGGTCCATAGTGACCAAAAAAAGTTAGGCCCTGGGGGTAGGTGATAACGGCGCTTTTTAAATAAACGTTTTAAAACAAAAATTACTCCTACAATAAGGTAGAGACCAACCGTTATGGAATTCATTTTTTTTCAGACGTATTTTTAACGAAAAATTATCGTTTTAAGTTGCTACTAGTTTGGTTAAAGCTTAAAGTTTTGTTTTACAATGGTAGAACGCTAAAGTTTTCTTTGGATTTATATACTTGGGAACAACATTTGTAAATAATTTCTAATAATCCGGAAATAAATGTGGCCATAATTCTTACTTTTTTGCAGAAGTGATTTATTTTTAAAGTAGCATACTAAAGCATTCATTACTTCTATCTGACCAGTGTTTACATTGATAATTTTTATAGCATTGTTACTAGAAATATTTTACATATTAGTATAAGTGCATTTCAAAATATTACCCAAGGTTGCCATAAAAGCTTTACAAAATGCAGCCCTGCTTTGTCATTAATAACGGTTTTCTTGTTATGGTCGTTTTTGACCTGGGATAATATGTTTTGTGTGAATGCGCTTGAAGGTACCTAAATCGTCTTGCAAGCGCTGTGTAATAAACAGTTCTTATAAACGAATGTAGAAAGTAGCAGAAAAAGAAACGCATCAGCGATAATTTTATTCTATGTCACGTATTTCATTATTAGTTCGCTGCTTCGGTAGAGGAGCCTATTGAATTGTAGTGTATCCGTTTGTATGTGTGCTTATCTATTTTGTGTTTTGCACTAGCAAAATAGACTTTAAGCCCTCAAAAATAGTCAGCAAAATTAGGCTACTTATTACACCGTTTATCTCCGCATATTGGCTCCCATTATCTTCTATCAATTCAAATGTTATATTGATATTGTCATCTTCAGCAGCGATCAGTAATATGTTTTACGACTAATTAATTTGTAATTACATAGAACAAACTGCATCCAGAATATTAGCTATATATAAAAAAGGGATAAAATGTGGCTACAAATTTTGACACTTATGTAGCTTTAGGATTTTCAGAGACAGACATACAAACAACTTACATACCTTCAGAGCTTCATGCATCTTCAAGTCAGTATTCATATGGTTGTAGTGCATTAGCACTGATACATATTATAATGTTGATACTAACCATCAGAATATTTTGATGAAAATATTTGTGGCTTTCCTTGTGTTTGTATATGAATGTTGCTGCTGTAAGTGCAAAAAGGTTGTATGCATGCAATAGCATAGAATTTACAGGAAGGGCAACATCGTAAAGTAAATAGCTTATAATGTGCATTTATCTGCACGTGTCACCTAGCCTCCTTGAAATTCGGGAAGTCCTTGAAATAATTTTCTTAGTTTCCCTATAAGTAATCCTAATGGGAATTTTGCAAGTTGTTCTGTGTATTTAGATTTTATATAGCGGGAATAATGGAATCGTCAAAACTTTCGCATTTCTGGTGATCATGGTATTGGAATACAATTATACAATTGCAGAGGTTTCCTATCTATGTACCAACACTTAGGAAATGAATTTCTATACATTAAAATGTACACCATATTCATGCAAAAAAGATAACTATAATAATAATGGACTTATATTTACGCAAAATGCAGGCAAAACAGTTTTAATTATAATTGCTGACGGAAAAAATTTAGTTTCTGGTGTCCAAAATTGCCAAATAGATAACAATAAAAAGCTGAGGCAATAATCATTGGGAAAATAAAAATCCAAATGCTTTCACAATACTAAAATTTGACATTGAAGTCTTCTGAAGTCTCTGACGTACGTTTTTGTTTGACTAAAAATAATAATTGCTTTTTAAACTTAGCATGACAGAGTTCTATGGACCTGTGGTTAGTTGATCATTGCCGCAATGTTGCGTTTAGCATGACATAAAAAATTTCATTAACAATACTGGTAACGTATAACACATATTGCTACTCTGATTGACATATATACCTATTGAATGCACGAAGCCTAAATATTTGTTCTTAATTATCAACGTAATCGTTACCGGTTTCTTTCAGAAACATGAGATATACTCCTCTGAGCAGATAAATTGAGCGTGAAATGTCATATAAAACAAAATGAAATCAAGATAATTTTCAAGGGTTGACTGAACGCTAAGGAATTTTCCCAAAAATTGGCAACTTGACAAAATTCCAGAACGAGCATATCAACCTATGAGACTGTACAAGCCTATATTTTGCTAGGGATTTTTTGACATTTTATATTTTAGATAATATAAAAACCAATTAATCAATTAGCAACGGTACTAAGAAAAATTCATGTGCCAAGAAAAATGTCTACCTATGTAACAAAAATAAAATAATGTTTAAAACATTTTTTGAGTGGTGACATTATTGGTGACAACATGACAAATTGTTATGACCAAAATGCTCTCTTATTATTATCAAATATATATCTTTATCAGTTTTTGCGTTGACTTTTTTAATCATTTCATGATTTATAAATTTAGAGGTCTTTGGCATCTTTTAGTTAGATTGTAATAATTGGGCATACATGTTGCCTAATTTTAAATAACTGAATTGTTGCTGAGTTCTTAAGATTTATGCAATTATTTTATAACGATGGTTTTTATAAACAAATCAAGCTGAAACGTGATGAACTCTAGAACAGATTTGCTAACATTGTTACGTGCGTCGTGCGTTAAGTGCATGAGTTTTTTGTGAAAAACAATTTATTCATTATTTTCTTCCTCTTAGATCTTAAAGTCTTCAGCTTGTTTGGAATTTCTTAACTTGCAAGTTCTTGATATGAACTTGCTTGCGGTTTGGCTTTGGATAGATAATTATGCGCAAATCGACCAAAACGACCAACTTTTATCTCTGCTGGTTTTAACCTTTGTATGGGATTCATAGTTTCAATACATAAGTCTGAATCATAGGAAGCATGCATACTCATGACCACAGGAAAAAAACTCAAATAATTAAGGTTTTTAATGGGCATACCTACTATATACCAACTATATAAAATTTACAACTTAAGCCAATTTTTTTTCAAGATTGGTAATTCTTGTTGGCATTATAAGCAATGTATGTACATTTTAATATGTAAAAGCTAGCCTATAACCTTCAGCATTATACGGTGCGTGCTATTAATGCATCGATTTATGTTGCCACAAGTTTGCTTGCTGATCAATGTTTTACGGACAAACCTAATTATTAAATCAACAGGTCATTTATCAAATATATTATACTAATGAAAACAATTTTTACTTACAATGCATTTATTTGGATTGCAAAAAGATCCGGTTTGTCTAAATTTGCAAACAGAGACAATCTTGGCTTGTTTTCCTCATCCACATTTCTTTTCTCACAGTCATTTATTATTTACTGTTTCACATTTGCGATTAACCACATTTAAGCACTAATAAAAATAACACAGCTTTTACGGATTTAGTTTGCGCGTTGTTTTAACATAAATGTTAAGATTGGTTCACTTTAACTTTTAGAGGTAGCACATGTAATACGTAATCACAGGTATAAAGCTAAACCATTATAAACTGAAAGCACAAGAAATATTTTGTTTTTAATTTTCAACTGGTATTCTCTGATCTTCGTATCAAAGAAAATACATTTTCAATGCAAAATATGCAATCAAGCTTTACGAAAAGATGATCTAAGGTATATTATTCTTGTCCAAATGAAGCATTGCTAATGTGAATTCTGAATCAATTTGAAAAGTCAGTTAATTTATAACGTATAATAAATATAAATATTTCTACGAAAGCTGTTAATATATTAGGTTTTCTATGGCAATCATCTTTCGTAATATTATTATGTTATTATGTTCTTCTAGAGTATTTTGATAAATTCTGGGTGGGATAAAACAGAAACACATTGGATACTGTAAGAATGAAAAGGTTATTTTAACACAGGTTTCCTACACGAAAATTTCACCAATACAAATAAACTTCTTTGATTTTTAACCTAAGTACCAGAACCGACAAAAGTGCACGAATGAAATTTTTTGCGTTGCTAAAGAAATTTGGAAAGATATAATTTTGTTTTTGGCAAAAAAGCTTGATTTTCATCGTTTGTTAGCTTACAATCGTTCCATTATAACAATTTTGTGATAATTTTTATTTTGTGCTGACTGGAATATTATTCACAGACGCAGAAAGCTTGACAACTAAAGACGTGTTATGTATCGATTTTTACTCACAAAACAAATAATGTTGTCGTAGCAGCTAGCATGTTTGTGGTAGTATTTGTACTCCGGTCGTCCGGCCGTCGCAATAAAACTTCAGAACAGCTCTTTAAAATGACATTTTTTTGCAAATGGCAGTTTGGCTGCGAGAGGTAAATGTAGTTAGTGTATGTCAAATTTTACTTCGTTTAAGGACTACATTAGCAAACTGTATTGTGCCACAGACCATTTATCAAATTTTGACCTGGTCACCACCAGCGGCTCGCTGGATTAAAGAGTCGAATTTATCCAACCTGAACTTGGTCCCTTACAATCAAAACCGTAGTTAGAAATGAACCATACTGTTGGACACATGATTATTTATTTGATTTCACTAAAACTAATGACTCCGTTTGTCTCTAACTTTAAAGCTGTCACCGGTTCACATATTTTTTAAATAACTTAATAGTTAATTAGCAAAATGCATTATATTTTATTTAAAATTTAACGTTTTTTCAGTTTCATAATATTTTTGAATGAATGGACACTTGCTAATAACTAGAACTTTGTACAATTAAAGCAAAATTGGAAACCCCCTTTATAATTAATTGAAAGTGCGATTAAATATCTTTTTCGTTAAATTCGTTTGTATCATAACTAAAAATAGGAAACGTTGAGTTTGAATGGACTCCAAAAAGTCACCAATTAAACAGAAGTTGAATTAGGCCCTTGAATTGAGGCCAAACTGATGGTTTTTTAGAAATGTTCTAAGTTTCCGAACAAAAACAAGTATCATTTAGTGTCAAATTTACATTTGGATTTTAAAGAAACACAACGCGTTTACGACGTGCTTGGAGGATACCTCAACAAAAACTGAGGCCAGTAGAAATTTTCTGCGATTTGGTTTTTGCTTCTCACGATTCATCAGTCTTGTGTGCTTACTGCTTGGTATTCAAATTTACTAGAGTTTGTTGCGGCGTCGATATTGCTTTTTGCTTCAGCATACTGGCCATGCTTTACTACCTTATGGCCCCAATGGTATACATTATTTCGTAATACCTCGTATGAAAGTTTTTTTTGAATACAAAAGACCCTAACAGTAACAATTTTGTAGCGTATACCCAAATTCCCCCGACTTTTACGATAGTACGATTCTACCTAAATTTCATCATTTCAATTAAAGGTTTGACATTTTTACCCAACAATGTTTTTATCCAAATGCATCAAAACAAGAACCGGAGCATTTTTGCTCATTGATAATAGTACCCGTCTTAACTGCATTAAACACTGCTATTCCCTACAAAATTAAAACTCAAAAACATTTTAGAAGTTTAGCGCATGCAAAATCCTGGATGCTAGAGAGTTAGAATAGTATTTGGAAATCGAAGCATTTATGTAACCTTTGTGACTTACTATAATGCTAGAGCAAAATACATTAAAAAATCTGTGTTGATAACATACAAGTCTTTAAATCGTTAAATCGTCATAAAATCTATGAACTAAAAACGGTTAGTGAGAGAAACTGAGAAGCTTTGTTTCGAAAGCGTCCAGCCATCCCAAAAATAGACACCTAAGTATCAGTGTGTTTTGATGATGAGAGCTTCTAATAAGTTCTTATTTTTTACACTAAGTATTTTCAAAAATGGTTTTCCCATAAACGTGTAAATGTTTTGGGGTTTATTGGTGTTCGTTCAAGTCGTGTAAGTACACCGGTGTTTTATTACAAAACGGAGACATACTACCAGTACAGCTCTTGCTAACACCAGAAAAACGAGAATGAGAATTACGATTTCCCTGACAAACATAACAGGCACTGTCATGAAAAATTTATACAAACGTTGATTTAAAGAAACAAGGTACCAAAACATCAGATTTTTATTTAGCTATCAATTATCATCAATCTTGTCACCAGTCTTTCATGTGGGCATACATTTTTAATAAATTAAATCCCACCTCTATTGCCAAACACATAATAAAATTACTTTAATAAAACACAATGCATATGGACACAAACATTCTAAAAATATAAACAAAGCAAATCCTGGTGATGGCGTTTGAAAAAAATCGGAGTAAAATATCATGCTTTTGTAACGCATCTCATTAAATGGAAATCCATAAAATAATCAGCGTGAGAAATGGAAAGGATAAACGAATACACGTAAAAAATTTCTATCATAATTGTATGCCTCAAAACCAAGTAATAACTTTTATTCAGATTATCTTGCCAGTTTACAAAATACATGAGAAATTACGTTCAATAATCGCAGTTGAAGAAAACCGCAGTCATTACAAATTCTGGGATTTTACCAACTATAGCACTATAATCGTTTAGTTTTTGAACAGTATTCAATCAATTATTGGAGTAACACGAAATCACAACAAAATGTTATGAACACAAAAAAATATTTTCAAGGAATTTTATCTCCA
This sequence comes from Entomobrya proxima, assembly GCA_029691765.1. Classification (NCBI taxonomy): domain Eukaryota; kingdom Metazoa; phylum Arthropoda; class Collembola; order Entomobryomorpha; family Entomobryidae; genus Entomobrya; species Entomobrya proxima. The sequence goes on along the minus strand of CM056171.1, from coordinate 59,011,729 downwards.
CGTGTAAAAAATTAAGTGGTAACAATCCCCTCTACTTCTTTCAAAGCTCTCTATTGCAAAATATAAGGAATTACTACAATTTTGGTAACACGTCATTAAAACTATAGGGCTTGCTACATTCCTAAACTATTATAGGCCCGGCTCTCATTTTCATAACTATGCACAGCAACTATGCACATTCGCAGCAGCACCAACTCTCCGGCTACAACAAAGAATGCTACAAAATTATGACATTAAACAATACAATTTTTCTGTGTAACTTTTTATATATATAAATAGGGCTTGCTTCTTAGGTCACAACTATTTGTCTATACCTAAAGTTTGCCTGTATTTTATAATGATGTCATGATGCATGCTGACACTGAATCATTTAGCAGTTCTTCACATTTCTAAATTCGCTAAGAAGTTAGTACGCAAGTAAATCCAGAATGTGAATCAAGCTCCAGATAACTAAAGAAGCTTATATCTACTTACGTAGGCAAAATGTGCAATTTTTTGCAAAAGACAAACAACTACATTAACAAAGGTTTATTTTTAGTTTTGACCAAGTGCTGATGTAAAAAATAGCGCATTTTTCAGAAATCTAATCATGAAGAAGGTTATGTTAATGTTATGTTAAATACAATTTTAACGATGGTTTGAAAACTCTGGAAGCCTTAATTAATTATTTTGGAAAATTAGGCAAGTACAGCGGCGTTTCCAGTAAACCGTAAGACCTTAGCCATGGCTACTAAGGCAAAAGAGATTGCTGATAAGAAGAAAAATTACGGTACATTAAGAGCAACTTATAAGGTTAAATAATGAAGTTTTATTACATCGGTGTGTTAAATATTGCTTTATTTATTTCAGAGACGGTAAACGTTTGTAACACAAGAACTGTAGAATTGCCGTCCACAAACAACGTTGGAAAGGAGGAGAACAAGTTGTTGTTTATGCTGGCTCTAGGGCTGATTCCCAAAACGGGTTAGAGCAAAATTTAAATTGTGTTCTAATTTATATAGGCATTCAAGCTTTAAGAATTCCAAGAAAGCAATAAGGTATTTATGTGCTAATATTGTTTAAACTACTTAAAGATAAGAAGCCTTCTCACTCAAGCTTGTCTGTCAAGCTGGACAAATTGGATCACTCTTTAACTGCAGAGTGTACGGCTGCTACCAAAAAACGAATTAATAAACTGATAAGGCAGCGAAAGGCTAAGAAAGTAATTAACTCATCCCAAAAGCGCTATGAATCTCGTTTAACCAGAGCCAACGCCACTTCAGTTGTTACCAGAAGTAAGGGACCGCCGAGTGTCTGCTGAGAATGAGAATGCCTTGACTAGCCAGAATGCATAATTGTTAAGCTGGCTTCATCGCAGAGTGACAGTGAATAGGAAATTTTATTGTGCTTAGCCTAAAAAAATCCTGTCGTTAAATTTGTTGTTTACTTTAAGTACATTTTTATTAACTAATGGATTGATAGTTATAAATTGATTAATAGAATAATTAATGATTTACAAACGTTTACCAACTTTACTCAATATTATGTGTGATGTGATTTTTTTACTACCAACGTTTTTTGTGTAGTTGCATCAATTTACTACATTTATCATTAAAAACAACAAAACAAGTATTTGTATTAAGATTTTTATTTTAACATACAGGCGAATATTGCACATATATTAAAAATGTATAAAAATGTTAAAGTCGTTTTAAAGCACACAAATGAAAGAGCAAAATTCTCGCTCGCCCTACAAAAGAATGATCAGCATAAATGTCATTTCTATAAAAAAAATTTTTGACATCCACATCATGATCAAATTCTATGAGCATAACATTTATTTGGTGCTTTTGAACGTTTATAAACTGATGTCGTTTCATTCTATAAAAGCTAATGACCTTGTGAAACGGAACGTGTATCACTACGAAAGGTCTAATTTAAAAAGGGCAATTCTTGGAAGCATTGTTTAAAAAACTTCATCCTAAATTATTGTCTCCTTTACTGCTTGTCATAAACGGAAACCTATTTAGCCATCAACATAATAAATCAGAAGGATTGAAGAATAAATGCAAATTTCATAATAGCTTGCTTCAAAATCAAAAATTCTTTAGATTATCTTGCTGGTTTATACGAAATATAAAAATTACATTTTTTTCGTCTAGCATAAGTAAACCACAACCATTAGATGCACTAAAATTATACCAATTTAAAATCGTTTATCTGTTGAAGAGTAAACCGAAAAGTGTAGAATGAATACGTTGGCGTACCACTAAATGACAAGAAAACAATATGCAGACAATGTTAATTACAACGTGTAATGATAGTGGTTAACTTTCTTGGCCCCTAAAGTTCATTATTGTACGTAACAAGAAATAAATGTGTAATTTTGGTTGCATGTTACAAAAACAGGAATGAATATACAAAGATTCTATTCAAAATGCTACGTTCACCAGCTCAATAATTTACATAATTTCACCTGGCAAATATATTATCTTGGTGCATCAATACTCTGGATACAAAAAACAAGCTACAACATTATGAACTATAACTATGTATACCAAATTTTTATTGCAACTTGTTCGGGTCAATAGGACTTCCTTTCCAGGTGGGAATTGCTTTTGGACATTTTCTTATGCACTTTACTTGCAAATATTTTCATAATGACGAATGAACACACTGTCTTTATCCATTTAGTCTCTCTGATCCCCAAATGTGTTGCGCTAGCATTAAGAATTTGAGCACGTAAATTATGGGTTGGCTAACCAAAAGTAATCGTGCAACCATGCAAATTATGCAAGCTAAATTTGCATGCACTTTTTTGCGCAAGACCAAGATCTGTCAATTTTAAGAACAAACAACTGCTTTAGTATTAACAAGGTGGTATTTTGTTTGCATGTTTATTTAAATAACAATATTAAAAGGGCTTAATGTGAGTATTATGTAAATTCTGATATAAACCATAAAGCATAGTTTAAAGTAGTTGACAAATATTTTTCGTGTCACGTACAAAAAATGTGCATAAAAATATAGTGAATAATTTTGTTGGCTTGTTATTCCTGGTTGGGGTAAATAAACGTTTGATGCACACCAAGCTAGTGTATCTGTGTAACCTATTATAAGATTTTACAAATATTTACTAAACATACATCTGTTGTTGGTATAATCTACAAGACATGACATAAGTTGTCTTTCAAACTTGCATAAAATGTTTGAAGCGATTTGCGTATTTCGTAAACAATTTTTGGGTGCAATATATTTTTAAAACCGCAAATGGGGTAGGAAAAGTGTTTCTGAGCAATTACCACTCGAACGTGCACTTCTAAAACAACATTTACAACTACAACCAGTCAAGAAAAACTGGGGTTAGAGCACTCAAAAGAGTGTGACCTTGAGCCAATGCTGAATTTTTTGTGCGTTTTAAAATCGTATGTGTGAATACAGAGGAAGAAAAATATTATAACATTATTATAGCCTTTTTGAGAGTTTGATTCATCATATAAATTTATTTTATTAAGCTCTTTTGTGTACCACAACAGGTACAATAAGAGTTTGCAATAACCATTGTGTGTCTATGTTTTTTATTTGCCTTTACAAATATTTGCAAGAAATATGAATTTAATCCTTGTTGTTGACATATTGTATTATTGTGGTTATATATTTACTCAAAAAATTGTACAATCTCAAACAATGATTGGAGCAGTTTTTCTTCAAACTCGACTAAAATGCTTGGTGCATTTTGTGTAGTTCGTAAGCATATTTTGTTTCAATTTGAGCCGGGCAAACCGCAAATTGGGTAGGTTAACTGGTTTTGTGCTATTACCCACTCACTCAAATGTCGTATATTCGCACTTCTGAAACAACATACTCTACAACTCTAGCAACCATCTAACAAAACTGGAGTTCAAGCAACTAACAGAGTATGACCTTGAAGACAGAATGCTGAAGCTTCTTTGTTAAAAACTTGCCTGTGAATTCAGAGAACGTGAAATATTATAAATATATCATAACTTCAAATCGTGTTTCATTGGTCATATAATATAAAAAATTTGTTGTGTAATACAACAAATGCAATGCGAGCATGTATCATTGTTTTTGCTTTGTCCTCCCAAATACGGAAGTGACAAAGGTCAGAAAACATTTAAATGAACGCATGGACCAGATTTTGTGCCTGGAAAATAAACTTTGGTGCACACTGCATTCATAGACATAAACCAAAGTATATTACGTAGAATCTCCATGGGTTCTAAAATTATATTCCATCTGGTATAAGCAGAAAGACCAGGAGGCATTCCGAATTTTATAAAGAATGATGAATGAATGAAATTTAGCTTTCTAGGTGATGCTATTTTTTAGAATTTATTATACATATAAGTCATTTCTCAAATCTTCGGACATTCGCAGATTTAATGGCTCAAGAGTGAATCGGAAAAACTTATTATTGTAGCCTGGTAGATTATAAATGTTCAAATTACTTTGATCAAGATCCATGCGGCGGAATCATGAGAAATAATTGACCGCTTTGCTTTTAACACGTAAAGCGTACTCGTAACCACATAATAGCTTTCACCCATTTAGATATCCAGTTACAAAAAAATTCCACTAAAATGCTAGTATTGTAACCGCTTCATGAGAATGTTTTATTTTTCGGGATTTCAGTTGCGGGATTAATGCGTTTTTTTCAACAATTAGTTGTGTGCGTCACACTTTCTCAACTTTAAAAAAAATATTACATAGTGGAAAAACTTGTAGTGTACAATAAAAAATGTAAGCTGGTAGTTAAATTGAACTCAGGATTTTTATGTAAGCCGTGGAATTTGGTGAATATAGGACAGCAACCGCAAGTGGTAAATGCGAAAGTGTACATGTAATCCGAAATAATTATATAGCCATGCAGCTTATTCAAATATCTGCAATTGAGTAACTCCATGGGTTATATGTAAGGCCTGAAATCGAATTTTTAAAATTGAAATTTCGACTGCATATTCTGATTGCTTAGCAAAAATGGTATAAACAACGTGCCTTTTGTTTTTTCTGAAAACGCAAAATAGCCAAGTTATACAGCCGTCAACCATTTTGAGATAGGTCCAATGGGCAAGTCCTAACTCGGCCATGAGTCAACCAAATGTGGTGAAATTTCGCATGAACAATCTCCAATAGACTGTGGTTAATGACCCCCCTTTAGATTTTGAAAATTTCAATTTTTTGAAATTTTAGAAATTTTACAAAAACATGGCCTCCTAGGGCTTGGACCTGGGGCACCCAACATGAAAGCTGAAATTTTTGTAAAATTTGTAAAATTTCTAAAAATTCGAAAAATTGAAATTTTCAAAATCCAAAAGGGGGTCATTACGCACAGTCTATTGGAGATTGTTCATGCGAAATTTCACCAAATTTAGTCGACCCATGGCTGAGTTAGGACTTGCCCATTGGACCCATCTCAAAATGGTTGATGGCTGAATAACTTGGCTATTTTGCGTTTTCAGAAAAAACGAAAGGCACATTGTTTATACCATTTTTGCTAAGCAATCAGAATATGCAGTCGAAATTTCAAATTAAAAAAATCGATTTCAGGCCTTACATATAACCCGTGGAGTTACTCAATTACTTGTTTCACATTACAAAAACCGGTGACATTCCAGCAATCTGCGGTATCCAATTCTGGTGTAATTAAAACACTTTGGTTTAAAGCAATTAAAATCTTATAATACTCTGATTCTTTTGACTACCCAATTTGAAATATGAAGATGTAAAACATGTTTATAATGTTTACATGACGCATGACATTCTTCTAATACAATTGCTTTTTACTGTGCAAATATTATTCCAATAGTCTATATTGTATTATTTTTTATATTGTTTGAATATGGCAACATCCATGCCAATTACAATTGACATGCTAACAAGAGTCGCTTGTAGGTTCAGTAATAACACGTTTTGTTATTACAGCGGAGCAATTATAACTTTTTGCGCTTGGCAATTGTCATCCATAATTAGTACTAAAACACGCCCCACCAACTAAAACGGGGAAGTGAAAGCAAAGAAACCGCGCAGTGAACAATAAAAGAGGCACATAACAAAACATACTTGTATGAAAGGAAAACACAGCTTGTGATTATGGAAATATTGTGATTATGTTTCATCACTCCTGCTTCTGCTATGCAGTATACTATATTTAAATAAGTGTACATTTTCTGGTTTTAATAAAAGTAATAAAATATATAATATTGTAGTTTTTTACGGAACTTTAAATTAAATTTCGCCAGTAAGGCATTGCATAAAAGTGCATTAATTCAAATATTACACCAACTTTTTTTGACAACGCCACGTGTGATGGGTCATATTGTCATTGATTAACTACTGAATTAAATAGAAGAAGGTTATGCGTTGTGCAAAGGAAGAGTAATTATTCCACCTAAAGCAAAGTCATGTATTACGCAAGTACACAGATTAACCTTGCACGAATATGAACTTGCACATGCCATCCAAATTATGACTACTGAATCAAGGATTTTCACGCTTCCTGTTTTAAATATTGTAATCAATGTTCCTATACAAATAGGCAAATTTGTAGTGATTACTATGGCTTGTGTAGTATGCATGCAAAATCATACGTTAGACCGACTTTGAAATTCATTTTTACTGACAATAAAACTGTTGAAATAAAAGTATTTCTACAAGTTGCTGTTGTTGTGCTGTTTTCTGCTTTAATATTATAAAACCTTGAGGTAATGAGTTTTGAAAACTATTCTCCATTACTATTTTTTAAAATGGGAAAAGAAGGTAATATTCATGCCATGTTAAAGTTAACACGAAGTAGCAAGACACGTAATAACAATGTAGAAAAATATTACTATTTGTTTAAAACGCCTACAAACTTTTCATTTTCTGTTCTCTGTACAATTTATTAGTGGAAAGAGCTAACCGACTAACCACAACATTGGCTTGTAAATGTTTGGAGAGGAACGCTTGCTCAAAACTCTGCATCCAAATTGCAACAAATGCCAAGGATACGTTGGTACGGAAACATACGGAGAAGGTTTTGAAAAATACGGGGAAGTTGTTGGTGGATATATCATTAAATCTCCCGTCATGGGCAAGATCATCATGTTTGAAATCATGGAAGATAAATTATTTGCTGCCAGCAAAAAATGTACATTAGAAAGCAAACTATATATTTTACAATTTTGTTTAAAATTAAAACGAACACGTTGACATGCGGTTAATTTGCAATTTGCCTAAGAAAACTCTCTGAACTCACTCTCTTTTTAAAAAAGAGTAAATTTTAATTTTTTTTTATAATATTCATCGTTTCAAGTTTTTTTTTTCGCTTCAATCATCAACAACGTAAAGAGTGATCATGATAACTTAAATGAAATATTATTCAAAAACACAATGGTCATGCATAATATCTACAAATTTTACTTTTGTAATACAAAATTATTACGGGAGATATATTGCATAGCAGCAGTATGATACATGTTATGAAAATCAAGGTTATCGACAAGCTAAATATATATAATTTTGTAGACTGTAACTTTTGCTGAATACATGCATGCTTATTTGACATTCCATGCACCATGCGGAAGAAAAAATATTATGAATATTATACTGGTTTAGCAATGATATAATTGTTGGTTTAGCCACAGCTGCAACCTTTATGGAGCCAACAAACTACCAAATAATAATTTGCAAACATTATGTTTGAGGTAATATGCAGATGCAACAATCAATCGTAAACACAGAGACGTCAATGTGTGTATTTTTGTTTGCATAAACATTTACTAAAGTAAAATTCTATTACAGAAACACGTTTATATATCTAAATAAATTTGGAGAATCAAATCAAATGGATTCGCAATTAAAGTCTTAAAAATTATACAAATACACGATTAATTTAAATCATGACGATGATACCTCGTTACATAAAATGGAAAATATAAGATAAACCAAGTTGCTCAACAAAATTATACGTTGCTAGTTCCACGAGCGATTTTTGCAAATTTTCCACGTACGGGTTTAGCAGTTTTCTTAGACGGCATTCCCTGCAGCCCTGGTCCAGCAGTTTCTGCTGACTTTTTGCGTTCAGTACCAGCAGCCTTGTTGTATATATTTCGTTGCGCACGTCCACCGTTTTTCTCAACAGACTTTCCACTTGCACTTCTTGTAGTCATCCTGCAAATTTTTTCATGAGCAGTTTTCCTAGTTTTCTTTACGGATTGTCCACGTTCACCTCCATTTATAGGTTTCTTTGAGTTATTTGTCGCACCAGCAGAGTTGGACTTTTTAGCTATCTCCATCTGACAAATTTGAATGTTTATTCACACAAGAATTTAAGCCTGTGTATACAGTAACAAAATAATGGTTCTGAATATTACACCATTTTCGTACCTTTCCGTCCGTCATGCGGGTTTGATTGCGTGGTCTTAGCTCAAGCACAAATTTCTAAAAAATAGTACAGATAATTTTGTTATGTAGTCAGTTTATTTATAATAATGCATAGAACAAACATAATGTGTGAGCCTACGCATAGATTATTTAATACATTGCAAGTTACCTTTGTAATGCCGTCCAATTCACCTTCACTTTCTTGTGCGTGTCCATTCTCAGCAACTTTCCTTTCTTGTAAAATTTTTATAATAAATTCTTTTATGTTAGTTAGGGCTGCATCAGGAAGCTCGGGGAGTCTACCTATTATGGTTTTAGTCGAAAGGGAAACCATGGTCTGGGGCTGGTTTTTTTGGGGGGGATTGCTCCTGCGTTTCTTTGTGCCTTTTTTTGATTGGAGTTTTATTCCTTCGAAGTGTAGATTAGCCAATTCTATGTGGGCTAGATCTGGCTTTTGAAATTTGGGACCGAAGATTTTTGTGGGCGGAGGAAGAGTCAACTCTGATGGCTCCTCGATAAATTTAGTACAGGAGTGTCCTCTGGGGTTGGTAAACCCAGTTCTATTTCTTAATTTTTTTACTTCGTTTTCCGTGTTGATACCCTTGCTCTGCTGTCCCAGCATTATCTGCGGTATTGTCAGTAGCCACCTCCTGTTGATTACAAATTTTAAAAAACATTAAACCGAAAAGTAATATACAAGTTATTACACTAAGATTTATCACACCAAAACGTATTAAAAATATTTTGAACACAGAAAAACGTACTTTAGAAACCTACTATAACCCTTTTTTGATTATCAATCTAGAACTTTTACTGGTTGTTTTTTGGTGTAAATACAACAACTTCCTGTGCCAGAGTGAGCAACACATCCGTATTGGGTTTGTTCCGCGCACATTGAATCCATAGGAATTTTTTTCTCAAGCTGTTATATAATCTACAAGGTTGGTACTAGAGAGAAACTCTATTTTTCTACGTGGTTTTTTCTGTTCAAGCAAGCTTCAAAAGGGATTTTTTTTATATAATTGGTTTGTGGCTTGTTGTTGACCCATGTTTTTTATTGCTTGGCTTGTACGTTGCATCATTTTTTTGTCGAATTCATCAAGTAAAATTCTCTTGAGGCTGGTGCAATGGCTGAATGTTAGTAGGAATGCATACCGTTGACCTATGTACGAGTTTTTTTAATTTAGCGAGTAAAAGATGGGGATAACCAAATGAATTTTTTCTAAAATCTCAAATATGCTTTGTAGAATTGGAGGTGATTTAAATATTTTAACAACAAAACTTCTACAAATTGAGTAATAGCTTATTAAAGAAAATACATTTTCCAAATTTAATAAAACACGGGATTTTAGACAAAAATCAAGCAATATGCAGCATAAATCAGCATCAGCATAAATCAATAATCAGCATGAATATCATCTCATTCGTTTTACTTTATTAGTCTAAAAACCAAGCCACCAAACAAAATCAGGCTCAACAAGAATTACAAGAGAATTTTCAGACACAATTAAAAAATAGAAATATAATGAGTACTGGCGTGGATGCATGTTTTTATAATACTCTCAACATTGTTTGTAAGTTTACGTTGCCGCGGCTGCGACACCGCGAAACAAGCATGAATTTTTATACGTCACCACAAATCTGTCATGATAAAATGATAAAAGCAATCCGTGGTATATAGCATTTTTCTTGAAGGGAAAACCACATTTTTTGTGTTCAGATGCAGAATAGAATACAGAATCGTTTCTTGTTATCGGGATAATTGCTATTTATGCTGGAAGATTTGTAATTTTTATTATGCACTATGTATTTAAACGAAATTGAAATGAAGTCTAACATAGAGTAGAGAAAACATTTTTGAGCATGGTTGAGTGTGGTTTTATAAGCACGCAAGAACGATTACAGTTATGTGATTCTGTTGTATAAAATGATTTTTAGTATCAAAATGAGGGCAAAACTGCATGGGGTTAAGAAAAGTATGACAGTAATGCGAAATAAAACCATGCACTTTCCTACCAATTGGGTTATAAAGAGATGTTCTGATGCTGGCTTGAAGTGTTTGTTGCTTTTTAAAAAATGCATGCACGTATAAATTACTGTAAATACATTGATTTGCATGCCTAGATTTTTTATTGAGTTTAGTACATTAGTATATAGTATAGCTTGTCAATACACTTAAAACGTCTAATGTGAAAACCTTTTTGTTTTGAAAATAAATCCTGTAATTAATATAATTATTGCTAGCACAACAGGTCATGAGTTCATGTAAACAGGAGCAATGTGTCAAATTTAATGCAATTTTTAGTAAACGTGATACCGGGTACACAAAAATGTTTTAATAACGCATTGCGGATAAGGTCAGTACTATTACGGCTAATACTCCGTCGTTACAATACAATTTTATGTATATGTTCCGATAAGATTTTGGAGGGTGTCATCTGTCAGAAATAAGAAGTTTTTATTCAAATTACAAGGTTTTAATGAAGGATGGGGGACTTGTCTGTTTCAAATAATTTCTACTGAACTATTTTCTATTAAACATATTTCTGAAAAACAGAAAATGCTACATAGCACGTAAGTTTTAATGTCTAATAGTATCATTGGCTTTTGTCTCATTTGATTTTCGTTTACTGCTGTTAACGAAACTGAAGTATACAGTGCTTATGAATGAATTCATTTCAGCTACTTTGTTTATATTCAAGATTGCATTGTACGTTTCTAGGAATTACAAATATAATTTATTTTTAGAATTCCAGATTAGAATTTTAGATTTTTAATATTTAACCTATTTCTTTAAATGATGAAAAAAGTTCGGGAAAAAAGCCAGAATAGCGTTCAGAATGATAAAATAAAATAGTGAATTCACAGGATATTTTTTTGTGTACTGTCGTTCCTAATCATGAACATTTTAGGTTTTCTGGATTTAAGAAAGTTTGAAAGCAATGAATTTGATTCATAAAAAATTACAGTTTCGTAAACTCATTATCCATTTTTAAAAAATTGTTAGGCAATATATATTACTTTTATGCAGATGTACAATATAAATATTTAAACATGATTGATTTGAAGGTTAATAGCGAAGCTTATATATTTGGTGAAAATGCATATTGTCATCTAATCCCAAAAATGGGGAAAACAGCCTTTGTTCAGCTGTGTAAGTGTATGATATTCCATATCAGCGGGTTGATTCATAAAGATTAAGTTATACCTATATACCTACAACGCTGCCAATCCATCTAGTACCTATATTCAGCTGCTTTGCTTTGCCTCTTAAACTGATTATTTGAGCGGAAGAGCATCTTTGGTAACCTAAAAGAGCTATCGCGCATCTCATCTGATATACACAAATGTGTAGGTAGTTGGCTTTCAGTCCTTTTTTGGGCTAGATCATACGGAAAAAGAACACAAAATGGGTACACTTGTGTTTTTGTTTCTGAAGGATTTAACCCTGAAGATGGGTAAGCATTTTATCAATCAAAAAGTATTCTATCCATTAGTTTGAATATAGTTAACAATTAACATCCTACAACAAATATTTTCAGGGACTTTTTGCAAGGTAACACAATTTGAACCAGTGGCTTTATAAAAACAAAAGAAGACAAGAAAATACGCAAGTATATTTTTGCGGACAGTGATGGTAGGTTGGAGGATATTTATTTTGGTATAATGAACCAAACGCAAACAATATTCATCGCATATTGCAGGTAATAATCAAAATTCAATTACGTCATTTTTTAAATTATTACAAATTATATTAAATTATCTAGTGGAATTATTATTGTGCTTATTTGCTTTGCTAATTTACAGCAACAAATCTTGTTGGGTTCAAATTACCAAATTCAAAGTTGAATGTGTGGAAAAAGTGAACTGGTGTGATATTAGAGGACAATACTGGCAAATAAAGTTTAATGGCGAAATCTGCCAAAGTAGTTTGAAAGTACAAAAATGTGAATCAGACAACCACATGTACAAACATCTACCGTTTGAATTTATGAATTTGGAAGATGTTGATGCATGTTCAATTGGCACAACAATTGGTAAGCCTTAACGCCTGAATCCTAAATGAAAATAAATGTTAATCTTATGTCATGTTTTGTTAAAATAGATGTGATAGGTTTTGCAACTGACCTCACCAAAAAACTGAAATCGAAAGATAAGATGACTGATTACAAAAATGTGATTATAGCGTCCACAGCTACTAAAACTGATAGCTGGAAGGTTAAGGTATTTATACAAACAAAGTGTTAATAAACATAAGATTGCAGAAAATGTGAAAAACCTCCTAAATTTATAGGTCTTGAGAAAAATTGCATTTTTTGGAAATTGCTTGATAGACGTGACAGCAAAGAATCATGTTTGTGCGATGTTGAACATTAACGTTAATAAGTTTGGCCCAGATGGCGAAAAAAACAAATCACTACAAACTACTGGAAATACAATAAATTGGAAGGTATTTATTAAGATTATAGATATATGATATGATATCTGTAACAAAGTGAGTTTGTTAATATGACATTTTTCTGTTTGTTGATATCTGAGAATGAACTAGAAAGACTACCACCGACTTATCAAATCGATTCAGCAATTTTGGCCTTATTTCCAAAAAAAAAGCGAACAAGGTCAATACCGAAAACCACGCGGCCTAAAGCTGTTCCAAATTCCACATCAAGTGCGTATCAAACTTTGCAAAAAGCCTTAAATCAGCACAAGGAGTACTTCCCAGAACACACAGGATATTACACGGCAGAATAAAAAACTCAGAACGGTATATGGATACTGGAGTTGATACGGTTACAACATAACCAATCGTTTGACATCATTTTAATACGTAGCTGAGCCCAGAATAGAAAAATAGGTCCAGTTCCTTTAGAAATATTGATTTTATATTTACTTAAATTTCAATTGTAATTTCAGTATCGTATGCGTTCTTCCCCCCGTGGTCCTGTGCTTATTATAAACAACTACTAATTTGATGAGCGTGGTAAACGTGGTAAAAATCCCTTCCGTCATGGAAGTCTACACGATCTAAAAATTCTTGACGATCTTTTTAATCGCTTGGGATTTGATGTGGATTGGAGCCATGATTTAACCACATGCAAATTCTAAAATCCTGACAACCACTGTTTTTGTCAATATATTATGTATTTTTACAGATTACGAAAGAAAGAGTATTTAAACTGCCTGAAATTTATCACGACGATAATAATATCCTTCAACTCGTTCCATGTCACCGTTCAAAAAGTATACTGAGTGAGTAGTTCTCATAATTTGGCGTTAAAGGAACTTAAAACTGACAATGAGACAAATAACATTTCATTACAAAATTTTGAATTTTCTAAGCATACCACTGGGAACTTACTTCATACAAGCCCAAATAATCAAACCCTGGCACTTCCGGGGCAGTCCAGAAAACGCAAGGCTGAACATCCATTATTATCCGCGTCAGAAAATGCACTGAGCGCAAGTAAACGAATGCGATCTAACGCCAGCAGTTTTGGAAGTTCAGTTGAAAATCTGAGACGTTATATAAAATCCCCTTAAGACTTTTCACATAAGTCGTACGACTTTGTCAAGACCAAAAATTCACAAAATTTTAACATTACGAATTCAGCACGATTTATGGTGTGGATTTATGTTGGTGAAAATGTGGTACGAGCTAAAGACTATTTGAAAAAAAATATCCAAAACGTTAAAAATTATAACTGGTTGGTTTTTATTACATATTATGATTCCATTTTGATTTAAAGTACAACATGAGATCCGATCCCCGAGGACGGGCGTTGCTTATCAATAATTATAAATTTAAATGTGGCCGCTCAAAATCGCTGCGAGAAGGAACTAACCAGGACTTGAAAAATTTGAACGATCTATTTAAAGCATTTCATTTTGATGTTGAGTGGTGCACGGATAAAAGTATTAAGGTATTACTAAACACAAAATTATGCATTTTAGTAATATATAGGAAAATGTTATGATAACGTATTACGTTTTGAAACATCGCTTGTGTTGTGGCTGTTTTAAGCCACGGTGTACACGGTCATGCCCAAACGGTTCCCGGAAAACTTGTCCGCTGGCCGAATGATATTGTAGATCAGTTTGATGACAAGGCCTTTCCAATAGTAGCTGGAAAGCCAAAAATATTTATAGGGCAACTATGTCAAAACGTGCCAAACTTTCCAATCACAAGGAGAACTGTAAAACTTTCGGAGGACAGGAAAGACGTGGATTTAAAAAATATGATTGAAATATTTGCAACAGTACCTGGCATCTAAGCTGACCGCGATATAGTATTGGGCTCTCCGTTTGTTTACGTGTTCGTTGACACTTTGATGGAAAATGCGCACGACACGGACTTGTTAATGCTTTTGCAAGTGGTAAGTATTTTGAAACGTTTCGCATATGATTTTGAAAGTTTTATTTGAAACAAAATATTGTTAATTACTTGATCTGGTGTTTAAGGTTCAAGACCGACTAAAGCGTGTTGAACGTGAAAAATCGCATTAGCTTCATTGCTGTTGGATCCCTCATCACTTTTTTAAAATGCCTTTATTCAATCCTGGATTATACACAAAATAATCAAATATTTAGAAAATAAGCTCCACTTCAGATGCAGCCTTAAAAACGGACAAGGTTTTGATGCGTTAGTAATTGTTATATTGTTAATAGCAAATCATATCATTACCGGTGTTAAATGTTTGTCACTTGTAGTTTTGATAGTAATAACAGTGCATGCTGTCTTGGTTATGTTGATTACACTATTTGCGACAATTTTGTATTTGAACTTTTCGTATGAATATAAATAATACTACCAAACATTGCAAATAAATGAAAGAACTGCATTATGATCAATTTGGACATGAGGTAGTACTGATGCATATTAAAAATTATTACAGTGAATTAATTAATTTTTTTGATACTATTAATATTTGCAAATCGTCAAAACAACATATTTGTGTTTATTTTTAAAACAATAAAGCCGCTATTTAAAATCTGTCCCAAAAACGTTTATTTTGCAGTCTTAGCACATCATCATTTACGCGTATATATTAGTTCACAAATTAATCGTCACTGAAATCGCAGCAGGTTCATCTCATTATAGATTTAGTGGACATATACAAGTATTTCATTTACGGAATATGTTTTCATTTCATTTCCATATTTTAATCGACAAAAATTTGAATTCTGAATTTTTGGAGTCGATATACAAATCACAAAAACCGGCGAGAGCATTAAGCTGCATATTTCAATATTAATAACTTAATATGCCAAAATAGTGTAAAAATGTTATCATTTAAATTTTGTTTGGATCAGATTTCGTTTCGTTATAGAATGTTGCGGTTTTGCAAAAAACGGGGAATAAACTGAGGTTCACGAGAATAAGTATGCCTTGCTGGGCTTCGCTGAGCAGCCACAGGAGAGTAAACTTTTCTATAACAACCATCAATACTCTTTCCCATTTTCACTATGAACTGACCGAAGCTCAAAATGTTTGGTTGCTGATGTGTTATACATTATGCATACAGCGTGTAGAAAATACACACACATTCTTATGCTGGAGTGATAAACAACGTGTATTTGTATAGTCCAGAGCTCACATGTTTCCGGTGTGTTTTGTGTGCACCAGCTGAATGTTGTAAAGTTAATGGAGCTAGTCAACATGACAATAATACTAAATATTTAAAAACACTACAAAATAAGTTTTGGTAATTTACTTGACACAAACGATGGGTAGATTGGTTAACCTGACTAAAATTCTGAGCGGAAAAAGCTACAAGGCTCAAAAAGGGTATTTATAATCATATTACTTTGTTATAGAACGTGACGGAAAGTGCATAACAGTTTTATTACTTTTCAGGGATATCGTTCAAGAACACACTATGTGTGGACCAGTGGAAGGTTTAAAACTAAAAACAACAAACCGGTTTCCAAATTTGTTTTTGCGGATAAGGATGGCACACACATCGGTGGTGTAATATTCTGCTACGATCGCATTCTCTCCGCCCAAATGCGCAAAAAACTGGAGGTAATAATGTGATTAATGTGAGAGTAATAATAATAATGTGGTTAATTTTGAAACCTAAAACTTTTAACGCTATTATTAGAACAAAATTCAATGCCATTTTCTGTTTCACAGAAGCAGTCGTGCTGGTTCAAAATTGCTAACTTTAAAGTTGATAATGTCAAAGACGACGACTGGTGTTCCATTAGAGGACAAACAAGAATGATTAATATACGTGTAAAAATTAAGAATGTTCAGAAAATTAATATCAATTTCCGAATGCATAATAACCTGCCTTTTCAGTTCACCAGCTTGGAAGATGTGGATAATTGTCCAGTTGGCGGAAAAATTGGTATGGTGATCGGGCTACCTAAAGCCTAAATTTCAATAACTTTTTGTTCATATTTCCACAGTATTTTGGTTTTTCAGACGTAATTGGTTATGCAACAGATGTATCAAAAAAGCTGAAGTCCAAAAATGGAAATGAGTACAAGACTGTTACAATGTCTTCCACTACTTCCAAATCTGGAGAAATGGTATATAAATTATCCACATTTTTCAACTGAATCTTAGCAATAATCATTTTAAAATAAGAATTTGATAATTTGTCGAACTTCAGTATTTAAGAAAAATTGCATTGTATGGAAGATGCATGAAACAAGTCACTCGAAAAACGCAGTATATGCCATTCTGAATGTCCGAGTCAAAGAACATGGTCGTACTTGAAAAGAGAACAAGACCCTTGACACAATTGAAACGACAATAATATGGAAGGTGTAAATGAAAACATAATAGTCATGTCAACGTAAACTTTGATGATAAAGCCTTCTTCACTAACTTTATTTCAATTTTGCAGATTAAAGAGAGCGACCAAATGAAACTTCCTCCAAATTACCGAGACACAGAACTAATACATGAGTTATTTCCGAAAAAGCGGAAAAGACCACCAAAGGCATCCACCAGTTCTGCAACAGTGCCATCAAGACCAAACACCGTGGAAACACCTACACATTCTCAAATTCTTAAAGAAGCCATGTCCTAAAACTGTTTGGTGGAAGTATTGCTTAAGTACTAACAGCCTTCAACTTTTTTTCTAGTGTTCATCTTAATAAATGCTTTTTTGAAAAATTCAAAATTATTCACATGTGTCTTATGTGTAAGAACTTGTGCTGTATTATTAATTATCATATTTGATGTTATTTGAAGATTTTGATTGCATAAAAAATAAGTATCGTGTAATTTAGGATTTGCTACTAAGTTACTGATTTGGATTTATGAAAATGGCCTCCTGAATCTTCTCGCTCACGTGGAGCAAGTAATATAAATTACCGTCCCAAAAGAAAAACACGAAACAAGTTTTATTTACATGTAATGTAAGCCTTACTCCCAGATACAAATTATGAAAAATTGATATTGATCATGTCATTTTTATAACTGCAAAATACATATGAAATTTGGTGTTTATACATGCAAGGAGTTCTAGTCTCGTAAAGCCTATAGTTTTGCAAACTTGAATATTTTGTTTATTAAGAACCGTTTCGTATAAGTATTTGAAATTCAAAATGTTCGGTTTAATTGATAGATTTGAAGAAGCTACAAAATTGATTAATTAAATTTGTCAATAGTAAATTTTGCTTACTTAGAGTTATGTTGCATAAACACTTGAGGTTTGCCACCGAAAACTGAAGATTCAGTAATAAGATTAAAAATTATTTCATTGTAGATTAAGTTGGCTGGCAAGATGCAATTACTGCTTTTAAAAATTATTGACATTATAACTGTCCTGATACGGGTTCACTTTCCAAAATATTATATTTGACATATTCTGTTAACATATTTTACGTTCAGAGCAAATCATTCAATACTATTATACTATCAAATGCATAAAACAACATCCTTAGTCAAATTCCTGACTATAATCATGAAATGCTCGGAAGTCTTATCTCTGGTTTAGCTGAAGCTCAGGCTCAAAGAAGCTTTCGCAAGAGTTTAATAATGGACTACAATGACAATGTCAAATAAAAGCATGAAAATGAGAAATATAACTTTTACAAAGAAAATTGTTAGACCATTTCCCGATTTCAGCACGTAAGCCACACACATCAGTCCCGCGTCACTATTTGCACAGTAATATAACCTGATCATACATTTTATTTCACGTCCATTTTGAAGCTGCAAGTGGTCGTCAATTTATTAAAGGACGGCTGGTTCGGGTACTTTCTTTAATTTTCATTCATAATCCTTTTCCAGGAACTGTACGCGTAAAGAATTTTTTTCTAATATAAATGAAAATGAAAAAAGTACCCCAAGCGGCGGTTCCCTAATGGTTATGAGTTTCGAAAGTGAAATAATATGTATGAACCTGATGCTTACAAAACCTCTCAATATCGTCTTTATTCTAACACACCAAGCACAACTATGCATTAGACACATATCCTTATGTGGCTGAGTGAATGTAAGCATTTTAGTGCATTGTTGTTGTTGTTGTTGTTTGTGCACAGCAAATATATTATGTACCACCGTTCTGCCACTTATTCAAGTTGCTCCTTTCACTATTTTGCGTTACCCCAAAAATTCAAACCACTATTGACTCTTCTTTCTTCCTCATAAAAATCAGCCGGTGAGAACGTCTGTTATCCGTTCAGCAATATACCCAAATAATCTGGAATACACACACGTATTTACACCAGAGACAGCAGACAGAGCTGAGCAAGCAAGCTCATCAAGTGGGATACAAGTGAGCAGTTTCTAATTTATCAGTTCATTTTAATATAAATGTTGCCATAAGTTTGGCACACATTTACCAAAGTTTCCACAATGGGACGACTTTTAACAGTCAGGGACACTTTAGAGGACACTTATGAGTTTGATAAAGAGTAAGGATTATTCCTTATTTATAACATTTTGCCGCTACATAAAAATACATATGAAATTGTTATATTAAATTTTCAGTGATTACCTAGAACTTTAAGTGGTGTGGCATAGTGAACAGGAGAACCGTTACTGTTTCATATTCACTGACAGAGAGCCTCTCTGAGAGAGGATAGTCATAGTGGAAGCGTTTTGCGCAAGTACGATCACAACACTTCAAATTTCTACCAAAAATTGAAGATAGGTAGTAAAACTTCTACATTTTTACGCATCATTTAATTTTAAAGATCGCCAATTTGTTTACAATTGGAACTCATTGTTGGCTGCATTAATCAAATTTGAACAGAGCAAACCAAACTATTTTCAAATCACGCCATCAAATTTTGAGGAAAATGGTCACATACAGAGTCGACTCGTGAGAAATAAACCCAAACATTTTCAGCCATCAAATAGTACCATAAGTTCACAATTGAAAGGGCTTGAAAAAACGCCAGATGAAATTTCTAAGCATCTTCCTTTTGATTTTACTACTACATTAGACGATATTGACGAATGCAACGTTGGAGATCTGATTGGTATAAATCATTTCATATAAATATTTCACAGCTTTCCGTGATCTTAATTGGTTTTGTACTGTTTTTGTAGACATAATTGGCTGCATTACATCCGTTTCCGATGTCAACAAGTCTATAAATGGAGCAAGGTCCCGTTCTGAGACTGATGGATACCAGAGGGAGGTGGCTCTGTTTGGTCCATTTGTGGAATAGGTTAAAGGCAACAATTCTGTGTATGCGTTTATGAACCTTAAGGTAAACGAGTTTGTAAAGGCGCTCGGAGCCAACAAAACGTTGCAAATTTTTGGAAGCAATATCATTTTAAAGGTAAAGCTTTGTGATTTGGTCAAGTAAATGGTCTGTTTATAAGTGGCTTTCTTTTTTTAAAGATTGAACGTGACGATTTGAGCGTACTGCCTCCAAGATACCGTGAAGATTTGTTCTGAATTTACTTCCCAAAAAGCGTGCGACTACCAAAAAATCGTTAGAATCTTCTACCGTTTCTACGCAGCAACGGAAGCCAAAGCAGGAAAACGTTCCTATGGCGACACCAAATAAAAACGTGTTTCAGTTTAAAGCCTCTTTAAGTATATTTTCAACATCTTCATCAAGTTCGTCAACTTCCAATGGAATATTTGGTGGATCAAGTATTTTTTAAGGAACCATGAACGCAGTTGCACCAATTGAAAATGAAACTGGTTGCTCGACCATTGCGCTAAAGCGAACAGCACGCACTTGTGAACACAGTTTGGAACCAACAAAACGGCAATGTATATATACGCAGCCAATAAATGATTTAACTCTCTCACTCTCTACTCTTGTCAAATCCTACAACTTTACAAGAAATACTGATCTTAAACGCTTGGGGGTGGTAATGAAGAAGTCCACAACATCGATGAATACTGATTCCAATTGTGTAAGCTTCAATGTCAAAACACTTTTATTTCAGTTATGCAAATATAAATATTGGTAACATGAATTTTGTGATTTTTTGCTATAGTATCAAATGGAAAACGGGGGTGCGGCGCTAATAATTCATAATTATTATTTTCCGCATAAGAAAGGAAACGCAGATGACAGCAATCGGCATGGAAGCTTACGAGATGTAGAAGTTTTTGCAACTTTCTTTAAAAACTTGAGTATCGACGTCGAAACACGACATGACGTAAAGGCAACTGAGCTACCAAAATACTGGACGATTTCAAAAGCAGGTTTAGAGAAGACACGGATGTTTGTTTTGTCATTGTACTGAGTCATGGAGCAAACGACATAGTGCAAATGCATGATGGTTACTGCATACAGCTTTCAAACGATATAATACACCAGTTTGACAATATTGCACTTCCACAAATGAAAGGAAAGCCGAAGATATTTTCTTGTGCAAGCTTGTCAACGAATTTCTAAAATATGAAGCTTTACCAAGCCATGCCTGATAAAAGTCAGGATGTGGAGTTAAGTGATGCAATAGTGATTAAAGCTGCCATTCCTGGAACCTCGGCAGTACGGGACTACCGTTTGGGATCCCCTTTTGCATATGTTTTTGCGGATACCTGCAGGGAGTATGCGAGTGGCCACGATTTGGTCACAATTATTACAAGTGAAAGACCAAGTTTTATTTTATAAAAATACTATCATATTATTGTGTTGATTGAATTATTTGTAAATGATTTTTAATTCATTTTAGGTAAAGAAACGATTACTAAACGTTGAACATGAAGGCAGAAATAAATTGCAGTGTCACAAAACTCTGTACAATTTCGAAAAGAAATTGTTCTTCAACCCGAAAAAGATTATTTCATAAACTGATCTTGCCTTATCTGTCTAGAAGATTAAAAAACTTGAAAATGTAAATTAGAAAAAGTTATGTAAGGTGCTATTTTGCTAGACTACATAAATTATATGGTACATAACAACTTTATCTGTGTAACTAATAGTAAGATTATCAAAGAGTTAAGATTAAGATCCCGTTAAGATTATCAATTAGTTTTAATAACTTCCTTCAATGTATTTCGCACTGCCATTCAAAATTCAACAACTGAATTTTTAAAATGAGTCATTTAACAAAGGCTCTATAACTGTATGACAATTTAAATTTTATGCTCAATAAATACTACAACGTGTAATTTTCAAGACTACAACTAAATGACAGCCATTTCACATCTGGCATTTTGCTGTGTCATATATTTGTAGATTTATTCACTGCGAAAATGAAATAAAAATATGGTAAGACAGATATTGATTAAAAGCTTTTTCAATAAGCGGTATTTTTGTAAAAGCAAGCCATTGTAATGATTTTTCAGTACGTACATACATTTTTTTCTCTGAGCAGGCAAAAATACGGTTCAGGTAAAAGACCATGGACATCAACATTATCGGACACCTCATTTTAAGGTGTGTTCCAAAATTATAAAGTCACGTATACATTTTCAAACATTTGTTCACCAAGCCATTGGATGACATACTGCTATTGGAAAACTTTTCTTGGGTTAACACTGTGGGGGTCTGCTCTTATCAAAAATGTCGAAACTTACTTCTTTGAAGTTATTGCGTAATATTATGTGCTGATACAATGCTTGATTTTATAATTTCGGGACAGCCCATTTTTCGTGGTATTTTTTAACTTTTGCGTTTTATGAAAAACCAGTGACCGGAATTTCTGGATACTTTGAATATTATTAGGGGTTGACTCATACACAAACTTCAAAAATTAGTTTGTCATCCAATAGCAGTAGACTGGCTTGGTGAACAAATGTTTGGAAATGTATACGTGACTTTATAATTTTGGAACACACCTTAACTTTAGCAAAGAATCTCTGCGAACTTCGAAAATTGTGGAAGCGATGAATTCAACTGATCTACCGTTTTGAATCAGAACTGTTCATTTTATCATAAATGCATGCAGACACAGACAGGGACATTGTCAGTTATGGCAAACACATGTAATCAACTTTCATCTCGTCGCATCATCTCCTTGCATATTCAAATTATGCAACAGCAACCAATCACAAAAGGCATCTTCTCAACTACAAATTCACCCAAAGGTGCGTTTCATGTGTGATAGTTAACGCTTGAATTGCACCAAAAGCTGAGATTAGATGTGTGCAAAACAGTGCATGCACTTTTACTTTAATTTCAACCTGTTGCCATGTAGTATCGTAATGGGCATACAGAAATGCATTTTATATAATTTGAGCTCATGAAAATTAGCAAACAAAACAGGCGGGCTTGCAATTTCCTGGTATATAAATTCATGGAAGCAGAACTCTTGAAGAATTAATTTAAATTGATTGATTGTGCACTCAACTGAAACAAATTTTCTTACATTTTAGGTTCACCTCAAGTTTTTGTTTCTACCTGGCTATAAAATGCATACTACAACGCTCCACTACACTTGTGAATTTTGTGATTTATTAGATCAAATCACTCCCATTTAATTAGCAATTTAACTTTAGTTTTGGAATTTTTTTCCGTTATCATGTAAAATACAAAAACAATTTTAATTTGAAAACATGAAATAACACAACGCCAACATTGATAACTACACTATTGTGGTAAGTATAAAGATGTACTAGATCTGTCTTTCTGTAATTTAGCATTGTCCTTTCGCTTGTACACTAATCACAATGCCTGTCTACGTCATACCACACCAGAAAAATGAACAACGATGAATGTAATTACGTTATCCCATGTATATACACTCTGTCCAGTTAATGAAGCAACGACCTACCAATTCAGTGTATCTCAAAAACGGTTTTAGGGATTTACTCAAAACTGAAAGCGAATGTTAGCCATCTTTTAGTGATATATAATGCCAAGTTTCAGGAAATTTGGGTTGATTGTATAGAAGTTAGAGCAAAAGTTTAAAGGTCATCAAAAATTATGTGTTTAGAAAATAAAGCAACGATTTTACACCCTTTGTTTTTTCGTTCATCTTTCCGCTCTCCGCAGTGAACGACTATATTTGAAAATTTATAAAGAAAATAATACGCAATATATTAAATAAGCAAAAATAAATAACAAATAAGCAAATAACTGAAGGCCACTCCCACTAAGGAAAAATTTATGAGTTCTTTGGTGTACTTAATTCTCGCTTTTGGATCAAAATAAAGTTTTTCTAGCCCAATACATCTAAAATGTATGCAAAATTGTATTTAAAATCCAACTGTGACAAAACGTCTTCAGGTTTGTGGCTTGCTGCCTGCTTAGGCCTAAACATTTACCATAGAGTTTTGTTTTCACTGAATTACATTTCAAAACATTTGAAAACAAGCCACGTTCCCCAATTAAATGAATTTTCAATTAAACCACGTTACAAAGATTTCAACCTGTAGGAGTTTTGTTTTTTGAATAAAAATATTGATCAAATATTCACTTTTCCAAGTCATCGTAAGCTTAGTGGATGATTGACTAGTTCAGATATTCAGATTCTGTGTCACAATTTTCTAAATGTGTGCAAAGTTTAGGCTTATAATGTTGTAAAGAGCGTATTTTAATCCTTACAAATTCTCAGTGGCCATAGTGATGCTAACGTTGTAACGGGGTGTTTTCATACATAGTATGAAAATCCCTGTTAATTGCTTAACAAATAGGCTATCAGACTATAGCATAGCTAACATGACGGCTTATGGAGATGAATTTAATGAAGGTTCACACAATGACAGGAATGAACAAACCATGACGGCAAAAAATATAACGATGCAGTGTTAAAACGATATCTGATTAGAATAGTAACTGAATTGACTATTTATTGTTCAAACTGAAATGGAAAATAATCACTGGCGTAAATTAACTGTAGCACAAAATATTAATTAATTAATTGAAATGGACTATTAACTATTACAACTAAATTATCCCTTAACAAAATAGGCTCAACGCGCTGATGCTAGTTACGTAGTATATTATGGAATAATACAGATCTCGGCACCTGCCATCCATCCGAATTTTGGAGGGGTAAAAATGGAAGGGAGGGATTACAATTTTTAAACCCCAAATGCAAGGGTGGATGGAGTGCCGCCTATTTATTTAGTCCGGATAGAAGGGGAGGTAATGACAGAAAATTCATATACTCCGAAAGGAAGAGCATTGGAGGGGTGATGTGATCTGTCCAAACCATCCCTCCACAGCCCCAAAGTCCATCCAGGAATTCAACAAGCAGTGCAACTATGCATAATAACTGCAATTGCAATATGACATATCTGTATGCATACAATATATCATTGAGTAACGTGGGTAGCATTGGTACACAACGGAGAAATCTAATTCACCTTATAGAGTTAGGCAAAAAGCTTGGCCACCTGACAATCTCTTCAAGAAGATTTAATCCTCCTTTAAACAATTTTTTTGAATTAATTCCATTATTCGATTCTTTAAAGTTTGAAAACGACCAATTAAGCGATAAAAACCGCCAAAATGTTGTTTCTTGACCTTCAGTTTAACCAACTAGCTTGCCAGACAATCACCAAGCATTTGACTTGTGTCATCAAAACAAGTTATAGCACATTAGGTTGCTATAAAAGGGAAGACCCACGCCAATTAAAATTTGAGGAGGATCTTCTTGACTTCATTACAATTGATGGGGCTCCACTATGTACTCCTTCAAAACCAGACTTTGTAAAAATGTTTTTAAAGGCTTAAATGCAAGCTTGTGTGTAATTTCTCGGCGGAATATGGGAAGAAGATTAAGCTCAAGACTTCAAAAAGTAAGCCAACATTTAAACAAATTACCAATGCACTTAAAGTTGTGATTAGCAACGAATTTTGGTTCATTAAGATTTATGCAGACAACACCAAGACCCTGTCCGAGGTTGCCAATTTAGTTCCAAGCCTGAGTCTTGACCTGTGGAG
Source organism: Entomobrya proxima (assembly GCA_029691765.1). Taxonomy (NCBI): domain Eukaryota; kingdom Metazoa; phylum Arthropoda; class Collembola; order Entomobryomorpha; family Entomobryidae; genus Entomobrya; species Entomobrya proxima. Next base: position 58,986,097 of record CM056171.1, on the reverse strand, counting down.
TTCAGTATTGAGGCAGTCGGTTTAAGGAGTCAAGGTTTACTTCATTACAAAAGAATGGAAAGTTGAAACATGGACGGTGGGTTTTAAACATTTTCCAATGAAGAAAACCGCACATAATCTTGTTCCTGAAAACGTTTTTAACAGAAGAGATAAAACTCTCTCCAAGTCGGGCAACCCGACTTAAGTACAAAATAGCTTTTAAAATCCGCCCAAGTGTTCCTGCTTGATAAAGTTATTTCAAATTTACATTTCTTTAAAAAAGGTGTCAACAATCATGACATACAACGCTGCTGAAAATGTCAAAGCGTTTGATTGGGAGTCGATCACCAGCGACGAAGACACCCATTCTGACGATTACTGGGATTGGAAAGACGTTGATGACAAAATAAAAGATGTTTCCGAAGATGATGATTTTGGATACTGAAGTTGCAGCAGTACAAGAATGGACACAGTTCCAGCGCCTTGGTTGTATGGCACATGCTCTTCAATTGGTTAGCAAGGAGGCAATCACTGACTGCGGCCCAGCTAAAAACATAGTCGACGCAATAAACACTACTGTGTCATAAATGCACCGATAAAATTACTGGTAAGATCGTTTGTTTGAAAAATCGAAACTGCGATTGGTTGAGATTGGAAAAACTAGGTGGAATAGCGTTGTACTTGCAATGGAACGACTGTTAAAAGTAAGTTTTACTGTTTACGTTACTAATAACGGGTAATTACTCAAAGGAATAGACGACTAACTAAATTCGCTTAATTGTATTGTGTGAATCATATGTATTTATTAATTTTTTGGGTGGCTTTATAGCACACTTAAACAAAGTTCTAAGAGTCGCAAAAGCAGTGGCCAACCCAAGCGATAGACATAAAATTCCGAACCGTTTTCAGAACACAGATTTTATATATGAAGGAACTTTACTCCATTACTCATTTTGTTAAAGAACTGACTGATGTTTTACAAGGTGACGGAGTAACCTCATCTTTTGTTCTTTGGGGCATTATTAGTTTATATAATGGTAAAAAACTACTACTATTACAATCCCAAAATGAGTCACGAGTCAAGAGTCAGCCAATTCTCGTTATACTACAAACTAGCTAATACCATGCACGTTCTTTGGTTTCAGCACTCGGGAAACTCGATCTAAAGGTTAAGGGTATGCCAACACTCCACTCAAACGTGTGCGAGCTTCTAGTAGAACGCTTTGCAGCATCAGTGCAAATCAATTACAGGGGCAGAGGTGCTAAAAAACAACTACTCCAGGTTTTTGAAAAAACCGATTACATTTTATCAGCGTTTCTTGATCCTCGTTGTAAGTTCATGCCATTTGAAAGTCAGTGAACTATTTAATATTTTTGTACTTTCTTGATTATAGTTGAAAATAACAAAAGCGCATATTATTTATAACTTTCTAATCAAGATTGCTCCAGGTGGTGATTTGCAAAAATACATACCTGATAAGGATCGACTTCTACATTACTAAAAACTGAAGCTTTGAAGATATTTAAGATGGAGGAAACGGTCATCTCAAATAATGCTGACATGGTTGAGAAACCAAAGGATATATCGTTTCCAAAGAAGTCCAGATGAGTACTTAGACAATAATTAAATTGATTTAATTATATTATTGTGAATAGTTAAGGTGTGAGCTTTGCATATGTAGTTAATCAGGATTTTTGCTTTCTATTTAGTGCTGTAGCTGCTTGATAAGCTTTAAAATGCAAAAGAGAATCACTGCTGAGTGTTAAACAACCGTCCGGGCACTTTCCAGCACTGGAGTGACCCCAAAAACATTTTAAAACACGTAAGGGGCCTTGGAAATGACATTAGCAGATGCGACGATCTTCAACATAATTAACGGAAATGGAAAAAGAAGAGAAGCCAAAGCAGCAGGTCTTCCCAGCCCCCACAAAAAGCAGCCATACAAAGTTCGGACAAACGCCTTGATTGCGAAGGTTGACCGTTTGACCTCCAAGGAGAATCCCCCGTCCCAAAGAGAAATGACAATACGTTGTCAAGTGTCTTAAGGAACTTTGAGCCAAGTCATTAAAGAAAAATTGCAGAAGCAAGTTCGCAGGAAGAGAATAGTTCACGCTCTGAAACCCTACCACCATGAAAACCGAAAGAAGAACTGCAGACGCCTGTACGAAGATTTTCGTTCCAGACTGGGAATGACCATTATAAGGAAAGAAAATATTCCCATTAAGTCTCCGGATGCTTCCCCAATGGACTTTTTTAGATTTGGCTTCTTAAAACAGAAGCTTCTTTTTCAGGCGTGCCACCACGTTCACAAAAGCAAAGACCATTGCGTTGCCATTTTCCTTCTTTATCACGATCATCAATGATGATTCATCATCTGTTTTTCTTTTGCGCTCATTCTGCTGCTTTTGTTTTTGTTGTGGTTCCTCTTCCATGTCGTCAATCCATTCACATTCTTCTTCTTCTCCTCTTTGTTGATGTTGCGAAAAGAGCGAGGACGTAGGAGCTACGTAAGTACGTAAGTAACTTGGCAATCTTATCATTCTTCTCCAGAGTCATGATCGTATTCAATCCACGTTGGTGCTCATGCACACCACGTAACAAGCACATTGTGAGCATGTCTGATTTCTTCTCCGTAGTACTAATATGCTTCACAGATATGATTCTGTCTGCTGTTAACTCTCGAGCCAACAGAAAACTAATTTGTATGTTGGATTGACCATGCAGTGTCATATTAGGACCGATTCTGATTGCACTTGTGTTATCCACCCAAATACGTGTGGGTTCTTTTTAAGGAAAACCCAATTCTCCTAAAAGTGAGCGGAGGAACACAGCTTCTTCGCTAGCTTCTGACAAAGCAATAACTTCTGCTTCTGTTGAACTTTGCGCAATCACTTGTTGCTTTTTTGACTTCCAGACTACTGGTACACCCCCAATACTGATAATGTATCCTGTCACAGATTTGCTTGTGTTTTTATCAGCTCTAAAATGCGAGTCAGCAAAACCTTGCAGTGTAATGCTTCCGTCATTTGCCTCAATAACAAGTCCACATGTTTTTGTTCCTTTTAAGCATCCAAATACTGACTTGACAATTCCCCAATGTCCAGAGTCATAAGCATTGCAATACTGAGCAAGATTACACACAGCAAACGCAATGTTGGGACGGCATGTCCTTGCTATGTACAACATATATCCAATGGTTTGAAGAAAGGGAATGAAATGATCCGTGTCAGCAGAATCAATCACAGGAAATTCCGTTCCTGGCTGTTTAGGTACGCTGTTGGGCTTTGAGTCTTGCATGTTGTACGCAGTCAACATATTTTCAATCATTCTGGTATTATGTATGAAGAGACTTCCGTCTTCTAATGTCTCTACCTGCATTCCAACAAACTTTTCTATCGATGTTTCCTTGAGGGTAAATTCTTTTGCCCATGCTGAAATGACATTTTGCAAAGTAATGTCATTTGGTAATGTCAACAAAATATCATCAACGTAACAAACAATGTTTGTCACGTTCTTTTCAATACGGATGAAGGTTGATGGATCATACACGCTTGCAATAAATCCCAATGTTTTATAAAAATCTTTCAGCCGTTCTTCCCAACAAGCAGGACCTTGACGAATGCCATACAAAGGGCGACGTTGGCGACCGTTTTGATGTCCAGTGTGCGAATATGCATCTTCATTTTCACAGCAATAGTAAGAACGATACGGATCGTTTCAATTCTCACAACATGAGCAAAGATTTCATTGCTCCACTCCAGCAATTTGATTGTATCCCCTTGCAACAAATCTGGTTTTAAAACGAGGCATTTTACTTCCATCCTTTCAGCAGAACACGTACATAGTGCTCATATTGCGACAATTCAGAGGTCGCGGAACAATCTCCCAGGTACCATTTTCGGTAAGGGGCTCTTCAGGAAGATTCTAACCACAAGTTATTGTCTGGTCCAGTAGTTGCCTCTATATGGTTGCGTCGGATAACATAAAAATGATGTGCTCTGTGTTGGCTATAGAAGTTTGGGAGTTTCACAGCTTCTTATAGACGAAGGCTTACGCGTCTTGTTGCTCTTGACTCTGGTATTTCAACCGTAACAGCGTTGTCAACAGGAACATCAACATGAAACATTCTACCCGTAGTTTCTATGTGTGATCTCGCGGTGGGGGTGGCGTAAGTGGCGTTGGTGCTGGAATTGGCTGCAGCATCCTCCTCGACTTCAGAATCGTCATGATTTCCTAAGTCTTCTACTGCAGGTTGAAAGAAGGCGTCAACCTCCTCTTCATCATCATTATCCTGACTGCCTTGTGGGTTCTGCTCCTCTTCATCACCAATTAGGTCCAAATATTCAGCATCATCATCCTCATCCGCATCGCTCACCTCTGCTTCTGTCATAGCTTCGGCTGGCGGAGGTTGCGGAGGTGGCGTTTCATGATTCACGTTCACATAGGTCACAAAGTTCTCACTGAACGTAACATCGTGAGCAGTAATTATCTTCTTATTCTATGGACAATAAATTTTGTAATTATTTCCACTTGCGAATCCAACCAAAACACCTTATATTGCATGTGGTTCCCTTGCCTCTTTGGGATTTTTGGAATGTGGTAGAAAGCGATACTACCAAACATTCTAACATGCTTTAAACTCAGCTTGCTCTTCTTATTGATTTCATACTGGGTCGTGGTGGGGTTGGCTTTGTTCACCGTCCTGTCCGAACTTTTGCAGAGTGTTGTACTTGTTGTAGTCAGAAGAGGCAGCTTACAGTTTAGACAAATGGTGTTACATGTGTCAATTGCGGCACACTGCATTGCGTCGTCCGGATTCAATGTTCGAAAAATATCCGAACGATCGTTTTCATCACCAGCCACCCACGCCGCATGCGTTGCCTCATTCCGAGGTGGCCTGGTAAATGAACCGTCCACGTAGCCCCAGTTGCCTCTACCTTGCAAACGCATCTTTAAATGCAAGTCCCACTGTTCGAAATTCTCCATCCGTTCCAGGGACAGTACTGGAAAGTTCACGTTCATGTTTTTAGAATTGTTCACAATTTTTACACATGTGATAAGAAATTTCCCTAATTTCCCACGTGAACAAAACTTAGAATTATAAATGCACAGCAGGATATAGCACGATGAAGAAGAAAACACGAACGACTTCAGCCGCAACTCTCACACGCTGGCCAAGAAAATTAGGTCCAGTGAAAGGTTACGAAACATATTATTTTAATACAAGTTACTTAAATTGCAAATAACTAAATTATTTTAAACCAACTATACATTTATCTTGACATGCAACTACTCACAGGACGGCTGTCAAGACATGGACAACAGATAAGGAGACCATGAATTTACCTTATTTACCCACACACGACAGTAGTAATTGTCAATGCGCAAATAGCGATGCTGGAGATAGGACCAGGTTAAAACCGTGTATAACAGCTTAATTAATTAGTAAAATGGGCATAGGTGCTAGGGGCTATGGCCATTGTTTTGTGGTAGTTCGTCTGGTGAATGGACAATACAGATAAATGGCAAGAAAACCAATGCAAAGCTTGATGAATCCAGTGGTTTGCATATTAGCATTTGCAAAATGGCAAAAATATGGCAATAAAGTAGGGAAAATGCGAGCAAGGAAAGAAGAAAAAGATGCATGGTGCAAACAGGTTTTTGTGGTGGTGAGTGGAAAAAACATCCTGATCAAGCAAGCAAGCAAGCAAAAGTTGTTCATCAATAGATGTTCTCACAATATATGCAACAACAACATGCTGCATTGTTATTGGGATAACAGAAGCAGTTTTTTTCAAACGAGAGCTAGGTGCGTGCCAAATTTTGCATATCAGGCGAAATAAATGATAGGGAGAATGACTCATCCTAAAAATATGTATTATTGGGAGGTTCCAAATGAGCAATGGCCAATGTAATGAGTAATGGGCAATGTAATTAGTAAAATGACCATAGGTGGCAGGGGCTATGGCCACTTAACTGTTGTACTACTACTGCTGACTGTGGTAATATGGATAAGTGACAAGAAAACCGGTGTAAAGCACTGAATCGACTGGTTTGCATACATATTTGTAAAATGACAAAAAATGTAGTACGAGTCATAATTCACTGTGCAAGATGTACAGGAATTGAAAATAAGTCACATTAGAAAAAGAGCTATGACTCATAGTATGTATTAATAGCAAAAGAGGTCTTGGTATAATTATTTTTCTTGGAGGTACTGCTACTACTACTACTACTAGGCAAAACGTTATCAAACCTGCTCAAGTGCAAACATTTGAATTGTAGCATTTGTAAAGGGGCAATATGTTTCAGATATTGAAGAAATAAAAGTCGATAGGTAAGAAAAACTCTGAGAAATTGCATTTGCAAATAGTCAAGAGGCCGTAGGGAATTGGATGTATAGTATTTCCGTGAATTGCTGTTGACCGAGCACGATGACAAGTGTGCAATGCTGATAAAAGATTCACTTACCTATTACAAATAGCATGTGCAAATGGACATTAGATGATTGAGGTAGTAGTGTAAGTGCTAGATGAAAGCGATAATAATGTGGTCAAAAAATGCGTTCAATTAAGCGAAAGGAAAGAAATGGTAACAATAAAAAACAAGTTTTTTTGTTGTCAAGTGTCTTGATTAATCTGACATAAGCAGACTAGTCAGAATGGAAAAAGCAATTGTTGTTGGTGATTATAAATGGTAGTTTTCATCCAGACTAATGAAATATGATGCTATTATGTTCTCTCAGTTTTGTCATGTATACTACACATGTGAACTGACGAAATCTGTTCAATGGTACCTACGTTGTGTTTCACGACAGTCACAACAAACGTTTTGGGACTACTTGACTATGATTGTTTGCTAACATCCCCTCCCAATAGGTATCGTGAGTAATATTGGGAATACTAATAATATTAATAAAAACTTGATGTTGGATTGAAAAACCCTGCGCGCTGCACATTTTATTTATTCACTTGTCACGATGCAAATAGCATATATAACAGTTTAGAAGTTAGATATTTCATTGAATTAAACCATAAGTTTCTATTATAAACCAAAACAAAATGCTATATAAGTTTGCCGTAAAATGAATGAAAATTCATTGGGTTTCATTCATAGTCCCCCAACATTTCGTTGCGTTCTAGTCAAAAAACGGCGCCACTTAATGGTCTACACAGAAAAGCCAAACCAAAATAAGTTTGCAATGCACGTGATGCACATCAAAAGCTGAACCATCTTCACACGTTTTGCTCAGCTTTATGTATTTTACTGCTTTTGTTTTGCTGAGTTTTGAGATTGCAGTCATGTGACACATCAAAATCATTTCTTCGTGTTATTTGCCTTCCTTGTAGTGTGTGAGGTGACTTGTTCAGAAATACTCTTTTCTTTGGTTTCGATAACTACAACTGAGTTTTGGTCAAAGTGTACATAATGTTCAAAGGGTCGATCATTTTTGCGAAGGAACAACAACTGCCTGTGGGCGAAAAGAGTGACATCACTCTAGCGTTTCGTTGTAAGTAGCCACCAAATATAAATCACGTTACATACTAAATTATCTTAAATTGTTTACTGAATATCTTTTAAATTGCATTTTTAATTTTGGAACTTTCAGCAAAGCAGGTGATGCAGACAGTCAATAATGATAATTGGGTTGTCCTCGTTCCGCAACGGGATGCTGCTGGTGTTTACAACCACGCCCGGACAATGCCCAAAGTGACCAATCCATTCAGCATGCAAGTTAACCAGAAAATTAATCAGAATTAATCATAAAAAAATGGAAGTGAACATTTATATTCCACAACACATTTTTTCGTGAAATATTTTCAAAAAATGAAACTAAACCATAATTTGTTTGTTGGCTTTAAGTATCAAGATGGTAGACAGACGTACTTGCGAACCCTGGACGATTTTCTCAAGAAGAACACAAATCCGCAAATGCTGTTCCCCCAAATCATTCTACAAAACAACCAGTTGGACTTCTATGCGGTCGTTAAGAAGTGTCTCACAGTCGACGCGGGTATCCCAAGTCAGTGTTTCCTCGCCAAGAACGAGACTTCCAAGCGACTCATGTCAATTGCGACTAAGGTCATGGTTTAGATGTGATGTTCAGTAATGAACGCCAAGCTGGCTGGAGAGCCTTGGACCATCAAGCTTCTTCTCAAGAACATCATGGTCATTGGCTTCGACGTCTACATCAGAACCAAGGGAAGTAGCATTGGGGCGATGGTAGCCACGTGTACAATGTGGAACTGGCAGGGATTAATGTAACTTTTCATGATTCAAATTACTTTTATTGCAATTACTGTTGACTGTGCAATGCACATTTATGTTTCGATACTTACTTCATGCTTATCTTTTGAATTTTCTTGCAGAAAGAGCTTGATGTATGGTACCAAGAGACCAAAGTGAAACTTATGTTTGTCGTGGTCATCAAAAGAATCAACACGAGGGTGTTGTCTGCAAACAACTCAGGCCAGTTTCACAATGCACCTCCAGGAACTTGGGTACAGCGACCTGGACGTGGTCAGGAATGTGACTTCCAGTGGACTCGTGTCCATTGCCACCAAGGGCGCATTTCAAATGAACACCAAGTGAGGCAAAGGGCCATGGAACATTAAGGTTCCAGTGAACAACACCATGTCAGATGGCTTCGACGTATTCAGCCGCACAAAGGAGTGTGTTGAAGCGCTGGTGTGCAGCTTCTCTCGCCAGTTTACCAAGTACTTCAATACGACTCCTACTTACCACAGAACAGACAAACGGTCTAGGAACATTCGACAAAACAGTAAGACAAATGATTTGACAAATTTATTTTGCAGAGTTGTGATCATTAGGTCAATGCATGTATTAACCATTGCAATGTATTATTTCTGTGTATTTAGACGGACTCATTGGCCAATCCGTTTCCTGGGCTTTGATTATAATGTTATATCGTCTGCTGGAGTTGAATTTAGCCTCGTGTTGTGTTGATCACAAAAACTGTGCAAAAGTAAAGTGTACTTGGTGCGCCTTATCGGATAAAAGCCAATGTGTCCCATCAGCGTCTCTCTGTCTGCAAGGATTCACTCTAGTCGTTCCTCCAAATTTATTTTGGATCTGTCCATCGCAACCGGCATCAACCTTAAAACCAAAACCTTCGCCGCCGCCCGCCGCCACCAATGTCCACTATCCCCACCATACCAACCGATACTACTCATTGGTCAAATCTAAAACCCTCTAGATGGATTTGGACTGCTGCTGTGATAAAAAACTCCTAACTATTTTTCCCTATTTCTATTTCCTATTTATTTTTTGGCTGTTTTTCATGGAATGGGGCGATTACTGTATAGAACACGAAAGCACACCTCTTCTGTCAAGCCAACAAACCCAAGTGAATGAAAGTGAAGTTGCGTCCTCTGATATTATTGTCAAGCAGGAATATAATGCAAAGACTGAAAAGCAGAGGTGTCTGGCAGAGGTGAGAGGAAAATGAAGTTGAGGAGGTGTTTGGAACTCCCGATGATTAAAGTGTACAAAGTAAGATAGATTATGCTTCAATTACAATAATCTCGTTTTTCTCAACCAAATACACATTCCTTCCTTCAATGCAATAAAACTACTTGTTGTAAAAGTTGATTCCTAACGTTGTTTTATTTTTGTGTGAATAAACATTTTCACCAATTTTATAAACTGTTTGATAGTTAGAATGTGTACCTTTTAGTATTAGTAGAAATACAATTATTTCGTAAAACGTCAGTGATTAACAAGGCTAAGAGTCGGATTCAGATTTATTCATTCACAAGATGTAAACTATGCAAGGTTATGCAACTTTATTAATTCGTTTAAACTTGTGTTAAATCAAAGATAAATGGAAGTCAAAAAGTGTTTTAACAATCTTTGCAAGTTCAGAGTGACTGACAAATCACAGGACTAATGAATATTTCCTACCATGAGATTTAGATGTTTTTCATAACAGGCATTCAAGATGAACGGCTGTTATTTATACTAGTCATCCGATGCAGAAATAGTAAGCCCTTTCATGCCGTAAGCACATTCACTGTAATTTTTAAGTTGAGCCATACAAAAATATATGGAATTCTAGTAGTCTTTCTGAATTTCAATAAACCTTGCTGCTTTACTCTTAGACGGCATGTTTTACTAGACTTGCTGCTTTATGGCGTTTTCGTTCTTTTACAAACGTTTGACAATTGACAATGCATACATAATTCTTACATCGAATTAAATTGCGTTGCAGCTAAAAGTGTAAAAATCCAAAATAGTAAATTTTCCTTCGTTTATATTTCGTTTTTCTTACTATTAAATTGTTCATAAATATATGTCACAATACAAATTTTTCCTAAAGATGCACATTCATGCAATATTTTTTGAGGATGTAAATTTATTGTTTCAAGATCTGCAGAACACAAGTTGTTATACGCTCTAGTTTTTGTTTCACCTAGCTATTATAGGTGGCTTATGACCAGAAGTAAATTTTGTAAAGTCTCATATTATAATGTATCTGGTGCAATACCAGAAGAAGCTAAACTTGAAGGAAAATGAGAAATATGCTAATTACATTGCTCCCAATTCAAGTAAGCCAACCTGAAAAGGACGAAAGGCACTACTGTCTTGTCCAAACTTTACGTTGCTATTATCCCGTTTCTTCAAACAAAGGAATGGATCCAGCCATTAAAGGTATAAAAAGCCCAGCTCCGAGCAACTTGATCAGCAGTTGTAATTTTGTTCTCGTACCAAGATTCTGTCCAAAGCAGTCACTTCGCTTTTTGGCTTTCTACTTTGAGCTTGCTCAGTAGAAGTTTTTCTTTATTCTATCTTTTCCGAAAACTTTGATATTCCTCTTAGGAGATGCGATCAAAGTTCCCAAGTCTCATTTCTTAAAAACAATTATTTGTTTTGATTGACTTATCATTTTCATACATTTAAATATTATTCCACATAATATTAGTTACTTCGTCTGATCGCATTTATGCATGGCCTACAGCTGTACAGGACGAAAACAACCTGCATAATATAATCACACTTGTCACTTTCATAACACCTACCACATCGGGACCTTACATTTTATGTACAGGATGCAATCTGATGGACTTGGTTATCAGAGAAACTATTTTATTTAAGCTTACAGCGCAGTGTTTGCTTCGTTTTGCTCGTTTTCATTTTTTTGTAGCTACTTACATGATGCTGGATAGCAAGCGTGAATCATAGTTGTCAGGTTACAGAACGACGTAACCAAAACGTTATTATTATTAAGGTTATTTCTGTAACCTAAGCTATGTTAACATGAAGTTTGTATGCAAATTTATATACTATACGACAGGCACCACTTTTGTCAAGAATATCTAAAATAGACCAAAATTGAACCACTAAAGTAGACTTAAGGATGCACGTTTATTTTCTCCATACGTTTTTTACACCCTAAGACTCTTCCAGTTACACTGTTCAGTTACAAGTATAGGCCCATATCAATGTTTATTGTGCAACAAATACCTAGATAATGTACCGAGAAATAGTGTAAATGTGCATTTTAAATACTAGGTATTCAGGAAAGTCAAATATAAAGTATTAAGGGATATTCAATCATGCTCTAACCAATCTCGATACACTTTTATATGTGAAGAAAAATATTTAAAATAAAAAACAAACAAATGCAAAAGCGAGTTAAATACCCTAATGAACCGTTCCCATTTCTTGCTTTGGACAGTATTTATACATCCCAAAAATAACAAGGTCATATTTTTAGGTAAAACTGCTATTGAAAACGAACAATGGTTTGTGTAACGATTTTGTTCGACAGCAGACTGACTATTGATAAAGTCTACAATGTTCCCTCCTATATTATATTCATCGATAGCACTGATAAATGAAATTATATTATAGATTTCGACCATGCTATGAAAGTAAAAAACGAAAAGTTAACTTCTTACCAAGAAAAATAATAACAAGAACCTTCGTAAATGAGTAACTACCGGAAGCAACGTGCTGAATTATATGAAAAATCATGCCCAGAAAACGTTTCAAAAATGCCTAGAAAACGTTTTAAAAATGCCCAGAAATCGTTTCAAAAACGGCCGGAAAGCCTTTCAAAAACGCCCAGAAAGCGTTTGAAAAATGCCCAGAAATCGTTTCAAAAACGGCCGGAAAGCCTTTCAAAAATGCCCAGAAAACGTTTCAAAAACGCACACAATGCGTTCCAAAAACGCTCACAAAGCGTTTCAAAAACGCCCAGAAAGCGTTTCAAAAACGCCCAGAAAGCATTTCAAAAACGTCCACAAAACGTTTCAAAAACGCCCAAAATAACGTTTTAAAATGCACTAAAAACGTTTTAAAAATGCACAGAAAACGTTTCAAAAATGCACAGAAAACGTTTCAAAAATGCACAGAAAACGTTTCAAAATACCCAAAGGCGTTTTAAAAATGCACTGAAAACGTTTTAAAAACGCCCAGAAAACGTTTCAAAAATGCCAATAAACCTTACAAAATGCCCAAACACACGTTAACATAAGTACTTTGAAAACGTTTAAAAAATGCACAGAAAACGTTTCAAAAATGCACAGAAAACGTTTCAAAAACGCCCAGAAAGCCTTTCAAAAATGCCCAGAAAACGTTTCAAAAATGCCCAGAAAACGTTTTAAAATGCACAGAAAACGTTTTAAAATGCACAGACAACGTTTTAAAATGCCCAAAAACGTTACATAAATGCCCAAAACAGTAACTCAATCGTTCATTTTTGCAATTTTTTGAAAAGTTGAGCTATAAACCGGAAAATATCTATATTAAGCGCTATCGACATAAGCTATCATTCTACCAAATTTGAGCTCAATCTGCCTTGTAGTTGCTCAGATTTCGTGCGCACAGACAGACAGACAGACAAACATGGTGATCGCAATATATACCTCAGCATATAATGCCTTAATTTTTCCCATTTTTGAAATTTTTTGAAATGTTGAGCTAGAAGGCTCAAATTATGTATATAAGATGGTACTAAGAAATGCTATCATTCTACCAACTTTGAGCTCAATCTTCCCTGTAGTTGCTCAGATTTAGTGCGCACAGACAGACAGACAGACAGACAGACAAACATGGTGATCGCAATATATACCTCAGCATATAATGCCTTAATTTTTCCCATTTTTGAAATTTTTTGAAAGGTTGAGCTAGAAGGCTCAAATTATGTATATAAGATGGTACTAAGAAATGCTATCGTTCTGCCAAATTTGAGCCCAATCTGCCCTGTAGTTGCTGAGATTTCGTGCGCACAGACACACAGAGAGACAAACATGGTGATCACATTAACTACCTCAGCTATGCTTCCGGTCAGGGTTGGCAATATGTCATTTTTAAATTTTTGTGGACATGACATGTCAATTTTTGTCAAATTCAAAATTTTTATGACAAATTGACATGTCTTGGACATAATGTCCGGACAAATTGACATGTCCAAAACTTCTGACCCATTTGCTAAACCCACAATGTCACAAATTTTTTTAGCCTAACTGATTGCATAAGAGAAAAAAATCTACAGCTCATCAGCAGGCGTTTGTTTTAGCTCATTATTCATTATCCCAACCCTTCGAATCTTGTTTCTGATAATTTCAGCCTTCATTCAAGCCAGCAGCAGCAATCTCATCTTATGATGCAGAAAGCTCTAGTGGCTCTGAAAGCTCCGGCATTAAACAGGTGAAACCGGAACTGTAACAAGAGCCCTGGTGGGTTAAATGGCTAACAGAACATAACAGGCAATTATTGCCTGGTACTCTGAACAGTTGTCGGTTAAAAACGCATCAATTCAACTCTTTAACCTCTTGACTTCGTTCGTTCGTTTAAAAATTAGGAATAAATTAATAACGTAAGAAGAACTGATGAAAGAGGTGTACAAGTCTAATTGTTCTAGACAATCAATAATTCATGGGTTCTAATGTGCGTGAATTTTGACTTCCGACAAAACAGCCGAGCATTCCAGCTCATGACTTTCTATTTTTGTCTCTAAAATCTGCCGATGAACTTAAATATTAGAAACTGTACATAAAACATAAACTGAGGAGTCTAAGGAATCTTTGCTTTGAAGCGTGGAGTTGTGATGCAAGGTACAGCGTGTTAATTGTACAGTACAAACTAGTAAAAATGTCAATTTGTCATTTTTATTTTTGCATGACATTTGGACATTTGGACATGACACGGAAGATGACATGACATGTCATATTGTCATTTGTCATGGGGTTCCCAAATGTCCATAACATGTCATGTCATGGACATGTCATTTGTCCATGGACATTGACATGGTGCCAACCCTGCTTCCGGTAGTTAATAAACAAAAATAAAACCCCCTTGCGTGGTAACAGTAATAAACGCTAACGACGAAGCATGCGTATAAGGGTATAAGGGTGCTCAGATAAGAATGCCGGACCCATTACAGTTACTTTTGCATTTCATGCATAAACACGGAGCAGTTAGATTGAAAATGCGAACAGTTTGTAATTATGATTATGCTGTAAAAATGCATAAATATCTGCAAGACTAAACTGATTTTGCTTTATTAGGTATCGCTCAAGACAAGAGTTCGCGCCCTGCATGTCTCAATTTGCTCAGCACAGACTAGTGTGCAAGTTGCCCGACGCGTTGTGGAAGTGACTGGAGGTATAGGTTGATTCAATAAATCACAGGTTATCAGTAGCTGAATACATTTTTACATCACATTATTTTAGATCCATTTTAGACCACGATTATAAAAATTGAGGTTTGTCAAAATTCTTTGTTTGCTGCTTTTTTCAATTCGTAATTACCATATTTGTCAAAGATTTAATGTTAAAATGATTGGGAGAAGACACGTCTAAAAAGTTGTGTGTCTCTTGTATCACTTGATGTAAAAAATACGATCATGTTTTACGTTGTACGTAACGTATACAAATGAGAAGTAAATTGTTTTTAGCTATTCCACAAATTTCGTCTTCTTCTAGACCTGGTACTAATACATTATAAACGTGGTTTACCTGGCTACATATCATAAGTTCAAAAAATACCTAATGAAATAATGAGAAATCTTTTGAAAAACTCCACTTATATTCCTAGTGACCAAAAATGCATGTCGTTCATGTCGGCTCTAATCAAACAGAAGAAACTGCAGCTGGAGAATTGAAGGTTTGGTTTGAGCTAAATATTGAATAAGAGCATCTTGAAATCATTTAAAAGAGTTCTCATGGCAGTTCAAATTTTTACGGATAAAGTGTTTAATAGCATTGTTATACTCAAATCACATAAGTTTAGCAGTAGCAAATATGAGAAGCCCCAAAAATAAAGTTACTACTGGCACCACCATTAAAACGATGCAGAGGTTAGGGTAATATTTTCAAAAATAAAAAAATGTGCTTAATGACAAAAATGATTTGACAGTTTTAGTCACACGGACGCTGCTTTAATTGCTGCAGACATAAGATTTGAGTTGATTATTGAATAAGAGACCAGCACAAAATCTCAATTGACAATCTCAAGTGAGCTCACACATTTTTTCATATTGCATATTCCGTTAAAATTTATGTTCTTATGTTTAAGTACTTATCATTTCACTATTTATGTTATTCGACATCAATTTTACTAATTCTGAAACCGAAAAATGGCTATTCAAGGCATTTTGAAAATTTGCAAATAGGATCAATTTTCCAAAGCTATAAAAACTTTATCGAATAAGTTTCTAACAACTGTACTTGCATAACGTCAGTTTGATAATAGCAAAAATGAAAGCAGTTTACATTTGCTTTGTCATACCAGTGATAGTTGGTGGATGCACAAACTTATTTGCGTGTCTTGATTGCACTAAATATTCTTGTATTTGGATTGTGACAAAAGTAACTAAGCCAGAAGCATCATTCACGCTGCTTCTGAAGCACAAGTCCAAGTACTGTCAAAAGAAATTGATACCTTGCAAAATACCTTCTCTCTGTCAATGAACAACCAACGGAGCAAACTAATTACAATACAGTAGATTTACAAAACGTAACTGCGCTTCATAAATAATCACAAAATATTAGTCACGGTTTTGTGGTTCATACTGGTGATCCTTTTGAGTTTAAGCCACGAGATGATTTTACTCAAAGTGAAAGGAAGGATATCAACACAACACATAATTTCTCAACAAAACCAGAAGAAGAAAAAAACACCGATAACTTTTCCGGATCTGATTTACAGTCTAATTTGGCTGTTGAACAATTCAATGAAAAACTTAAAAATGTAGAAGTAACGACTTCTCACATACATGTGACAAGACCGCTCACAAAAAGAAACGATACGTACACACATTCGTCTGCAAAAGAAAATTATGACACTCAGTCGGAGTTTGCAAATGCTACCAAGCCTCACACGTCCACAAATTGTTACATGACAATGCCTGTTTCGGCAAGCGTAATCATATTGGATGTAAGTTCATCTCAAATCATTAGGTTTTCAGTAATTTTTACATACACTTATATTTTTATTTTTTGAATTAAAAAGAATTCATACAACTTGAAACCCGGATTAATAACAGCACCAACCACCCTATGGATGTTATTGTTACGTACCAACTCACAGCCATTGTTGGCAGTAGCTAAACAAGGTCGGGTCCGGCCCGCGTGATATTTAAAAATTTATCCATATGTAAACGTATAGATGGTAATCTATTTAGCATTGTTATAAATTGGGACTTAATAACTAATCATGCATTTTAAATTAGTACATTTTTACAAATTGATTGTTTGATGCAAATGATCTAGTTGAGTTAGTTGAAAATCACTTACTATTTAGCATTCGTACATTATTACGTACAGTGGAATTTGCATGTTTTCAAAAGCGCTATCGCTGAATTCCAATCAGATGAGAGTTTCTATAGTCTCATCCAACGACTATAGAATTTATAGCTTGTTTTGCCTATAAGTTAAAGCAAAGATGTTTGCTTGTGCAAAATTTTTCTATCTCAACAAACCATCTACCTTCCAAAGAAATACATAACAACTATTGGCTGACTAAATCTCTTCATTGCATTATAGGTTGGATAGAGTTTTTGGGCTTTACATTGCAAACAAAATAATCTTTGCGACACTTTAATACGAGCTACTACAAAAATTGTGAATTTGTTTTTCATGTTTCCTTCTACTTAAAACAGGTAATATGGGAAAAGAATATAACAAGTGGGTTAATATAAATTAAGGTTCTGTCAGCTTAAACTGAATTTCTAGCCTTTTGTGAGCTTTATTGAAACTGCTACAATTTTGCAATAGCGGTGATCAAATCTGAATGATTACACAAAAAAATATTATTGTATTTTAAGCACAGAATGTTTCACGGGGTGTAGAGTACTTTTTATAATTTATAGCTGAAAGGGTTTTTATTTAGTAAAACATGGTAACCATGTGTGTAAGACGTAAGCATGTTATAAACAAAAAGCAAATTGCAAAATATAATGCAAACAAAGCAGTAACATAGCTCAAGCGGCTATAAAGTTTTGAATTTTGGCAAACTGACAACGGATTTGATAAAATAGTAAAAAATTAATCTATAATAATGTGTCACATACCATAGGTCACATACCATACCATGTCACTCAGGAAACTTTAAAGATCCGTCTTAAACTTTGACTTTCAAGGTGGAATTTCAAAAACCTGGCTTGGTGTACATATGCTCTAATAATCAGAAACCTATGTGCTAAAACAGAATTCTAAAACTTCATTTCTAGACTAGTGATATGGCGCCCAAAAAACTTTACATTCCAACAGCGGCCAGACGATTTCATATTTTGGCAAACGAAACGTAATCATTATGTTGATAAAAAACTATTCTGGGTAGCATACCATAGATTGCTTGAATTTCAAAAACTTGTCCTTCGTAGTGCACGGGTTCTAGTGATTAGAAACATTTTATGAACACAACAGAATTTTAAAATTCTTTTCCGTATTCGAGAAATCGTCCGGAAATTTGATTCATGCAAATTAGTAGTACGACAAGCCTACTAATAAATCTTGTCATATGATTAGAAATAAACGTAATGCATTCTCAGGTACATCTGCGCAAAAGAGCCGCTTTACCATTCAATTGCATTTTTACTATTTAGGTTAGTTTATGCCATAAACATTTATACATTACCATCACTCCAATTTTGTGTGCATGTCATAATTAAACACGGGCATCTGATGTTTGAAAGATTACGACCAATCTTTCTCAAACGGTTTTGAAAACCTCTAATTATATAGTTATCACTTGGTTTTAAGATACAGTTTTACTTACATCAAGCGACGTTTCAAAAGCTATTCAAATACAAGCTATGCTACACGCAGGGTGGCTTTCTCTACATGTATAAATAGATTTTGTCCATTTTTACATGCAAAAATGTATAAATACATGGAAATATGGAAATAACATGGAAAAATGTTAAAATACAGCCAAAGAAGCCATATGACTATATTTACACCTATTATGGGGAATCAGAAGACTGTTTTGGTTAATTTAAAAGCAAACAAAACGGTTTAATGGAGTTTAAAAGCATGTTAAAAGCTAAAACTCAAACATTTAGTTTCATTTTGAAGGAAAAAATAAAATTTTCACGAAAATTTCAATAATTTACATTGTCCATGTAAAAATTCCAAGTATTTTTAACATGTAAAAAATAATTTTTACATGTTATTTCCATGTTACATGTATTTACATCCTGCCACCCTGACACGCAAAAGAAAAGTTTATTGTTATTGTCATAGGCGGTATAATTTAAATGGCTTATGGCTTATTTAAAATAAATATAAAGCAGCACCGGTTTAATTCCCAAACCAAACAAGAAGCTCGCGGCATTGCGTTATATTTGTCTGGTAATATCCTAATAAACTGTAGTTTAACCCAGATCAGATCTATTTATTTCAACAGGCTATAGTTGATTTAGCAAATTTTGCGGGTTTCTACTACACAGTTAAACCTCAATAGGTTCTGTACTTAGGCTTTTCTGTTATGGTTTGAAAATTCTTATAGTTATAGATTAGATTCTGTCATCACTCAATTTGAAAAACCCCATGGAACTTGAAATGAGAGGCTGTGTAAGAAAGTGTTTCGAAGTATTTAGGAATTCTTAATGACAAAGCCCAAAAGTAAATCTGCGATGTAAAAAGACTTCATGGTACACTGCTAAAATTTAACAATAATGAAGCTAAAAACTATAGGTATCTTTGATCGTTTTAGCTAACCCAGGTAACTACCGTAAATTTCAATTTTAACACATTAAAAAAAAACAACTAGCTTGGCATTAAAGGTAAATAAATAGCATTGAAAACGATCATATTTATTAAAATGTTTAATACAACTTTACAAGACAAAATATTTCAGTTGATGATTATGCAAAGAATGCTTCTGGTAAGCGTCTACTATTCAATTTGTAAATCAAATTAGTACTCGCTATAAAGTCATAAAATGTTTTTCTACAAAACTTTTTCTCGGTCGCCGGTCCGGCCCAATTGTGGTCCGGCCCGCGTGACGATCACGCACCAGCACACGCGTCAGTTAGCCCCTGATTGTTGGTTACGACTGTCATCCTGTCGTGAGCAAAATTGATGAAACCTTTCATACTTCAAAAGAAAACAAAACAAATGTTGATTCAGTGGAGGATCTTGAAAGAAATATTGAAACTTTTCTTGAGACTAGAGTATTTGACACTAACCAGACAGGGGTTAATGTTCCGGTTTTCCGTTAGATTGATGAAAGATCTGGTGTAGACATGTTCTACACAATTTTTCCTTTGCTTTGTATTTTGTTTTTGTGGTTTGCATTAATACTACAAGGAAAGAGAAACGAAATAGTTGTTGAAAGAAGAGTGAGGGAAAGAGTCGAAATGATCGACATCATACAAGAAGAAACTACTTTTTAAAACTATTGTTGTAATATACCAACTCAAATAATATAATGAAATATATCGGTAAATATAGCATAAAAAATATTTGTATTGTTATCTGGTACTTTTCCTTATAATAAAAACTATAGGATCTTGAGTAACAGCCTTCTATTCTTGTTCCAACATGAACTTCTATTCAAAAACGTGTTTCTACAATGCATATTTTACACTAAATTTGTAGACTAGCTGGTTGTATTGCTACAGTATCGTTAGCATAAATGCAATACAATTCTGATCTATGCTTTCATTGACAGTAATAGCAAATGACGAGAATAAAAAGTTTTATTTTTCATTGGAAGCGGTTTTAGAGAAAAAAACTCATACAAACAATCAATACATCAACAATTGGCTTAAAATATTGTGGCATCAGGAAGAATATAACGGTTAATGGTGAAAATAAGACTGTTTTTTCAACAAACAAAATGTCAATATTTTTCAACAGATCATAATTTTCTCCATCATCCTCATTTTGAATACCGTTTTTGTACTGAAAACATGAAGTATATAATCCATTACAGTTATCGAAATTAATGATGTGTCGTTCACTGTCATTTTGCATGCTGTTTCGAAAAGTCATGTTTTGCATTTAAAGAAAGCTACCTTCTTTTTGGTTGTCAAAAGGTTAAATTTCACTAATTCCAACATTTCTTATGATACGCGACAAAAGACTAAAGTTAGAAAAACAGAAATTCATGCCGAAAACAATCAAGTGATCATGGTCCACAGGGTCTTGAGTTTTCACATAAACCCCAAACCATCATACTTTATCAGGGTTTTCTGGGTATGTAAATGTGTGTATGAATAACCGTCATATGTCTTCAAATCCTCAAAACTGGTTGCACCTTTAACATGCAAAATCAAAAGTCTTAGGTGGAATCTTTCAGAGTCTTTCGGACTTACTGTGTACATTCTTCCAATTTTATTGAAATACCTCTCCAGTATTTTCCAACGACGCTCAGATTTTAACCAAGTAAAGCTTTCTTGGATTTGATAGTAATACGGTTTTCTTGCTTCCGGGTCACTCTTATTCAGTTGGAACCATCCCATAAGCGTACTATGCTTTTCTCCGGCTTTTTCAAGAGCCTTCTCTACAACTTCATTCGTGTTTTCGTGATCTTTATCACATTGAAGCACTACAAACTGCTCCCTGGTAAATGCACGGCAAGCCGTTCAACAGAGTGAGATTGTTCGTGTAATGAATAGCCAAGTATTCGCCACATTGACTCAGGTGCGCTAACATACCGAGAATCGACGTGCTTTGTAACTTCATCTTTACTTTGTTGACTCTTTTACTTCTACACTTTGTGTGTATGTATTTATTTATGTACTTCACGCATTTCACGGAAGAACATGCTTCTACATTGATATGACAATTATATCTCAATAGCAAATATGGATTATACGGAACAATCCATCTGTTGTCTATGGTCTTGTCTTTCACAACCACTTCTGGCCCTCTTCTTCTTTGGTATTTTGCATATCCATCAACGACTTCATGATTACCTAAAGTTCGCTCTTGGAAATCTTTTGGAAATTTTTTACTACAATTTTCATTCACCATACAGGGACAGTTTACACCTTTCCCGCATGGTCCATGCATCATATGGCTGGTGACGATTTCAAATAGTTTTGGATTTTTTTCTTTATCAGGAATCTCAGCCTTTATTACTGCATCAATTTTCTGCTCAGTTGTAAATTTTGATGCAGCGTCAAATATTAGCAATATATGAACGTGAGGTAAACCTCTCTTTTGAAATTCAATTATGTACACCCATGCAACGACTTTTCCAAATATCCCTCCTTTGTCACCAACAACCTCGCTCATTAATTTATCTAATTTTAATTTGAAGACTTTTGCAACCAAATCTGGTCGGTGTTCAACACTGACAGGATTCCAAATCGTCTTGTATCTACGAACACTTTGGATTGCATGTCACTGTTACAAATAAATCTGGTTTCCCAAACTTTGTAACAATAGACATTGCATCCAGGTAATTTTGCTGCATATGTCTTGGGCCTCCTTGAAACGATGATGGAAGTAACCGTTCCAGGTTTTTCCCTTCCGCGTTATTCTCTCAAGCCACGTAGTCCTGTAGACCTTTTACTGTGTCACCTCGAAATTCTTTTTGATGGTTTCTTATAAAGTTTAATCTGTCGGCTTCCATTTTTACGTAAGCGTCAACCATATATGGTTGATTCAGCCGGCCAGCATTCAAGAATTGATTGAAACGATCTCTTTGGGACAGACGGTAGGAATAATACTCCATCATCGTTACTTTACTCCTCTGTTTTATACTGTTTTTTGTTATGTCAAGTCCATAACCCTGCTCTCCATGTGGAAAAAGTAATGGATAAACCATTGCTTCAAGGTTTTTGTTCAAAATGTTGATTGTTTTCATGCCCTTATTTGGGTCGTTTGGCGCGTGTCTTGCGTGTATTAGCAAGTCGCGATCAAGTGGCGTCATACCGTCTTTATTTTGAAAAACAACAGCTACTTCATTAGCAGCCGCTAAGTTGTAGCGGTTTTTGTCTTTTTTGGATCATTAACTATCGCCATCGTTATTTGATTTATCTCTCCTCCATTAAGTTCAATTTCTTTTATTGACCCTTTTTAACTTCATGTAACATTTTGTATGATTCAACAAATTTATTATTTTTATCCATAAAATCTGCAATCGTATTAAAAACAGAATCATTTACTTTTTTATTAGCTGGATGTTTTGATCTTTCTTTGTTTGCTTCTTCAGCGTCAAGAATATACAATTGTGCGTACTGCGGCTTTTCTCCAGCAGGTGGATGCAGTGTTCCGGTTCGGTGGTATATCTGACCAAGAATACGGAAGCACCATGGACCGTATCCTGGTGGGGGTTTAATATTTGCACCCATTGAAGCAAATGCAAATGAGCTATTTATTGATCTAATACTACTCATAAAGTTTACTCCTAAGTCATATTCTTTTCGCATCAGGCTTTGCAAAAACTCAGGATATTTCTCTTCCTCAATTTTTATTTGTCCATTTTGGCAGCATTTTGTATATGTCTTGTGACGAATTACTTCACCATTTGGTTGCTTGACAGTTTTACTGTGAAAAGGTTCATCTGTGAAATGTCTTGCATGACACTCAGCACAAATCTCATTCAGCTGTCCACAAAAGTACGGTTCAATATTTGCTTCATTTTTGAAGGCACTCTCCGCAGTTAGTCTTAATGTGGCGCGTTGTTCGGTGTGTGCAGCATTAGCCGTTTGGCGTTTCTCATTCATGTGTGTGCTATTTCTTAGCCGACGCCTGTTTGCAGATTCTTCCGCTTCTTGGCTTATATATTGCCTGTTTCGTGCAGCGTCGGCTCTAAGGTCAGACACCCTATTTTCTGCGGTTTGTGCTGCTCTCTTCTCTCGGTTTCTTACTCTCATAGCTTCAAGCCTATTTTCACGTTGCTCTTCTGTTTCATGAGCTCTGAGCATTAGCGTCGAGACGCTGCTTTCTTTGTTCATCAGTTTCATTTCTTCGTCTATTTTTATCGTACGCAGCTTTAGCGGCTTTACGTTTTGCTAATGCTTCCGGTAGACTACTCTTAGTATGTTGTTATTTTTGATTGATTAGTCTCCGAATCATTGGCGCTTCTTTTATTGGATTTGTTCATGTTGTTATTTAATCAGTTAAAAGTTTGTCAAGATCAATGAAGTTTTGACTACGGACGGTATTTTTACTTGATTCTATTGGTAATTACTTGAACAATGTTTTTCTGGTGCTTATTTATTTTTTGGATTTATAAGCTGTTAGTATCTTTGGTTTTTCTTATTTGTAGTACCAACTCGTTTGCTCGAAATCAATATGTAAATCAACAACAACAAAAAATCTTTATTGTTAATCTGCGTCACGCTTTTTGTTTTTAAACTTTGCGATTTTCGCTAATTAACTACACCTCTTTTTTCTCTACACCCTCTTATCTTTTCTCTCCACACCTTCTCTTCTTTTCTCTCCACATCTTCTCTTTATTTCTCTTCACACCTTATCTTTATTTCTCTCTACACCTCTCCGGTTATCGCCACGTCAATTAAGACACTCCTCTTGTTTCTCAACTTTACTCATTTTTACACAACTTCCGCCCACACACCAAAAGCTCTCTGGTATAAGTAAAGTTTATTTTGCATCCGTGACCCTTCTGAAATATAATAAGGAATGTATATTATTTACATGATTTGATAATGACCGTAAACATTTTTGCATGATTTTATATTAAATATTCATTGCAAACTGTCATTACCTTTCCACGGCTTGATCACACTTCAGTTTAGACTTCAGATCTTTTAAAAATCATTCAAAACGCTCTGGTGGACTTTTAATAATATGTGGTAGTTTTTGTCTCTTCCAACTTCCAACGTCGCCTTGTTCAGCTGTACTTTAATCCAAGGAGTTCCGATGGATAACTTCCTACCGCAGGGGAATATCGTATTGCACTAAATTTGAGAAAAAATATTTAAATTCCGTTTCATTGTGCTGATTCTTACAGTCAATTTTTGCATGATTTAAACTTTTATAATCCTTTAAAACAACCATTACCTTATGACAGTTTGATCACAGACCTGACACAGAGGGAGTATTCAAAAAATCAGATAAAATGTTCTGGGAGGTTCACTTCCACTAATACTTGGTTATCGTCCTCTCTTCTGACGTCGCCTTGTTCGGCTGACTTCATCACGCAGAAGTAAATGACACTTCTCTAAAGTTGGAGCATATAACAATAAAATGTTTTAACGGATTCAATAATTATGTACCAAACCAAAATTAAAATGAATCTGAAACTTAATTGGTTATGCTCTTGTAAACTTACTTAATTCCTTAGAAACCGTGCGTTTTATTAAACCGTGCGAGAATTACTTAATATCGGTAGCTTAACAGTTCCGATGTAGTGATAGAATTTTCAAAATGATAAATCGCTCAAAAAAAACACACTCAGAATACACAGAGCACAATGCAGGAGAAAGAGTAGTGAATGGGTTGCATGAGTTGTGTTGTTGTTGAACATATGCTGCTGAGCAGAGGGCAAGCAGCTGAATTGCACGCCGTGTTCACAGTCCATTATGGGGCAGATTGATACGGACAGATAACATGCAAGGGAAATGGAAAGTCCGTAGATACGGAGACACAGTAGCGCTTTAGTATAGTTTATTGACAGTCGTTGTTCACGTTATCAATAAATGCACCAAATATTTATTTTTTTAAATGCACCAAGTATTTTTGTGTTTTTAGGCATCTTTGTATTTGACATAAAAAGCAACGTTTTATGGCATCTATTTATGCATTTAAAACTTGAACGTGTGTTTGTTAAATTTCCTCTTTCTTCTTAAGGTTCTTCCGCTTACATTAACTATGGCAATCAAGTAATGAAAAAAGCAACAGAAACAGTTGCAACTTTGTGTGACATTTACGTGTGTCAAATATGTTAGAGTTTTAATATAGATATTCCATTTTTTGTTTGAAAATTTGCTAGGTTGACAAAAAAATGAAAATGATTCCTTTCTAGTTATAAAACGAAAAGCCATGAACAAATTTGTTTTTTCTACTGTACTGTGAATATTACTGAACAAAATAGCGAATCATTTCAAGAAATTTCATATTTTGCTACTTCAAATGCGCCGCCATGACTTTGTCCTTCAGTAATGTAGTAAGAATATAAGTGCAATAACGTTTTTTGCATTTACTAGATATACACTAGAGGTTCATCATTAATGTTCTTTGCTACGACATGTGGGCGAATGTATGAGTCATGTACAAAATAAATTATAATACTGAAAGAAAACTGATTTGACACGATGGCTCAACAGACTGACAACATGCCATTAACACAAATAACGTACTTGTGCAAGTAGCCAACAAGGAGTATTGAAAATACTAGATATCAGTCATCATTGAGATGTGCATACCACAGCCTTATAGCCTATGAGAAAAGGAATCTATGCACCTCAAAAACTATTATTGCCTTCGATGATCAGATCAACAGTTTTACTACAATATTTACCAAGCTTTATACAGGTTTGTTCAGGCCACTCGTATTTGGACAGGCTTTGTTATCAAAGTAATTCTAAATAACGTTGAATGTTTACTAAACATTTATTACATAGTGCATGGTGCAAGGGCTTGTTCTTAGTTTTGTATATTTTCAGCTTGCAGAATTTGCACCACTTGGGACAATGCAACTTCTTTTTTCCTCCATTTGTTGTTATTTTCCTGCAATGTTAACATTTTATTAGACAACCTACGTCCTGACCCGAAATGTAGTTTCACCTTTTTCACCTGATTCACAACACTGTATGGTCTAGAGAGACCGCTCTCATCTCCAGCGTCATCATCTCCATCGGCATAGCCATAAGCATCTTAATCAGCCACATCATCATCGTCAGAGTCTATAATCCTTTTGTGAATTATCCTTGTTTGTCGCATATAATTTCTGTTTTTGTCCTTTGCTTTGGATGGTAGCAGTTTTTTCTGCAGTTTTAGTTCTTTAATAAAAAATAAAATTGTTGTTACAGTCGTGATTGCTAAGATAGATTTTTCTAGTGAAGTGTGATAAAGATTTTCTACCATGGATCTGGATTTTTTATTCCCCAGTTCATTTTAAGTTTTGGATAGTCACTACACAATTTATCGAATTTTTTCTGCTTCTCCGGAATTTCTTCCTTGCACTTTTTTACAGTAATCTCACTAGCAGTTATACCTGTTATGACACTGGCTTGTTGCGTGACGTTATTAGTATATTTTGTTGCAAGATTTTTTTGCGCTTTCAGCGCTTGATTAATTTCTTCTGTTGTAGACGACATCTTTCTTACTGTAGCTATTGTGCAATATTTCATGTTAGTCATGAGTTTATGTACCTACAAGAGTGCTTGATAGGAGTTTTAAAATGTAAGGAAAATTCCTTTTCCTTCACAAAAACACTAGTTTTTTAAAGAAAAAAATACATTTAAAAAAATGGAAACCATTTCAGCAGGAATTATGCAAATTATGTTATTTTATTAAGTATCTCTAAAGATACTTGATAATATTGTGTTCCGTCCGGCCGGCCGTCCGCCCGTATGCAATTTACTCAGTAACGGCTGGACCAATCACAACGAAACTTGGTAAACAGATAGTACATGACCTCAGCCACAACCCTATTGAACTTCAGGTCAATAGGTCAACTCTAGGTCATAGGTCACAGCGTTTTCACAACTTTTCATAATAGCACCTATAGCATGCGACACATGATTTTAGGTCAGTTTTTGACCAGCATTACGAATTTACAACCAGTTTGTTAAAGTTTGGGCTTTAAGGACCTGATTAAGGCACTTTAGGGATACTTAACAATGCGCTTTCTTAAAGCTTTATTTATATATTAGTTTACTAATAAAATGACTATTGTTACGCTTTATTTTTATTAATTCCATTTAAGTATTAAAAATGCACTTTGCATTCTACTTGTTAATCAATTGCCAAGTTCTTGTTTAATCACTTCGCGTTTTGTTTTTATCTTTATAATTCTCATCACTTCACTCTATTCGTACTGCAACTGCAATCAGCACTTCCTCGTCATATTCATTTTCCACCTATCTGATTACAAACGTCCTTACTTTAGCGATCCAATGTCAAATTGAGCACAACCACTTTGCAAACACATAGTTTGGCGTCCAGTACTCTTTTGAAATATTACTTCACGACATAACCCTCTCAGGTACTAAATTCTGAGATATATGCAGAACCATCAATAATCGTAGTACCAAAGCCTATCATATCTTCCTTCTAGAACCTTGAGGTTTGGACAATGCAATTTCTATAAAATGGTCATAATTTTATCCATCAGGGTTGCAACTGTCAATATATACACGACATTGAATTACTATTAAAAAACGTTTGTTGTTCTGCGGTGTACTAGAAATATTATACATGAAAAAGTATGTAGGCAAACAATCATAGTCAAAGGTGATTTTGACTGTGATTGTCATTGATCAAAACGTCGCTACTGCTGTATAGATCATTATATTCGTAAAATGTGTGCAAACGTGCTTGATCGCGTGTTAAATCATTGCATTTCAATAATATTTTTTATGAATGTACACAAGTTTATATTACGCATATATTATCAAAAGCATAACTTGTTTTTTATTGTTACCAATGACATGGTCCTTGTCGCATTGATACCATTTCTTGACCACATTTTTATCGCTTTCATCTTGCAATTACACTACTACCTCAGCATTGCACACTTGTCATCGAGCTCGGTCACCAGCAATTCACGGAAATACTATACACTCTATTCCCTACGGCCTCTTGACTATTTGCAAATGCAATTTCTCAGGGTTTTTCTTACTTATTAACGTTTATTAAGGTTCACGTTAGTGTACCTTTACTCCTATCATCTTGATGTGTCTGCACGTTCCTCCGTCCGTCCCTCCGTAAGCACGATAATTCATCAACCGTTTGACCTATTCCAATTCTGCTTTCAGTTATCGATAGCTGCATCCCTTGCGACGATCCTTATTGATTTTCAAGTCAATCCGATAACCGGAAGGTACCTAAAAAGTACCTTTTCTAAAGTACTCTTTTTTGCTGCATAGAGGTCATAAAGGCCATAGAGCTACAGCATTTTCACTACCGGCATGGGAATAACACCAAATAGCAGATAGTGGTCCTCACCATGCCACATTCATGCCACAATGGTTCTCATCATGCCACAATGGTTCTCATCATGCCACAATGGTTCTCATCATGCCACAATGGTTCTCATCATGCCACATTCATGTGAATGTGAATTGTGTTTCTCATCAAGTAATCAAGAATAATCAAGGATAATATTAGGCCGGTCAGTCATCAAAAGCAGTGGCAGTCAAAGTTCTTGAACACGTGAACCTTTCTTCAAGCTTACATAGGGTTTATTTCTTCAATATTCGAAACATATTGCCCCTTTACAAATGCTACAATTCAAATGTTTGCACTTGAGCAGGTTTGAAAACGTTTTGCCTAGTAGTAGTAGTAGTAGCAGTACCTCCAAGAAAAATAATTATACCAAGACCTCTTTTGCTATTAATACATACTATGAGTCATAGCTATTTTTCTAATGTGACTTATTTTCAATTGTTGTACATCTTGCGCAGTGATATATGACTCGTACTACCTTTTTTGTTATTTTACAAATAATATGTATGCAAACCAGTTGATTCATTGCTTTACACCGGTTTTCTTGTCACTTATCCATATTACCACAGTCAGAAATTGTTATACAGCAGTTAAATGGCCATAGCCCGTGCCACTTATTATCATTTTACTAATTACATTGCCCATTACTCAACGTTTTATTTTGACGTTTTTTATTTTCTCAAAAAGCGACTGATGTTCAGCTATACAAAACAGAACCTAATAAAATCCAACACTAGGAAGGGAATTCCCGCCACTAGTGCTTTGCAGATGGGACCATTTGAACGTCCCATAAGCAATGCATTAGCGGCGGTAATTCCTATTCTCGTGAACGTCTATATGGATATATTTTTGCGCCTCGCTCATTTGGAACCTCCCAATAATGCATATTTTTAGGATGAATCATTCTCCCTATCATTAATTTCGCCTTTATTTAATGTGTGAGATTTGACACACACCAAACTCTCGTTCGAAAAAAAACTATTTCTGTTATCCCAATAACAATACAGTGCGTTGTTGTTGCATGTATTGTGTGAACATCTATTGATGACCAACTTTTGCTTGCTTGCTTGATTAGAATGTTTTTTTCCACTCACCACCACAAAAACCTGTTTGCACCATGCATGTTTTTCTTCTTTCCTTGCTCGTATTTTCCCCATTTTGTTGCAATATTTTTGCCATTTGGCAAATGCTAATATGCAAACCACTGGATTCATCAAGCTTTGCATTGGTTTTCTTGCCCCTTGTTCCTATTGTCCATTCACCAGACGTACTACCACAAAAAATGGCCATAGCCCCTAGCACCTATGCCCATTTTACTAATTAATTAGGCTGTTAATCACGGTTTTAACCTCGTCCAATTTCTAACATCGTTATTGGCGCATTGACCATTACTACTCACGGCATAGGAAAATTTTTTATTACGCATTTAATTAATTATTAATTAGTTACGTGAAGATTGGTATTTGCACACTAATAACTGACTCAATACGCTGTTTAAATGAACTAGTTACTACGCTCTAGAAGCTAAAAGAAACAAATTAACTTAGGTTAACTAGATCTTAATATTTTTGAAGAAACGAATGCTGTGTGCACAAGGAGCTACTTACAAAATGGAGTCGCTATGTACAAAATTTAGGTATTACGCCTTAACAATATACTTAAATAAGAGATGGTACTTCTTCAATATTCAAGCAAACACTTAAAGCTTTTCTCTGGCAGAGGCAAAGATTTTGTTTCTCAATTGATCTCCTTTCTCCACTGCATGGCTGAGCGTCATGCTCTTGGTGCTTCTGCACTACTTCTTGTGGCATGGTCTTACATGAGGGCAAATGACTTTGGGAACAATGATAACTAGTCAATGGTAAACCATTAAACATGCTCGCTGCTAACGACGATATTACAATGTAACCACCTATTATGAAATCATGTTTAAAAACTATTTCTGCTTATTTAGAGCCTATTTTGCTGGTTTAGAGCCT
This sequence comes from Entomobrya proxima, assembly GCA_029691765.1. Classification (NCBI taxonomy): domain Eukaryota; kingdom Metazoa; phylum Arthropoda; class Collembola; order Entomobryomorpha; family Entomobryidae; genus Entomobrya; species Entomobrya proxima. The sequence goes on along the minus strand of CM056171.1, from coordinate 58,955,576 downwards.
ATTTTGCTGGTTTAGAGCCTATTTTGCTGGTTTAGAGCCTATTTTGCTGGTTTAGAGCCTATTTTGCTGGTTTAGAGCCTATTTTGCTGGTTTAGAGCCTATTTTGCTGGTTTAGAGCCTATTTTGCTGGTTTAGAGCCTATTTTGCTGGTTTAGAGCCTATTTTGCTGGTTTAGAGCCTATTTTGCTGGTTTAGAGCCTATTTTGCTGGTTTAGAGCCTATTTTGCTGGTTTAGAGCCTATTTTGCTGGTTTAGAGCCTATTTTGCTGGTTTAGAGCCTATTTTGCTGGTTTAGAGCCTATTTTGCTGGTTTAGAGCCTATTTTGCTGGTTTAGAACCTAATTTGCAAGTTCAGAGCCTATTTTGCTGGTTTAGAGCTTAAGCTGCCCAAACATTAAGTCTACGGACGGACGGACAGACAGACAGACGTACACGACATCTTAAATAAAAATTAATTGAAAATAATATGAGTCAATATTCAAAAATAATATAAGAATCATGTCTACTTCAAACATTCCTGAGTGACGATGAATCTTTCAATTTCCCCTAGGATTAATACTAGAAGGTGCTTTGTCATAATTAGGTTTTAAATACAATTTTGCGAAAATGTTAGATGTATTGGGTTTTAAAAAATCTTTATTTTGATCGAAAAGTGTGAATTTAGTATACCAAAGAACTCATCAATTTTACCTTAGTGGGAGTGACCTTGAGTTATTTGTTTATTTATTATTATGCTTATTTATGAATTAATATTGCTTATTTATTATATTGCTTATTAATTTCTTTATAAATTTTCAGATATAGTCGTTCACTGCAGGTATTCTGTCAGCCTGCTAACTACTAAACATCGTTAAGCAAACTTGGATACAATTCGAGCGGAAAGATGAACAAAAAACGGTAACCGACATTTTAATCCCAATCATTTCATCCCAATCACTTAGTCGCAATCATTTATTCCCAATCATTTAATCCCAATCATTTCATCCCAATCATTTCATCCCAAGCATTTAATCCCAATCATTTAATCCCAATCATTTAGTCCGCGAATCTTATTTATACACAATTCATGACAGAGCCCTTCAAATTCGAAGGCAGTTATTTCTGTCACTACATTTAAGTACAATTAAACCAATTTTTTAGTACAGAGTCAAATATAACATCATATTCAATGTCATTATAATTATTAGTTGAAGTAATTTCTTCTTCTTGACAATTTATCAAATAATGTTTTAAACTTTTGTTGAATATCTTCCGGTTTGGTATTTCTTGTAAATAGTTAGGTAAACTTGTCCATAATTTCGCAGCTGAATCTGCAAAAGATCTGTTTTCTGGGTTATGTATAATATGCATACCACTACGTGTGCTTCTATATTCAAGATTATCAAATAAGATATAATTACTGAAATACCTCGGAGAATCATTTCATCCTCTAATCAATTCATCCTCATCACTTAATCCTCAATCATTTAATCCCGGAATCATTTAATCCCCAATAATTTAATCCACAAATCATTTTATCCCCATCATTTCATCCCTTTCATCCATTTCATTTCATCCATCATTCAGGTCGAATTTCAAAAATCTCGTTTAAGAAACAAATTCAGGTCGAATTTCAAAAATCTCGTTTAAGAAACTAATTCAGGTCGAATTTCAAAAATCCTGTTTCAGAATAAAACACAAGTTGAATTTCAGAATAATGTTTCACAACCAAACTCATGTCCAATTGTATGACTGTACATTCTTTGGTAAATTATTATTTTTGCGAGGTTTTAATTTTTTTCTATTGTGTGTATATATTACCCAGTGTAGAAAATCACGGTAAACTGTCTTGTTTTAAAATGATTTGGGGATGAAATACTTTGGGTATGAAATAATTTGGGTTTAAAAAGATGGGTATGGATGGGTTTTTAAGATTAGGAAATTACCTGATTGGGAAAAATTAATGGTTTGAGAAAATTCGTGATTCAATGATTTGGGGATGAAATGATTCCGGGATTAAATGATTGGGGATTAAGTGACGGGGATAAATTCTTTAGGGGATGAAATGATTCGGGGATTAGATGACGGGGATTAGATGATTGGGATTAATATTCCGGGAATCAAAAAAAACAAAGGGGCACCTAATTTTGAATTACATTCAAACTTTGCTATAACAATCAAACCAAATTTCCTGAAACTTGGCATGCAATATCATTGAAAGATGGCTAACATTCACTGTGAGTTTTGAGTAAGTCCCTGGAACTGTTTTGGAGATACGCTGAATTGGTAGGTCGTTTCATCATTAACTGGACAAAGCGTATGGTTACAATCACTATTCTACTCCGAAGATGTCTCAAAATTTCAGTTTTTATAATGTTTGTTTTAGCACAAGATTGTACGATGCGTGATATTAAAATTTCGGATGTAACCGATATGGTCTGGTTTCTACAGCATTCTAAACGTAAGGCAATTCATTAGAAAAACATGCAAACAAAAGCAAGCATAATGAATTTTGTTATTTCTATGCAATATTTAAAAAATGATACGGTGCTACTCTGTCAAGTACTCATGCGTGACTTACTCTCACAATACCAAGAAAATTTCTAAGGATTTGTTGGCTTTGGTGTGTTTTAATTCACTCGTGTAAATAATTTTCTTCAATACCACTTGTAGTTTAATAATAAATTTTTAGATAAATGAAAAATTTAACTGATTGAATTTGAACAGTGATTGGTATTGCTTAGTAACCCTATCAAATTGTTTAGCAAACAATAATTTAAAAGCCTAAATACTAGGTTTATTTTCAGAAATTTTCCTTCCGCATGCACAAAAGATATTATAGTTTTGGTTTGCCAACCGAGAAATCGGTTTTTTCTAGTTGCGTTTTAATATGATTCACAACCTAACATCAAAACAAAACCAGCAATTTCCACTTTCTAAAAGCACATTCCACCCAATCCATTCTACTCACTCATTTTATAAGTAATATTTATTCATCTACTTTCTATTTTGAGGCAGATAAAGATTTCCCATAAAAAACAAAAGAAACTTAACCATATCTAGAGATCCACAACCAACTAAAAACTCCAAGCATTCCTTGTGTACTCATCACACTAATCATACTTGCATATTACCCCTTAAATGTGTCATTGCAAAATTCATTCCTTTAAGCCACAAAACTATTATGATGACTATTGCTTTTCATTGGGACGACCAAAGGGTATTCAGAATTTATAAGGAATGATGAATGAATGAACTTTGAACTTTATAGATGATTTTATTTTTTAAAATATATTATACGTATAAGTCATTTCTGAAATCTGCAGAAAATTGCATACTAACTAATTGCAGACTCCAACGACTAGATTATAAAGGTTTAAATTACTTGAGACAAGATCATCATATGCAGCTGAATCATGAGACATAGTTGTTTAGGGTCGTGGTACAATGCCTGTGATTATTGTGAAATGATTAAAATAATTGGAACTGTTAAAAATGTCTGAACTGAAGATTAGTTTCATGTTGCCCAAATTCCCAAGAGATCCCTCATCCTGCACATCTACACACACTCTGCTTCTCCTATGCTGGCTTGATACACCTATCACCCTTATATTTTTGGTGCTACTGCTGCTGGTTATAATGACCACAAGCTCCCATAGCCGAGGTCCGCACAAATACACACTCCAGCAGCCCCGTAGCCGAACTGTCTATACCAGACAACGTGCGGCTTTCCCGGCGTCGCCCGTGCTGATCTTACAGCTATCGGTGCACGTCAGTCTCTCGCCCACTTTCTCGCCTGGTACAAATCCTCGCCCTACGGTGCTCCAACTTCCCTTTGGGATGATGATGATGCCTCCAAACTCTGCCACCTCCTTCTCCTCCTCCTCTTTATGCAATTAAGGTGGGGATGAACTGAGGAACAGATTTGCCAATGCACAAAATAACTGATGAATAGCACTATTTACGTGCTCAATGCTCTCAAATAATGTGTACGATGCACAACACACAAACCGGATTAATTTTGTAGGAAACTGTCAAAACTATTGGATTTATTTAATCTGAATTGAATATCTCGAATTGGTTAAAATTGTTAAATCAGGAAATTTAAATATATTTAAAATCTGTCGGAAATACGCTGTGCAATCTACTTGCCTTTTCTTTTGCAGGCAGAAAAAGTACACCTTGCTTGTGCGGTGGTTTGTTAGCTACTAAGAGGAGTTCGGCGGATTCTGCCCAAACTCCCAAAATACATACATTCACAAAATGACCAAATTATAGATATACCGCACTATTTTATACCCTTAGGTTCAACTTTATAATAATTTCTCGAATCTACTCGAAAGTTCCATTGATAAACTTTACATGAAAAGATACACTTAGCTTACATTTTACATGACAGTTTTTAGCCTTAAAATGCTACATCATAATTCACACAAACGGTATTGTACCCAATAAATACCTACGTTCTGAACAATAGTTGAGCGCTTAGTCTCTTACACGTAGTGCGTACACGTACCCACTCAATAGAATTCACCAATTTGGATATCCTGTTAAAGAAAAAGTTCCACAAAAAAGCTAGTATTGCAAAACATCATTTAAATATACATTTTTTGGTATTCAAATTGTAGGTTTAATACATTTTGTATCAACAGTTACTTGTGTGCGTCGTAATTTCTCAGCTCCAAAAAGTTACGTAGTAGGAAAAGGTTCAGTCCACAACAAAACATATAAACTGGAAGTTAAAATTTAACTGTTAAATTGCACTTGTAACTTTTATGTAAACCGTGCAATTTGAAAAATACAGGAAACGTAAGCAATCGCAAAAATTGTTGTTGATACGGAAATGAACATGTCAGTTGAAAGATTAATGAACCCGGAAAGCATGTTTAAACACAAAAATTGTTTTTGATGTGGTAGTGAACATGTAAGTTAAAACATTAATGAAGCTGCAGAGCATGTTCAAATATTTCCATCAAATAATAAAAATCGGTGACATTTCAGCGATGAGTGATTTTCAATTCTGCTGTAATTAAGATATTTTGATAAAACCAATTAGATTGTTATAACAAGTTTGGTATTAATCTGTAATTGTCTTTGTAGCTATTAGGTTTCAATACGAAATTGTAAATCATGTTTACCTAGGTATAATGCTTCCCCGGCACAGTTTACTAATAAATCTATTTATTTCTTTACAAACATTTCCCAACAATTTTTTATTATTCTTTTTATGTGTATTGAATGTCGTAACATCTATGCAAATAGAAATTCAATATTATGCAAACAAAAGTGACTTATGGAATCAGTAATAACACATTTTGTTATTACAGGTGAGCAATTTTCTTTGCCAATAGGCATTCATAAATTAACACAAACATACGCACCCTCAATTAAACAATTATGTGAAAACAAAGAGCTGGTAGGTTTTTATAGAATCCTTGATGAATTAGTGCTACTTGGTTTTGCTTCCTGGTTTTACGTAAAAGCTCATATCGAAGCTATACTTACGTATTTTATTACCTTCATCATCCATTCAAACTGAAGGATTTGTCGTTACTCATGCCAAGGGAATAACTTTGGAAGCTTTTCTAAAAATCTGCTTTGTGTGAAATAACACTCTGTGGAGAAAGCACGCTCTAGTGTAAAGTTCCGTCTTTTTTGCTAACGGAAATAATGCTATTCAAACACCGACTTCTACTAAAGCTTACAATAAAGCTTTCCACATGTCTAGGCTCAGCCCTGGTTGACTGGGATGAAAAGCAAAAAAGGCTTGAAATTGTTCAGGACTTTGAACAAGTGAGTCGCAAACGCTGGAACAGGCTTAGATTGGCAGAATTCTTTCTGCTACTAATGGCACTTGGAGGATGGTATAAATCGTATTGGCTAAAACGCCCCATGGGTCTTATTGAACGATTTCTTTTTGGCGTTGGCGTGGCTTCACTTTCAGGATCTCACAATCTTGTATTTACGTCAATGAAAAATTCAGGTCAAATTTGTCAGTATATAAATGGATTGCTGAAACTAAGCAAATGGAAATCTCTGGCTGGAAAAACTTATCATGGAAATAAGTCTTACATAAGACAATTGAACATTTTACTGGCTTACGGACATTATTTTGTCATCTGGGCAGTTCCCGTTATCTACGGTTGGGTACTGCAATGGAAAAATCCATGTAACCCTGCCGTAATGGGTTATATTTTCTTACCGGAGTGCTGGGAGACAAACAAACTAAACAGCCAGTGGTATACGGTTTCCTGGGTGGTAATTGTTGTATGCAAAACTGTACTATTCTTAATTAATCATTGGATGTGGTCCTTTATTATAAACGGCGTTGCACTGGTAATCATTGGCGTTTTGATTCTGGGCACAATGACTTTGAGGGAATATTTGGAAGTGTAAGATAATTTACAACATATTGTTTCTGAATCAGGTGTACAAACTCCTGCATTTTGCTATTATTGTATAACTTTATTTTTTAGCTTTCAGGAAAACCTCAAACAAGACATACTCAACTCCACACAAATAGCAATGCGATACCGAACATTTCAAGTACTGGGAGCCATTCTAAATGATATTCAACAATTGCTGGTGGTCACATCAATAGTTGCTGCCTCCATTCCAATTGTCTCATTTTCTACAACTACTCTCGTTACAATGCCTCGGACAACAGATAATATGATTGAGTTTGGCATATTTTTAATGGTGATGGCAAACTGCTTCTTTATGATTTCAATTCTGCTTGGCGGGCTATCGGAGATCTACTCACAGTCCAAACAGAACATGCAGCAGTTTCGCGTCAGCTTAACACGGATGCAATCCACACGTTTAGATTTAAATTGGAGACGCAGGTTTTACAGAAGTTGTGCTCTGGTCAAGGTACGGTTTGGTTCTCTGAATTTCATTGATTCGTTGACTCCATTAAACTGCATTCACTTCGCAAATGATCTGACAGTTAATTTATTGCTGATATACAACTAGGTTGAGAGTTGAGAGAGAGTACAAGAAAACCAATTCAGGCAGTAACTGAATGTGTAGTGTGCAAAATATGCAAATGTTTAATTTTAAGGCCAGTATTACATACTTAAAGTAGCATTAATCAATTAAGTGAAAGCAATGAAAAAAAACAGGCACATAACCAAACATATCTGGATGAAAGGAAAACACATTTTTATGGAAATAATAAGATTATGCTTCATACGTTTGCTTTTGCTATGCAACATACTATATTTAAATAAGTGTACATTTTCTGGTCTAGTTAAATATAATAAAATATATCTAGAATTAAATTGTGAGTTTTTTTCTGAACTCTAAATTCAATTTCGGCAATAAAGCCTTGCATAAAAGTGCATTAATTAAAATTTTACACAAACTTTTTTGGACAAAGCCACGTGTGTTGGATGGGCATATTTTCATATGAATAACTACTGAATTAAACAAAAGAAGGTCGGGCTGAGTAATGTCTCTACCAGAAGCAAAGTCATGCATTACCCAAGTAGAAAAAAGAATTAACCTTGCACGAATATGAACTTGACACCTGCCATCCTAGTATCACTATTTACCTGAGGGTTTTCACACTTCCTGTATTGAATATTTTAATCAAAGTTTCTGCACAAATTGATAAAAGTCTAGTCAGTACTATAGTTTGGCCAGTATGCGTGCAAACTTAACTGTTACAGCTTCTTCATTTTTTACTAACATAAAACGATAAAACTTTTGAAATGAAGATATTTGTACAATTTGGCTTTGTCGTGCTGTTTTCTGCCTTAATTTTATACAACCAGGAGGTAATGGGCTTTCAAAAGTATTCTCCATTACTATATTTGAAAAATACAAAAGAAGGTAATATTGCCATGTAAAAATCTTATACAAATTAAGAAGTTAAAAAATAATCAAATTTGTGCAAGCTTTTCATTTATCTGTTCCCTGTGCAATATAATAGAAGAGCAAGCCAACGGATTAAACACATTTTTCCAAGTTAACAGCAACTACGAAAATTGGGTTACGAATGGTTGGTCTGGAATGCTTGCTTGACACTTTGCGTCCACATTGAAACAAATGCCAGGAAAACGTTGGTACAGGAAAAAATACGGAGGAGTTTTTGGACAGAAATATAGGTGGAAGTACCAATTAAATCTCCCGTCGTGGGCACGATCATCCCGCTTTAGGCTAAGATATCATAGATAATAAATCATTTGCTGCCAGCAAAACTGTATAGTCGAAAGCAGACGATTTACTTTACTATTTGCTTAAAATTATAAGGAACTTTTAAATTCGGTCAGTTTGTAAGTTGTGTAAGAAATGTTTTTGGACTTGCATGCAAAAAATGTAATGATATTTATCGTTCAAAGTATTTATTTTGTGTATTTTATCATGGAAAATATACAGAGCGACGTTAGTAGTTTAAATGCAATATTACAAAAATACACAATATACACACACATATACATAGCAGCAACCAAATGCGTACTGCTTCATTTCCCTTTTCCATGAACATAATCTTTTTTTGTCGTTCGAGATAAAGAAAAGTTGTTGATTATAAGAAGGTTTTCTCTAGGGTTATAACTCAGGCGATAGTGAAAGTCATAAACATCCATGGTAAACCATTAAAAATGCTCGCTGCTAAAGACGATAATATGAGTATAAACAATAATAAACAGTCTAGTGCCGATTTAACCTGGTCTATAGCCGATTTAACCTGGTCTAGAGCCGATTCAACCTGGTCTAGAGCCGATTTAACCTGGTCTAGAGCCGATTTAACCTGGTCTAGAGCCGATTTAACCTGGTCTAGAGCCGCTTTAACCTGGTCTATAGCCGATTTAACCTGGTCTAGAGCCGATTTAACCTGGTCTAGAGCCGATTTAACCTGGTCTAGAGCCGATTTAACCTGGTCTAGAGCCGATTTAACCTGGTCTAGAGCCGATTTAGCTTGGTCTAGGCCGATTTAGCCTGGTCTAGAGCCGACTTAACCTGGTCTAGAGCCGATTAGCCTGGTTTAAAAATAAAGTCTACAGACAGACAGACAGACAGACGGACAGACAGACGGACACCGACATCTGCAATAGCTCCTCTGCTGAAGCAGCGAGCTAATAAAGTAAATAACACTTTAAGCAATTCAGATATTGACTCCCAATTATTCCAATTTACATTAAACCTAAGAATCTTGAAATTTAGCGAGTTTTAGTGGTTGTTGTTGTGGTGAGTTGGAGCCATATTGTAAGTCAAATAGGAATTCCATATGCAAAAATTGTAGGTTATGAAGAAGCTTTAAAGCAGAATCAATTAATAATTTACTATCCCTAGCCTAAATAATAACGAGTAACGTGTATTTTCATTTACAAATGCTCCATAACGCACAATATATTAATATCAACTGTTTGTGCTAGCATATTTTGCAGCCGATCTAATTAGCTTCTGTCTTTTGACATGGTGAACTGCACCATACAGTGTAACCGATTATAGAATCAATTTTATAAAAATATATAAACAATATACATCTGAAGCTGAAACAGGAATAAAATTTATGCTTTGTCAAACATTTTTGCTGATTTACAAAATGATAGTTTCTTCACCTATTTTGACACTAGAAATTATCCTGCAGGATTTGTCCAATAGTTACAGCTCGTTCCTTAATTTTTAAAGATTTTGATGGTTAGATCATATAATTATGAAGAAACAAATCCCATACTAGTCAACTTGTTTTTGTTTTGATGACTTGCGAGCATGTGCAAACTTTTTTGAACCATTGGGGTGTTAGCAGAGCTGTGTGTGTTTATTTTTGCTGCTTTGAGTGCCACAGCTGAGTGTTACACTTGTTGCTTTCCTTTGTTTATATTCATACCATCTTTTCATAGTGATGCCGAAGCAATGATAGCAAGCAGGGATTGAAAGCCGTGTGCTGCGTACTGCATGCTTTCTAATTAAATTTTATATGAAAGTGAACAAGCACAAAAAGCGCAAAACTGGGATTTCTTTTACACCAGTAGGAATTTGGCACAATCATTTTAAGTTCTCTGCACCATTTATAATAAAGTACACATACAAATTAAATTCACTCACCTTTACACTACAAACATAGAGAAATCCTCAGACTCACAAAATGCCACATATGAAACATGTTTAGTGGAGAAAGTAAAATCTGTTGTTATAAAACTCACTTATTGCAACTTCATAAAGAGTAAACGGAAAATATACGAGACAAAAATCAATGACACCATGAGACACTAAAAATTTCATGTCAGTGAAAACTTTTCCTTTTTTCCGAAATATACACAATCTAATATAGGTATTTAAAGTAGAAAAAGTTTGAAAGATGCAAGTCACCCAAACTTCTTTAAACCTTGTAGTTTGAATAAAAACTTCTTAACTATGACAGATGACACCTCCTCCTCCTAAGTCTTATCGGAATGTCTGCGTGAAAACTGTATTGTGGATGACTGATTTAAGCCGTAGTAGTACTGACTATCTTTACGATGCGTTATTAAAGCACTCTGTGTTCCACTTATCACGTTTACAAAACATTGCATTTGATACAATTTTTTGTTTTCATAAACTGTTGTACTAGAAATAGTTATATTAGTTACATGGTTTATTTTCAAAACGAACGGGGTTTTCACATTAGAAGTTTCAAGAGCATTGACAAGCTTTGCTATATAAAAAGGTTTTAATAATAATAATAAATCTGTGCAAATCAACAAAAGCAAACTTAGAAAAAGAGATATTGAAATCAAAGATGTCAAGATACATAGTATCTAGAAAAGTGGTATAACCTTTTTAAGGGCTACAACATTATAGGTGACGTTACAATTTCACTCCAAATTTTCTATATATTGCAAATTTTGAGTATTAGTTAAATTTTTGTATCAAAATACATGGCTTTGTTAAAATCATGACAAATCCAGTAGCAATAAAGTTGATTATTGTTTGAGCATTCTGCATTCTTGAGTTCATCCTTTACCGAGGTAAACATAATAATAAAGCAATAATAACCAATTTATCAACAAATGTGCTTTCAATTACTTCAGCATTCAGAATGTAACTTACAAGTGGTAAAAGTGAGAGCAAGTGGAACTTATGTGCATGCTTTCTAATAGTATCAGCAAACACATGAACAAATGGGGAACCTAGACACTTATCGTGTTCTGCCATTTTTCTTGGAACCGTTGCAATTATTTCCAACGTGTCTTTTAAGTCCACATTATATCCTAATTTGTCCAACCGAACTGCCTTTTCAAACTTGGTATTACTGGAAACATCTTGATACTGGCTCTGCTGACAAAGAAAGATCTTTGGTTTTCCGGCCATGACAGGAAACTCCTTATCATTAAACTGCTTAACAATATCATTTGCCCAACTAACGTACATTTGGTCAACCAGTTCTATATGATCATGAATACCATAACCCAGTAGGATAACAATACAAGCATCCATTTTCGGGTGAAAGGACGATTTGAATTCACCAAGAGTTTGCTGTAAATTCTATAATATAATAAATGTGTGAAATATAATCATAATGTGTATTTAAAGATTACCTCTTTAAGTCTAGTAATGTTATGTTAAAAATAAAACCCCATTTATAACGTACCTCAACGCGTAAATCATTGCACCATTCAACGTCAAATTTAAATTTTCTCAGAAGGTCATTCAATATTTTGACATCTTAAAGGATGTAGTCTTGCAATGGTGTCTTTCGTCCATCATCAAAAAAGTAATTGTTTATAATCAACGCTCTTCCACGGGATTTAGAGTGCATTGGATACTAGATTAAGATGGAAATTAACACTTTTACGAAATAACTAATGTGTCCTCATACTTGGAACATAAGATGGTAAAATATGACTTCCGAAGGACCACTCACACAATGTGAGACAATTCTGTAACCCCAAATGCAGTTGAATGCTGGGTGCACTATTCCAGATGATGGAAAATAAATAGCAAACGATTCCAAATTACAAAAGGAACTTCAACTTTATTATTTTCCCAAAAATATAGACAAATAACGATAGCTTTGTTAAGTGTCTCTAGTCCGAAGACCGACTTTCTTCTCTTTCTTGGCTCAACCACAGGGTAATTTTTCTGGGTATGATGCCTCAAGAGGACTTATGACCATTTACAATTTTCATTCCATTTTTATACTAAACTTGGCTATTCCGGGTTCGAATTCGGAAAGTTACAAAAATGGCAAGTAACAAAGAAACGTTTCATGATGAACTTCTAATGAAGCGACAAACGAACCGTTTCCGGTTTCACAAGAAAAGCTATCATTTTCCACACAAAGAAAGACGAAGGCAAATGTGCACGTTTATCAAAGTCCAACTTACGTTGGATCGAACTTGACCTTTTCACCGGAAGTAGCCATCACAAAATTCCAAAGTTCATAATATTGAACATTGACAATGATCATCTTAGCAATAAAAATGAGAATACTGAACGTGAACAAAGAAACTACGAATTTACAGGTTTGAAAACGTTCAGTTAACAAAGAAATGGAAAAATTATAACAAAATCCAGAAATGCCATTTCCTGTCCATTTCGAATCCAAATCCTCCGGAACATAATGAATAGATTCTGAAATAAGTTCAACTTACAACGCCATCTCCATTGTTCTTGAAAATCGTTGAGCCTTCCATGCTTTGTTTTGAAGACATCGGTGCGTCAGCAAAATTGTATCGTTTGTCTGAAATATCTGTCCATTTTTGAATCTCCGGAATTAGGGCTTCTGATACGCCGCTGGTTTCATAAGCATTTGAAAGCCTACGCATTCGCTTGAGAGGAACTACTTCTTCCTTAAATTTGTTTACTTCTTGCAGTGGAAATCCGGATGTCGATGGAACTTCATTTTCTGATTGCTGTTGATTCAAACCAACAATCAAACTGCCAAGCAGCGCATCAGCGAAACTATCCTGTGCTTCAAACTGTGTATCTACACACCCATATCTTTCTCCTTTGGGTAAACTGGATCTTTTAACGTCAGTGGCGTACCCAGGGGGTAGGCACATTGCCCGTGCCCACCCCAGACCCGGGGAGGAAAGGAAAAAAAATCAAGATTAATCCGAAAAATTATAAAAATCTGCGCGCTTACGCGCGTTGCATTTAAGTATTTACAATATTTGAAATACAGGGCCGTAGTACTTAGTTACAGTAGTTTTTAGTGCACAGTGCGTATGTATGAAGTTTGATCAGATACTCAAAATATGTGTTGATATAGCGTCGTTATATGATACAAACCAGTTGAATGTACCGGTGATAAAGCAGGTTCTATTATATTTCCTTCGGATGATCCATAGGCTTTTTGGAAATTCAAGCAGTACAGCTCTGTACTCAGGATTTTCTTTTCAGCACCGAGTATCTTTTCATAATACAAATCAGACACGCATAATAACCTGTGTTAAAGGAAAAAGATGGACTTTCCAACCGTTTCAACAGAAAGTTGTAGCAATCCGCAGCATTTCACGTAAAAATTGTAACAATGCGGAAATGCTATCCATAAGTACATTATCTTCAAGCAGTTTATTTTTTTGAGTGCTGCCACGCTTACTGTACCAACAATTTAAAATCGGTCAAGCTTTAAATTAAAATAATTTGCTTCCCAGAATAACAGCATCAGCAGAACGTTCTTGAGAAATTTTGTTGCGTGTATCCATATGATCAAGTTTGTCAAATAATTTGAAATTAGTCCAAACTAAAAATCCTTCCCAAGTTAGGAAGCATATAATTCAGAAATAATTTCCAAGAGATCTTATGACTTTATTGCAGTTCAAAGCAGCGTATTAAAAAAATGAAGCACAAATGGTCTGGTAAAATTCTTACTCAGCTTGGCCGATAAACTCTTATTATAAAAGCATTACGGAAGTTTGTGTTATATAATTATAAACTTGTTTGGAATAGATAATTTGTTGTGTAATAAGGCATTTTGAGATCATTTAGAACATAAATTTATGTTTTTACAACATAAATTTATGGTTTCAAGACAAAAAACACAAATTTATGTTTCAAATCATATGAATTTATGTGGTGCAAACCACATATATATATGTTGTTCACAACATAAATTAGTGTTTGAAACCTAACTGACGGAACAGTAATTTTACCGCTTGCTCCCTAGGTGACCTTGCAGGAAACACGAGCACAAAAGGAAATTTTTCTGTGCGCTACCGCGCACAACAATCACCTATATCACTTCCTATCTTAGAGATCGCAGTAACGCAACGCAACTGCTAAATGTGCTTTCACTGTGTTCTTGCATACAAAACTGAAAGCCGTAAACTAAAATTTTACATTTTTTGAAAACTTTTGTATATTTAGCCTTGTGCCCTCCCCAGGTCGCAAACCTGGGTACGCGCCTGTTTAACGTCGTTTTGGAAAAAGCTTTTGTACGCTAGCATTAGTGTGGTACGTGTCCGGTAGCTTATGCATTTGTTCTCTTGTAATCTACAACACCAAAGAAATGTATTGTTATTTAATGTCTTAAAAATTCAAAAACGAATTTTGCAATTGATTTTCTCTACCTTTAGTATCACAGTATTCCCGGTGGTATGCACGCCCTTGTTGAGTGACTTCTCACCTCCCAGATCTCTCACTTTTACGTTTAGAAAAGCATAAGTCTCCCGTTTTCTGATTACTGTTTGCATGTGGTCTCCAAACAAAGCAACATCACATAAAACAGCGTCATCTTTTTTCATTGAGGTGGAAAGTGTTAGCAATTCAAAGTCTTTGGTTCCATCGTTAGACTTTTGGAGATGTGGAAGATCTTTAGCAAAGCCGATGATGTCTGAAAAATTGATTAGCACAAAGCACAATCATTAATAATGACAGAGAAAACAAAATTTTTAATAAAGAAGTTTATATAAGTAACTTACCAATCAATGAACCTTCCACACAGTTATCTATATCTTGGAGCATTGTAAACTGAAATAGAAGTTGCGTTACCACTTGTCCAACATTTTCCACCACCTCATGTATGTTAAGTGTGCTTTGGCTGATAATTAGTTGTTTTGGTTGATCTCTTAAGATTCGGTACTCAGGTTTTTCCACTGAAGTTATTTCAAAATGTGTGATTTTGAAATGGCGACCGTTATCCTGGATGTAAAAGTTCAATGAAATTTCAGTAACGTTATCAGCTCAAATAACAAACTCAATTTGCTTACAAAGCAGAAATAACCGAAAAGTTGGTAACCTTAAGCTTTTGATAAACATTGTTAGATTTTTCAGTATTATAAAACAAAACAGCTCCAATATGAGATCCATTTTCATCAGCAAAAATAAAACGGGTAGGCTTCTTGGGTTTGGGTGGCCCACTGACCCATACAGTATTTACCATAATCGAATCCCTAAAATTATTCAATTTAACTGACTATAAAACCTAGTTTGAATTTTTGAATTTTTTAAATATATATTTTAACGAATATCTTACCCCTTATGGTACCAATTACTTTGGGACAAACAATCCCGTATTGCAAGTTGGGATTCCATTGTTGGATTCTTGTAAGTTCAGTCAAACTTATTTCACAAAAAAGCAATTTGTTATGTAACAGTTTAAAACATTACGTACATTTAAATTCCTGCGCACTGATAAATGCTGTCTATATGTTGCACTGGAAAAATAATAATATACTTCATTAAAAAACAGTTGTGCGTTTTTATTTTTCCACACTTTTAGTTTTTGTTATACTGTTACAAAGAACTTTTCCAGAAAACGTCAAGAACTTAGAACGTTGTATTTTTATTTAAAAACTAAACAAGCCCTTTTACTAACTGATACCAAACAGCATATTTTACACTTTCAGCATATTCACACAAATGCTTTAGAGCTGGACAGAACTCTATGCCTAGGAAGCAATTTGTGCATCTTTACTCACCAATGCGTTCCAAATGAATAAAAGTATTTTAGTTACCTTCAATGTTTCATGCACATAGCAAACAGGTTATTTGTGCCGAGAACAAAAGTTTCTACCTAAGTAGAAAAATACCTAAGTGACAGACCAGTGCATATTATGCTTAATAAGTTTTACTAAAATATGTACTGCTATCTGTATATTTGTTCGCCTATGTCACGGGTACTCAATTTCTTCAATGCGTTAATCCTTTAAAAAATTACTAATCCGTGTTTATTTTTAAGCGTACGTGATTTCAAAAGTTTTAGCAGCAAAAAATGTAGGGTAATAATACTACCACAATATACACTAACTATAAATGTGATTTCATGGAAGGAACATATGGACGAAAACTATACACTGGCGCAACGGTGAACCAAAACATTACAAAAATCATCAGTTGTATATAATTACCAATCCATGCATAACCCAAAGCGCGTAGTTCTATCCAACGGGCAATTGGAAGCAGCATTCAAACAGTTTTCCATAAGTACAATCATGATTAAGCAAACATTCCCAGTTCTTCATTTTAGGTACTTGTAAAAATTGAATTGGTTTCAGAAGCAAGTTTTAGTGAACACGTATACGTATTCCGGTGTACTATAAAAATGTCATACCTTACCGTAAAAAGAATGCTCGTGCCGGTTTAAACTTTTAACAAACTACCTGAACTTGAATACCTCCTCATTGTACTCGCCTTCAGAAAGTTTTTATCTGTATGTCAGAAGTTGGGGACTATCTGTTGTCAAATTGAAGGGACTTAAATGTTAGGCACTTGAAGTATGCGAAGGTTTTTTAACCACATCCGCAGCACCACAAAACCATCCAATTCTATGTACTAAAATATTTTTTGAAAAGAATTCAAAGGAAATACAATACCATTCTTACAACAAAGTTTTTCTAAATTAAACGGTTTAAACCCCACTAACCACATTACTAAACGGTGCCGGCTTCGGTTTGCCTCGGTTTGTCGAGGCCGTAAATTTGCAATTTACGTTTGTGAGCTTTGCTACAACATTCATAATTTTCTCCGGGGTTTAAAATTACTCGGAGACATTGGAACTTCTACGATTCCATGAATCTTCGTAAAATTTCTGGGGTCGTTCTCTTTCATGTCTGTTCGAACGTTTCCAAATACACGTCCAAAATCAACACTTTCTTTAGAAACAATCGCTGTTGTGAGCAACTACAGCTACCGATGTCCATTGAGCCAGTATATACATATTAACTGGAGTGTTTTCTATGATTTAATGCATTTTCCATATTCTTTATGTATTTTTTTGATATAGTTTTGGGCCAATCCTGTGGCATAGAAGGATGAAAAGTTGTGAAAAGATTGATAATTGGAATTTTTGAACATGCCTTTGTCCAAATCCTTTCAAACAACTTTCTCTTTGTTCGAACAAAATGCGTTGCATTATTTGTCGTTGAAATTTGGTTGGGTTCACTTTTCTTCTAGATGAAAAAACTGATTTTAATAATCAATGCCCATTTCCGGTTTTTGGTTCCCTTCACAATTCGTAGCGTAACTTTTCTAGACGCCTTTGCCGAGCGAGTTTTTTAGTCAAAATGGATCACGTTATAAACAAACAAACCTAAAACGTTGATCTTCTTCATCAAATACTTGATTTCAAACTTTCCTGGCTATGAATATGCTTGGAAAGCTAAAATTCGTGTTGGCGTACTTCCGGTGACACCAGCCCATGCATTTGAGTAAAAATATAAATTAAGGCGCATAAAACAAAAATAAAATTCTTGCTCTATAAGACCATGCCAATGAAAGTTGGATACAGTGACAAATAATATGTTTTTTCGAGCACTGAACGGAGGCAAACCCAAGCCGGCGGCCCTGTACAGAGTAAGGTTTCAGATGAACCTAATATTTGCTATTTTGTTCTCATTACGTGCAATTTTGAAATTAGACATATTCTGTCATTTAGGCAGTAAACTGTAAACAATCATTTAATTAAATATGAATTTGAAAATCCTCTTGTTATTTTGTGGCGTTGGAGCTTTTTGGCGTTTACTCCGACACATTGGAGTTCCAGAGCCCTGGCCTTGGAAATTACTTAATTCAGCTGGTCTACAGATGTCAACTTATTCAACCTGGACACTGCGAACTACCGCGCTAGTGATAACGATTAGCTTAGGATTGTTAAATGAAACAGAGATACAGAGATTTAAAGTCGCAGTTGGTATACATGTCATTGCATGTGTTGCCACTACACTTGTCGTTTTCTGGAAGTGAGTTTTAATTTTGAATTAACGAAATAGTTATGCAAATGTTTTTTTTGTAATTTAATTTGGTACGCCTACATGTTTACATAGTAATCAGGAAACCATGCATAAATTTAAGCAAGGATGCCAGTTCTGGATCATGAACTTTCTTATTCTGACCAAAAAACTACCACTCAAAAACAACCAGAGTGCTGAAATCCACGACAATCCTTCTTGGCACAGAAATAATTATTTCAATTTATGCATTTTCAAAATGACTTACGACCAAAATTTCAAGCAACTGGAAAACAACCTAAATGAAACCTACATACGCTTGTGTGTGTGTTTCTTCACTAATATCCCATCAGCGTTTCTACAGTCTTATTTTCTTTTCCATTCCCAAACAGCAATTACCCAAGAAGGTTGGCAATGTCTAGACGGTATGTTAATTGTTAAGTAATTTAGTCAGAACCTTAAATTCAAATACTTACATGTAAACACTTAAATGTAAACAATTCTCGTTTTACCCTACAAAGTTGCCAGGTCCGTGTTCATTGCAATGAATATATTTGAAGCGGCTATAACAGTTACTACTTACGAGCAATATTCTCACGCGTACATATTTCAACTGTACAAACTTGACAAAGAAGTCCGGCCAACTGGTGAAACTGCTAAACCAGAAACATTTAATTTCTGGAGAATATTTCTGTTGCAGCCACTAACAATCAGTAAGTTAGCAATTTCAGCGTTGGCTTAATAGATATTTTCAAAAGTAAAATATATTTTGATTTTAACATAAATTTTGTAAAATTATAATTTTGACAACAGGTCAGTGGATGTACACATCTGTATAGGGTCCGGAGTCTTTCAGGAATGAAAGGGAAAAAGTCTTTCATTCCTTTCATTACCCTTTCATTCACTGAAAGGAATGGAAAGGAATGACGTTTTTTTAAAAACCAATAATGAAAGGAAAGGAATGAAATGGAAGCCTGAAAGGAATGGAATGGAAAGGAAATGAAAGACTTGAAAGGAATCCATTCCTTTCAAATGCAAAATTTTGCAAAGTATTTAAATTAGTCAAAAACATAACTCCAATAATTGCAAATTGATAAATATATCCAATAAATCAGTAAATATGTCCAATCAATACATTTAATTAACAAAAACTAAGGAATCTTTGGATTTTTTAGTTCATTGTGATATTATTGTTTTAAATAATTCCAGTCGTGTTTGAAATTGAAACCAATTTATATAAAGTGAATAATTGTTAATTAAACTTGTTTTGATAACAATTTACTTAGATTTGGTATGTTTTATACCCTTTTTAATCGTAAATGGAAAATTATGCATGTTGAAAGACATTTGTCATTCCTTTCCATTCCTTTCCTTTCATTCACCTGAAAGGAATGAAAGGAATGACATTTTTCAAAATCTGAAAGACTTTGAAAGACATCATTCCTTTTGAAAGACTTTGAATGAAAGGAATGACAATAATGAAAGACTTTGAAAGACTCCGGACCCTACATCTGTAGCCTTCCTAGCCATCTCAGGTTACCACTTATTATTCCACGTGTTACTTCAATTTGCCACAAACGTAATTATATTGAAAGTGATCCCAGAAGTAGAAAAGCCTTACGTTAACCCTCCTTACGGTTTCCACACTGTTCCAAGTTTCTGGACAATGCGTTTAATCAACAGTATTTCCAGTGTTGGAACGCGGCTCTACCAGAAGTCATTTTCTAGAATTACCCGGTTAGGTACACGCTCAATTTATCACTACTTGCTGTTGCATATCCATCAAATCAGATATCTAGAATATCTACAAATGAACATGTTTCTGGATAGAAACACTCAGCCAGGTGCATTACTCATTTTCATGACCACTTTATCGATATGGTTTGTTTATGATATAGTTGTGGATTTTTTGAATTACAATTCCCTCGTGTGTTCCAATTGTCTCGATCATTATCCTGTGCTAAGTGGATACTCGTTTTATAGCGTAGTTTTTGAACATGTTAGTGAGCATTCTAAAGACAAATTAGTGCTTTTACGAACGCTATTGGTTACCAGTTTGGCAGTTCGCATACGTGTAGAGTTTTACAAGAATTACTGTGGGCTACTGAAGGACCGCGAGTCAACTGTCCAGTCATTGAAAACACGGTTAATTGTGGAACTTGAATTAGACTTGGCTAATATGAACATTGATTGGTTGACTCATGCAATGGATACAATCAGGAATAGAAGACTGGAGGAGGATTTTCCGTTTGTGGTCGAGTTTGATGAGTTTTTGTGTGTAATGTTTGAGAATGAAAACGAAGAAGACAAAGTCAACGACTTAAGGCTGTTTTATTGGTTTTACGGCAATTTTGAACAAGTTGTTGGTCATTTGACATCTGATAAAATCTTGAAGATTTGTAGGATTATGGGGGTTCCGGTTAGAAAAGGGGAGGGGATTTGGGACGATTTGGAGTAAAATTTTGTTTGTTCATCGTATTTACGATGTATTTACATTATAATGTAATACTCTATGTTAGCGCTACGCAAATTGATTATGCAGTTGTGATGTTCATGTGTTATTTGTAGTACTAGAAAAACGCAACATTTAAAAACGTTTTCGAATTATGATATGATGAGTTCATAGGCGTTTTAAAGTATCTTATCTTTTAGAAAAACGATTTTTGCAATTTTAATATAAACTTAAAATTTTGCAACTTTGAGCATATTGGGTCATATAACCTAACTTTATTGGGTCATATGTAAACCCACTATATATTTATAGCCATTTCAAATGACTCTGTTCCAAAGTTTAACTTGGGTGAGGTTACCTCTCTCTAATCTGTACCATTTAGAAAATATTCTTTGATTAAACTTAGTTTGAAGGTTTAAAATTTTCAAAGTAAGATAATCTTTTTTTCAGTCCTATTTATGTTCTGAATTTTGGTGGAACTGATATTGCATTTCACTGCAATTGAAATTATTTAAAATGTCAGCAAAACAGACAGAGCCTAGACACGTAAAAATCTGATGTACAAAATGTTGTGGCCAAACCTTTTCCTCCAAGTATACGGCATTAAAGTGTTGCAAGTCCCAGAGATATCAGTGAGTATGATTTCAATCGATTGTTTACAACTTTCTAGCTTGTTGTGTTGTGTTGGAACTTCATGTGAAGCAAATAGTTTTATTTGTTATCAGATATCGCATTTGCTTTGTTTTATACTATCAGATTCCAACAGATAGCAATGCTGCAAGATTAATTATGTTATGGTAATCTATAGTTCAGAATACGGCGGCACGCAATTTTGCAACAAGTTACCGGAGTCAAACCATTACGAGTTTTGAATAATTTTGAGTTTGTATATTTGAACAACATGACTGCATACAGTTTGTTCGATTTTTCAAATTTATTACGCGCAATAACAACTACTTATTAACGACAAGTGCTCACTTTGACAAAACCAAAATATTTTTTCCGTAGGGTACTAGTAGATAAAACTGAAGTAACGAATTTTAATACAACATTAATTTCACTGAACGAACGTAAATCCCGTAATCCTACCAAGAAATCTGTTAAACTGTAGTACATCAATTTTACTAGAAAAGCTAACTTAGATCGTCAAAAAATGACTAATTTCTAATTTCCAACGAGAATCCCAAATACACATGAACGGCATAGAACCGTATGGCATAGAACACAAAAACAGAACCAAAAGTAATACTGAAATCAGTTAATGGCTAACAAATTCGACTGACAAATTTTCTGTGCTTTACATCTCACGCATTTTTTTCCAGCACTTTATTCATACTTTACTGCCTTGCATTCTCGAAAAAATCCATATTTCTTTTGTTTCAATTCACAAAAGATTTTAACAACATAATGGAATACTATATGAATAGTTATCGTATAAAGTTTGTTCAGATTCTGTTTCAAGAAATTTATCAGTTCTAGCAAGTAGGTACTGTATTGCAATTTCCACAAAATTACACTCAGAGCAAATCCAGACAATAACCTGACGACACATAACTGTCTGCCTACATCTTTCAAACAAGTAAAAGGAATTCGAACCAAACAATATTGAATTTAAAAGCTTGAAAAGTTTCAATTCAACCGGTATTCTCTATACTATTTTTATCATGCACCAAAGTAAAATTGTTCACAAACAACATAAAGGAATGAAATGAAGAGCTATGAATAGTTGCCCCAATTGTTTTTTATTAAACCAAGTCGCTGGCAAAACTAGCCAGACTAATCTAGCGTTATATACTATGAGACTTAAAGACGAAAAAATATTATTGGCGTCATGATCACACCATAAAGATTTTATAACAGTTGTACAATGCACACTTCTCTGATTACTTAAAGTTTAGAATTCAAATACAAGACTTTGCCAAAATGATGACAAGTCTAAAAGTTTGTTACGGGTGGAACACTTCACGTTTATTAGTCTATCCTTTATCTAGATAAACAGAATATTACCGTAGTAATATAAACTTTTTCAACAAAAGAATTACAGCAATAATTATGGTAGTAAGTTTCTTATTCAATACAACTGACCAGTGGCAAAATCGTAAGCAAGTTATTGTCATGCGCATGTTTAATTAGCGTATCAACAAACACGTGAATGAAAAGGAGAGTTTAGACACTTATCATGATCCGCTCGTCAATCCGGGAACTACTGTCATTGTCAGTGCGCTGAATTTACAACAGAAATATCAACACACACATATCATTTCATCAAAACAATACCCAATACCCCTATACGTGCTATAAAATACAAAAATCTGTTTTCAAATGCATGGTTTTACCACAATAACAGTTAAACCTATTGTTTGTTCTATCAGAGTTTATTTTCTGACGCAATGACCAACTGTTTATTATTAGTAACTGACATGTTATTGTATACTTATACTTAACAATACATAGATTTGACATGTGTATTAGGATTATTATTGAACTGGAAAACTGATTTTTAACGATTAATTGCTCGCACGTAGATGCATAAAATACTGTGTTTTCCTGTCATTTTTTCGTTCATTGCATTGTCATTGCCAGAGTCAGTTAGGCTGATATTGAAACTGAAATTCATGACTATGAATGCTGATGAGACTATGACTATGTCACTGTGTTTCTGATGAAGCAGCAAAGTAATAAAAGTATATACGTATTTTAATACAATTGACTGTCACTCACTGTCACTGACAAGTAAACTGAAGTTCGATAAAAAGTATCGACAGTTACAAATTTGTTCATTCCTTACACGCAAGAATTTTTGATTTCTTCAAAGAATTCACTTGTTAAATCAAACCAATTGACCACGCAAAATGGTGCAAAAGAAGGAAGCATTTCATTAGCCAAATAATCTAAGAACCAATGTTGAAGATTGCACGTTCCAGTGAAAGTCTCCCGGTTCCACAAAAGAAATTATACATAGAAACTAAAACAGAAATTAGATAGATTTCCCAGTCAAAACATCGGTACGAAGAACTTTATCTACTTGTGTGTTTTCATTGGTAAAACCATTACTAAGCTGAAATTTGTCTTTTATTTGCAGAAAATGAAGCTTGCTCTTATACTGGTCATTGCTTTTGTTGCAACTGAAGCTGCCCCGCAAGTAAAAATAAAAGTGTCCGCAACTGCCAACGCTGCTACGACAAATGCAGAAGCTGCAACCACCAAGTTCGTCACTTCAGCAGGAACTAATGCGTCAGTTACTGCAGGATCAAAAAATGCTATATCTGTCAGTTATAATACGAAATCTTGCCCCGATGTCCAAGCAGCACTCACAGAAGCAATTCGAACCGAAACGACAATTTCCCCTGCCTGTTCTGAAGCAATTGCCAAATTATGGCATGATGCTACGCCAATTGTTAATGATTACGAGAGTGGTTTTCTGGCAAGTGGGGTGTTTTTTGGTGGTAAGTAGGAACATCTAGATATTGATTGAGCAAAGTTGTTTGTAAAACTATTTACAAGACTATATATTCTTATCAAAAGGTTTGGAGCTTAGTTAATTTTAGTAATGTTTAATTGATTGGCCAGTAAATAAATCTATTTGTAAAAATACATTGTAAAGGTAAATCATTACAAGATCATTGCTGCTAACAACGCAATATTTTTCACTTGGACAATGTACATATTTAAAAGAAAAACATTTATTTGAATATAATTAAACAATTTAGAAAAAAATAGCCAACTTTATAAGAACCAATTTTAGCATTGCAACCGTACTTGATGGTCGGCATGTTTGTTTGTTTGTTTGTTTTACACCACCAGCGCCCCTTCATGGGTCGTTATGCTGGCTGAATTGTGTTTTTAACCAACCAATGATTCGTTAGTATTCTTGTTTCGACGTAATATAAAATGACTTTTCCAAACCTTCTTTTCAATGTCTTCAAACATTTGCTTGCAAATACTAACTTTTGTATCAAACAATGCATCAATTACATATAAAAACAGTATTGATCACTTGCTCTAAAATTTAACACATAGTACCCGGTTCAACCATCGGGAATCTGATTTTTTGTTGCAAATTTTCAGCTTATTTTTAAAACAAACGGGTTTTAGGCATTGCAAATTTTGAGAGTATTCATCAACCATGTTATGGATTACAACAGAAATATACTCTTAATAATTTTTAACCACAACTTGCGGTTTTCTTAGGATCTCGTCCAAATCTACAACAGAATTATATTGTTTGTCATTTAATCTAATTACTACCAAGTTACACAAAAAAATCGAATCTATAGTTTCTTTCTACGCATTTTGGTGACTAAATTATTTAAGCGGCGTTATTCGTAAACCAATTAAAGTTTTTAGTGAATTCGTAGACACGCACTAAGAAATAATTAAAGTTTCTAAAGTTATTAAAATTAAAGTTATGTTAAAATATTACAAATCGGTATAGGAGCACAACCGATAAGTTGATAATTAACCGTTCCAACACCTATGTACCAGTGCCTTTTACTGGTTCACGAATCACATGTAAAACTTCATTAAAACATTGAAGGGTATGTGTAAAAGGTTGTTCAGAAAGTCATAATCTATCGACTTATAGGCTTTTCTATCTGTACTCTGAGTTTTTTATTTTCGCTAAAAGATTGTACCATAGGATTTGTATGTAAAACTCTGAACTTCACTTAGCCAAAAGTACCTAAAGATCACGTTTTTCGGAGTTGTGCCCAGAAACACTTTTGATAAGCTGCTTGAGATCTATCGAATGGTATATGTGTATACGCGGAGCATCGTTAGCCCACTCTCCATAAGGTTAGGAATATGGCCCTTTCACTGTAGCGTTGATTTTGTGATAGGTTATTGATACTAGATTCTGTAAACTTATGTATTTAACATTTTATAACAATATCCGTAAATTTATCTCTGCATGTAATATAAACAAGTTCTTTGTGTACCTCAACACAATTTTCTTCGTACTTTCTATCGAATCATTTTTCCTGACCACATTTTGCTTGCTGGTAAATCACTTAAATAAGTTATGCTGACATTTTTAATTTTTTGTCACAACAAAAACTAGATTTTCGGGACTGCCTGTTTACGCTTTTCAAATTGTTACAAGTTTTGCTCTAGAACTCGTTCTGGTTTTCTAAATTTTGTTATTTTAAAACATGAATCCAATTAACATCGAAGGAAACAAAGCCATTTACAGAATTAATGAAGACACCATGACTTCCTGTTCGCATCTATGTGAAATTCTAAGAAATTCAGCATTCATAATAGATATTGCAACTTACTCCTAGTAAAAATATACTTTTTAAGGCTTTCTGAAATGGAAAATAGCTGTAGTAACAGCTTGACATATTTTGATTAGTCCAAGTACGTTTTTCAAAACTAAATTTTAAAATCACCATTTAATCAAATAAAGCTGAAGACCTGCATTCCATCTAGTACAATTTTCACCACATTTTATATTAATAAATTGTATCTACCAAATATAATCCAATTAAAGTAAAAGTATTACCTATGAACAACGGTCTGCCTACCTGCGTTTTCATAACAAGCAAACGGAGTTGGACTTGACAAGTTTTATTGATTTCAGAAGCATTTAATAAACTCAATAATTACCATTATTTTTTGAGTCCTTAAAACTATAATCCAAACCAAAATTGTCCGGAACTGACTACGCCGTACTAAAAAAATCACCAATTGTTTTAATTTGTCTATTTATATTAGCTTTTAATTCAAAAAAAAGACTTGCTTGCTCTTAGAAATTGTATAACTTCTCAGTCGTATAACATATTAATGCATAAACCATAACTTGATTTGCATTTACGAATGTAGTACCTTATAGACCTTCCATGTATCCTTTCTCGATGTTCTCAGTTTTTTGTACTTTTCGACATTCAAACAGATTTGGGTATTAAAGGTTTCCAAACATTTTCCTTGTGTTTTCTTCCAATCTCGTTGTGTTGTCAGTATACCAATGACCTTGACAATGAAAGTACTACTGCTTTGTAATCCTTAATGCCGTGATTTAACTCCTTAAACAGTTGAATTCTTCTGACAGAGCCATATTATACTTTGCAAAACTGGGACAAAGTTTTTAGTTCTAGTTTTAAAACAATGTAAGAAACGCGTGGGCTTAGTCACATACACCATTTTAAAACTTCCCAATCATTGAGGCATCTCAACATTTATCACTATAGTCATGTCATCGAACATTGTGTAGTTAAAGGGAATTTGCGTCCATCGCTTATCTACATCTTCGTTGTCCTCTTGTATATGTATTTATTGCTGCTTAATTCTCTGCCTCTGGTACCAGGGGGTAAGATTTCACCCACGCACCTAATTTGTTTTTGAAAAAATTAACAAAGAATTGATTTTTCATTTATTTAACCAAATTTTCAGCAAAAATACTCATTTGATGCAGAAAAAACTTCAAAATTTTAAAAATATGCAAAAATCAGGTAGAGGAGGCTAGTAGTAAACTATGTCATTCGACCAAAGAATATGTTTTCCGTCAATGAACTTTACGTGGTCATGAATACCATCACCGTGACAATCTCAAAATATTAAAAATGCATCCAATTGTTTGGTTGAACGAACACTTGAAATCACCTAGAACAAGAAACGAGTTTAAGCTCTATTTCTTACATGTCATGCCAATCGACGCGCGGTTGCCACAGTTCCATCTGATAACTCGATTATCATTTTTAGTATTACAAAAAATACGACGGCGCAAAGTTTAGCCAAAATGTAGGATAAAAGGTAAACCATAAAAATAAGAACATCGAAGGTAAAACCTTTGAATACTATAAGTAATCGTTGTATGTTTTCAAACTATATTTATATTTAAACAATTCCAGGCATATTTTTAATAAAAGCAAACTTAACACCATTTTTCATCTAACTTAACAGCTTAATTGTTGCAATAAAATGCAGAATCCGTTCATGCCACCTATCAATTTGTAAAGGTGTGCCAGTGTTTTCATATCCGGTAAACGGAATTGGAGCTTCACAGGTTTTAATGATTTTAGACGTTTTCATAAATTCCCTATTGCTTTATATTTTTTCAATTTTACAAAACACATTCCAAAGGAGAATTATTCTGGAATGAGTTATATGGAGACTTAAAGTTCCCAACTTTTCTAAAAATCGTATATTAATGTTTTTAAACTAGATGTTTAAAAATCATTTGCCCTGATAGCAGATAGACATAAGATCCGAAATCCAATACATAATATAAATCTGTGAGGAACCACATCATGTAAAAGTCCTAATATTTTCTGTGGCAGATTTGCATACAATTTACCTATAAAAGCATAGTATTTTCTATGTTAAATTCACATCCATTCCGCATAACGCGCCATATTTTGCATCTACACTTGCACGAAACATGACACATTACTACGCCATTCATCAAATTACAAACTAGAGAATCGGAGTTAAATACCCTAGATGGAAGGAGAGTCTGGGCAATATTTCTAAAATGAAATAAAAAATTCATTTCCAATGCGTAAAAAGGGTACGATATAGTGCAAGAACAGTGTAGTGTGTTTTTTGCCGACTTCTGAACAGCAAAAGAAAACTGTGAATTTTGCTAGAGTTTGGGTGCTTTTCTAGCATTTGTGAAAGAAGCAGATGTGCGTGGGTTTGGTTGAATATTCTTATGCAACGTCGGTTGGTATCTGACCTGAAGTTTATTACGAATTGGTTTTGTAACAAAACCATGATTGGCGCTTGCAAACGACAATTAGACTATGCCAGCCATAATCCCTAGAACAGGTTCTGTACTGCCCATTCAGCAAAATTGTCTTCTAAGACAGACAGAATAACATGCAATTGACCAACGTAACGTAAAGCAATTTTTACACCAATTTTCTCAATTCAGGATTTTCAATTTTGTAAATTTGAGAAGCCTATTGCCATTCAGATAGATTTGGCTTGTCATTTGTAAAGAACCAATGCGGATTTATGTTGGTTGTGCAACGACTGCTATTCTGTGCGATAAATATCATTGGTGCTTTATAAAGACAATTAGGGTATCATTGGCTCTATTTACACCATTCTTCATTTTCAAAATGGGTTTTTGTAAGAACAGATACAGTTCAGAAGAGATACTCTCAACATTTTACACATTATTGTGCGCAATGGATCTGGCCAAGAAATTTGCGGTCAGTCAAATTGATATGTAATTTACGAAAACCACACGATAATGTGTAATTTGAGAAACTGATTTGGTATCAGAATTCCATTGGATAATGCCGACACATTTGAGTAATAATGTATTATTATTATAATTTATACTTCAATACCAAAACATTTTTTTTCGGATATCTTCTTGTGGTAATTGTAAAGCTTGCATGCATAGATTCTCGTAGATTGTTGTTTTACGCCATCAACTCTCAAACTACACCAGGGTTTGCGGTTGAGCTGGGACTTTGTTGTAGTTATGTTTTGTTTGGGACCCCCGCTCCCTATCAAAATTTCTATTATATTTTACAAACTATATTCCAGCTTAGCTTTGTAACAACACAACTGGAATTTGGATTTGACGGTGGCTATTTCTGAAACAATTTTGGAATTAGGAAACTACGCTTGTAAAATGCGTAACAAGGTGTATGTAATTTTTATCAAAAATGAAAATTGTATTTAAAAAAGTAAAACTGTTCGTTTTTCTGAATGGAATACATTTTCAAATAATGCTCTAATATAGTGATTTAGGTAGTGTTTAAATTAAGCTACATGCCAACCTATTGAGCTGGTAAAAATGCAGACAGATACCTTGTACATGTTAGTTATATGAACTTGAAATGTCAGGAAAGAATCAGAGATAAAGAACAAAAATCTAATATTTGTAAACCTGTAGCATGAAAGTTCTTAACAGGGATGCGGAACTAAAACATGACATGACATTCATAATATTGGGAAGTGTCTAGAATATTTTGCCAGGGTTGATAAGAAATGTTTTGTATTGGGTGATTTCAACATAAACTTTTTGGGAAAAAGCAAACAGGTTAGAACTATGCAAGCCACTGCTAAACGATTTGGTTTTCACCAAATAATTACTAGTGCAACAAGAGGTAACAGTTTGCTGGACTTAATTTTTGTTAGACAAGATAGGAAGGAAGTTATGATTGAGGCAGGTGTTTATGACTTTGAATTATCAGATCACAAGCTGGTTATGTGCTGTGTAGGAAAGATCAGCAAAATTGAAAGGAGTGGTAAAAAGTCAACATATGCAGATTTCAGAAATGCAGATTGGAGATCCATTGTAAACCAATGTGTAAGGGATCTAAATTTTCAAACTGATGATCCATCAGCAATTTGTAAGCAAATCGAGGAGTGTTTAAACTCAACGTATTTAAACTTTGTGCCAGTGATACAACGAAAAGAAAAACAGGCAGTTAGTTATTCATCAGTTAGAACACAGCGACTTGTGATGGCAAGGAAGTATCACTATCATAAAAAGAAATTAACATGGCTTCCCTATCATGTTATAAAAGAACGGTATTATAATACGCTTGTGAACAAATCGATTAAAGATGATCTAGCTGCGTACGTACAGGATAGGATAAAGAAAACAAATGTTTGGGAAACAGTAAAGTCAGTTTTGAATCTAAAGTTTAAAACACAGAGTGAAATGGGATCTGGCACGGATCTAGAAGGGTTAAACAAATATTACTGCGAAATGGGCTTTGCTCCTGGTAGTGAAAAGGAAAATACGTTAGACTCCAAGCAATGTTTCAGTCCAACAGAAAATGAATTCTTTGTGAAAAATGTGACTCAAAGTGACATGTATAAAGCATGGAAGCACCTTAGACGAAAATTATCAAAAGCACCGGATACATTAGGAGTGTCAAAATACTACCTAGATAAATTAATATCATTACCATGTGTGAATGAAGCTTTGCTAAAATTATGCAATGAATCTTTTAAATCAGGGTGTGTACCAGATAGTCTTAAGGTGTCGAGAATAGTGCCAATTCCAAAGGATAGCAATGCAAGATCGTTTTCAGAGTTCAGGCCAGTATCGATACAGTCCAATTTTCTCATGTTAATGGAAAAGATTTTCTATGATAAGTTAGTTAATTATCTCGTCGAGGAAAAACTCATTGCTGACGTGCAGTTCGGGTGTAGAAAGGGTCACTCCACGGAGCATGTTATTATAGCAGCTATTGATTATGTATTGAAAAACATTGACATGGGGTTAATTGCGGTTTTAATAAGTATTGATTTGAGAAAAGCCTTCGATACTGTGCATAGAGCGTTGTTACTAGGAAAACTGAAAAAAGAATATGGAATTTCCGAGTTCTGGTTAAGAAGCTATCTTAATAATAGGAAACAATTTGTGCAAGTAAACGGTGTAAAATCCAGCGTGTTAGATGTACTAATTGGGATACCTGCAGGTAGTGTCTTAGGGCCAATCTTGTTTGCTTTGTTTGTTAATGATTTACCAAAAGTTGTAATTAATGGCAATACGTACATGTTTGTTGATGATTCAAATTTTATTTTCATTGGATCAGAAAAAAGTTTAGACAATCTAAGAGATAGAATCAATGCTGACATGAGTAAAGTGTGTGAGTATTTCAAAACCAATAAACTATGCTTGAATTCTGACAAAACAAAAATGATAACGTTAAGTTCTAAACGCAGAATGCACAAATTGAGCAGTTTTATTTTGACCTTAACGGGTTTACTGTTACTAACTCTGAATTTTTAAAATGTCTAGGTGTTACTTTTGACAGGAGCCTTAGCTGGCAATACCACATTGATAAAGTTGCAAAGGTGTGCTATATTCGTATCCGATCCTTGTATATGATAAGGGATTTCCTAAGCGAGAGTCAGCTAAAGCAAATTGGTGAAGGCTTTGTAATTTCGGTAATGGGCTACA
The DNA here is from genome assembly GCA_029691765.1 of Entomobrya proxima. NCBI lineage: Eukaryota > Metazoa > Arthropoda > Collembola > Entomobryomorpha > Entomobryidae > Entomobrya > Entomobrya proxima. Next base: position 58,924,171 of record CM056171.1, on the reverse strand, counting down.
TGTTATCGGTGATAGGAACATGCGCGAGTAAACATTTTCTGGTGTTAGAAAAAGTTTTACGTGCTCTGGGTAGGTTAATTTTAAGAGTAAGAAAATTTGATCCGGTAGCTGACAAAATAAAGGGAGAACTTAAATGGCTGTTTCCTCGTTAGTTATGCGAATATAAATCCTTATGTTTGATGTTCAAAATGACTAAATTGAAAGAAGTTCCTTACTTTAGGGAAAATTTTGTGTTGACAGAAAATGTACATAACTATATTTTGAGAAACAAAAAGAACTTTCGAGCTCCTTTTTCACCCCAATTGGAGATTGGAAAGAAGGTATTTGAATACAGAGTGGTACTGCTTTGGAATGATTTGCCAAGTGACATTAGAAATTGTGATAAGTTTGTTAAATTTAAATCATTGTTGAAAGAGTATTTACTTAAAAAATGAATTTTGTGATTTGGAATAAGAGAAAGAAAAACATGTTTTAATTTGTACGTTAAATTTTGTGAAAACTATTCTGCTATTTATGCATTTTGTTTGTGACTTACAAAACACCATTTTTTTAAACCAAAACTGTATTGATCATATTAATTATTTTATCTTCGTTATTGAAATGTGATGTGATGGTTTATAAATGGTTTTGGAGTGACATTAATTTTCTACTTAGTAGTGGCGTCACCTCCAGTGTATTTCTACTGTGACTGATGAATAAAGAGAGTACGTATTATTATTAAAAAAACATGACAAGCGCCAAGATTTCTAAATTTTAACTAAAATAACTTATCAGTCGCTGATCGCTTATTTTTCGAATTTGACACAAAGTAATATAATTTCGTAAGAAGCAAAAATCATACACAGACAAAAGTTTAAAAAATATACCGTAATGTAGTGACTAACCTAAAGTAATATTAAATATAATTTCCACTGAAGTGATTATATAATATATTCATAAATCATATTATACGAAACCAATCTAATCCACGGTTTCTTAAAATCGCTTACTAAATATTTACAGTCCTGGATTGAAATATAAAGCATCATTGAAATGATGCCGAGTCCAATTGCAGTGAAGCTGATTTTCAAGCCAACGTTTTACATCCTTCAATCTATCTTGCACCTAAATATAAATCAATAGATGAATTATTAAAAATTGCCAACGTTTGAAGATTACATATTTTTTAAAAAATAAAAATATCTTACCACTTCCAACAAAGTAAGTAGATCAGTGTCATGTGCATACTCCATCAGCGTATCAACAAACACATGAACAAATGGCGAGCCGATATGAGGGTCTCGTTCCGCTTTTGTGCCCGGAATTGCAGCAAATATTTCAATTACATTTCTCAGCACCAAATCTTCTGCTTTGTTATCTGATTTTACAGCCTTTTCAAGATCCTTTGCTTCTGGCACATCTTGGCATGCTTGAACCAGAAATATCTTTGGTTTTCCAGCCATGCATGAAAATTGCTTTTCATCAAATTGGTAAACTATGTCGTTGGACCAATGAACATATTTTCCGTCGATGAATTTGACGTGGCCGTGAATACCGTGGCTCATTACAATGACGATACATGCATCCATATTCTGGTTAAAGGAGGATTTGAAATCATTCAAAACACCTTTGAGTTGCTAAAATAAAAACACAACAACTTGATTGAGTATTTTAATGAAAAGTAAAGTTTTGTTACATATTCAAACGTTTAGTTTGCTTACATCAGCACGTAAATCACTTTTAATGACCACTTCAAATTTGAATCCGCTGAGAAGATCAGTCAAAATCTTCACATCCTCAAGACTGCCTTTGCGCAAGGGCTCTTTTGGGTCATCTTCAAAATAATAATTGTTGATGATCAGTGCCCGTCCACGCGGTTTTGAATTCATCTTGTACTGAAAATTTTAAAGTTGGATTTAATAAAATTGACACTTTCAAAATTTCAAAAATGTTCTAGAAATGCTGCTTACTGTATTCGGGCCATTGGTCATATAACCAGTTGAATTTGTCATCTTAAATTTTAAAGGAAGTCGACCGTCTTTAAAATCGTATGTCTTCTTTTCAAAGTCTGATAATCTTCTTTTTGTTTGTGACACGTTATCTGCTGAGCAGGTTAGTACTGTTCCGCTAGTGCGCATTCTTTTTGATGGGATTATTTCTTTAGCATTGGATTCATTTTCAGAATTCAGAGATGATTCCACACTGGCTCGATTTTTCGACTTTTGGATATGCTGATTACTGGTTGATGGACCAGGCAAATTATCTTCATCATATACCGAGCTTGGCAAGGTGGTTTGATTAGCTTTGGTGTCACTACTTATTTGGTCAATTAGACGATTTGATCTTCTGGAGTCATTATGATTCTGTTTCTTTGTACGAGGTTTTGCAAATAGTTTTTGTACTTCAGCATCAGTATGATAAATTTCGGGTAGTAATTTAACGTCGTTTTTGGTAATCTGTAGAACGCATACACAAATATAGTCATAATAAGTCAAAGTTTTTATTGCTGCATATTTATTACTACTTTCATACCTTAATCACGATTGTGTTTGGAGTGGTTCCCAGACTTTTTATTCGTGTTTTCTCGCCACCTAAATCTTTCACTTTTACATTCAGAAATGCATAAATCTCATTCTTTCTGCTTATTGATTTCATGTGATCACCGAACAAAGCAACATCACAAACAACACTGTTCACAGATGACCTTGCGGATGAAAGTGTTACTTTTTTGAAGTCCTTCGTACGATCGTTTGTTTTTTGAGGTTGTGGAATCTCCTTTACGAATCCAATCACATCTGCACATTAAAGACAAATTTTAAAATAAAAACTGATGCCCCAAAAGCCTTGACATTGAAATTTGTATATTTACCAATTAGTGCGGCATCACGACGTTTATCTAAATCATCCAACTTTGTAAAGTCAAAAGGAATATGCTGTATTAACGGTTCACCATTTTCTTTATCCTCCTGTATATTTAGAGTGCCTTGATTGATAATCAACTGCTTGGGTTGGGTTTGCAAAATTCGGTACTCAGGATTTTCCACAACAGTGATGTTAAAGTTTTTAATTTTAAAACGGCAACTTTCATTCTGGAAAGTGAATGTGAAGCATTATAGTTTCAAGATTTTAAAGCAGCTAAAGTAATGAGCATGTGCGTACCTTCAACTTCTGATAAACATTCTTAGATTTCTCTGTTTGGAAAAACAAAACTGCTCCAATATGATATCCATGCTTATCAGCAAAAATGAAACGCCAGGGTTTCTTGAGCTGTGGTGTGGCACTGCTCCATACCGTATTCACCACTATAAAATCTCTGACAAACATTTTTATGCCTTTTTGGTGAAATTGCAAAATTTTACAACTTGAATAAGAAAGTAAAAATTGTACCTCTCCTGACTCCGAAACTGGTTTTCCATAATTTCCTTAATGAAAATTTCTCGCTCCATTATGAGTTTTCCTAACAGTTTTATTGAAACTCACAAGCCAAATAAATAATCAACTGCTTTACAATTTTTCTAGGACTGATGTGAGTGAGTCTGTTTTTTGTTTTGATCAGCCAGCGGCGAGTATGCGCGCTCAATATTTCAATTTTTTTGGGGAAAATATATATTGACGTATAGGCTTTGGTGTAAACTGTGTATTTTGTTAAGCTGCACCACATTCAATGCCTGGAAAAAGTTGGCAAAGATAAAACGGTGGCTTGCCTGTTTGCTGTGGTTTTTATGTGTGTGTGTATGTGCTTATTGCTGCTCAGCTTTATCTGGCTTTGTCATGAATCGTGAAACACTTTGTCTACAATACTGGTAAAGTACCTACACAATTTTTTTCATATCGTCAAATACTATCTACAACGCAATATTAGCACTGAGTAAAAGGTCGGAAACAGTTCTCGTCAGTGCTATTTGATTGGTTCTTTATGAATGGAGTTCAATACAGAGGTACATATTGCACTCCCTACAGAATAAGTATTTTTAACTTTTCAGGTGAAATGTTTTTAAGCTAACTGGTTCAAAGGCTTAACACCGTTAAAGATAAGTATTTTCTTTGGTTCGGGTATTTTCATAAGTGCATTGCTTATTTCATGCTTTAATGCTTAAAACAATGATTAGTACTTTTCCCTCAAAAAACCTGATTTCATACATTTGAAACTTTACTTGGTTTAAAAATAATCCTATTATGGATTTTGTTAGCTTTCACGTAAAAATAGAATTTTAATACTCAGAAGAACTTTTTATACTGACACAAGGAGTCATATTGTAGGATTGGTCGTTTAAAGTTTAAAATAAAAGTGCCATTGGGCTATCTGCATATCTTCAAAAATGTGATAAATTAAATATTAAGCAGCTAAGATAGCGGAATTAAGTAAATGGTTTACTATTACAAAAATGAATGGTAAAAATGTTACTCGAATAGCTTAACCTGATTACTCTATTATCGTCCGGAAAAACGTAAAGAATAAAACGGCGCAAAGGTTAGCCAAAATGTATTCATGCTAGTTTTATGACATTTGCATATTCCACATTTAAAAATGCAATTCGTCCTTAACAAAAAGTACCAACTTTAATCAAAGTATCAATTTGAACCTACAATTAAAAAACAGTTTCCAAACAGGGAAATTATTATTGCGATGGACGAAAAGTGTAATCGGTATTTATGCATGTTGCTATGAATATAATACCACCTGCCAGGAAATTCATGAATGGTAATAAATTTTATGGCTATAATATGCAAATATGCCAAAAGCCAAATAACTTTATGCCAATTAATATCAATCAGATAAACGTTTATGGACGTCAGACAGTTAATGTAATTTTATTTTATTGCGCAGAAAAACAGTAAATCACGTTTGTATTGACATTTCAAAAAATCAGTTTCCAGAGTTTGGTAGTGGTTTTAGTTTTCAAGCCAGGTCAAGCCAAACAAGGTGTTCTGCAAATATTGGCAAAGTTAACTTCAATATTTTAATTTTAAAAAACTGCAATTCGATCAAATAGCTAAGCTTATCAACAATTTCACAGTCACCTTAAGCCTTGTCTTTTGGTGGGTCTTTGGTATATTTTTTAACTTTTACTGGTTTTTCGTTATCCTCGTTTTGGTCAGAAACGACACTTCCAAGAATGACAGCCACAATCAAAACGCAGTAATATACTCCAGTTAATACGGAAACTTTCATTTTGTTAATTTCGAGTTAATGCTGCACAAAAGTTAGCTCAGAATCTGAATTTGTAGCTAGTTTGCAATATGATTGAAAAGAATGCAGATCAGACGATAATTAAATTTTCATATACATTAACACAAGCTTACACAACCACAAAGTCTGATGACTAAATTGGTGAATGCAAAATTGAGACGCATTTTGTAATAAAATTTTTATTGCCAGATTGTATTATTCCGTTACGTATACGCCAAGCTATAAATGGTTGACGCAAGTGATATAAAGAATAGTACAGACAATACGGTACATGAAATATCGTTGCATTGAAGTAATGTCAATAAAGTCAGCGACATCAAAACCAATCTATTCAATGCACTGAATGCATGATTGTGAAGTAAAATGATTAATGCTTTAGAGAAATAATGACAGGTAGCAAATTTACAAAACTTTTAATATTTTAGTTATTGTCTTTTATCAAACTCTCAATGTTTAAAAACTCAAATCAAGTAACCCTGTAACTGCACGTGCCTTAAAAAATCAATGCGCATTCTTCTGTATGATTACTGATTGTCCAGTACATTATTTATTTGATGAAGAATTTTTAGTTCAATATTGTAACAACAACTGGATAGATGTTGTCCTACATGCTTGTTTTTGTTCTGGCGGAATTTTGGATTATTTATAAAGGCAGAAATGCAAAATCCACACTTTCTATAATATCATGTACCTTCAATCTTGCATTTTAGATAATATACAACAGCAGATTAAATTGATGATATCCCATACAGCTAATTTGAATGAGTAGATTTACAAGTAGATAAATTGATTAATGCATTTGGTGGTTTAAAAATTAAACCCAAATTAAATTTTAGTTTTACATTGTTCAGTTGCAAATGTAATTTTAAACCCATCAAAATTTGAACACGTTTTTGAAAGTAGAAGATCTATTGTGTTTATTACTGCCGAATGTAGCGTGGAAAGTTTTCTGTGAAATTTGATAATTTGGTTAATTTTCTTAACCAGACGTTTTTTTCATGTTGCTATATAGATTATTTGTAAAGTTTAATGGATAATTTTGGAGTTTACAACTGTCCTATTTTGTTATGAAAGAGTTACAAACTATAGATATTTTAATGTGCATGGGCATATGCTTGTCATAATGATAAAATTATCTTTTATTGTTGCATGTTTTTGTACAGTATAAGATTTTTGCGATTTTTCTATGGAATTAAGAAAAATAAATAAACAATGCTATACATAAAAAATTTCATAGCCACAAAGTGTTGTTGTACTTCAAATCAGCAACAAAATAAAAATTGCAGTTCACCTGGGTAGGTACTAAAATCTACGATTTGGTCAGACAAAAAATGTAATTCCAGGTTTACAGATCAATGTTCAGTCACCTTCTGTGTACTTTTTAATGTTTTCTGCCAAGTTATGTAAAAACATGCTCCACTCGAAAAATAATAAACCCTATGTAAGCTTGAAGAAAGGTTCACGTGTAAGCAACCAGGTACCTAACTTCTGGAAACTACCAGATATTATGCCGCAATGACTTCTGGAAGATGCCAGATACCCCAATGTCGATAGCAATTCTGGAAGCTGCTAGGTTTATTATATCGCAATGCTGATGGTACTTCTGGCAGCTTCCAGATGAAATGTTGATGTTATTTTACAGATCCATTTCAGGCACCTTAAGGTACCTGTGTAACTCTGCGTGCGTAACTTACAATGTAAATAATGATATTATATACTAAAGATGTTATAAGTTATAAGTCATCCAAGTGCTTATTGTGCATCTAAATGCGGCCAGAAAGATTATACCAAAATGATGGCAGCTTATAGTTACCTGTCATTTCTCATGGGTACCCTCGGTTACCTTTAGTTGCATGTAGGTTACCTTAATTGCATGAAGGTAACCTTAATTGTTGAAGGGTACCCTCGGTTACCTTTAATTGCTAAAGGGTACCCTCGGTTACCTTTAGTTGCATGTAGGTTACCTTAATTGCATGAAGGTAAACTTAATTGCTGAAGGGTATCCTCGGTTACCTTTAATTGCATGAAGGTAACCTTAATTGCTGAAGGGTACCCTCGGTTACCTTTAGTTGCATGTAGGTTACCTTAGTTGCTGAAGGGTACCCTCGGTTACCTTTAATTGCATGAAGGTAACCTTAATTGCTGAAGGGTACCCTCGGTTACCCTTAATTACATGTGGGCAACCTTAATTGTTGATGGGTACCCTTGGTTACCTTTAAATGCATGTGGGTAACCTTAATTGCATGTAGATAGGTAGTCTTTGTGTTTCCTATTACCGTAGTGAAAATGCTGTAGTCCTATGGCGTTTAAATGGTGCAAAAAAACTACTGTAGAAAAGGTACTTTTTAGGTACCTTCCGGTTATCGGATTGACCTGAAAATCAATAGGGATCTTCCCAAGGGTTGTAGCTATCGATATCTGAAAACGGCATCGAAATATGTCAAACGGTTGAGGAGTTATCGTGCTTACGGACGGACGGAGCTACGTCCAAACACATCAAGATGATCGGAGTAAAGGTACACTAACGTGAACCTTAATAATTCACTGGGGTAAATATATTTGCAATATATAAGTCCATATTTGAGAACCCGGCTACTCAAACCAGCATTTGTTTATCTTCAGTAAACATTGTATTTTATACACAAAACCCGTGCTGAAATGGTAATGGTCTGGTGCACACACACAATACAACGACTCAATGATCAAGACACTACTCACACTTGCAAAAGCAGTCTAGCCACTTTTTCCTCTTCTCGGTAAAAAGGCTTTTGCCTCCAGCAGAGTTCAGTGCTCGCATTTGCTACCAGAATGAATTTACACTTAGTGCTCCCCTAGCATCTGTCGTGCACCCTGCTTTTTTCTTTCACTTCTTTATCAATCATCATCCTTCAAATAAAAAATGTTTATGTAGCTACCCACACACAGAGAACATACAAACTCATTTCTTGCAAACTTTTACAGGATTAGTTCAAATTTGACATTCGTTCTAGAAACAGTGCAAATCCTATTCAAAATTCTGCGTGTTTTGTTTCGATTAAAAATAAAAAAATGAGTTCCCATGATTCAGTTGACAACGCGGCTTCAGAACTACACAATTTGGACAGTGAAACAGCAAATGGAGGGGATTCCTGCAACAGCACGTAAACACCAGGCAAAAACATACCTATGCATTTCAGTTCATTGTGAATATTGCATTTAATAAAAACATTTTTTGCATTTAGGGCTGACGGATGCTCGCAAAGTGTCCCTATAATACCAGTAGCCGTAATGTCTGTGGGTAAACACGAAGAAAGATACAATATGAACCACATGAACAGAGGAAAAGCTGTCATTTTCAATCACAAGGTTGATAATTTAAAATGTTCAATAGTGAAGGATAAATGCTGGAAAACTTTAACTGACGTTTATTCTTTTTAGAACTTTACTAACGGCCTAACCAGAGACGGCACTGAAAAAGATGAAGAGCGATTGACTGACTGCTTTCAAAATCTTGGATTTGAGGTTATTGTGTACCACGATTTGAAAAAGTTGAAACTTCTTGAAATATTGGAGAAGAGTAAGTTTTTCTGCTATATTTGTGAATTTTTACAAATTGAAACCTACTATGCTTATTATGCATTGCTTCGTCGTAAATACTTCGTTCATGTTCATGAAAATTTATTTATTTTACTAACGTTGCAGTAAGTATGCAGGACCACTCAAAAAGCGATTGCCTAATCGTCGTTGTTCTTACACACGGCAAACAAGACAAATTATACGCTGCTGAAAACTCTTACCATCCAGACGATATATGGAATAATTTTACTGCCAATAGTTGCCCTTCGTTGGCTGGAAAGCCAAAGATATTTTTTATACAAGTAAGTGTAACATATTTATTTCCGAGTTCTATTCATTTTTGTGAAATATTAAATATATTTTTTTCAATATTAGGCATGTAGGGGCAATAAGAAGGACAGTGGAACCATTATGGCCTGCGACAATAGGAGAGATAGCAAGAATTTTAGCAATCAAGAAATAAGTTCCTACACTGTGCCGAACCTGGCCGATTTTATAATTGCATTTAGCACACCTCCAGGTTAAAAAAACTATAACGGTACATGTTATTTTTACAAAATATTTGCAATAAATAAATTCGAGGAAATTCTTGTTACAGGATTTCATGGAGAAGTCCAGACAAGGGATCATGGTTTGTGGATTCTCTGGTTACAATTCTGAACGAGAAAAGCAGCTATCTGGACTTGCAATCTATTATGACGCTGGTTACACGAGAGGTTTTACAAATTCAAAATATTAATATTTATGGTATGCCTTTATAAAAGTAACAAAGTCAAGCTAATCACAATTTTCTTCTATTACTAGGTGGCTCTAAACTTTGAATCAACGTATCATAACAAACCTGAATTCAATAGAATGAAACAAGTTCCCATGACGAGTTCAACATTGACTCGTTATTTGTACTTTTCTAAGAAACAGTGAAATGTGAAAGTATCAACATATTAAGATGCAACAAAACTCGTACGTTCTATTGCAAGTGACACTAAATTTGATTGCTTTACACAATAAGAAAGTTTTGACAAGTGGATGATAATCATACACGGAAGCTGTTAATGTATGAAACGAATTAGATTTTTCCATGGAGATGCTTTTTGCAAGTTTCTTCTCATTTCTGATCTAAAAGTTATAAAATAACAAAGAAAACAAAGAATCAGATTACTTCTAAATAACCTATAGTCATTATTACAGCTTAGAGCACTATGTAATATAATACTCTCCATTTTGTAAGAAAGTGACGTCGTCTTTCTCTTTTTATGGAATTAATTGTATTTAGGTTACTGCAGATATTACAAAATACAAAATTATTATCTGTATGATTTCTAAATATATTTGGTACAAACAATGCATGGTGTACTCATACCTATGCATTATTGCATTTTTGTAATTGCCTAATCTATCATTGTCAGTTATCGAAGCAAACATGGTTAATGATTTATCTAACACTTTGCGACATTCATTGCACAAGCATGTTTTGTGTTTCTATGGTAGAATTCATTTCACATTTTTACACAGTATTAATCAGAAAAACCTCACATCAGAAACTAAATTCCTCATAGCAGAAGCAGACTGAATTGTCTGACCGAAAGAATATCAGTTCATATCAGTGAGTCCACAAACTTATGCAGCATCCGATAAAAATGCAATAATCTTGGTTTTAACGAGTGTTCCATAGTCAACACTAATGCGTTGTTGTACTTTTTCAGTAAATATTTTTGCGGGTTAACATATCCTTTACAATACAAAGACTTTTTTTGGATTTATTTAAAACAAATTATTTAAGATTCCACAATATAAAATGTAAATAAAGGATGCCTAACTTTTAATTTTTTTAACCCCACATAAATGCCAACGTTGTAATGCTTTCTTTGTTTTATTTCTAAAATAAGCAAATTAAGCAACACCATTCATCTGTGTTTAGGAATCTACAACAAAAACCTGGAAATTATTTTGGACGGATTTCAAAGTTTACACGGTGCGACAAATGACACGCTACTATTCCAATAGTTTTTGAAATTGCCAGTGAACCCTTAGCTGATATCTTTGATGTGATTGCCACTTTTGCAACACCACCCAATAACACAAATGGAATGAAAAATATGCTAATATACTGCACTTTCCAATTTCGTTGCTCCGCTGATTGGCAAAGCCTTATTCACTTCACCTCCTTGATTCCATATCACCTAAATAAAATAACAATTGAAATACATTATGAAACACGCAGTTTTGTTTTTACTTCTATTAATTTAGCAAAATGGCATTGCAGTATTTTTGAATGTGTTCTTTCTACAGTGGCGAAAAAGTAAAAGTCTCTGGAATTTTTATTGATTGTAAATCCAGCATTTTTATAAATTTTTGTACGTTTCATTAAATAGTTTAAAATATGCACTATCCACTTCACGCGTTTGTACCGTACCATTCACTTTTTCTTTACCAGTTTTGGTGATAAACTTTTAATTAGATATAAAGAAGTAGATAACGGACATAACCGGTGGATCGACATTTGAAATTTTTTATTGCTGCACAAAAGAAAACCCAGCGTGTTTATGTAAGTGCAAGTGCGCTTGTCTTTTTTTCTTTCTGCAGCAACGTTTAAAAAAATCATAATATGATAAGGTAATATGATAACCGGCATTCTCTCCAGCACTAGAATTTTTGTCAAGAATTTTCTAAACTTTTTTTATTCTCAGGAGAGTATATTCTTCAGCATGTGCAACAGCAGTGGTGTCTCGTCAAAACAGGTTTTTAGTAAAGTTGTTGCTGTGTGCACCACCTGTTTCTTCTATACCATTACAGCCTTGATGTTCATGAAAATGATTCACTTGTTTCAGAACGAAAAGGAATTGCTAGACAAAAACAAACACATCACAACACAACAACATTCTACGGCTGATGACAAAAGCAAAAGGAGCTTCAATTAAAACAAAATAAAAGTGTTAAGTTTTAATTCTAATTTGAAAACAGTGTTTTTGTTAATATTGTGTATAACAATGGCAAGCCAAAGTTTTACAACTGATGAATCTTTAGCAATTAGAGTTTCCGAAGAATTTTCGGAGTAAGGGTGTAGTTGTTAATTGAACTGAACTGAGCGGATTGCAAATTTTACGGTGTACTAATACTACAAATTATACATTTCATTTTCAGACCGGATGGACATGAAGCCAGTGGCTTTAGCAAGCTAGCTGACAATATCATGGAGGAATACGACAACGACGAAATTGAGTGCTACAACATGAACCATTCTAAACGGGGAAAAGCTGTGATTTTTAATCACGAGGTTGTTCATAAATAATTATCTGATTAAAAGCAAGTTTTATAAATAATTTAAAGAGTGACGTTTGATTTGATTTTACATTTTGCTTATAAAATAGACCTTTGACATAAAGGGTATGGACCCCAGAAAAGGTACGGATATTGACAGGGATCGAATTGCAAGGTGCTTGCAAAACTTGGGATTTGAAGTGAAAATTCATAACGACTTATCAAGAATAGATATAATTCAAACATTATCACAGTGTAAGTGGCTGTCAAAAAGTACTATGTGATATATTGTTTTTGCTTGCTTTTTTGTTAAAATTTATTTATTTTTTAGTAAAAAAGGAAGACCATTCCAACAGGGACTGTCTCGTTATAATAGTTCTATCCCATGGGGACTCTGGAAAAATTTATGCAAACGACGAGTTCTACCGACCGGAGGAATTGTGGAATCCGTTTACTGCAGAAAAATGTCCAAGCCTCGCCGGGAAGCCGAAGCTATTTTTTATCCAGGTTAGAAAAAGCTTGAATTTTACAATAGAAAATGAGCTTGATTACATTTTAAAATCTCTTAGGCTTGCCGAGGCGAGTCAAAGGACCAAGGAACAAAAGTAAAGGCCAGTAAAGCTCCCATTCAACCCGACAGCGTACCAATGGTTTCCGGTCTTTTTTCGTACATTGTGCCTAATTGGGCTGACTTTTTGATTGCCTTTAGTACCCCGCCAGGTAAACATTATGCCATTACAAGTTTTGTCTGGATTTTCTCAATCCACCAGTAGCGTAAATTTTTTCTGAATAGGATACGTGTCCTGGAGAAGTCACGAAAAAGGTTCTTGGTTTATTGATTCTCTTGTAACAGTGTTGGAAACTGAAAGTCAGTCGGAAGATTTATTGACAATGATGACAGATGTCTCTCGAACGGTTAGTATGAAAACCGAGTGGATTTTGTTAGCGCTGAATGGCATTAAAGTTTGCTAAAATAGAAACTAATTTGAAAATTGTCTGGTTGCCAATAGTTACACATCCAGTAATCCTAGGGAAGAACTTAACAACAAGAAACAAGTTCCAATGATTTGCTCAACATTAAGAAAATTGCTTTATTTTTGTAATATGGATATGTAGCCGATTTATGAGTAAAATGCGTTTTTAAGAAAGACTTGAAAATATAGGTATTGATATTAATATTACATGAATTCATACTTGATATGCTATTTCAGTCTAGTACCAGGAGGTGAAATTTCACCTTAGTGGGTGAAATACCCCCTTAGTGGGTGAAATACCCCCTTAGTGGGTGAAATACCCCCTTAGTGGGTGAAATACCCCCTTAGTGGGTGAAATACCCCTTTAGTGGGTGAAATACCCCCTTAGTGGGTGAAATACCCCCTTAGTGGGTGAAATACCCCCTTAGTGGGCAGGCGCCGCGGAACGGCATTTGCCGAGGGGGTGTACTGGAAAATTTGCATAAGTTATGATGTGAAGAAGTACTTGATGTTTGTGGATAAGTACAAAACTTTATTACATATAGCAGTGGGTGTACTGAAATTGAATGGTTAGGTAAAACGTTATTTACTTTGAATTTTTTGACTTCCAATTTACACACTTTCATATGGTTCCTTTGGCTGGTTCGCTTTAAATTCCATTATGTTTGAAGATCTAGTAAATTTTTAGGAATACCCCAGAAAATCCTGGAACCACTATTTAAAAAAGCTAAAGCATCTTAGATTGCTAATAATTTTATGTTGCTGTATAGCCTTCCGTCCTTCAGTTTCGTCATTTGGACTCACAAAGAAATTATACATATATAAAAAGATGGTTGTAAGCATATTATTTACAAAAAAAATCAAAACTTCTCAGTTTTTTCGTATGTTTACAAGTTGGAATACAATTGGAATAGATAAAAATGCTAAAATTCTTAGGAATGCGTGGAATGTAGTAAATTGTAAATGTTCTCCAAATATGTTTTTAAAAAATATCAAAGTTACAAAATAGTCACTTATTAGAATTTTTGGAAAAAGCTTAAATTAATTTAACACAAAATATTGTAAAATATTATGGTATATTCTCACTGGTGTGACGACGTGTTGATGGGTGTTAAAAGGTAAGGGAAATTTGTGTTAATAAAATTAAAAGAAATATTGAACAATATCCCGTTCTATTGTGAATCTGGAAGAAAATCAAATGTTTAGTAATATATAGACAAACCGAATTGTACACATTGACTGAGTGTATAGACTTTTATTTTCGATAAGTGCAAGTATGCCTTTGCTACTTTTCAAAAACCTGAGCATTTAAAAAATTCTGTTCGGAAATTATAAAATATTGCAATGTAACTTCACTCCATAAACTATTCTAGACGGGGCAACTATTATAGTTTAAGCTCTTGTTTCTTTGCAAAACAAAGAGCGTCGAGCAAAAAACTAAATTTCAAAACTTTGATTTGATAATTTAAAAAAGCATTTGAATACAAATTTAGTTACACAAAATTTGATTGGTGTAACAAATTAAGCAAAACTCATTGTTTACAAGCCTCAAAGTTAAAACATTTTTAAAAAAATTAAATACTGTAAAAATTGTGTCGTTTACGAACCGTTTTAATTTTAAATAAAACTAGCAACATGAAGTCTGTTAGTATGGATAATATTTGTCAGAAGACGGTTTTATATGACTACATGTCTATTTCAGTAACCATGCATGCATACTTATGCATTTTTGAAACCAGAAAACACCAGATAAAATTTTTTTATGATGATTGAATTTTTAAATTAATTTGAATTAATTAAATTTAGTTATGAAATAATATGCTTTGATTACTTGAAATAGAACTTAAGTTTGCTTGCAACCATCACTTGTGTTTTGGAAAGGTAACAATTTCATTCAAACTGAAAATAGTTGTGACGTGCAAAACACTACCGGAAAATCACTGTGCAAAGCTTAGTGAAATGGCAACTGACTTCTACACAACTCGAAATGATGTAAAAACTGTACTTGTATACCTAATATGTTACCATCCTTAAGTAACTCCTTCTATTTTTGGTTAAGTCAACTTTCATCTGGGCTAAGTCAATCGATCCCAGCGTGTAGCTAATACAGTTGTCTAAGCATTAGTGAATCAGTTTTACGGATAGGTCAATGTGGTTACTAATTTATTTGACGTAGAATCATAATGACCGCACTGACAGCATTTTACATAAGGTTCCTTCATCTGGAATTTTTAATTTTTAACGATCATGTGAACTTATAACCGCAATATTCATTTATATTATTCTTCGTCTTGAGATATTTGTTTGAAGACCTGGCATTACATAAAATGTTGGTCTTAAGATCTACAGCATACAGACTTTGTATAACAAATAGGTAAGCAATTTTTTGTTTTAAATCTATGAATGCATTAAGTCAGCACAAGTATGAACATCATAACAAGCGCCGTTTGAACATAACAAGTTTTTAAGGTTTGTGAGAAAATCATTGTTTCCAAAACTTCCGGTAAAAGTTTTTAAATTACTGGGTGGGAAATTCTCCTAAATAAATCCACTCCAGTGAAAACAATAATTTTTAAAATTTTTTTGATGTTTGAGGACATGGTTAAGAAAAACTGCAAGTTTATTGTTGACGTTTCGGTTTCAAACTGTAAGCTTATACCGAAACAATGAAGCAAACAAAATGAATACCATAAATTTGAAATCATGTTATTTATACAAATAATGTAAGCACATGACCGTTGTACAATGTGCAAATAAAATAATGCAAAGAACGTTGCAAAAAAACGATTTAGGGAAGAAAATCTTACATTGTATTGATGGTACCGAGTTTATTCAGACATATATTCCAGAATTGTTCGTAAACACATATTGCCATATGTTGCAACCGCACCCCCAAAAATGCAAAACGCACTCTATCATAATGATACTATTTTCTTGTATGACTTAGGAGCAATTATTAAATAGTTGGCAACCACAATTCAAACAAGTTAAAACTGCTAATATATTAAATCAATATTTGTTGCAGCACAGCATGTATCTCTAGAGCATGTATATATTAACAGTCAAGTAGGGGAACTGTACCAGTACAACTAGAAATATACCACAATGCTAATCAACTATTTAAAAGCTGAAGTTTGGATCATGCTTTTTTGGTATTATAAGTTACATTTTACTTAATAAATGACCATGGTGGTTCGCAAGAAGAACAGAAAGTTTTTGAATTTCGCAGAGTACTCAATCAATGTATTTTAGTTAAGTTACATATCACTGCATATTGGAGACTTATCAGTGACAATGCAATTAATGTGAAACACATATGAATGCTACGACATATTTTATGCATAATAGAGTGAAACTGAAATTTTAGTACTTTTTTATCTACCAAATGAAACACATTTGTGGTTAAAATCGAGGGGGTGAAAACGATACGATTTCACCGCCCATATTTTCGAGGAGGGGATTTGTCACCGGCCTCCCCTCCTCCTGCGCGGCCCTTGTTAGTGGGTGAAATACCCCCTTAGTGGGTGAAATTTGACCCCCCCAAAATACACAGAGGGGGTGAAATTTCACCCCCCTTACCTAATTATTTTTTTTTCCAAAAATTAACAAAGGAGTGATTTTTTTAATTAATTGACCAAAAAATATGCAAAAATACTTATTCGATGCAGAAAAAAATTGCAAATTTTTCAGTCACAATTGCAAAAAAGTAGCATGTGTTATTACATAGCTATGCAAAATTTAATGTTGAAATTTTGGAAATTCGATAACTCAAAAATCTCGTGTTGGAATTTTTTGCAAATTGGCCAGAAAATAACACATTTTTTGTAGATTCAGATGGTGTGAATTGCCTGCATTTTAGCAATTTCGAAGGGCCATACCCACAGGGAGAGGAAAACGCATCATTTATTTGCACAAAATTGTTATAAAACCATTGCTAGCACACTAGCACAATAATTGATAACTGAATACCTAATTTGGGATTGTTGCAAAGATTTCAGAAAACATGCAACAAATTTGGATTTACAAGCCGGCCCAATCCAAGTATCCGAGTTACAGAATATTTCGCTGATCGAAATTCTCTCACCAATTTGAGTGACGCAGACAGGCATTCATTATATTAAAAAATTTGAGATCGAGGTTGTTATTGTTACGGAAGCAACTTCTCAAGCTGAGTATGAGCTTAAAGTGTAAATCATAATTAGTGTTTTGAAATTACATAAAAAACGTACATTTGAAAATGTATGTTGCATTAGTTGTATCTATGAATTTATGTGAATTTTTCAACGTTTAGAGTACAACCATAGACAGTGTTCAAGTAAAGGTTCCTGTATTTATATGCAATACTGAAGTAGAAAATAGGGAATTTTGTAACAAAAATCCTTATAGATTGCGACATTGGATGGTCTCAAGCCTAAAATGTATTCTTGACCATTGTTTACTATTTTTAAGTACGGTTATCTGTATCATGGCATATTGCGAAGTTTAACTAAAGAATAAAGTAAATCTTGTATAATATGTTTCAATTAACACACCAGGTAAAACAGGGTTGGAAAACTTGGAAATGTTTTGAATGGTAGCACACAGAATCCTACTTGAAGTTTGCTACTCCGAAGTTTGCTAATCCGAAGTTTGCTACTCCGAAGTTTGCTATTCCAAAGTTTGCTACTCCAAAGTTTGCTACTCAATGTTTGCTACCTGCGAATTTTTTCTACATAAGAAGTTTGCTACTCGCGCCGTTTAATAACTGCGATGTTTACTACTCGCGAAGTTTGCTATCTATGAAGTTTACTACTGAACGAAAGATGCTACTTTAAATTTTTATCAACACTAAGATGAAGTAAGACGTAAGTAATAAGACAAAATAAGAAAGTAACATTTCATGCATAGTTATTGCTGATTAGCTCATTGCTTCAGCAGAGGAGCTTATTAAAGAATAGTGTGTCCGTCTGTCCGCCTACTTTATTTTGTGGGCCATAACCCTGCATAAATGGGCCCTAAACCAGCTAAAATGGGCCCTAAACCAGCTAAAATGGGCCCTAAACCAGCTAAAATGGGCCCTAGACCAGGTTTATTGGGTGTATTCAATCATTATTAGCTCGTTGCTTCAGCAGAGAAGCATATTAGGTTGTAGCGTGTCCGTCTACTTTATTTTTGGGCCCTAAACCAGCTAAAATGGGCCCTAACCTGCTAAAATTGGCTCCAAACCAGCTAAAATGGGCCCTAAACCATTTTAAATGTGTTCAGTTTTTATGTCTTTAGCAGCGTGCGTTTTTATGGTTTCCCATTGACTGATTATCTATTGTAGATATGTCTCATCTATTGTAGTTGGGTTAAATGGGCTGTAATACAAGCTAAATGGCTCTGGACATTTCTTCTTCAAATCTAAGTTGTTGTATTATATGTGTTCGATTTTTATGTTTTAAGCACCGGGCGTTCTGATGGTTTCCTATTGACTGGTTATATGCTTAAAGCAGCCCATTAATGAAACTTATCAAATTTAAGTTCTAAGTGTTATTACTCACAAAATAACAAGCTCATTAGTTTCATGTTTATAGTAAATTTTGGTTTTAATTGTATACTGTCAGAAATTAGAAAAGGTATAAGGGACGTTCAAGAGGAAGGGAATTACTGCTGCTAATGCATTGCTTATGGAACGTTCAACTGGTCCCTTCTGCAAAGCACTACTGGCGGGAATTCCCGTCCTAGTGTTGGATTTTATTAGGTTCTCTTTTGTTACAGAGTACACAAAGACTTACAAAATATTATTCGTTATTTTCTTATAACGTGTTCGAGATGTCGAAATTCATACAATACACATTTATTTTACTATAGTTCAAAAAGTCAATTTAGAATTGTTTATTAAATCATATTTACCTTTGATGGTAAATTTACATTAAGACTAAACTACTTTAATTGGTGCTTTTGTTTAACTAACTTCAAGTGGTGTTTAACTAACCTCTGAATCGTGAATGACAAAGTTACAATGAAGCTTACGTACTTATATTTTTCGCTGACAGACCATTCTGTTCATATGATAAATAATAACTATTCACGAAATGATTTACTTTCTTATTTCATCTTATAACTTACGATTTATTTCATCATCTTAGTGTTGATTAACGTTTTAAGTAGCATTTTTTGTTGAGTAGTAAACTTCATGGATAGCAAACTTCGCCAGTAGTAAGCATCGAAGGTAGTAAACTTCGCAAGTAGCAAAGTTCGCAGATAGCAAGCTTTGAGTAGCAAATTTTGCAGTGGCAAACTTCGAGTAGGAATCTTGGTGGACCCATACACGCCTAGAAGTCGAACTATCTGATCTTGAGAGGTGGCGAGATTACTCTGACGCTCATTCAATCTAGACATTAGATTTAATCTAATAGATTAACATAGTAATATCATCTTAACAAGGCTGATATTCCAATATGTTACATTTCCTTACTTTCAAGTTCTCAATTACATTTTACAAGATTCATCAATTAGCAACCAATTAGTAATTTTAAAACGACTGGAGAAAAGCTACATATTCATAATTCACTTCATGAAATATTAAGTCGAGTTGGCTTGATATCGCAAAGACTGCTTTCTGGAGCGATTTGGATAGCGTCTGTTTTGGGCTTCTGGTTTCTTTGACTGCTGCCAGAGGCTAAGCGTCAAACGAAAAGCCGTGGGAAGGCCCGGGTGAGGGCAGGATAAAGTGGGCCCTTTTAAAGTCTGATACTTCACTTATCTAATGCTGATTTGGTAAATTATGGTCAAAATCCGTATTTTTTAAAAATAAAACGAGAAAATTTTGCGAATTTCTGCGCTAAATATGCAAAATTTGAGCATAGTTAATACATGGCGAGCGTAACGATCCCGAAACTTTTGAAATTATGAGCTAAATGTCTTATATTTTTGCTCAATTTGGACCTGTTGGGCTTCGTTTGGGGCCATCTAAGCTCGGGGCTCGGGTGGACTTCACCCTCTGGCACCCTCGATGCTTAGCCTCTGATGGCTGCTCAATGATTGGAGAACGTGGACGCTCTGCGACTTCATCTTGGTGGGCGGGACTGGGCATGGGTGTTGGAGGTGGACGGACCGGACTTGCTTGTGGTGTTGATGCTGGTGTGGCATACCTACTTTCTGGTTTACTGCCACTGATGTTGGGATTATTTGAGTCATTTTCCAGTGACTCAACTTCATGCTTTACACGTTGCGCTGCTGCACGAATATAGTCAATATTACGACAAAACTCCTTCCCTCCAGCTTTTACTAAATAAGTCACTGGATCAAGGGCCTTAATGACTACTCCAAACGCCCATTTTTCTTCATTTTTGGAATATGTTTTCACCCAAACCTCTTGACGTGGAGACAAAATACGCATTTTTGTATCATGATTATATGTTTGTTCTTGTCTTGACTGAGATTTTTCCGCTATTGTCTGGACACTGGAAGGGACAAGGTCAAGTGCTGTACGGATCTTCCTTCCTTGTAGCAGTTCGGCTGGAGAACATGCTGTTGTTGAGTGCGGGGTTGCTCGATAGGTGAAGAGAAACCTTGCAATGCGGAACTCTAAGTTTAAGTTGGTTAAGTTTAAGTCTTCGATCTTTATTTCTCGCTTAAAAGTTTGCACAAACCTTTCAGCTTCTCCGTTTGAGCGTGAGGGTAAGGGGAGCAAAATATGCGTTTTATGCCATTCTTCTTGCAAAATTCTTCAAATTCCGTTGAAGCAAATTGCCTTCTGTTGCCTGTTACAACTTGCTCAGGGATGCCAAAACGGGAAATGGCATCTGTCACTTTTCTAAGCACTGCAAAAGATGTGGCACAATTGCCCAAACAGTATACTTCAGGCCATTTGCTGTGGGCGTCCTCGATGATAAGCCACATTTTATTGAAAAGCGGGCCAGCCAGATCGATGTGCAGACGTCGCCAGGGGCGTAGGGGAAATTCCCACGGACGTAATGGTGCACTAGCTGGGTCAGAGTACTGCTGGTGACATTGAAATCCGGATCGAGCCGGCATTGGCTCAGGCTCTTCTGCTGTAGTGGCATCATTTGATTTGACTTCGATTCTTGTTTCACTGTCGTCTAACTTCTTCTCCTTTTCGACTTCCACTCCATTATTGTGCTTTACAATTGTGGTACACTGGTCAGAATAATTCATGGCCATGGTGGCACTAGGTACAGTAGGTTGGTTGACCAAACTGGTTGATTGATATTGTGGATTTTGTGGAGCAGGTTCGTTATCAGTAATATCAGGGGTCAGCAACGAGGATGATGACGTATCTACAATTATGCGTTTCCAAACGTATATATTTCCATTTATGCACGACATTATAGTTGGCTTCAAGCTTGTCAAGCGTTCCAGGCAGTCCTCAACCACCTTCAGAAGACCAGCGTAGTTTGGAATGTCCATAGAAACCCGTTTAATGTTGGGACATTGTCTTACCATCCTGTGCAAAATTCGAATAATCATCAGTCTTAAGTTGTCGTTTTTGCTAGAAATCTTGAAATTGGCTTCATGTTCCATGGTGTAATCCAATAATTGATTGGCATCTTGTTCTGCGGTGATGCAGCACAAGCATGAACCGTCCATATTTGGGCATTTTTCGAGAACCAAGTTGAAATTGGTAACCAGAAGATTTCTGCCGGAAGTGGAAATGTTTTCGTTTACTTTAGAATCCTCATTCGTCACATTTTGGTAGTCAGCAACAAACGTTCCCTGTTTGCAAGGCTGTATTAAAAAGCTAACTTTACGCAGAACCGGAAGTTGTCCCAGAATTTCAAAAACAGGCTGTTCGAAACCAATGTGTCCCCTAAACTCAACCCTGTCTACATTTTCAACGTTAGCTGTAACCAGCTCGGTTAGCTAAAGCGTTTGACCACTTCCAATTAAAAAGAAGCTAATTTTCTCTGCAAATTGGTAGGCTGAGCATTGTTGCGTTTGCTGCCGTTTGGCAGGTTTGACCTTTGGAATATGATGTTGGAGAACGGTTAGATAAGACGGTACTAGGATCCGGTTTTCTGTTGTGGTAAACTCGTCTTTGATCAGGCAACTGTATTTGAGTTCCAGGTCCTCCTCGCTGACAAAGCTCTTGTCTGCCCGGAAGTAGACAAGCTTGGTAATCATTTTTGTAGGTTTAAAAATTACAGTAGACAATTTTTGTGATTTGGTTTTGTTATATTTTTTAAAAAGAAATTCTCAGCTTAATTCACAGAAAATGTTGAACTACTACTGTTTTAAAAATACTCTTGGATGAATTTTAAATAGAGGTATTTTCAAGCTGGTCCCACTATTTTACAAACAAGACTGAATTTGGGTTTGACTTCTATCCAATCTTACTTTAATCAGTACTGTACTGTACGGATTACATTGCGTTTCCATCTCCTCAAACTTTACACCTGCTTACCAGGCATTACCAAATATAATCCTATAAAAAAATTATAATCCCATTTCAAAAATATATATCATTATATTGCACCAGGGAAAAATCCCTTAATGACATATTCTTACATAAATCACAAGCTAAAAATTAACAAGTGTTTAATAAAAGTGATTTATTATCAACAAGATTTATTTAAAAAATAAATCAACAAGTGCTATAGTAGGTGTTGCATCATCACCTATCATAAACCATAATATGTACTAATTTTACATTCATCACCACTTCCTGGCAGTGCCAAACTAATGTGCACTCTTTTTATAAGCTCTTTTTATGTTTATAGGCACGTAAGAATTCTATATATTTTATGTTTTTGTCGGAGCATCAATATACATTTCATTGGATGCGTTTTGGAAAATACGTTTTGATGAAATATAAGATTGGTCGTGATAAGACCTAATAACATAAAATCGTTGCCTCAAAAGACCGAAAGAAGAAACTGTTGTTGTTATAAAAGCATAAGATACAAAAGGTTTTCATTACATTATATATTTTTGTTTCGTTTATGTAACATACTCAATGAGTACCATATGGAATTAACAAAGCGTATAGAGTACTTCAATACACAAAATGATTTAGTCGAATTTAAACTCAGTTTGTAAAAAATATTTGAATTGGTTCGGGTAAAAATGTATACAACTCTGTATTCTTATTTGTGTGGTGAAAAAATACAAGTGGTTTTGGTAAAATTCCGTATTTTATTCACATATTTGATGATGTAAAGCTGTACTCGACTAAAAAGTTGAAATTTTGTCAAAAATATAATATTGTTGAAGATTGGCTGACAAACGAGCTTTAATTATGATAGCGACCGCATTTAAGTTATCTAAAAAATGGAATTTTCTGCATAATTCTGGTAGTATTTTGGAATTTGATCGCATGTGGTTTATCGTTAACTGCAAATAAATTAACCGTGACGTTGGTTAATGGGAGAAACGATTCTCTCTCTTGTATCCAATCGTCCTTACGATTTGGCCAATCATCACAGGAAAAATTGTTGTCATTTCTCTATTTCCCCAGGGACGTTTTTTTGCGTAAGGGCGCTTAGTGGCGACCTTGGAGCGTATTAGGAGAAGAATGTTTCCGCTTGTCTATTCTATGAAATATTTCGTTGAACTAAACCAACTTTTGACAAATACCCTTGTAAAATTTATAGTATTTGTGTGTAAGTTGATGCAAGAAAGGTTGTTTATTATTACCAAGATATCTTTGGGCGTTTTGTTGCTTAGCAACGTATTTCGTGTGAAATATCATGGCGTACCAATTACCCTCAAACCATTAACTTAAAATTTTCTGCTTAATTAACATTTTACTGACTAGTACATTTTGGGAGTGGATCTGAGCATAGTCAGCTCGACTAGGAATGAGAGTTTGGCATATAAAAGTTATTATAAAGTTATCCAGGGATACAGATTTTTAAAATTTCAAAAACGTAATATATCTACGTTTAGCAACAGAAAACGGTTAAAATATCATCCATTCTGCGACATTAAGAAGTTTAATACTAATGAAATGTAAGTATTTACCGCTGCGCATGACAGCATTTTAAAACCGGCCGATGGACAAAGATAAATTAATTTGTTGGCATGACATTGATGCTTTTGATTCCCTATGTTGATTTTGTCAGGAATTCCGCCCACTTTGCCTAATTGTCGTTATCAAATTTATTTTGAATATTTTGGGCTCATCGAGCCAACAAGTTTGTTAAACTTTTTCCCTTCTTTTTTGCTCGTACGAGCTGTTTTTGTGAAGCCGAATGGCTCAGAGTTTAGGGTTCCTGGCCACACAGCAGTCAAGGTCATACAATTTGTCTGCTATGTGGCATTTTCCATAAGAAAAAAGTGAAGAAGACTCCTGGAGCCCACCTCGTTAACTCTAAATTTACTTATCATTTTTTGGACGAAAACGTCCTTTACCTATTGTAAGCTGGCTGAAAAGCTAGTTCTCTCTCTGAAGCACTCATGCGCTACAGAACTCTGTAAATTGCTAAAAAAGTTGTATAAAGTTTTCTCTTCTGTGTTTTCGTAAATCCTGACGTTTCCGAAGTCCTTCCTGCATTGATTTTACAAATTGGCAGCATAAAAGGCATTTTTGGTTGGGTAGAAGCAGTGGGCAAAGCGGAGCAAGCAGAGAAGGAGAGCAAAAGCAGCATAAAAAACTTTGGGGATTTTGGGGGATTTTTTAGTTTTTTTGGTTTTTTGGGGTATCCTGTGATCCGAACCTTCTGGAATTTTCTGGGGCAAAGTTGGGGGCCCTACGCAGTCTAATTTTGTGTCTAAACCCCACAGATTTATTGAATGAGAATATTTTTCTGCTGAACCAAATTAGGATTATACAAGGAATTGTGTAATAGTTTGTGTCTCGTTATCATACATGTCACTATATCATCATCGGAAACGAATTGACATAAATTATTGAATGCGTTGTTTTTGCTCACCAGAGTAAACAAAAGCTCAAAGTTTAACCTGATAATCAAATTTTCCGAAAAAGGACATTGACATTGTTGTGCACATGACTCAATAAATACGTCAGGTACGATAGTTAAAGCATGGAAAAATTTCAAGGTGAGAACTTTGAGCTTTTTAAGCTAACATATTCATGCAGAAATTAATTATTGCAACATACTAACGTTGTTACTCTCAGCAATCAATCAATTCGAGTGACAGCTATAGCTGGGTAAACAACACGATTATTATTAATTGAAGTTTTCTCTAGACCTTGATAAAACCCACTAATCATTCCCTCTTAATTAAGATTATACGGGATTTTGTTTTTGTGAAGTTTTAATGCAACCCCACTTTATGGTTTATAGGGTACGTGGGTTTTATACATTTAAGGTTGCTAGCAATCTGTTGCAGAAATCATATAAAAGACCTGCGTTCCATGAGTTCCCGGCTGAGTAGTTTTCAAGAAACTCAGAGAGTAATAGAACTAGGAAAATCCTGTATCCATCATGCAACGTGTTTTGTATCTCTGCGTGGTATTGTTCCAATTACACTTGTGCTGGGGCGCAAGTATCAATTTAGATGAAGCCAACGTACATCACGGGGCAGATAAATTTATTCCATTTTATTTTATAAGTACTATGTAATCGAATGACATATCTACTTTTTCTTAAACCCATTCAGAATTGAAGGCACTAGTTTTTCTAGGCAGATCTGGAGGCAAATCGTTTTTCCTGGAACGTCGGCCAATGGTAAAGAGAAATTTGTCGACAAATGTTTTTCCATACATCAACATACTATGCTTCAAAGTAGTATCATATTGCTTTGTAGACCCGAACTGCCGCAATCCAATTTTGTGAAGACAACAGAATGAGACTTGCATCAATTGAAACACAGGGAGAGTTAGACGTACTCATGAACGTTCCATACGCACCGGGGGTTATTCATGGATGTTCGTTTAAAACACAATTTACTAATTACTTGCAGAAAAATTATTCATAATCGGTGAAGTAAAAAATGGGAAAAATTTCAGGGCACTGGATATCAAACCATTTTGTGTGGAACAGCAGTAGTAACTATCTGCCTAAAACTATGCCTTGGAATACAGAGTTCATGGGTATAATACCTGAGGGAAAAAAAGTTTGCGGGATTTTTCAATATATGTATGATAGTAGGGGTGCAGGTCTACGAGATTGTTGTGCTCATGACGGGTACGTCATTTGTGAAGCAAGGGCTTAGTGTATTTTTCGAGTAGCAAAGTCCTAAATTCAATTTACAAATAAATTTGGCAAATTTGCTACGATACTTTTTTTCCTTCCCATGCAATAAATGTAGACTGGTTTCGTTTGGCACGAACTTTGGCAAACATTGAATTTTTGATGGCTTGAGTTTATTTGTTTAAATATGGAATTTCTAAGAGAAACGCCAGCAGATTTGTTAATAATATCAAAAAACACTACATGCAGTCCCATTTTTATAGAACGAAAACATCATATTTGCATAAATGCATAAACTAAGTGGATACGTTAGCGTGGAGTTCCGATCTACATGTAATCAAATCGCATATCTTCCAATTTAAAAAGTATATTTATACAAACTCTCGGGATTTTGTGCCGTAACTTGCATCCTAAAAATGCCTGATGTAGCTAATATGTAAATTCTTGCATTAAAAATAAAATTCATACAAACCAAGTGTACTGACATCAGAAATACGGTTTTGTATTATATGAGCGCATGTATCATTCTGCAAACTCAGTTTTGATACGAGCTCTGTGGTAAGCTGCGTATTGGGAAATGTAGCTCAGAGTACCCAAATGAATTGACGAAATGCGAGAAGGTTTGGTTGTTAAAATGGGACCGAAGATGTCCCCTTCATTGTGTATCTCTACTTTCCGGTTTACTGCCAGTGCTGCTGGGGTGATTTGAGTCATCTTCCAGTGACTCAACTTCATGATTTACACGTTGCCCTGCTGCACGGATATAGTCAATATTACGACGAAACTCCTTCCCTCCAGCTTTTACTAAATAAGTCACTGGATCAAGGGCCTTAATGACTTCTCCAATCGCCCACTTTTCTTCATTCTTGGAATATGTTTTCACCCAAACCTCTTGACGTGGAGACAAAATACGCATTTTTGTATCATGATTATATGTTTGTTCATGTCTTGCCTGAGATTCTTCCACTACTGTCTGGACGCTGGGACGGACAGCAAGGGCTGTACGGATCTTCCTTCCCTGTAGCATTTCGGCTGGAGAACATGCTGTTGTTGAGTGCGGGGTTGCTCGATATGTGAAGAGAAACCTTGCAATGCGCAACTCCAGGTTTAAGTTGGTTAAGTTTAAGTCTTCATTTTTTATTTCACGCTTAAAAGTTTCCACAAACCTTTCAGCTTCTCCGTTTGAGCGTGGATGGTAAGGGGAGCAACAAATGCGTTTTATGCCATTCTTCTCGCAAAATTCTTCAAATTCCGTGGAAGCAAATTGCCTTCTGTTGTCTGTTACAACTTGCTCAGGGATGCCAAAGCGGGAAATGGCATCTGTCACTTTTCTAAGCACTGCAAAAGATGTGACATAATTGCCCAAACAGTATACTTCAGGCCATTTACTGTGGGCATCCACGATGATAAGCCACATTTTATTGAAAAGCGGGCCAGCCAGACCCATGTGCAAACGTTGCCAGGGGCGTAGAGGAAACTGCCACGGATGTAATGGTGCACTGGCTGGGTCAGAGTGCTGTTGACATTGAAAACCGGATCGAGCTGGCATTGTTTCAGGCTCTTCTGCTGTAGTAGCACTGGCATCATTTGATTTCACTTCGATTCTTGTTTCACTGTCGTCTGTCTTCTTTTCTGTTTCAACTTCCAGTCCATTGTGGTTTACAATTATGGTACACTCTTCATGGTTAGTCATGGCCATGGTGGCACAAGGTGTAGTAGGTTGGTTGGCCAAACTGGTTGATTGATTGTGTGGAGCAGGTTCGTTATCAGTATTATCAGTGGTCAGCAACGAGGATGATGACGTATCCTCAATTATGCGTTTCCAAACGTACATATTTCCATTCATGCACGACACTATAGTTGGCTTCAAGCTTGTCGAGCGTTCCAGGCAGTCCTCAACAACCTTCAGAAGACCAGCGTAGTTTGGAATGTCCATAGAAACACGTTTAATATTGGGACATTGTCTGACCATCCTTTGCAAAATTCGAATAATCATCAGTCTTAAGTTGTCATTTTTGCTGGAAATCTTCAAATTGTCTTTACTTTCCAGGGTGTAGTCCATTAATTGATTGGCATCTTGTTCTGCGGTTATGCAGCACAAGCATGAACCGTCCATATTTGAGCATTTCTCAAAAACCAAGTTGAAATTGGTGACCATAGGATTTATACCGGAAGTGGAACTGTTTTCCTTCACATCAGAATCCTCATTCGTCACATTTTGGTAGTCAGCAACAAACGTTCCCTGTTTGCAAGGTTGTATTAAAAAGCTAACTTTACGCAGAACCGGAAGTTGTCCCAGAATTTCAAAAACAGGCTGTTCAAAACCAATGTGTCCCTGAAACTCAATCCTGTCTACATTTTGAACATGGGCTGTAGCCAGCTCGGTTAGCAAAGGCGTTTGCCCACTCCCAATTAAAAAGAAGCATATTTTCTCTGCAAATTGGTAGGTTGAGCATTGTTGCTTTTGCTTGACCTTTGGAATATGTTGTTGGAGAACGGTTAGATAAGACGGTACTAGGATCTGGTTTTCCGCTTTGGTAAACTCGTCTGTGACCAGGCAACTGTATTTGAGTTCCAGGTCGGCCTCGCTGACAAAGCGCTTGTCTGGTCTGAAGTAGACAAGGTTGGTAATCATTTTGTAGGTTTAAAAATTACAATTTTTGTGATTTTGGTTTCGTTATATTTTTCTTTAGAAAATTTGCAGTTTAACTTGGAATAAGGAAAAGGCCCTCAAAGCAGCAAAATGTTGAACTACTACTGTTTAAATACTCTTGGATGAAGTTTGAATAAAAGTATTTTCAAACTAGTCTCCCTCCTTCACAAACAAGACTGAATTTTGACTTTTATCAAATCTAACTTTAATTCATTGCAGTTCCACCTTCTCTAACTTTACACCTGTTTTCCAAACGAAATATAATCCTAGAAAATATTATAATCCCATTTCTTATGTCGGTTTTCAAGATTACTTAAAAGTCCGAAGGACAAAAGCCGGCAAACGTCAGAAGAAGAAAAACTGGAAGCCCCTACTTAAAAACTCTGTGGAATTTGAAACACTTTTGAATTATATGCAAAGTTTTTGCGAAGCACAAATTGTGACTTTTTTGTTTAAAATGAATTGCTGATATCTTGTATCAATATGCAGTTTAGTTTTCTTTATTTAAAAGTATTGCACATTTTATTTTTCCTGGAAAAAAAACAACAGCTCACTGGTAATTCCACCGATAAAAGTATTAAAACTGTTTTAGGAGCTGTTTATATATCTTACGTGCATGATTTAACTTTTTCTGCCGCTTAATTAGTTGGTAAGGCGTAAAGTAATAAATGAGATCCCAATAAGTATTTAATGCAGTTTCTAAAATATATATTATTATATTGCACCAGTTAAAAATCGCTTTATGACATATTCATACATAAATCACAAGCTAGAAATTAACAAGTGTTTATTAAAAGTGATTTATTATTAACAAGATTTATTAAGAACTAAATCAACAAGTGCTATAATAGGCGTTGCATCATTGCCAATCATAACCCATAATACTCACCTATATTCATCACCACTTCCTGGCAATGCCTAACTAATGTGCACTCTTTTTATAAGCTCTTTTTATGTTTATAGGCACGCAAGAATAATTCTTGAAGAATTCTATATATTTTATATGTTGTTGTCGGTGCATCGATTCACATTTCATTGTATGGGTTTTGGAGGATACGTTTTGATGAAATATAAGATTGTTCTTGATAACACCTAATAACATAAGATCGTTGCCTCAAAAGATCGAAACTAGAAAATGTCGTTGTTATAAAAGGCATAAGACACAAAAGGTTTTCATTACATTAAACATTAAGGCTTTTGTTTCGTTTATGTAACATACTCAATGTGTACCAGAATATGTAATTACCAAAGCGTATAGAGTACTTTACACAAAAATATTTGTTGGAATATAAACTCAGTTTGTAAAAATATTAGAATTGGTTCGGGTGAAAATGTATCCAACTCTGTATTCTTATTTGTGTGATGAATGGTGAAAAATACAAGTGGTTTTGGTAAAACTCCGCGTTTTATTCACATATTTAATGATGTAAAGCTGTACACGACTAAAAAGTTGAAATTTAGTCAAAAATGTAGTATTGTTGAAGATTGGATGACAAACGAGCTTTAATTATGATAGCGACCTTATTTAAGTTACCTAAAAATGGGATTTTCAGCATTATTCTGGTAGTATTTTGGAATTTGATCGCATGTGGTTTATCGTTAACTGCAAATAAGTTAACCGTGTCGTTGGTTAATGGGAGAAACGCTTCTCTCTCGGATCCAATCGTCCTTACGATTTGGCCAATCATCACAGGAAAAATTGTTGTCATTTCTCTCTTTCCCCAGGGACGTTTTTTAGCACAAGGGCCCTTCGTAGCGACGTTGGAGCGTATGAGGAGAAAAATTTTTCCGCTTGTCTATTCTGTGAAATATTTCGTTGAACTAAACCAACTTTTGACAAAATAACCTTGTAAATTTTATAGTATTTGTGTGTAAGTTGATGCTCGAAAGGTTGTTTATTATTACCAAGATATCTTTGGGCGTTTTGTTGCTCAGCAACTTATTTTATGTGAAATATCATGGCGTACCAATTAATCACCCTCAAACCATTAATATAAAATTTACTGCCTAATTAACATTTTACTGACTCTTAAATTTTGGGAGTGGATCTGAGCATAGTCAGCTCAACTAGGAATGAGAGTTTGGCATATAAAAGTTATTATAAAGTTTTCCAGGGATACAGATTTTAAAATTTCTAAAACGTAATATATCTACGTTTAGCAACAGAAAACGGTTAAAATATCATCCATTCTGCGACATTAAGAAGTTTAATACTAAGGAAATGTAAGTATTTACCGCTGCGCATGACAGCATTTTAAAACCGGCCGATGGACAAAGATAAATTAATTTGTTGGCATGACATTGATGCTTTTGATTCCCTATGTTGATTTATTGAATGAGATTATTTTTCTGCTGAACCTAATTAGGATTATACAAGGAATTGTGTAATAGTTTGTGTCTCGTTATCATACATGTCACTATATCATCATCGGAAACGAATTGACATAAATTATTGAATGCGTTGTTTTTGCTCACCTGAGTAAACAAAAGCTCAAAGTTTAACCTGATAAACAAATTTCCGAAGAAGGACATTGAATTTGTTGTGCACATGACTTAATAAATACTTCATGGACTAAAGTTAAAGCATGAAAAAATTTCATGGTGATAACTTTGATCTTTTTAAGCTAACATATTTGTGCAAAAATTAATTAATGCGACATACTAACGTCGTTACTCTCAGCAATCAATCAATTCGAGTGACAGCTATAGCTGGGTAAACAACACGATTATTATTAATTGCAAGTTTCCTCTAGAGCTTGATAAAACGCTCTAATCATTCCCTCTTAATTAAGATTATACGGGATTTTGTTTTTGTGAAGTTTTAATGCAACCCCACTTTATGGTTTATAGGGTACGTGGGTTTTATACATATAAGGTTGCTAGCAATCTGTTGCAGAAATCATATAAAAGGCCTGCGTTCCATGAGTTCCCGGCCGAGTAGTTTTCAAGCAACTCAGAGAGTAATAAAACTAGCGAAATCCTGTATCCATCATGCAACGTGTTTTGTACCTCTGCGTGGTATCGTTCTATTTACACTTGTGCTGGGGCGCAAGTATCAATTTATATGAAGCCAACGTACATCACGGGGCAGGTAAATTTATTCCATTTGATTTTATAAGATAAGTACTATGTATTCGAATAACACATCTACTTTTTTTAAACCCATTCAGAAATGAAGGCACTAGTTTTTCTAGGCAGATCAGGAGGCAAATCGTTTTTCCTGGAACGTAGGGGAATGGTAAAGAGAGATTTGTAGACAAATGTTTTTCCATACATTAACATACTATGCTTTAAAGTAGTATCACATTGCTGTGTAGACCCGGGCCGCCGCAATCCAATTTTGTGAAGACATGAGAATGAGACTTGCAACAATTGAAACCCAGGGAGAGTTAGACGTACTCATGAACGTTCCATTCGCACCGGGGGTTATTCATGGATGTTCGTTTATAACACAATTTACTAATTACTTGCAAAAAAATTATTCATAATCGGTGAAGTAAAAAATGGTGAAAATTTCAGGGCACTGGATATCAAACCATTTTGTGTGGGACAGCAGTAGTAACAATCTGCCTAAAACTATACCTTGGAATACGGAGTTCATGCAAATAATACCTGAGGGGAAAAAAGTTTGCGGAATTTTTCAATATATGTCAGATAGTAGGGGTGCAGGTCTACGAGATTGTTGTGCTCATGACGGGTATGTCATTTGTGAAGCAAGGGCTTAGTGTATTTTTCGAGTAGCAAAGTCCTAAATTCTATTTTCAAATAAATTTGGTAAATTTGCTACGATATATTTTTTCCTTCCAATGCAATAAATGTAAACTGGTTTCGTTTGGCACGAACTATGGCAAACATTGAATTTTTGATGGCTTGAGTTTATTTGTTTAAATATGGAATTTCTAGGAGAAACGCCAGCAGATTTGTTCATAATATCACAAACACTACATGAAGTCCCATTTTTATAGAACGAAAACATCATATTTGCATAAATGCATAAACTAAGTGGATACGTTAGCGTGGAGATCCGATCTACATGTAATCAAATCGCATATCTTCCAATTTAAAAAGTATATTTATACAAACTCTCGGGATTTTGTGCCGTAACTTGAATCCTAAAAATGCCTGATGTAGCTAATATGTAAATTCTTGCATTAAAAACAAAATTCATACAAAACAAGTGTACTGACATCAGAAATACAGTTTTGTATTATATGAGCGCATGTATCATTCTGCAAACTCAGTTTTGATACGAGCTCTGGGGTAAGCTGCGTATTGGGAAATGTAGCTCAGAGTACCCAAATGAATTGGCAAAATGCGAGAAGGTTTGGTTGGTAAAATGGGACCGAAGATGTCCCCTTCATTGTGTATCTCTCTTTAAATAGGTTTACAAGAATTCATACATAATAATAAGTACCTTAATAGTTTATGTTATTCGAAACCTGTATTGCATCAGCCTAGGTCAGTTGTCCAGCAGATTGTGGAAATTACAAGCATTTCAGCAGTCTCTTTTTTATAGAACGGATACATCATAATTGCAAAAATGCATAACCTAAGTGCATACGTTTGTATGGGGTTTTGATTCGCATGTTTTTCATCTAAAATTAACTTCATCCAAAGCAAGTAAGGGTACTAGAAATACAGTTTTGTAATGCGTTTCGGTCCTTGACCTCCCTAAATCATTCATTTAACTTCAATTTTAACATAATGGCTTGGTTTTGGGTGAATTTCCGATAAGTTGAATTTCATAAATATATTGCATTTATAAACCAACTTCGCATTCTTGGATTTGTGAGGCCCACCTCTAACACTGTAAATAGGTAGCGCATTTATATTTTGCATAATCTGAATGATTATCAGCTGCTGATAAAAATATATTTTCTGAATCATTTGGTCCGCGTATCTTTCACATTACGTAATATACAAATGCGTTGTAATATAACCACTACTGCCTTACTCTGGCCATCATCTGTTTTGCGCTTTTCCCACCGTAAAGCTTGCAATTTAAAATGAATATGTTTTCCTATTTCAAAACGGCACAGGAAATGATAGAGGATGTGTTCTGCTTTGAGAATGAATTCAGCAGTAACAAGGCAATTGTGACTTCATGTTGGCATGGATGAAAACAAATTTCTACTAGTATTAGTTTTAATGTTTCCTTCGAAACAAATTTTAGAAATTTTCACTATCCTTAAAAATAAAACTACAGGGTTTGAATGCGGTTTATAAATGTACTGCAAGGCTCAATGTGAAATATTTTGTTTCAATATTTCAATATTTATTAAGCGTAAAAATTCCACGAATGTCCCAAATGTTAAAAATCGACTTTTACATAATTCCGAAAGAGAAACAAAGATGATTTAATTGGCCTTATCTTGAAATAATTCTCTAAGAACGGTTATCAAATAGATAACAGATGCAGGGAGAAAGCACAATTAGTGTATTGGTAGAATAGTTAGTTTATTATGATGATTCTACAAGATTGCACAAACATATAGTATTAGCAGCAGCATCCTCACAATATGAGAAGTTATTTGAATGTGCCTTTAAACCCCTCTAACACTTCAATTGATTTCAGCAAATCTTGTGTTATAAGATGCACCAGCAAAATAATAATGTATGGTCAACAAACTATACAAGATTTTCTAAAATATAGTTTTTATTTTATGCTACACACTGAATAAAAATTTTTATTTTTCAAATAAATAAACAATTTGTTTTCAGTACTCAATATTACAACATGCAATAGTAAATAAGTTTGTTCTTATATTTGATAACCACAACTACACATATCTAATAAGTATCTAACGTATTGTCTAATTTAATTGTACTATTTCTAAAACTCCGAAACGATTAATAATTATTATTGTTATAATATTTAACATACTATAATTTTTAGTGGTTAATGTACAACTTATTACAGTAATAATTTTTAGTCCCAGAAAGAAATCCCTTTTGTTTTGGCATTCTGTCAAAACACAATATTACATACTTACACATACAAGTTAGACTTTATCTGATGCCGCCATCATCATTCTATTTTCATTTTGCCTGGCATGTAGATCAAACACTATGAATATTTATTTCATCATCACTTTCGCATGCGCAATGAACTCTCAGAGAATTTGCATGTACAGCAAATTATTTTAATATGCTAAAATTACTTCCAACCATACTAGTGGAACTCATTATTTCCTACATTTGCTAATTTCAATCCAATTAAAAAAAGTTTCTTATTGCAATACTATAAGTGAGACCATTTTAGACAATAATAAACTGGGAAGACTTAGTCTGAACAATGTATCATGACTTGTCAAATAAATGAGACCAATTGTGGTATATCACTGCAGTAGGAATATTCGATATGGCTGCTTAGTTTAATTAATTGTCGTAAATTGTAGATCACATCATCACAAGCTTAAAAATTTATATTTATTTATTATTACATAGTTTAACACTTTCAAACTGTTTGGTGTAACTAAACTGAGTTGTTGTGACTTTTATATAAAATTAAAATAAAACTCAGCCTTCACAAATCACTAGATTAGTAGACTTGAAATAAAAGTTTAGGAATATTTCAACGAGTGTTTTTTGATAAGATTTATTAAAAATCCAACATATAAAAATCCAACAAAATCACTAGATTGTGCATATAATATAAATACTCAAAAGTTACAATAATTAAAAAATCAGCAACCCAGTTCCAGGCTCTATCTATGTCATTCAAACTATTTAATCGTACAGAATATTTATTGAAAGACCTTGAACTGGTACAAGAACTTTATTAGAATAGGGTATTGTATTCTTTATGATATTTCTATTACGGTATATATAAAAGCTGGAAAGCTTTTTACTCCAAATGCCTCATTTTAAAATCACTAAGTACTTTAAAATTTACCTTTAGCTTAAAAATCCTTTGAATTTCTAAAATATAATTCAACTAATAGAAACCGCACTAAGTTTAGAAATATTCCTTACAAATTTGTAATTGTGTTTTTTTCTGGAATGCAAAACGCATTAAATTTGTTTGCTGCTGTGTAAAAACGCGCACTGAAACTACTTCATTACTGACCATTTAAATAATTAGTCATTCAACACTTGTTCCAATACTGAAATATCTTCTTTATCCCACTTTTTTGCTAAATGCTTCAGCCTTTCCATCATCACTTCAATATCTTCCACTATAACCACAGTATCAATCCACGTTTCCGGTTTCTGTAAATTTTGTCTTGTGGCAGTGCAAAAGTTCTCCACAGGCTCAGTATTATGCTCCTCCCCTTTCGGATACCAGGGTCTTCCCGTACTTGAATCATAACTCTGCAAAACTATATACTCCTTCAGCTTGGGAAACAACTTCCAAATATTGCTCTGATACAATGCCGCATTATCCTTTATATTTTCCAAAAACTGAATTTGTTGCTGTTTTACCAATCTCTTTCTAAATCGGCACTCCCGTTGCATTCCCAAATTCGCTCGTGCACACACCTCCAGCACTTCCAAGCTATCTCTCATTGGCAAAATAAAATCCAACGAGGTGAAATTGCAAATTACCAATTTTAATCTTTTCAACTTTGGCAGGTTTAGAGCATAGTGCCCACACTCATTTATAATTTGCTCTTCATCCTTCTTCTTTTTTGTTTTTGGCAACGCCAGCCCCAACTCAGTCAAAGTATTTCCAAATTTGGTTCCAAGTAGATTAAAAACCAAATTCCACTCAAAATAAGCACTGTTGTCAAAGTCCAGGTACAACTTTTGTAAATTCCATTGAATCTGTGGTGCATTTAATTTTAGGAAATCTTCTTTGCTAAAATACTCCATATTCAGCCCTTCCAAATTGCTCAGCTGCTCATTATGAATTATATATCCCTCATGAATTTCCTGCCTTTCCACTTGCAACATTTTCAAGTGTGAATTTTGATTTAGAAAATGGTTAAACATATCTGTGGGAAGATGAGCGGCTTTTAAATACTGCAAATTTGGCAATTTTGGTATTTGTACGTATTTTATCACTTCTTTTAATTCTAATAGTTCAAATTGTGAAATTTGTGTGACAAATCGATGCATCGAGTTTCTTCCAATATTTGGTTTAAATTCGCCACCGTGACTGCACTGTATTTCCACCACTTTCAAATTTGGCATTAACTTTAGCAGCTCAACCACTCTTTCGTAATATTGTGCCACGCTGGTGTAGCAACAGGCGTCATCACCACACAATATTGTACAGTACCACAAATAGCTTCCATATTTTTCCAAAATTGTGGTAAGATTTGGCAAACATGAGTTTTTTCTAGCAATTGTAAATGTAGCTGCTCTGCACAAAAAGGGATTTGAATTTTGTAAATTTTCAAAATGCTGGAGAAACTTTTTTATTCTCTCAGGTTCCTGCTCACTAAATACATAAGTGTCCAGTGCCCATTCTCCAACCAGATTTTCATAAATTGGTCGTCTTGGATCTTGAAGTTTGCTATCACCGTCCATTTGATAAAAGTGAGGTAGATTTTGCATAAAATTGTCAATACTAGTACGCCATTCGGGACAGATTATGCGACACTTTAGCACTTTTTGAAACCAGGGTGCCATTTCAAAGTCAGTTTTGGTATTAACTTTTATCAGTTCTTCTTCGTATTCTTGACCCTGTTTTGTCCAGAGTGGAATTAAAAAGTTCCATAATTGAGATAAAACACCGTTTTCTACAATTTCTTTTTGTGGTAATAAATTCTGCTGGTTTGAACATTGTGGTGGGGTATTTTCTTGTGGTGGTATACTTGCAGAAATATTTGTTGTTTGTTTTTTACGCCTTGCAGTTAATTTTGGTCGCTCCATTTTAAATAATCTCAGTTTTTAAAGTCAGTTTGAAAAAATAAATATTATGACGGTTTATGAAAGCACTACCAACTTGCACGCTCTTCACACCAAAACAAAACCATCTGATGGTTTATACGTGTTTTGCGTATCACGTCGGAGAGGGTCTGTTCATTGAATACTGCTACCATACACACTTCTCAGTTAGCTCGGTATGCAAACGCGTGTAATATTTTGTGAAGTATACCATGCTCTGCTGAAACCGAGCTCTAACGTGTTCAAGCACACTGGAGTTTTTTTGTGTGCGTAGGATGTGGATGTGTGTGCATGTCATGTAGGAAACAACAACTCAGTTTTCCTTTTTGCGTTGCTGGCTCATTTCTGGGAAATAGGGCGTATTATAGGCAACTTTTCTGAAGGAATATTGAAAATGTGTATACTTCTTTCACAGGATTTTGTGTGGAATGTCACTACGCCGTGTTCGGTATATGATATTCAATAAACATTTACATGTGTACATGCTGATGTAGTCCAAAAACGTATAGTAATGCGTTTTTATTTATGTTAGACTATGACGCTGCAAAATAATTTACCCAAAAGTAAAACCCCAGTATCGGTTAGGTAGATCGATTGACTGTTAATACTGTGCTTTGTAATTCTACATTCTGGAATAACAACACGGATTTTACAAATTTCAGGACCAGAAGTTAGCTTCTTTGCCTAAATTTTATGTTTCACATTTTTGGCATTCCAGTGTGACAGAGACTTGGTAAAAATGTTTTGTCATGGTCACTTCATGTTCGAACACTTGTACAGCATATCCAATTTTTGAATAAATTCATCTCCCAAGCCATTTCAGGGAACGTCAATTTGATTCCATAATATTTGAAAACGCGTGTGGCTTAGCAGCATTTTCATAGTAGTAATCATACCGGTTTTCAAGTGTTCTACCGTGAATGACAAACGTTAGCAATATTAAAAAGGCAATCAATCATATTATTGTACAGTGCCAAAATAAGTATATTTGAATAAACAAGAATGTTCTTTTTCTAGTTTTGTTAAGCTTCTTTTTTAAACTGTCAAGGTTTTAGAGGAGGTAAACTACTCACAATCAGTCTGATATCGTCGGACACTTTCGCGGTTTTCTGTTATACACTAAACACAAAATTCCTCCATCTGTACTGCTATGGAAAAACACCAAGTTAACAATATTAAAACTGCGTCGTCGGAATCTCACAAAACCAAACTTGCTGCGTAATATTTAATTTTTCACTTTCACCAGGTTGATACACATTCAAATATTTATAATTATAATGAACAATGATCTTAAACGAAGATGAAGTTTTAATATGAGAATAAACTAAATATTATAAATTCAAAGAGGCATACAGTTATTTTATTGATATATTATTAATATTTTTCTTCTTCGGAAAGATATAAATAAACACATGAACCACATGTAATAAAAACTTATAAATGAATTTGTTACAAAGCTTTTATGGCAATTTATAGTTGCAAAAGTAAAATTCAGAAAATTCTACTCCAACAGATTTGAGAAAAGCAGTTTCAAATATGAATTCTCCGAATCCAGATTTTAACATATGATCTTAATTTCCATTCATTCATTTAGGTGAATAGGTCAAGTGCATTATGTGTCCTTTCAATAAACCACATGCAATTCAGTATGTTTGACAAAGCATTATCACAAATTAATTGGCAGACGTTATTGTACAACCAGTCAAACATCAGCCAAATTGAAGTCACTGTCAAAGCCATGCACCCAAAACAAGTTACCACTGTTCATGTGTTCATTTCCATTAAAACTAAATTTGACTTTGTAAGCTTTTGTTGCTCAATACCCATCCAGTCGTTTGTGTGAATCAATGCAAATGCATAAATGCAAGCAATGTGCTAGAATATCGGATTTCTGTGCTTGCAAAAATCGCTTAGAGGATGTTTTAAACGATTTTGTTCCTATTTCAAGCAGTCATTTGAAAAGGCATTGTAGCCACCCAGGGATGCAAAATCTGAGCATCCTGGGATCCTGGATGCCGGGAAATTTTGAGAAATATGCCGAAATCGGGGAAATTTTCACAAAGTAGTACTAGAAGTAGTAGTAGTAGTGGTAAAAACCTTAAAAATTTGGAGAAATTTTGCCTCCGGATGCCGGGAAATTTTAAGGTCCCGGAAGATTTTTCATCCCTGTAGCCACCAGCGCTAACGCAATTTCACAATTTCCTAATTTTTAAATTTTTTTTATTTTGAAGTCTGTTTTGGATTTGTACGTGTTTTGAATGTATGTGCATTATATTATGCATGGTGCAGGTATAAAATTGATTGAAAAAGCATTGCTAAATATTACTTTCCTTTTTTCCAGTATTGCTGTAATTTTGTTTTGCAAGTTTATCTGTTCAGTTTTCTTGTTAAATAACATAATATCCAATGCTTGTGTCGTTGTTTCACAGAACATGAATTTGCAATGAAAATATGAATTTTATTGCAAGTTCTAAACCATGGAAAGGGAAACTTAAAATGAATGTACTAACTTGGTTTTACTAAATAGTTTTGTTTTTATTTGTGAATGCTTTCAAAAATAAATGAGGAGAATCATAATTTTTACTATAATGAAAAGCTTTGTATACACATAATTTTGAATTTTTCATGCGTACATTACTACCTAGCATTTTTAGTCTAATGCAAATAACTGTAATTAATTAAATTTTAGAGGTTTGAAACTTTTATATATTGAATAATTCAAATTTGGTTACCAAGCTAAACGATTTTAGCGTTTTGCACATATTGCGGTATTTGGTCCATCAACTGGCCGTAGGCTGTCAGGGTCAATATTTCGACGTTGTCGCGAGTCGCATGTTCGAGTCCATCTGAACGATACGTTGAAAGATTTAATTGGAAATGTTGATATTTTTTTAACTAAACGCCATCAAAAAGTTATAAATACCTACCATAAGCAAAATAGCAGTTTCTATCTCCCCAGCTCCATACGCCCAATCCCAATGACGGCCCAGCTGGATGAATACCCCGACAAGCATAAGAAACCGTACCGTCACGGTGATTACCCGCAGGGATAGCGTTTTCTGGAACAGTGCCATTTAGCGGATCTGGTAACGGCACCCAGGCTGTTGTTCCAGGATCAGATATTAGCACCTAAGACGTAACAATTGTTTTCTACAAGTAAGAACAATGAATTTGCAAAATTCAAAAATTAAACTAATTACCTGAAATTCAGTTTCATTTTGAACAGTTGCGTGAACTCCAAACACGCAAGTTGCGGTTCCAGAGGAAAGTTGCAATTTTCCAGGGATCCACCTATCGCCGTCAGCATTTGCGCGACACAAATACAAATATGTATTTGTGTAATACTCGTAACCGTCTGGGTATGAGCGCAGCAATACGACCTCAGATGGGTTTACCCATTCCCACCGAGGACTAGCAGAACTGGCAAAGCAACATAGCGTAGCTAATAAAATGAGTAATGCAGGTTTGTGAAACATTGTGATTGCTGTATGTTTAAGGAATTGCTGACGCTTGGTGATTCAATGGCTGGATCGTCTCTGTAGATTACAAGATGATATGGTGAACTGTGTGCTCCAATCTTTCCCTATATATACCCCCACTAAACTTGAGAATAGAGTTGAAGTTGAAACGTGGCCGGAAAATGATAAAACTGGCTTTTATGAATATTAATAATTTTCATGTTTCTGAGAAAAATAAGTTTTTAATTGCATATTATCAAGGCTTGTCAAGAGAGAACTTGTTTAATCAAACACATAATAGAATTGTTAATTATCTTTCTATTTAGGTATATAAGTTTGAAGCATGTACACTTGCTGGGTGTATAGAGGATCTTAAGTGCATATGGTAAGCGGTCATATTTTATATAATTCCGTCTTTACAATGATGTCAACTGTCAATGTATTTTTTTAAATTTGTGAAGTAGGTAATTAATTTAAACTGACAACCTATTTCCTTCCAAAAAGGTAATTATAACTTTGAGCATATAATTCAACATCACAAAAGCTGATAAGTTATGAACGTATCACTTTTATCAATTTTAGACTGCCATTTTACGACAGCAAATGCATGAAAGCAAGACATTTTAATTGAGTTCTATGAATTCTCGGAATCCCGATTTTAACCTCTGATCTTGATTTATATTCATATGCTTCAAAGTTCAAACATGTTTGCTTCAATAATAGCAATAAATTGACTACTATTCATATTACTTTCGGTAAATAAGTCAAGTGCATTATGCATCGTTTCAATTAACAACATGCTGTCCAGTATTTTTGACAAAGCCTTATCACAAATTAAGCGGCAGATGCTTTTGTATAACCTGTCAAATATCAGTCCAGTTGAAGTCACTGTCAAAGCCATGCATCCACAACATATTGCCACCGTTAAATTGTTCATTTCCATTGACACTTAGTTTGACTTTGTAAGTTTTTGTGGCTGTATACCCATCCAGTCTGTTGTGCAAATCAATGCCAAAAAAAGTTCTTAAAATGAAAATGAAATGTATAAATGCAAGTAACTTGCTAGAGTATCGGGTTTCTATGCCCGTAAAAATCGTTTAGACGATTTATTTCAAAGGATGGTATTTTTCCAATTCCAGAATCAATGCAAAAATGCATTGTAGCAACCACCGCCAAGACATTTTCACAATTTCTTATTTTGAAGCCAGGTTTAGACTTTGTATGTGTAAGAAATGACGCTAGTGTATCTGTGTGCGCGAACAAAGGAATGTGGCTGAGAGCACCATGAAGTGCCAAGATGCAATTCCCGGCAGTTTGTCTCTGCCTCTGCCTATTGCATGCCAGCACATTCCCAGTTCGCGTGCGATTGTAAAAATGTTTGGCCGCTGGCCTATTTTCCTGTCTTGTAATTTCTTGTGCTCCGTGAGTGGAGCTTTTCACTTTTCAGTTGTTCACTTTTCCGGTCAAGAGTAGTTGATAGATTTCTGCCTGCGTGCAGGATAAGTTTTAAGAAAAGTAGAGTTTGGTCAAGTGGAATATTGTTACGCTAATTTCCATTGACATTTATTGTAACTTTAATAGAAATAAAGTTAATAGTTTTGTTGAAAACTAAAGAAACGGTGTAGCTTGCTGGACATTATTTGCTCATAAAAATCCGAGGATTTTTAGGGAAATTAGGGTCAGTAGTGCGTACCACCACCTTCACTGTGGAATAGCCACCAACGTCAATCCTGCGAGACGAACGGAGTGACTCTTCTGAGAAAGTTAGATAGAAGCCGGTTAAAATAGTAGTTTTAATTAGGCATTTTCTACATGTGGCGAACCAAAGCCAGGATTGACGACCGAGGATTCATCAGTGAATTTAGTGATTGATTTTTTGTGAAAGTTTATGGTGTTGACTAGGGCCCTTCAAGCCAGCATGGACGCAGCCAAGAAGAAGGCAGAAGCAGCCCAGCAGCAGTTGGAGGGAGAGTTTGCAGCACTGGAGAACTTACTGGCAGTCACGCCCCTGGATAAAGATGAAGTAGTGGATCAGCTTCAGGATGTGGATGGTGAATAAATTTGAGGATTTCCTGGCCTGCCATGCAGCTTATTCGGAGGTTTTGGTGGCGAATGGAAAGGACGCCGAGCACGCCGCCCAGCAGGCAATCAAGCTCCAGATGAGGAAAAGGAGGAACCGATTGGCGGGTAAAGTGTCCCGCAGCACTGCTACAACGGCAGCAGCGTCAACCACCGCTGGAGGACCAAGTGGAGGAAGAAGTGCTGGTGCTACAAATCCGTACCACATCAATCTGCCGAAGAGGGAAATCCCGAAATTTGATGGGGATGTGCGGAACTGGAGATCGTTTGAGGCGTCATTCCGAGAAGTGGATACGGACGCGACGATACCTCCAATAGAAAAATATAATTATTTATTACAGACTATGGTTCCCGGTTCCAAAGCAGAGAAGGTGGTCACTAGTTTCCCTCCAGCGGATGGCAGTTACGCTTTGGCCCTGAAAGAATTACAGGAGCGTTTCGGAAGGAAGACTACGCTCATTAAGGTCTACGTGCGTGACTTGATCGACCTCATGGACCGAGCCAGGTTAAAGAAGGAAATGGACCTGGTGGATATAGTGACCAGTTTGCAGTCACACATTCTCAACTTGGAGCAATTGGGTGTCACCCAGGA
Source organism: Entomobrya proxima (assembly GCA_029691765.1). NCBI lineage: Eukaryota > Metazoa > Arthropoda > Collembola > Entomobryomorpha > Entomobryidae > Entomobrya > Entomobrya proxima. The sequence goes on along the minus strand of CM056171.1, from coordinate 58,880,515 downwards.
CAAGTTTGGATTACTCCTCTACCCCATGATAGAGTCTAGTGTCCCGGCGGATGTCATGAGCCGTTACTTGGCTAGCCCTGACTGCAAGGAGGAACTGGAGGACATCTTGGAATTTCTAAAGCGGGAAGTGAGGCGAATGGAGGAGACCGAGAGAGCTCAACCAACTACCTCATCCACGGAAACTAAGCAGAATGAAAATGGAAAGAAAAATGGGAAAGGTGCGTCAGCAATGGTGGATGTGCCTACTGCCAGTGCTTTATTTGTGGCTGAAGGGAGAAAAGTTGGAAAGGACCAGCAGCAGTGTGTCTTCTGTGGAGGAAGGAAACACAAGCCCCAGCAGTGCAACAAAGCCAAGAAGATGTCCTTAAAGGAAAAGATGGACGCTCTGAAGAGGAGTAAGGCGTGTTTTTGCTGTCTGAAGCTGGGTCATAGGTCATCGGATTGCAGTGCAACCCCAGAATGCAGCAAGTGCAAAGGAAAGCACTATGTGATTATGTGCTCGGGTAGTGAGCAGCAGCAACCTCAGCAAAGTAGGATGATGATGGCACCATCCATGGAGTGTGGACAAGCAGTGCCCTACTACTATTACCCGCAGCAGCTGATGTCAGTGCCACAGCAGATGCCAGTACAGCAACAGTTTCCGGTGCAACAGCAGCCGCAGTATAAAGTGCCGCAGCAGCGAATTCCTCAGCAGGTGCAGGTGCCGCCTGGAGGACCCGGAGATGGAACACAACAACAACAGCAGAGCAGCATCGTTGCCAGTAGACCAGCGAGGGGCTTCTCGAACATCACTGGAAAGGATGTGTTGCTGCAGATATTGGTTGCTCTGGTAGACACAGCGTATGGACCAGTACGGACAAGGATTTTTGTGGACCCTGGATCTACGCAAAGTTACGTGCAGCTGGATTATGCAGAAGCTGCTGGATTGAGACCGAAGTCCTTCACCACTCTGACTCATCAGCTGTTTGGAGGTGTGGTGACAAAACCACAAAAGCACGACCAGTTCCAGATCACTATAAGGAGCCTCGATGGATCAGCAACTGGAAGCTACACATTCAACGGTGTGTCGAAGATTGCACACAGCATTGAGAAACCGCCGCAAGGAGAAGACTGGCTGAAGAAACTGGAAACGACTGGAGTCCAGATAGCAGATCAGTCCGAGTTCACGGAGGAAGTTCAGCTGCTGATGGGAATGGGAATAGAAGCTCAAATCGTGACAGGAGGCTTCCGGCGACTGGATCCATTCACCGTAGCTAGGGAAACGATCTTTGGTTGGATGATTGGAGGCTCTGTGGATGAAGAGGATCTAAGGGAGGTGCCGTTGCACACGGCGAAGTCACACATGGTGACTAGCATGATGGTGAGCAGCCTAAAAGAAGAAGACATGTGGAACCTGGAGACTATTGGGATTGTGGACGAAGCGAAGACGCAGACTAGGGAGGACCTTAAAGCAGCAGCGCTCGCTCATTTTGAAGCCACGGTATCTAGATTGCCTGATGGTCGCTACGAAGTTGGCTTACCATGGATCGAAGGACATCAGAAGTTGGAGTCTAACAGGAGACAGGCTCTAGCTAGACTGAATTTCTTGATGCATGCTCTCAGGAGAGAGTGTTACTTGGAGGATTATAATGATATAATCCGGAACTGGGAAGCGGACGGGATTGTTGAAAAAGTACCAGTGGAGGAGCAGGAAATTCAGCCAGACTACTTTTTGCCACATCGCCATGTCGTGAAGCAGTAAAGCACGACACCAGTCCGTCCAGTTTTTGATGCCAGTTCCAAGGTGAAGGGCGGAGCATCATTAAATGAGTGCCTAGAGAAGGGACCTAATCTGCTGGAGATGATTCCAGCTGTGATGACTCGTTTCCGGTGGAAAAGGATCGGCATAGTGTCGGATATCAGGAAAGCCTTCCTGATGATTTCGGTAAAGCCGCGAGACAGGAAAGTGCTTCAGTTTCTGTGGTGGAAAAGTGCTGCTTGCAAAGTGCTGCAGGTCTACCGCCACTGCCGGGTTGTTTTTGGAGTAAACTGCAGTCCGTTTTTGTTGGCTGCTACGCTGAGGCATCATTTGCGGAATGTGAATGCTGTGGATCTTCAAGTTGCTATGGAGTTGCTGAGGAGCTTTTATGTTGACAACAGCGTGTCAAGTCATGACTCCATGGAGGAGGCGATCCACTTCCGTGAAAAATCGAAGGAGCTGCTAGCTAGGGCCCAGATGGACCTAAGAGGGTGGGAGCACGGACCTTCTGCTGGTGGTGGAATAGTTCCTGTTCTGGGAATGCTGTGGGATACAGCAACGGACAGGATAAGCCTCGGTTTGGATGGGACTCTGAAGAAAGTGAACGGAGAAGTGACGAAGCGTGGTCTATTGGCTGCTGTCAATGCTATCTTTGACCCGATGGGTTTTGTGTTACCGTTCACCATCGTGTCCAAATTTCTGTTTCAGAGGTGCTGCGAGCTGGAAATAAAGTGGGACGACGCGCTGCCAGCTGAGATAGCAGTGGAATTTGCAAAGTGGAAGGCACAAGTTCCAGAATTGTCCAGGATTTGGATTCCAAGATGGATGTGCAAAGCAGCGGGACAAGGAGAAATGACTCTGCATATTTTTTCAGATGCTTCACGAGCCGCATTTTCCAGTTGTGTGTTTGTGCGGACAGAGAGTGAAGACGGAAGCGTTGGTGTCCAGCTCATCATGTGTCGTACTCTTGTTGCCCCAGTAAGGAAGAAGGTGACCATTCCGCGGCTGGAGCTTTTGGGATGCCTTATCGGAGTCCGTTTGGCTCGTGAAGTCAAGAAATACCTGGACCTGGAAGAAGAGACAAAGTGCTACTACTGGACGGATTCCAGTACCCGTTAGCATGGATCTGCAATGAAAAACCTTGGGCAAGGTTTGTGCAGAATAGAGTCGAGGAAATACGGCGGTTTTCCAGCATGGAGGAATGGAGACATGTTCCGGGTGACCTGAATCCGGCAGATCTTCCGTCACGCGGCTGCAGTGCCGAGAAGTTGATGCAGTTGCAATGGTGGGAGGGACCTGAGTGGTTACGTCTGTCGGAAGAAAATTGGCCATGTTCCAGTGTTGCGTTCAACAGGGAGGAAGTGATGGCAGAAGCTCGGAAGACAGTGGTGTCTGCAATGGTGGTACCAGCAGCAGCAGACATTTTGAAGAGACTGGAGAGGTTCTCCAATTACCACACGTGGCTGCGGATTGTGGCGCTTGTGCTGAGGTACCGGGAGTCCCTGAGGAAAAGGATCAAGCTGCCAGAAACCAGGGAGAAATTGCAACTGCAAGTGAATGTTGCATTAGTTAGAGAGCTCACTGCCGAAGAAATCGAAGGAGCGGAAGTGAGTCTGCTGCGTTACCTCCAAGAGAGGAGCTTTTCCGGACTGAAGGACGAAAAGCTACGGAAGTGTGATCCGTACTACGATGAGAAGTGGCTCATACGGACGAAGAGTCAGCTGTTTTTTGGCTGTGAAACTGAGGATGTACGGTGTCCAGTGGTGCTGCCATCGAAGCACCCAATCGTCACTGCGATTATCTTGGCGGAGCATGAAGCAAGCTCACACCCTGGCGTGCAAACTCTGATGTCCAAGCTGAGAAACCGTTATTGGGTCCTGAAATGTCGTCGTACCGTGAGTGGGATTATTGGGTCATGCCTGCTGTGTCGGAGGTTTAGCGCAAGAAGATGTGATGTGCCTAGTGCTCCATTGCCAAAGGAAAGAGTGACTCCAGGAGCAGCTTTCCAGACAACGGGGGTGGATCTACTTGGCCCGTTATTCCTGTCTGGAGGAGAAAAAATATGGGTGGTTTTGTTTACCTGTGCGGTTTACAGGTGTGTGCATTTGGAGGTGACGCCAACATTATCCACCGAGGGATTCCTTCGTGCCTTCCGGCGTTTCGTGGCAGTTGGAAGGACGTCCAGCGATCCGCAGCAGTACAGCGGATGGAGTGGGTATTCAACCCTCCAACGGCTTCCTGGTGGGGTGGTTTTTGGGAACGACTCGTAGGACTCACCAAGACGCTGCTACGACGTGTGCTGGGCAATCGTGTGGTGGCACTGGAGGAGCTGGTGACGATCTTGTGTGAGGTGGAGGACACATTAAACCAGCGTCCATTAACGTACTATGGAGACGAAGATAATGTTGTGCCGCTATCGCCAGCCATGTTCCTGAGGGACAATCTAGGGAGTGGATTGCCAGAAGCCGAAGCGTGTGACGCCAGAGCTCTACGTGGAAGTGCCAAGCGAGTACAACATCTTCGGGAGCAGCTGCGAGGAAGACTCGTCAAGGAGTACCTGGGACAACTGCGACACGAAGCTGGCAACAAGCAGAGGAGTGTGGGCGTGGGAGACGTGGTTCTCATCGAATCGGATGAGAAGAAGAGGATTGACTGGCCTTGGGGCGTCGTGAGACAGCTCTATTCAGGTAGGGATGGGAAAGTGAGGAAAGTTGTCGTAAAGACAAAGGATGGGGAATTTCTCCGTCCAATTCAGCGACTTTTCCTTCTGGAGACATCGCTTACGACTGCAGAGGAGCCAGCGGAAGAACCTGTGGAAATTCCGGAGAAAAAAGAGCCACCGGAAGTAGTGAAAGCAGCGGACAAGTCGGAGGAAGCTGAGATACCGGAAGTCAGGACAAGAGCAGGAAGAAAAGTGAAGAAACCTCAGCGTTTTTAATATGTTCATTTATTTTCTGTATTTAAATTAATCTTTAATTGTCAATTTAAATAGTGGGAGTGTAAGAAATGACGCTAGTGTATCTGTGTGCGCGAACAAAGGAATGTGGCTGAGAGCACCATGAGGTGCCAAGATGCAATTTCCGGCAGTTTTTCTCTGCCTCTGCCTATTGCATGCCAGCACATTCCCAGTTTGCGTGCGATTGTAAAAATGTTTGGCCGCTGGCCTATTTTCCTGTCTTGTAATTTCTTGTGCTCCGTGAGTGGAGCTTTTCACTTTTCAGTTGTTCACTTTTCCGGTCAAGAGTAGTTGATAGATTTCTGCCTGCGTGCAGGATAAGTTTTAAGAAAAGTAGAGTTTGGTCAAGTGGAATATTGTTACGCTAATTTCCATTGACATTTATTGTAACTTTAATAGAAATAAAGTTAATAGTTTTGTTGAAAACTAAAGAAACGGTGTAGCTTGCTGGACATTATTTGCTCATAAAAATCCGAGGATTTTTAGGGAAACTAGGGTCAGTAGTGCGTACCACCACCTTCACTGTGGAATAGCCACCAACGTCAATCCTGCGAGACGAACGGAGTGACTCTTCTGAGAAAGTTAGATAGAAGCCGGTTAAAATAGTAGTTTTAATTAGGCATTTTCTACAGTATGTGTATTGAATGTATCTGCATTATATTATAAACGTGAAGACAAAAAAGTGATTGACAAAGCAATGCTAAATGTTTTTCTTTCCGTTGTCTTTTGAATATTGCTGTAGTTTTGTTTTGCAACTTCATCGGTCGATTGGTCTTGGTCAACAACATGTTATCCAATGTTTGTGGTATTTTCAGAGAACATGCATTTGGAATATAAATATGAACTTAATTGCGACTTAACTAAACCATAAAAAGGAAACTTAAAATAAACTCACTAGTCACTAACCTGGTTTTACTGAATGTTTTTTTGTTTTATTTGTGAATGCTTTCAAGAATAAATAGGGAAAATTATAGATCTTTACCATATCGATAAGCTTTTATTACACACAATTTTGAATTTTTCATGTTGATTACCATTTTTAGTATAATTCAAATAACTGTAATTAATATAATTTCAGAGGCGTGAAATTTTTCATTTACTAATTAATTCAAATTTGTTACCAAGTTAAACGGTTTTAGTGTTTTGGATATATTGCGGTATTTGTTCCATCAGCTGGCCGTAGGCAGTAAGGGTCAGTATTTCGACGTTGTCGCGAGTCGCATGTTCGAGTCCATCTAAACGTTATATGTTGTAGCAAGTTATTAAAAACGTAGCATTTAACTAAACACCATCAAAAGTTATTGGCTGTTACCATAAGCAAAATAGCAATTTCTATCACCAAAGCTCCATACGCCCACTTCCAGAGAGGAAGAAGAGGTGTGAATGCCTCGACAAGCATAAGAAATTGAACCGTCACGTTGGTTGCCTGCAGGTATGGCGTTATCTGGGATAGTACCATTTTGGGAAACTGGTACCGGCACCCAAGTTGTTGTTCCAGGATCAGATATTAGCATCTAAAATGCATTTCAAACTTTTAAAATAATGTTTTTGTCATATTTCATGAAAAGGTTTCTATCAATATTGTAAAAACTACCTAAACTACCTAATTACCTGAAATTCAGTACGATTTTGAACAGTAGCGTGAACGCCAAACACGCAATAAACGCTACCAAAATCAAACTGCAGTTTTCCTGGGATCCATCTGTCGCCGTCAGCATTGGCCCGACACAAATAGAGATATGTATTCGTGCTATACTCGTAGCCGTCTGGGTAGGAACGTAGCAATACCACCTCTGATGGGTTTACCCACTTCCACTCAGGACTGGCCGAAAGGGCCAAGCCACAAATAGTAGCTAGCAAGACAAAAATTGAAACTTTTTGGAACATTTCAGAATGGACTACTGTGTGTGGATTTTTTTTTACAAATTAATGTTTTAATGTTTGGAGGTTTATGGCTGTCGTATGTATGTATTGCAAGATGTTTGGAAACTTGATGACAATTGCTTATTGGACTCCTGCTTATATACTCCTCAGAAAACCACTAATAAATGGTGGACCGGAAGATGATAAAAATTTCATAATTGCATAATGATCATTATTCTAAGAAAAGTGAAGTGAAATGTTTTATTCAAAACAACTTGTCAAAACTTAATTAGTTTTGCAGGAAGCATTTGACAAGAATAAGTAGGTGCAATTGATTATTTTTATGCTTATGGTGTAATTGCAATCATGTGATGTGTGCAATATGCATGATTTTATTTAAGTTCCGCATGTAGTTGCAATAAGCTTTCAAGTATTCATATTAAGGATTCCATAATTATATTTTCTGAATTGCTGTCAGAAATTGCCAAGCAATTAATAAAATTGACACAATTGACATACGATTTCCTTTGGGAATAAAAATATGCATTTATAAACGCATATAGCTCACTTATCTTTCTAATGCACTGTAAGAGAGAGAAAATGTTAATTGAAACTGTCGCTGCTGTCAACCTGGTCTTCAATTGCCAGTTTTATAAAATGTTATTTCGTCAAAACACGACAACTTTTTAATTAAATTTCCTGAATTCTCCGAATGCCGCTTTTAACCTATGATCTTCATCCCTGTTTGCACGTTTATGCTTTCAAGTTTTATCATTTTTTATATAATCTGGGGAATGTGGTCAGCTGCACTTCGCATGCATGCCCGCATGCTTTTGTTCCACTCACCTGCATCTGTCAATCATTTCTGATAAAGCTTGAACTCGCTTAACTATACAAGTGTGTGATTAAATGCAAATACATTATATTGTGTAATCAATTGAAACAGCCTTGACAGATTGCAGAAATGAATGCCCTATGCTTACCACTTAATGTCATTTATGCTTACTGCGCAATGATGGTAACTCATTTTTATTGGGCGTTATACTCCAGCTATTTTACAATTCAGATAATTTTCGAAACAAGCTGGTTTGTACCAGATAGAACGCATCTTTCTTCCGCAATCACGAATTTTATCTGTGCCAGCAAAAGTATTATGAAAATCATTAATTAATCAAATCAAATTAATTTAATATAAGCGTACAAACAGGATATGAAGTGGTAACAATTAAGTGTTTTAAGTGACTTTCGCAGCATTTTTCAAGAAAAAGCTATAACGCTACATTTTAAAATTTCCTTCTCTGTTTTTATTAGATTAGATCAGTAACTGGAATATCATCATCTTCTTTTCAAAGCCTTCAGTCAGTTTAATAGAAATGCGTATAAACGTAAAAGTGAAGCAATAATGCGACATAATACACAATCTTTTATATTTTAAGAACATTTCAAAAGCTATTCACACATCAATTCAAAAGTGGGCCAGTGGATATGAGGAAAACGTTTTAAAATAAATCAGAACAGATAAAATACATTAGGCTATGTTTTGATTCACGTTTTATCATATTTGAGCACTTAAAGTACAAAAAAAAATATTAGTAATTCTTCAAACAACATTTGTATACAAACAAGTAAATACATACATTATGAGCAATATGTTTTTATATAAAATTTCACCAATTACTATAGAACAAATACAAGACATGCAATCTATCACCATGCCTTTCCCTACCTACTCCGCATTACCAGTTGGGAAATAGAGTATACGTGTCAAGGTTGAGCTTGTCATGGGTACGTGCTTCATTAAAAAGTCAGATTGGTTTTCCTTGTAGCTGCGAGCAACCTGTAAATTTAAAGAACATGATCTAAATTCTGGATGAGGGCATCACATTTTGTCAAAATAGCTAAAACAAGTTCACCTACCTTTTGCGTTACAAGCGTCATCATTTTCTGCACGTCATACTGAGCACACTTATTTCTTAAAACCGAAACTAGTGCATCAGCAAACCATGATCCCTCTTCCGGACTTTTCCAAGAGTCGAATCCTATAAAATTATAGTAACGTGGTTATTTAAAAGTTATATTTAATGCATATTGATAAGTATTTATTTAAATAAAATTACCCTGAGGGGGGCTGAAAGTAATCAGAAAGTCGGCCCAGTTGGGTACGGTATAATAAAAATGTCCAGAACTGAAAGGTCGGCTATCAATTAGAGTCTCCATTGGTTGAGCACTTGTTATGTTTTCAATTGCGTTGCCCCTGCAAACCTAATATCAGTCAGAAATCGATCAATCAAACAGAAATATCAATTCTTGGAGAAACTCCAAAATACAAAGAAATTGACTACCTGTATGAAAAACAGCTTTGGTTTTCCAGCAAGACTGGGACATTTATCAGCCGTAAAGGGATTCCATAGTTCCTCAGGCCTGTAATAGTCATCTCTTGCAAAAATTTGCTCCTGATTGCCGTGGGATAAAACTATCACGGCTAGACAATCTCTTTCGCGATGATCTTCTTTTCTTACTAAAGATAATCATAGACCAGACCATGAAAATGCCACATAGCAAAAATACAATGATTCTTTCAAGTAAAACTATTTTCTGATTCTTACAATTTTTTAGTTTTATCAGTATATCCACTTTTGATAAATCGTCATGTGCCTCAACATCAAATTTAAGACCCTTAAAACACGATATCAACCTTTCCTTATCCACGTCAGTTCCGTATCTTGGTTCCAAATCTTTCATTTCAAAATTCTGTATGGAATTACAAATTTTATTAAATTAATACAATATTTAATGAATGTTCATTCAAATTCAGTTTAGCAAACCTTGTGATTGAAAATGACAGCTTTCCCCCTTTTGGAATGACCCATGTGGTAGTATCTGTCATCACTAATTTTGTGGGTTGGAGCATTCATTGCACTGGAAAGCTTTTCTTTTAATTTCTTGAAACAGCTTCCTCCAAGACCATCAATTTTGCTAAAGCACAAATATCCCTTTTATTAGTTGAATGAATATTAAAACACTTTTCGCTGATTTTTTATTATGTAACTTACTCCGAAAGAACTTTTTCGGATTCACCGACAGCAGAATTATTTTCAGGAGAACTACTATTTTTGTTATTTTCCATATTGGATTAATTTGCAGTTTTGTCAAACCAATTAAAAATATCCAGTTTGGGTTTTTTGTTTTAGGATCAAGTCACTGAATAACATGCGCAACTGAGCTGTTGATGCACTGAGGTGAAAATTTCTTCTGAAAATGAAAACATAAACATGATACCTGTCGTACCTGCATTTCTTCAAGAAGATCATCTTAGTGATGTTAAATAGCAGATGTTCATCTTCTAAGCCCCATAGAAAATTTTACGCAGCAGTAATAACAATTGCAAGATATAGATATTGTTGATTCACGAATTATATGCCGGAGAGAATACACACTCTCGGACCACTGTTTGTAGTCCGACAAGTTCTTCATACGCGTCTGCTGGAAAAGAAGAAAACCGGTTTTGATAGCGCAATAACCCTATTCAATGCAGTGTGGTTGAATAATATGTTCAACAGAAATGCACTGCTAGAGTTTATAAAAAAAATTGCTAAACGTGCAACAAAACGGAAAAATCATTTTTCGAACGCAATGGATTTTTCTTTTATTAACTTTATAACTCTAAGTTATAAGCAATATGAACCTTAAACATAATTTTGCTAATCCATCATATGCATTTTAGGCACAAATTGGTTATTACGTAGCTGAGCATAGTGAAGCTAGTATTAAAATTGTCATGTTTGTCCGTTTGTCTGTCCGTCTGTCTGTGTGTGTGTGTGTGTGAGCACGATACAGGCCAGACGGTTTGTCATAATGACACCAAACTTGGTACAGTGATTTATGGTGTCATCAGGAGGAACCCTATTGATTTTGAACCTGATCGGTCATCCCCCTGGGGTAATAGGGGGAGGTAACCGTCCTGACCATATGCTTTGTCAGATTTGCTCCATATTTGGTACAGTAATTTATTACGCCATAGTAAGTAACTCTGTTGACTTTGAGCCAGATTGGTCGTCCCCCTGGGGTAGTAGGGGGAGGTAATCCCCCTGACCTTAAAAATAGTCCGAATCACACCAAATTTGGTACAGTGATTCATTGTGTCATGAGAAATAGCCCTATTGATTTTGAGCTTGAATTGTCATCCCCCTGGGGTAATAGGGGGAGGTAACCCCTCGGACCATAAAACTTGGTTAGAATCGCACCAAATTTGGTACATTGAGTCATGAGAAATAATTCTATTAACTTTTAACCTGATTTCTCAGCCCCCTGGGGTAATATGGTGAATGGAGTCAGAGAATCAGACAGACAGACACCCACTTGGCTCAGCTACGTATTTCAAATGATCATTAAATCGGTTTATTGGTTAGGCATTTGCATTATAAAAATACAGCAATTTTCTTAATGTTGAGCAAATCATTGGAACTTGTTTTTTGTTGTTAAGTTCTTCTCTGGGATTACTGGATGTGTAACTATTGGCCACCTGAAACACGGACAATTTTCAATTTTTATATTTTCTGTTTATGGAAACTTATAATGCCATTCAGCACTAATGAAATCAAGTTGTTTAGTAAAAAGTTTTCTTTTGCACTAACCGTGCGAGTGACATCAGTCATCATTGTCAATAAATCTTCCGACCGACTTTCAGTTTCCAACACGGTTACAAGAGAATCAATAAACCAAGAACCCATTTCGTGACTTCTCCAGGACACGTATCCTAATCAGATAAAAATTTGCGCTACCGGTGAATTGACAAAACACGGACAAAACTTGTAATGGCATAATGTTTACCCGGAGGGGTGCTAAAGGCAATCAAGAAGTCAGCCCAGTTAGGCACAATGTAGGAGAAAAGACCAGAAACCATTGGGACGCTGTCGGGTTGAATGGGAGCCTTACTGGCCTTTACTTTTGTTCCTTGGTCCTTTGACTCGCCTCGGCAAGCCTACGAAATTGCAAAAATGTAATCAAAAACACATTTTCTATTGTAAAAAGTTCAAGCTTTTTCCAACCTGAATAAAAAACAACTTCGGCTTCCCGGCGAGAGTGGGACACTTCTCTGCCGTAAACGGATTCCACAACTCTTCCGGTCGGTAGAACTCGTCGTTGGCATAAATCTTTCCTGAGTCGCCATGGGATAAAACTATAATTACTAAACAATCCCTGTCGGAATGGTCTTCCTTTTTCACTATAAGATAAATAAATTTTAACAGAAAAACAAACGAAACCAATTCATATATCACATAGTATTTTTTGATAGCCACTTACACAGCGATAATGTTTGAATTATATCTATTCTTGATAAGTCGTTATAAATTTTCACTTCAAACCCCAAGTTTTGCAAGCACTTTGCAATTCGATCCCTGTCAATATCTGTACCTTTTCTGGCGTCCATACCCTTTATGTCAAAATTCTATTTTATAAGCAAAATGTAAAATCAAATCAAACGTCACACTTTAAATTATTTATAAACTTGTTTTTTGATCAGACATTAATTCATGAATAACCTCATGGTTAAAAATCACAGCTTTTCCCCGTTTAGAATGATTCATGGGGTAGCACTCAATTTCGTCGTTGTCGCATTCCTCCATGATATTGTCAGCTTGCTTGCTGAATCCACTTGCTTCATGTCCATCCAGTCTGAAAATAAATGTACAATTTGTAGTATTAGTACACCGCAAAAGTTTCAGTCAGCTAAGTTCACTTCAATTATCAAATACACACTTACTCCGAAAATTCTTCGGAAACTCTAATCGCTGAAGAATCATCAGCTGTAAAATTTTGGCTTGCCATTGTAATTCACAAGATTAACAAAAACACTGTTTCCAAATTAAAATCTAACACTTTTATCTTGTTTTAATTGAAGTTGTGCATCTTTTGCTTTTCTCATCAGCCGTAGAATGATGAAGTGTTGTGATGTGTTTGTTTTCGTCTAGCATTTTCTTTTCGTTCTGAAACAAGTGAATCATTTTCATAAACATCAAGGCTGTAATGGTATAGAAGAAACAGGTGGTGCACACAGCAGCAACTTTACTAAAAACCTGTTTTGACGAGACACTACCGCTGTTGCACATGCTGAAGAATATACTCTCCTGAGAATAAGCAACGTTTAGAAAATTCTTGACAGAAATTCTAGTGCAGGAGAGAATGTCGGTTTTCAAAGTGGTATTACCTTTTCATATTATGGTTTTTTCAAACGTTGCTGGAGAAAGAAAAAAAGACAAGCGCACTTGCACTTTTATATAAACATTTTGGGTTTTCTTCTCTGCCGCAAAAAATTTAAAATGTACATCTAGCGGTTATGTCCGCTATCCTTTTCTTTGTATCTAATTAAAAAGTTTATCACCAAAACTGGTAAAGAAAAAGTGAATGGTACGGTACAAACGCGGTAATTTTTTAACTATTTTATGAAACGAGGAAAATTTTTTTTTAAATACTGCATTTACAATCAATAAAAATTCCAGAGACTTTTACTTTGTTGCCACTGTAGAAAGAACATATTCAAAAATACTGCAATGCAATTTAGCTAAATTACGAGTAATTTTATTTAAATGATATAAAATCAAAGTGAGGTGAATAAAGCTTGACTAATCAGCGGAGCAACGAAATTGGAAAGTTCAGTAAATTAGCATAGTTATTCATTCTATTTGGATTATTGAATGGTTTCACAAAAGTGTGAATTCCATCTTAGACATAAACAAAATGTTCACTAGCGATTAATAAAACTATTGGAATTATAGCATATCATTTGTCGCACCACGTAAAAATTAAAATCCGTCCAAAATAATATCGAGGAGGTTTTGGTTGTAGAGTCTTAAACATAGGTGCATGGTCTTGCTTTATTTGCTTATTTTACAAATAAAAGAATAAAAGCATTACAACGTTGGCATTTATGCAGGGTTAAAAAAAAAGTTTGGCACCCATGCATCCTTTTATTACATTTTATATTGTGGAATCTCATATGATTTATTTGAAATAAATCCAAAAAAATCTTTATATTGTAACGGATATGTTAACCCGCAAAAATATATACAGAAAATTTACAACAACACATTAGTGTTTGACAATGGCGCACTCGTTAAAATCAAGATCACTGCATTTTTATCCGATACTGCATAAGTTTGTTGACTGACTGATATGAAGTGCTGCTGTATTTATTTGGTCAGACAGTTCAGTTTGCTTCTGCAATGAGGAACTTTTGGTTTTTCTGATTAATACTGTGTGAAAATGTGAAATGAATTCTACTATAGAAACACAAAACATGCTTGTGCAATGAATGGCCGGAAAGTGTCGGGTAAATCATTAACCATGTTTGCTACGATCAATGACAAGGAAAAATACGAAATGCAATAATCCATAGGTATGAGTACACCATGCATTGTTTGTACCAAATATATTTAGAAATTCATTCAGATAAAGATTTTGTAATATCTGCAGTAACTTAAATACAATTAATTCCATAAAAAGAGAAAGACGACGTCACCTTCTTACAAAATGGAGAGTGTTATATTGTTTTCGTTACATAGTGCTCTAAGCTGTAATAATGACTATAGGTTATTTATTAGTAATCTGATTCTTGGTTTTCATTGTTATTAAAACTTTTAGATCAGAAATGAGAAGAAACGTGCAAAAAGCATCTCCACGGAAAAATCTAATTTGTTTCATACATTAGCAGCTTCCGTATATGATTATCATCCGCTTGTCAAAATTTTTTTATTGTGTAAAGCTTAGTAAATACAAATTTAGTGTCACTTGCAATAGAACGTACGAGGTACGAGTTTTGTTGCATATTAATATGTTGATACTTTCACATTTCACTGTTTCTTAGAAAAGTACAAATAACGAGTCAGTGTTGAACTCGTCATGGGAACTTGCTTCATTCTATTGAATTCAGGTTTATTATGATACGTTGATTCAAAGTTTAGAGCCACCTAGTAACAGAAGAAAATTGTGATTAGCTTAACATTGTTACTTTTATAATGGCATACCATAAATATTAATGTTTTGAATTCGTAAAACCTCTCGTGTAACCAGCGTCATAATAGATTGCAAGTCCAGATAGCTGCTTTTCTCGTTCAGAATTGTAACCAGAGAATCCACAAACCATGATCCCTTGTCTGGACTTCTCCATGAAACATACCCTGTAATAGCGATTCAAATTTAACTTTTGTATTACAAATAATTTGTACAAACAATATGTAGCATTATAATTTTTTTTTAACCTGGAGGTGTGCTAAATGCAATTAGAAAATCGGCCAAGTTTGGCACAGTGTAGGAACTTATTTCTTGATTGCTAAAATTCTTGCTATCTCTCCTATTGTCACAGGCCATAATGGTACCACTGTCCTTCTTATTGCCCCTACATGCCTAATATTGAAAAAAATATATTTAATATTTCACAAAAATGAATAGAACTCGGAAATAAATATGTTACACTTTCTTGTATAAAAAATATCTTTGGCTTTCCAGCCAATGATGGGCAACTATTGGCAGTAAAATTATTCCATATATCGTCTGGATGGTAGGAGTTGTCAGCAGCGTATAGTTTGTCTTGTTTGCCGTGTGTGAGAACAACGACGATCAGGCAGTCGCTTTTTGAGTGGTCCTGCATACTTACTGAAACGTTGGTAAAATAAATAAATTTTCATGAACACGAATGAAGTATTTCCACCATAGCGATGCATAATAGGCATAATAGGTTTCAATTTGTAAAAATTCATAAATATAGCAGAAAACTTACTCTTCTCCAATATTTCAAGAAGTTTCAACTTTTTCAAATCTTGGTACACAATAACCTCAAATCCAAGATTTTGAAAGCAGTCAGTCAATCGCTCTTCATCTTTTTCAGTGCCGTCTCTGGTTTCCTCACCGTTAGTAAAGTTCTGAAAACAATAAGCACCAGTTAAACTTTTCCAGCATTTAGCCTTCCCAATTAAACATTTTAGAATATCAACCTTGTGATTGAAAATGACAGCTTTTCCTCTATTTATGTGGTTCATATTGTATCTTTCTTCGTGTTTGCCCACAGACATTACAGCTACTGGTATTATAGGGACACTTTGCATCCATCTGCCCTAATGCCAGAAACGTTTTTATTAAATGCAATATTTACAATGAACTGAAATGCATATGTTTCTGTCTCGTGCTTACGTGCTGTTGCAGGAATCCCCTCCATTTGCTGCTTCACTGTCCAAATTGTGTAGTTCTGAAGCCGCGTTGTCAAGTGAATCTTGGGAACTCATTTTTTTAATCGAAACAAGACAAACAGAATGTTGAATAAGGTTTCCACTGTTTCTAGAACGAATGCCAAATTTGAACTAATCCTGTAAAAGTTTACAAGAAATGAGTTTGTATGTTCTCTGTGTGTGGGTAGCTACATAAACATTTTTATTTGAACGATGGATGATTGATAAAGATGTGAAAGAAAAAAAGCAGGGTGCACGACAGATGCTATGAGAGCACTAAAAGTAAATTCATTCTGGTAATAAATGAGAGCACTGAACTCTGCTGGAGGCAAATGCCTTTCTACGGAGAATACAAAAAAGTGGCTAGACTACTTTTGCAAGTGTGAGTAGTGTCTTGATCATTGGGTCGTTGTATTGTGTGTGTGAACCACACCATTACCATTTCAGAACGGGTTTTGTTTATAAAATACAATGTTTATGTAAGATGTAAACAATGCAAGTTTGAATAGTTGGGTTATCTAGTAATAAGAAATAACATATTGCAAATGTGAGTATAAACAAACCTTGTTTGATCATTGTGAACATCACTTACTAATTTTTACAAAAGCTTACAGAAACGCCAAAAATATGAATTGCTAAGAATCAAAGTGTGCTGGAATGCAATTTTCATTTTTTGTTGCTTTCTCATAGTACAGCAACACTCTGTGAAAATTAGATTTTCTATGCGTTGGTTTTTTTGCACGAAGAATAAAAAGATTAATTCATTATTACAAGCGTATATACAGACATTTTAAAATATCCATATCCACTCCGTGCAATTATTATTCTGTTCCAATTCTTTTCAGTGCAAAATAACAAGTTTTGTTGTTATGTGTCGGAGTTTTTTTTATTGTACAAGTTGTTGTAAGGAATAATATGGAATAATAGTTGTTGTTGCAAATATTACAGGAATTTGCATGCAAACTTTAAAATTTAAAGTTTATTTATTCGTTTATTTTAAAGTCATCAAATGTATTCATGAATTGATCTTTTTGAATATCTACTCATTCAAAAATGCTATTAAAAGTATTGTATATCGTCAACTTAATAGCTCGCTGCTTCTGCAGGAGAGCTATTTAAGATGTCGGTGTCCGTGTGCCAAGAGACGTTATTTTCAAACCAAGCAATTAGGCTCTAAACCAGGTTATCTTGGTTGTAACCAAGGTCACTTTATATTCATATCTTCTTTAGTAGTGAGCGTCTTTTAATGGTATGATATGGATGCTTGGATTTGCTGTTGTACACTATCTGTTAAAATATTGAGGAAAAATGCGAGGTGTAGAAATTATACAATTTAATAGAAAATGTACATATTATGCATTTTTGCTTCTATAAATAGTCTAAAGTTTGAATAGAACAAAAACAAGCATTAAAACACGAGAATATGTATCCAGTTGCTATTTCACTATTGAACCTAAGGCTTCGTCCATTAATGACATCACTTTTAGGTGTCGGTGGGTCACTCGGGTTAAAAGGTGACGGCCTATGTTAACTGCCCTATCCTACAATGTTAAAAATAGTGACAGGGGTCAGTGGATGACCCGAAAAATCGGTTTTTTAAAGTGACGTCATTAGTGGACGTCGCCTAAAATGTTTCATCAATCTAATAATATGTTGGACAATTGGTTATTATTGTAACATGATACATAATATGTGTGCATATGCATCTGCATGTATGTTTCCAGGCATGTGCAGTAACTGCACTGCAGTTACAGGGTTACTTGATTTGGGTTTTTTAAACTTAAGAGTATATGAAATGGTTTGACAAAAGACAATGGCTAAGTTATATAAATTTACCAATTTGCGTTATTTCTCACCTGCAATTACCATTGTGTATTAAAATCATGCATTTAGTCATTAGTGCATTAAATCGATTGATTTTTGATGTCACTGACTTTAATGACACTACTTCAATGCAATGATATTTATGTACACATGTATTGTCTGTACTATTCTTTATATCACTTGGCGTCAATCATTTATAGCTGGGCGTATACGTAATGGAATAAAACAATGTGGCAATAAAAATTTAATTACAAAATGCGTCTGAATTTTACATTCACTAATTTAGTCATCAGGCTTTGTGGTTGTATAAGCTTGTATTAATGTTGTATAAAAATTTAATTATCATCCGATCTGCTTTCTTTTCAATCATATTGCAAACTAGCTACAACTTCGGAGTCTGAGCTAATTTCTGAGTAACATTAACTCAAAATTAACAATATGAAAGTCTCTGTATTCACTGGAGTATATTACTGCGTTTTGATTGTGGCTGTTATTCTTGGAAGCGTGGTCTCTGGCCAAAACGAGGATAACGAGAAACTAGTAAAAGTTAAAAAATATACTAAGGACCCACCGAAGGACAAAGCTTAAGGTGACTTCAATGTTTTGATTAGAAGTGGGATTTTAATAAATTGCATACTTTTTTCTAAAATATTTAAGCTAACATTGCGATTGCTTGCAGAACACCTTCCGTGATTTTGCTGGACTCGAAAACCGAAACTACAAAATACCAAATTAGGAAAATTGATCCAAAAATCTGTAAAATGAAAATGCGATTTTAATTTTTTGCGCAATAAAACTACATTTCACTACATCTCTGAAGTTCGTATTCAGATTGGACATTAATTTGATTTAAACTATTTTGCATTAAGACTGCTTTTGACATAATTGCATACTATAGTCGTAAACTTTATAACCGTTCATGAATTTTTGGGTGGTTTTAGGGGCACGTGATATCATATTCATAGCAATGTAGATAAACACCAATTACACTCGTAGTACCCATAATCACTTTCATTAACCAAACACCAATTACTTTGTTTACACATTACGATAATAATTTCCCCGCTTGCAAGCTATTTTTTCATTCGTAGGTTCCAATTGGTAGTTCGAAGAAGTTATGTGCTTTATGTTATGAATGATTTGCTATTTTTACAGTAAGAATTTCCACTACGGAATATGAAAATGTATTACGGGAATTCCTTCGTTTTGGTATACCTATGCGTCGTAGTTTTCTTTGGCAGTTTTGAGGATAAAAATACAGTAAGCAGATTAATAATTTTGTAGCAAGATATATTAAAACTGACTTTTCTAATTCTAAGAAATATTCTATTTTAATTTAACCATTAACTAAACTGTTTGTTTTTCGTCCTTTGCTATTTAGTTACATTCCGAGTGTGTCCCATCTTCAAAGATTATTAGATAGAAACGCAGCAATTTTATTTTAAAAATTAACACGACAAATTCTTATGTGTATACGTATTATTTTAAAAACTCTCGTGTGAAAAATTTCTATTTTTACATAAAAGGTAAAAAATGCAAATTGGGATTATAATATAAAAAAACCCAAGTAGTTTTCTAAGTGCATGGCACCACGTAATTAAAAAGAAATGTGAACTATTTTCCATTCAGGATTAAAGTACAAAATAATGAATGCATTTACGAAACAAATACCTACACGGAACAAAATATATTTTATTCATTGCGTTAAGCCTTTCAGTAAGTCAGCTTCAGTATCATTTCACCTTAAAATCTATAAATACTTATTCTGTATGGAGTGAAATGTGTACTTACTATCTACATTCATAAAATACCACTCAATATGAATAGACGTGAACTGTTTTCGTCCTTTAACCCGTTGCTATTATTGCGTTGTGAAGAATATTTACCGATTTGAAAAAAATATTATAGGTACTTTAGTAACTTTGTATATTTTATAAGCAATATAGACAAAGTCCGTCACGATTCATGACAAACACAGATAAAGCTGAGCAGCAACAAATACATATAGTGCAGGTTGTAAAAGCACAACAAACAGGCAAACCAAGCCACCGTTTTATCTTTGTCAATTTTTTCAAAGCATTGAGTGCTGTATGCCGTAACAAAATACATGCTTTACACCAACGCACATACGCCAGTCTATATTTTCCCCCAACAAATTGAAATATTGTGCACACATACTCGCCGCTTGCTGGTCAAAACAACAGAAAGACTCACTTCAAACAGCCGGTGAGAATCTCGTGAAGCAGTTGCTTCTTATTTATTTTGATTCTAAGTTGTTAAGAAAACTACATAATGGAGCGAGAAATTTTAATAGAGGAAATTATTGAAAACCAGTTCCGAAGTCAAGAGGGGCACGATTTTTATTTTTTAAATTAAAGTAATAAATTTACACAAATCCCACAATAATTTTTGCTTTGATTTTTAGGGATTTTTTAGTGGTACATACCGTGTGGAGCAGTGCGCCACCTGAACTCAAGAAGCCTTGCCGTTTCATTTTTGCTGATAAGGATGGATACCATATTGGAGCAGTTTTGTTTTACAAAACAGAAAAGTCCAAAAATGTGTATCAAAAATTGAAGGTGAATTAAAAACCTGTTAAACACTTTAGCTGCCTTATAGACTTATGCTAAAACAAAAATTGAAGTGTTTTTAATTTCTTTTTCAGATTGAAAGTTGTCGCTTTAAAATCAAAAACTTCAGCATCAATGTTGTGGAAAATCCTGAGTACCGGATTTTGCAAACCCAACCCAAGCAGTTGATTATCAATCAAAGCACACTGAATATACAGGACGACAACGAAAATGTAGAGCAGTTAGTGACGCATATTCCCTTCAGCTTCACAATGTTACATGACCTAGATAAACGTCGTGATGGCTCACTAATTGGTAAATTTTAGCATTATCATATCAACACTTTTCTTGCATGATTTTTCAAAAATTAAACTCAAAACTTTCTTTCAACGTGCAAATGTGATCGGCTTCGTTAAAGACATTCCAAAACTGCAAAAATCAAACAATGGCAATAAGGAATTCAAAACATTAGTACTTTCATCTTCAAGGTCAATGGTTAACCGTGTTGTTTGTGACCTTGCCCTGTTCGGTGATCACATTAAATCCATCAGCAGAAAGAATGAGGTTTATGCATTTCTGAATGTAAAAGTGAAAGATTTGGGTGGTGAGAAAACACGAATAAAAAGCTTGGGAACCACCAATAACACAATTATTATCAAGGTAGTACTAATAAAATACAATTACAAATTCTCGCTATTATTATTATAAATAAAAAATCTAATGTATCAACTTGAATTTTTGTGTGTTGCAGATAACTAGAGACGACGTAAAACTCCTACCAGATGTTTATCGCACTGATGCACTAATACAGAAACTGTTTGCAAAATCTCGTTCCAAGAAAGAGAATCAGACTGACTGTCGCAGGTCAGGTCGTTTGACAGCACAACTGGAAGCCAATAGTGACAGCACACTTAAGCATGTGAGCCAAGCGAGCATGGGCGATGTGGAGGATAATTTACCTGGTCCGTCAACCAGTAACCAGCATCAGTCTAAAAATAGACGAAGTACGGAATCTTCACTTAATTCTGAAAACCAATACTCTGGTGAGAAAGTCATTCCAGCAAAGAGAATGCGAATTAGCGGAACGGTATTAACCAGTTCTGCAGATAATGTTTCACCAACAAAAAGAAGATTATCAGATTTTGCAAAGAAACTATACGATTTTAAAGACGGTAGACTTCCCTTAAAATTTAAAATGACCAGCTCAACTGCTTTTATGACGAACGGAACAAATACAGTAAGCAGCATTATAGAATGATTAGGCTTTTGCCATTTTGAACAAAATGTGTACAATACACAAGTGTTCTTTTAATACAAATTTCACAATTTTCAGTATACAATGCGATCCCAACCGCGTGGGCGGGCACTGATCATAAACAACTATTATTTTGAGGACGACTCTAAAGAGCCATTGCGCAAGGGCAGTCTAGAGGATGTTAAAATTTTGACAGATCTTCTTAGAGGATTTAAGTTTGAAGTGGATAAACATAGTGATTTACGCGCTGAGGTAAATAAAATGAAAATAAAGTAAATTATATTTTCATCGCAATAATAATATATGTTACTGTTTTTATTTTAGCAACTCAAAGGTGTTTTGAATGATTTCAAAAAATCCTTTAACCAAAATATGGATGCTTGTGTTGTTATCGTAATGAGTCATGGAATTCATGGCCATGTCAAATTCATCGACGGAAAATATGTTCACTGGTCTAACGACATAGTTTATCAATTTGATGAAAAGCAATTTTCATGCATGGCTGGAAAACCAAAAATATTTCTGGTTCAAGCTTGTCAAGATGTGCCGGAAGCAAAGGATCTTGAAAAGGCTTTAAAATCAGATAACAAAGCAGAAGATTTGGTGCTGAGAAATGTAATTGAAATATTTGCAGCCATTCCGGGAACAAAAGCGGAAAGGGATCCTCATCTGGGCTCACCGTTTGTCCATGTTTTTGTTGATACCTTAATGGAATATGCACATGACACTGATCTACTTACGTTGTTGGAAGTGGTAACATATTTTTTAAAATTATGCATTTTTTCAAACTTTTGCAATTTTCGATAATTTATTTATTGATTTATATTTAGGTTCAAGATAGATTGAAGGATGTAAAACGTTGGCTTGAAAATCAGCTTCACTGCAACTGGACTCGGCATCATTTTAATGATGCTCTGTATTTCAATCCAGGGCTGTAAATATTTAGTAAGCGATTTTAAGAAACCGTGGATTAGATTGGTTTCGTATAATATGATTTATGAATATATTTTATAATCACTTTAGTGGAAATTATATTTAATATTACTTTAGGTTAGTCATTATATTACGGTATATTTTAAAACTATTGTCTGTGTATGATTTTTGCTTCTTACGAAATTATATTACTTTGTGTCAAATTCGAAAAATAAGCGATGAGCGACTGATAAGTTATTTTAGTTAAAATTTAGAAATCTTGGCACTTGTCATGTTTCAGTGCCGCATACCTGTTAAGAACTTTCATGCTACAGTTTTACAAATATCAGATTGCTCTTCTTTATCGCCGATTCCTTCCTGACATTTCAAGTTCATATGATTTTTAATTACATGTACAATGTAACTGTCTCCATTTTTACCGGCTTAAAAAGTTTGCACATAGCGTAAATTGAATACTACTTAAATCACCTTATTAGAGCATTAGTGGAAAACTTGTTCCATACAGAAAACACGTACGTATTCCGTTTCACTTTTTAAAATACAATTTCCATTTTCGATAAAAATTACACAAACCATGTTACATATTTTACAAGCGCAGTTTCCGAACTCCAATATTGTTTTAGAAATAGCCACCTTCAAATTCAAATTCCAGTTGTGTTTTTACAAAGCTAAACTGGAATATAGTTTGTAAAATTTAATAGAAATTTTTATGGGGAGCGGAGGTATGTAAAATAAAATTGAAGTCTGGTTGCGGATAAAAAATGGAATCAATTCAAAGTCGAGTTCATTTTGAGTGTTAAAATATATCTATTTTCCTGGTGTACCAAAATGATAGCTATTTTAGCTTATTCATGTGCACAAAACTGAGCTTGCACTTCAATCAGAAATTCTTCAGGGATAGCGATTCAATAGAAACTCTGCATAAGCTTGCATGCAAGCGAAAAAAGAGAAAGGTTTCACAAGCTCCATGAAGCACTAGAAGCAGCCTCTAGGCCTTGCTCTAGGCTTGAGCTGGGCAAGTGAAACGGCCCTGCTTCTCGTTTGCATGGAAGCTCCGTAAGCTGTGCTATCCCTGCAGAATCTCTGAGTGAAGTGCAGCTCAGCCTTTTTTACATTGCGTTTGGCTTTAGCGTTCGTAGAGCTTCACATCTTTTTTAGGCTTAGTATTTATTGGACTGTTGCGAAGTACTGAATTAAAATGGAAGCTGCTGAGAATTATACTCAACTGAATATTTTTCAGATTTCATGCTTTATTTTATTAAAAGGTTATTCCCGTGTTATCTCGCAGGAAAGAAATAAAATTGTAATTTCTGCATAATTTTCCAATGATATTATGCTTTTATAAAAATATATGCGCTTTATGTTTGCTATTTTAGGTAATAAATTATGAGTTGAGGTACCAAATAGCTTCTAATTAGTCCTGGATAATCTCGGTCAATTATGCAGTCAGAAAAATAATAATAAGCTTAACAAATTGTAGAGCCAACAAATATGCTCTTGAAGTAGAGTAAAAATTCATAAAACAAGCAAATATTTCTAGCGTGAATATCCCTTCAGTAAAATCCTGCCTGTCAAAAATTAGTAGCAAGGGCTAAAGATGACAAACGTTTCGACTCCTTTTGGAATAAATAAGGTTAATATCAACATCTTCAATTTGTGACGCTTTTTAACTGACTGATATATGTGCTATTTACTGAGCTTGCACTTCACTTCTAGATTTTGTTGGGATAGCTCCAAGCTCCATAAGCTTGCATGCAGACGAGAAGCAGGTAGGTTTCACTAGCAGAGCTCAGGCCTAGAGCAAGGCATAGAGGCTGCTTCTAGTGCTTCACGGAGCTTGTGAAACCTTTCTCTTTTTTCCTGTGGATGTAAGCTTATGCAAGATTGAGAAAGAATCGCTATCCCAACAAAATCTAGAAGTGAAGTGCAGCGCAGCTTTATACACATTGCGTTTGGCCTTTGCATTTGTTTGGCGTATGATCTAGATTTATTTAACAGAATTATCGTATTGTAGCTTGGTGCTGGATTAAAAAATATTCAATAGTTTACAAATAATTTGTGGATTATATTTTGAGACATATTGATGACTAGACACCTGCTGCATGAATATCTACGACGTGTTTTGTTTTATTTGACCTATTTAATATTAACAGTGATTCGGGTTGTTATATTTTTGATGTTATATATCAAATCTTAAATGTTTAGCTAAAATAAGATATAAACTGTAAAATTCCAATCCAGGTCCAGAAGATTAGCCCTAAAGCAATGTACATTTGGTTGCTCTGCACTCCATTCAACAACTCGGGACGGCACGCGGCTTTGCCTAAGCTTACATGGAAAGCGGAAGCAGGTTCATTTCAGTAGCTGAGTGAAACACTAGAAGCAGCCTCTGGACCTTGCTCTAGGCTCGAGCTCGGCAAGTGAAATTTAACTGCTTCTGTTTTGCATGCAAGCTTACGCAGTGCAGCGTGCCGTCCCGAGGTGTCGATTGGAGTGCAAGCTCAGTTTCACCCACATGTGATAGCCAAATAAAAGGCAGTAGGACTTGAAACTGGTAATACACAAGTTATTTGGTACACATTCTGGCGATAGAATATTAATTATTCCGAGTAATTTTAAATTTGCTTAATGTATTTTCAAAGAAAAAGCCTTCTCCGGCGTGATGCACAATTCATTTAAACCATCAGGTGATTTTTGTTTGGGTCTGAAGGGCGTGCAAGTTGGAAGTGCTTTCATAAACCGTCATAATATTTACTTTTACACAGCTGACTTTAATAGCTGGCATTATTTAAAATGGATCGACTAAAATTAACTGCACGGCGTAAAAAACAAGCACCAAATAATTTTAGCAATACAACACTAAAAATACCAAACCACACAGTTCAAAACAGCAAAATTTGGTACCACACTTGGAAATTGTAGAACACGATGTTTTACCCCAATTATGGAACATTTTAAGTCCACTATTGACAAAACAGGGTCAAGAATACGAAGAAGAACTGCAAAAAGTTGGCCACAAGACTGACTTTGAAATGGCACCTGGGTTTCAAAAAGTGTTAAAGTGTCGCCTCATTTCTCCTGAATGGCGTAACTAGTAACTACTAAAGCTTATGCAAAGCAGCGTGCCATCCCGAGAACCTGACTGGAGTGCAAGCTCAGCTTTACGCACATGTTAATAGCCAAGTAAAAGGCAGTTGGATTTGAAACAGGTGAAACGCATCTTATTTGAAGGTGCACTCGTTATAGAATATTGTGAATTTCCGAGTAATTTAAAATTTGCTAAATGTATTGGAAACAATTGTGCTGGCTATTTGCTTCTTTGTTTTAAAGAAAGCTGGAGTAACGCAAAAGGCTTAGCGGAAAAGGGAATTATATTAACTTATTCATGTGCACAAAGCTGAGCTTGCACTTCACTCAGGAATTCTGCAGGGATAGCGATTCGATAGAAACTCTGCATAAGCTTGCATGCAGACGAAAAAAGAGAAAGGTTTCACAAGCTCCATGAAGCACTAGAAGCAGCCTCTAGCCTTGCTCTAGGCTTGAGCTGGGCAAGTGAAACGGCCCTGCTTCTCGTTTGCATGGAAGCTCCGTAAGCTGTGCTATCCCTGCAGAATCCCTGAGTGAAGTGCAGCTCAGGCTTACATACATTGGGTTTGGCATTAGCGTTCGTAGAACTTCAAATCTTTTATTAAGCTTAGTATTTATTGGATTGTTGCGAAGTACTGAATGAAAATGGAAGCTGCAGAGAATTATACTCAACTGAATATTTTTCAGATTTCATGCTTTAATTTATTAAAAGGTTTTTCCCGTGTTATCTCGCAGGAAAGAAATAAAATTGTAATTTCTGCATAATTTTCTAATGATATTATGCTTTTATAAAAATATATGCGCTTTATTTATTCTATTATAGGTAATATATTATGAGTTGATGTACAAAATAACAGCTAACTTTTAATAAGTCCTAGATAATCTCGGTCAATTAAACCTTTGATCTTGTTTTATTGACTGGTGACCATGTAACATGTTCAGTTCAAAAATAAGTGTTGCCTACATGCACACACACATCCAAATTCTACACACAAAAAACTGCAGTGTGCTTGAACACTTCACTTCTCCCACGAAAGTTTTACGATAAATTGCTAAATAAGTAAGCGAGGTACAGAATGTATTTTACTTAATGAGTAAACCAAATGCACACAGTGTATTTAGAAGTTTGTACAGCTTGTTTTATTTGACCAGAAAATTTAGAAAATTATTCTGAAGACATTTTATTCAGTGCAATTAATTAAACTATAATTTAGAGCCTATCAAAATATTGTATACAACATACAATTTTGTTTACGTCATTTAGGCTACCATATATTAAATCTATGGTTCAATGTGAAACACAATTTTTAAAATGTTTGGAATTTGGAATATAATTAATAAATAACCTGATAATTTGATAATAATTCATTAGTTGAATAATTGATCGCTCGAACGTCATATTTAACCACCTAACTGTAATAATATATTCTTATAAAATTTAGGCATGTCAATGTGCGGCAGCGCACTTCGTGCACTCCCGTGGAACTCACCTTCATCAGATATCTGCCATTACAAAAGCTTTAAGAATGAATTCAAATGTAACAACGTTTTTTTTACAAAACTTCTGTTAACGTAAACAAAGACAGCATACACGTTATTGTTTTCTGTAAACACTCCCAATTCCCAGTAATTGATCAATTAAATTCCTTTTTTAAATCAGAACACAATTCAAATGTTTGGTTATCTGTTAAATGTTTATGCGGCAATATAAAATTAGAGATTACAGAACTACCTAGGTTAATCGTAACAACTGTGCATTTATAAAAGCTACATAATTACAGGAGAAATAGAATATTAGGTAACATATCTATACCAATATACAAGCCAACTTTACATTGACCATAATAAAAATAACTATGGATAAAATATTATTCTATTTAATTGTTTTCCTTACAATTCAACGTGTTTTGTCATCAAGCAATTTCACGTATTTTCTACTCTCTCATTCAACCAGATAAGGCACAAAATGTATTACAGAATACTTGTATACATTTTATACTCTGTTCTAATTATGCATTAAAATGGCAGGTTCTCAGCAGATGAATCCACCGATGTCAGTAAAAAAAGCGTAGGTAAGCTCTACTTTGTTGGGCTACTACAGGAATGTACATTGAGGAAAAGCCATTTTTCAAAAACATGCAGGACTGGACAACCGCTTCTTTCAGACGCTTGAGCTCAACTTTCTTTGAGCTCAAAGCATCCTATCTCCGCGTTAAAGCAGGACAGGACGTTAAAGGTTCGTTATCTTTCGGCTGCTGCTAATTCGCTTGCGTACTTTCCTTCACTACCTCTTTTAGTTTCAGGTACTTTAACTAATTCTAGATACAAGAATAGACTTCCAGGATTAGTATGCATCTTCACAATCTGTGCAGGCCAGAACGCAAAAACTGTGTTTAAGTCCCTAATCTTTTTAATACAAAGCAGTATAGCAGCGTTAATCCCTTTCATTACAAAAAAAGTAGTTACAAATTACAGGAGCTCCGCTCTTTACTGTATTACCAATATTTAAAATGACCTATCATTTTAACAAAGATTACGTTTTAAAGAGGCACTGATTTTCTCCGCTTTCTTTGTTTTTATAATGGTACCTTTTTTACAGATGGAAGTTAAATAGGCTTATAGCTGCATAAATAATTTCATTTTTACCCATTTTTGATAATAGAGGGTAGGATTTAAACCGGCTTATTTATGTTGCAAAAACCATTTAAGGTGATTTTAAAATTAACAAATTTAACTGCAGTTTGTACAAAATATATTTTGATGCGTTGTTTCTATTTTATAATCAAGCATATGAAATACATCCTTTAAAAATCAGCTGATTTTGTATTCCGAGAATCATTTTCGTACCATAAATTACGTTCAACAGGCAAATAAATGTATTTTAAACTAAACCATAATTTACCAATTTAAATTTAATTCATATTTTTAAAAGCATCCAGCTTCTAATTTTAGGCCAAAAAATGATCAATTATAGCAGAACTAGCAAACCAATCCCACGTTCTGGAGCAAACTTATAAACGAAACAATTTCCAAATATACTGCGTTTTTAAACAATTAAACTTTTGAAGTCCTTTATCTTGCGTTTAAATTATTTTTAATAAATTTTTAATTAGCTTAACTATCTCTCAAATTTTTTAAAAAGGTTTATAGTGGTCTACCTCCCTTGTAAAAATTTCTAATAAATTTTAAAGTCTTTCATCTTGCTTTTAATTTTTTTATTAAACTTGAAGCCTCAACTTGCTTATCTAGCTACTAAAAATTTTTACTAAAATTTTTACTATATCTGTTTTCTATATTTTTTTATAAAATTTAAGTATCCCTTATCTATTTTGCTTTGCAATGTCCAGAAAAATATCTACATTTCAATTCCCAATGTTTAATACTTCACCTGCTCTCCTAATTAAATTTTAATTTAGACAAGAAAATGTATAAATGTATTATGCATATGCATATATTAACACCATAGTAAAATCAAAATGATACATTAAGATTTAGTTTTCAAATAAATTTATTGTCGTGTTGTACGTTACTGATGGTACGAAAATAAAAGCAGCTGGTTACTATTACGTGTTTATTTACTATTCCTAAAAGCACCATTTCATAATTTCTTAATTAATCGGAAATTATAAGTATCCTACAATAAATACTCCTTCAAATAACTTATATATTAAACCCTATTAACTCCTACTGCAGTTATCTTGACTATTGCATGTGCGTAAATGAGAGCTTGCACTCCACTGAATAATTTTAGGGGGCACACATTTTTTTCATGAGCATATATGCAGACGAAAAAGTGAAAGGTTTCACTAGCTGGGTGAAGCCCAAGAAGCAGCCTCTAGCCCTTGCTCTAGGCTTGAGCTGGTCAACTGAAACCTTTCACTTTTTCGTCTGCATATGCGTCCATGAATGAAATGTGTGCCCCCTAAAATTATTCAGTGGAGTGCAAGCTCTCATTTACGCACATGCAATAGTCAAATTAACTGCAGTAGGAATTAAAATGGTTTGATATATAGGTTTTTGGAAAGTGTGTTCATGGTGTGATATTAATCCGTTACATATATATCACATCACAAAAAATTGACTTTAGTCACTGAATAGAATCAATGAAGGCACAAACCACGTGAGTGCACGATGTGCGCTGCCGCACATTGGGAAGCGCTTCTCCTTATTTCAGAATCGCTTATCGGACATCTATGAATTTTTAATAATTTGTATATTGTATCCTTCATAACTTTATTATCAATTTGCAAGTTTTTTCTAGAAAGAACTGGAGTTGTATTGCTTTGCATCTTTACTGTAAACTATTCTTCTATTCGTAAAACTTTCCAGGGGAGAAACTTAAATTATTATTTGCAATTGTTCCAGCTTATCAAATTCCAACACTGTTCTTTGTTCTTAAATGAAAGAAAATTGGTTTGCTAGTTTTATTTTAATCAATGACCTAAAATTAGAAGCTGGACGCTTATTCAAATATGTATTAAGTTTAAACTGGTAAATTAAAGTTTAATTTAAAATAAATTTGTTTTCCTGTTGTACGGAATTTATGATTCGAAAATAAAATCAACTGATTACAAAAGGATGCACCTTATATGCTTGATTATAAAATAGGGACAAAGCATCAAAATAATTTTAGTACGTACTACGTAAGTGTTGGTAAATTAATAATCTAAAAATTACCATTATAATTTTTGGCAACATAATTCCAGTTTAAATTCGACCTTCCTTTATCAAATATGGGTAAAATGAAAATGTTCATGGAGCATCAAGCCCATTTAATTTCCATTTGGAAAATAGCTACCATTATAAAATAACTACAAAAAGAGCCCACAAAAGCAGAGTAAATCTCTGTCTCTTCAAAATACTTATAATTCTTTGTTCAAACATGTTATTTTTAATGTCCTACAGTGGAGAGCGGAGCTCGTGTAAAATGCACTTCAATATTAACGCTGCTATACTGCCCAGTTATAAAAGGATTAAATACCTAAACTCAGTCCTTGCGTCCTAAGCCATACATTTAGTCACGTAAATCAGCAGGGTAAATGCATAGCTCTACATTGTTTGAATAAAGCGGTTCTGGTTCTTGTGCGCAGCTATTTTTAACAGGCACAATTTTCACTTAATATGCTCAACTAGATTCCCAAAAGCGTTTAATACTGCACAACGTTGAAGAAAGCAAAGATCAAGCACCTCTCTCGCATATTTTGGACCAAGGAGCTTTTCCCATAGCTAAGTCCCTTCTTCACTAATCCGTCTCCTTCATGCACATTCACACTAAAGAAAGCGGGCAGAAGCTTTAACGAAGTACCTGAAATAACTTTCGCTCCTCTCCTGCATCTTTAACAATTAAAGCTCCTCTTAATCCGCATTTGAAGTTTAAAATGTGTTTAATGCGTTTCAGTAAAATGAACGAATTGATGAACATTTTTGCTTACGTTCGGAGTTGCGTTTTGAGTTTCTAGAAATATCTTTGGCGAAATATAAGGTTGATTATCAAGGTTTAAAAAAATACTATTATTGGAGTCGCGTATTAGGCTTCAAAAATTTATTGTTTAATTTTAAAGACGCTTATCAAGCTTGTAGAAATTTTTTAAAATTTTAAAGACGCCTACCAAGCTTCTAGAAATTTTTTCTAAATTTTAGTGTCGTTTATCAAGTTTCTATAAATTTTTTAAAATTTTAGAAACGCCTAGCAAGCTTCTAGAATTTTGTTCTTTATTTTAGTGTCGCTTATCAAGCTTCTAGAATTTTTTGTTAAATCTTAGGGTCGCTAATCAAGCTTATTAGGTTAAGCAATCACTATTAATATTAAATAAGTCAAACAAAATAACACACAACGTAGATATTCATGCAGCAGACGTCTATTCATGAATATGTCTCAAGGAATAGCCCACAAATTATTTTAAACTACTAAATATTTTTTAATCCAGCACTGAGCTACAATACGATAATAATATTAAATAAATCTAGATCATACACCAAACAAATGCAAAGGCCAAACGCAATGTGTATAAAGCTACGCTGCACTTCACTTCTAGATTTTGTTCGGATAGCGATTCTGCCTGAATCTCGCATAAGCTTACATGCACACAGAAAAAGAGAAAGGTTTCACAAGCTCCATGAAGCACTAGAAGCAGCCTCTATGCCTTGCTCTAGGCCTGAGCTCTGCTAGTGAAACCTACCTGCTTCCCGTCTGCATGCAAACTTATGGAGCTGGGAGCTATCCCAACAAAATCTAGAATGAAGTGCAAGCTCAGCATAAAGCACTTACATTAGTCGGGCAAAAGCCGTACAAACTGAAGCGTTCACAATTAAATAATTAGTTTGTCATTTAATTAATTTATAGACTTTCTGAAAGCTATCCAAAAAGTGTGAAAAATACAAATTTAGTACAGAAAAACATGGCAAAAACTTTCAAATTAAATACGCATAAGTATCTCGTGCTTTTGAAAAATTATCCATGATAAATATTCGTATCTTCAAGTTTAATTGAGTAATTTAATTTTGTGGCCCCACAAATTACTTTATATTTAGTGGAGCAAAATGCTCATTCCAATTTAACTTTCCACCGGTCAATTAAAGCGTCATATTAGATTTATCCTAGAACTAATTTTTTCTGAAACATTGATCATTAGGATAAACCATGCTGCATGAATAAACCAGTGCTACGTTTATTTTATTATTTACCAAGCAATTACCATTATTTGCTTTATGTGGCATAGTGAATACGTCGAAAAGCTAAAAATACACACCGAGAAAAGCTTCTGTTGTTTAAAAATGCAGGAGAGGAGCGACAGCTTTTTTCGGTACTTGGTCTCAGCTTCCATCTTGCTTTCTTTAAAGTTCATGTGTATGCATGGGACGGATTAGTGAAAGAGAGGCTTATCCAAGAGAAAACGTCCTTTGCCCAACATTGCCAAAATATGCGGGACAGGATTGCAGGCTTTTAAGGTGCTTGAGGTTTACTTTGTTTAGCGTTGTGCGGTATGCAGGGTTTTTATAACTGTAGCTGAACATGTTAAGTGAACAATGTGTCTGCTAAAAATAGCTGTGCAGAAGAACCTGAACCTTTTTATTCACACAATATAGTTATGCATTTACTTAGCAAATTTACATTGGAATATTTATGGCTTTTCTTGGCTTAGAAGTCTACAAGAGCAGCAGAGTAACAATTAAACTTTTGCTAATTTTTTGATTTAATCTCGTAACTACCTTAAGCATTTGGAATATTTCAGGAAATACTGATTCTTGGAAAACAAAATCAGCTGATTAATAAAGGATGTATTTTGTATGCTTGATTATATAAAAGAGACAACAAACATCAAAATAATTTAAGCAAATACTGCAGTTAAATTTGTTAAACATAAATCTAGTCTAAATTGAACAAGGACGTTGTTAACACTGTTAACTTAACAGGCAGTTTTTTGTAAAAAAAAATACAGTAGAATACTTCACTTTTTACATTTGCTATAGACAATATATAAATAATCTTACACAGACAAAACTCATACAAGCAGTTTTATGCCTTCAATATATTTGCGTAAGTCACATCACCTGACCCAGTTACTTTAGGCGTAGGTCTTGTATGGCAATAATCAACGTGTTGTGTCATCAAGCAATTGTACGTATTTTCTACTTTCTCATTCAACCAGATAAGGCACAAAATATATTACAGAGTGCTTGTATACATTTTATTCTCTGTTCTAATTATACATTAAATATCAGGTTCTTAGCAGATGAATCCACCGATGTCAGCATCAACTAAAAGAAGCGTAGGTTAGCTCTAATTTGTTGGGCTACTACAGAAATGTACATTGAGAAAAACATGCAGGACTGGATTACCGCTTATTTTAGACGCTTGAGTTCAACTTTCTTTGGGCTCAAAGGTCTCTATCTTCGAGTTAAAGCAGGACTGAACGCAGGTTCGTTATCTTTCGGCTGCTGCTAATCCGTTCGCGTACTTTCCTTCACTACCTCTTTTAGTTTCAGGTACTTTAACTAATTCTAGATACAAGAATAGACTTCCAGGATTAGTATGCATCTTCACATTCTGTGCAGGCCGGAACGCAAAAACTGTGTTTAAGTCCCTAATCTTTTTAATACAGGGCAGTATAGCAGCGTTATTCCGTTTCATTACAAAAAAAGTAGTTACAAATTACAGGAGCTCCGCTCTCCATTGTATAACCAATATTTAAAATGACCTATAATTTAAGAAAGATTCCGTTTTAAAGAGGCACTGGTTTATCCGCTATTTTGGCCCCTTTTCTTTATTTTTTTAATGGTACCTATTTTACAGATGGAAATTAGATGGGCTTAATGCTGCATGAATAATTTCATTTTTACCCATTTTTGATACTGGAGGGTAGGATTTAAACCGGCTTATTTATGTTGCGAAGACCATTTAAGGTGATTTTTAAATTAACAAATTTAACTGCAGTTTGTACTAAAATTATTTTGATGCGTTGTTTCTATTTTATAATCAAGCATATGAAATACATCCTTTAAAAATCAGCTGATTTTGTATTCCGAGAATCATTTTCGTACCATAAATTACGTTCAACAGGCAAATAAATGTATTTTAAACTAAACCATAATTTACCAATTTAAATTTAATTCATATTTTTAAAAGCATCCAGCTTCTAGTTTTAGGCCAAAAAATGATCAATTATAGCAGAACTAGCAAACCAATCCCACGTTCTGGAGCAAACTTATAAACGAAACAATTTCCAAATATACTGCGTTTTTAAACAATTAAACTTTTGAAGTCCTTTATCTTGCGTTTAAATTATTTTTAATAAATTTTTAATTAGCTTAACTATCTCTCAAATTTTTTAAAAAGGTTTATAGTGGTCTACCTCCCTTGTAAAAATTTCTAATAAATTTTAAAGTCCTTCATCTTGCTTTTAATTTTTTTATTAAACTTGAAGCCTCAACTTGCTTATCTAGCTACTAAAAATTTTTACTAAAATTTTTACTATATCTGTTTTCTATATTTTTTTATAAAATTTAAGTATCCCTTATCTTTTTTGCTTTGCAATGTCCAGAAAAATATCTACATTTCAATTCCCAATGTTTAATACTTCACCTGCTCTCCTAATTAAATTTTAATTTAGACAAGAAAATGTATAAATGTATTATGCATATGCATATATTAACACCATAGTAAAATCAAAATGATACATTAAGATTTAGTTTTCAAATAAATTTATTGTCGTGTTGTACGTTACTGATGGTACGAAAATAAAAGCAGCTGGTTACTATTACGTGTTTATTTACTATTCCTAAAAGCACCATTTCATAATTTCTTAATTAATCGGAAATTATAAGTATCCTACAATAAATACTCCTTCAAATAACTTATATATTAAACCCTATTAACTCCTACTGCAGTTATCTTGACTATTGCATGTGCGTAAATGAGAGCTTGCACTCCACTGAATAATTTTAGGGGGCACACATTTTTTTCATGAGCATATATGCAGACGAAAAAGTGAAAGGTTTCACTAGCTGGGTGAAGCCCAAGAAGCAGCCTCTAGCCCTTGCTCTAGGCTTGAGCTGGTCAACTGAAACCTTTCACTTTTTCGTCTGCATATGCGTCCATGAATGAAATGTGTGCCCCCTAAAATTATTCAGTGGAGTGCAAGCTCTCATTTACGCACATGCAATAGTCAAATTAACTGCAGTAGGAATTAAAATGGTTTGATATATAGGTTTTTGGAAAGTGTGTTCATGGTGTGATATTAATCCGTTACATATATATCACATCACAAAAAATTGACTTTAGTCACTGAATAGAATCAATGAAGGCACAAACCACGTGAGTGCACGATGTGCGCTGCCGCACATTGGGAAGCGCTTCTCCTTATTTCAGAATCGCTTATCGGACATCTATGAATTTTTAATAATTTGTATATTGTATCCTTCATAACTTTATTATCAATTTGCAAGTTTTTTCTAGAAAGAACTGGAGTTGTATTGCTTTGCATCTTTACTGTAAACTATTCTTCTATTCGTAAAACTTTCCAGGGGAGAAACTTAAATTATTATTTGCAATTGTTCCAGCTTATCAAATTCCAACACTGTTCTTTGTTCTTAAATGAAAGAAAATTGGTTTGCTAGTTTTATTTTAATCAATGACCTAAAATTAGAAGCTGGACGCTTATTCAAATATGTATTAAGTTTAAACTGGTAAATTAAAGTTTAATTTAAAA
The DNA here is from genome assembly GCA_029691765.1 of Entomobrya proxima. Classification (NCBI taxonomy): domain Eukaryota; kingdom Metazoa; phylum Arthropoda; class Collembola; order Entomobryomorpha; family Entomobryidae; genus Entomobrya; species Entomobrya proxima. The sequence goes on along the minus strand of CM056171.1, from coordinate 58,844,860 downwards.
TAAATTTGTTTTCCTGTTGTACGGAATTTATGATTCGAAAATAAAATCAACTGATTACAAAAGGATGCACCTTATATGCTTGATTATAAAATAGGGACAAAGCATCAAAATAATTTTAGTACGTACTACGTAAGTGTTGGTAAATTAATAATCTAAAAATTACCATTATAATTTTTGGCAACATAATTCCAGTTTAAATTCGACCTTCCTTTATCAAATATGGGTAAAATGAAAATGTTCATGGAGCATCAAGCCCATTTAATTTCCATTTGGAAAATAGCTACCATTATAAAATAACTACAAAAAGAGCCCACAAAAGCAGAGTAAATCTCTGTCTCTTCAAAATACTTATAATTCTTTGTTCAAACATGTTATTTTTAATGTCCTACAGTGGAGAGCGGAGCTCGTGTAAAATGCACTTCAATATTAACGCTGCTATACTGCCCAGTTATAAAAGGATTAAATACCTAAACTCAGTCCTTGCGTCCTAAGCCATACATTTAGTCACGTAAATCAGCAGGGTAAATGCATAGCTCTACATTGTTTGAATAAAGCGGTTCTGGTTCTTGTGCGCAGCTATTTTTAACAGGCACAATTTTCACTTAATATGCTCAACTAGATTCCCAAAAGCGTTTAATACTGCACAACGTTGAAGAAAGCAAAGATCAAGCACCTCTCTCGCATATTTTGGACCAAGGAGCTTTTCCCATAGCTAAGTCCCTTCTTCACTAATCCGTCTCCTTCATGCACATTCACACTAAAGAAAGCGGGCAGAAGCTTTAACGAAGTACCTGAAATAACTTTCGCTCCTCTCCTGCATCTTTAACAATTAAAGCTCCTCTTAATCCGCATTTGAAGTTTAAAATGTGTTTAATGCGTTTCAGTAAAATGAACGAATTGATGAACATTTTTGCTTACGTTCGGAGTTGCGTTTTGAGTTTCTAGAAATATCTTTGGCGAAATATAAGGTTGATTATCAAGGTTTAAAAAAATACTATTATTGGAGTCGCGTATTAGGCTTCAAAAATTTATTGTTTAATTTTAAAGACGCTTATCAAGCTTGTAGAAATTTTTTAAAATTTTAAAGACGCCTACCAAGCTTCTAGAAATTTTTTCTAAATTTTAGTGTCGTTTATCAAGTTTCTATAAATTTTTTAAAATTTTAGAAACGCCTAGCAAGCTTCTAGAATTTTGTTCTTTATTTTAGTGTCGCTTATCAAGCTTCTAGAATTTTTTGTTAAATCTTAGGGTCGCTAATCAAGCTTATTAGGTTAAGCAATCACTATTAATATTAAATAAGTCAAACAAAATAACACACAACGTAGATATTCATGCAGCAGACGTCTATTCATGAATATGTCTCAAGGAATAGCCCACAAATTATTTTAAACTACTAAATATTTTTTAATCCAGCACTGAGCTACAATACGATAATAATATTAAATAAATCTAGATCATACACCAAACAAATGCAAAGGCCAAACGCAATGTGTATAAAGCTACGCTGCACTTCACTTCTAGATTTTGTTCGGATAGCGATTCTGCCTGAATCTCGCATAAGCTTACATGCACACAGAAAAAGAGAAAGGTTTCACAAGCTCCATGAAGCACTAGAAGCAGCCTCTATGCCTTGCTCTAGGCCTGAGCTCTGCTAGTGAAACCTACCTGCTTCCCGTCTGCATGCAAACTTATGGAGCTGGGAGCTATCCCAACAAAATCTAGAATGAAGTGCAAGCTCAGCATAAAGCACTTACATTAGTCGGGCAAAAGCCGTACAAACTGAAGCGTTCACAATTAAATAATTAGTTTGTCATTTAATTAATTTATAGACTTTCTGAAAGCTATCCAAAAAGTGTGAAAAATACAAATTTAGTACAGAAAAACATGGCAAAAACTTTCAAATTAAATACGCATAAGTATCTCGTGCTTTTGAAAAATTATCCATGATAAATATTCGTATCTTCAAGTTTAATTGAGTAATTTAATTTTGTGGCCCCACAAATTACTTTATATTTAGTGGAGCAAAATGCTCATTCCAATTTAACTTTCCACCGGTCAATTAAAGCGTCATATTAGATTTATCCTAGAACTAATTTTTTCTGAAACATTGATCATTAGGATAAACCATGCTGCATGAATAAACCAGTGCTACGTTTATTTTATTATTTACCAAGCAATTACCATTATTTGCTTTATGTGGCATAGTGAATACGTCGAAAAGCTAAAAATACACACCGAGAAAAGCTTCTGTTGTTTAAAAATGCAGGAGAGGAGCGACAGCTTTTTTCGGTACTTGGTCTCAGCTTCCATCTTGCTTTCTTTAAAGTTCATGTGTATGCATGGGACGGATTAGTGAAAGAGAGGCTTATCCAAGAGAAAACGTCCTTTGCCCAACATTGCCAAAATATGCGGGACAGGATTGCAGGCTTTTAAGGTGCTTGAGGTTTACTTTGTTTAGCGTTGTGCGGTATGCAGGGTTTTTATAACTGTAGCTGAACATGTTAAGTGAACAATGTGTCTGCTAAAAATAGCTGTGCAGAAGAACCTGAACCTTTTTATTCACACAATATAGTTATGCATTTACTTAGCAAATTTACATTGGAATATTTATGGCTTTTCTTGGCTTAGAAGTCTACAAGAGCAGCAGAGTAACAATTAAACTTTTGCTAATTTTTTGATTTAATCTCGTAACTACCTTAAGCATTTGGAATATTTCAGGAAATACTGATTCTTGGAAAACAAAATCAGCTGATTAATAAAGGATGTATTTTGTATGCTTGATTATATAAAAGAGACAACAAACATCAAAATAATTTAAGCAAATACTGCAGTTAAATTTGTTAAACATAAATCTAGTCTAAATTGAACAAGGACGTTGTTAACACTGTTAACTTAACAGGCAGTTTTTTGTAAAAAAAAATACAGTAGAATACTTCACTTTTTACATTTGCTATAGACAATATATAAATAATCTTACACAGACAAAACTCATACAAGCAGTTTTATGCCTTCAATATATTTGCGTAAGTCACATCACCTGACCCAGTTACTTTAGGCGTAGGTCTTGTATGGCAATAATCAACGTGTTGTGTCATCAAGCAATTGTACGTATTTTCTACTTTCTCATTCAACCAGATAAGGCACAAAATATATTACAGAGTGCTTGTATACATTTTATTCTCTGTTCTAATTATACATTAAATATCAGGTTCTTAGCAGATGAATCCACCGATGTCAGCATCAACTAAAAGAAGCGTAGGTTAGCTCTAATTTGTTGGGCTACTACAGAAATGTACATTGAGAAAAACATGCAGGACTGGATTACCGCTTATTTTAGACGCTTGAGTTCAACTTTCTTTGGGCTCAAAGGTCTCTATCTTCGAGTTAAAGCAGGACTGAACGCAGGTTCGTTATCTTTCGGCTGCTGCTAATCCGTTCGCGTACTTTCCTTCACTACCTCTTTTAGTTTCAGGTACTTTAACTAATTCTAGATACAAGAATAGACTTCCAGGATTAGTATGCATCTTCACATTCTGTGCAGGCCGGAACGCAAAAACTGTGTTTAAGTCCCTAATCTTTTTAATACAGGGCAGTATAGCAGCGTTATTCCGTTTCATTACAAAAAAAGTAGTTACAAATTACAGGAGCTCCGCTCTCCATTGTATAACCAATATTTAAAATGACCTATAATTTAAGAAAGATTCCGTTTTAAAGAGGCACTGGTTTATCCGCTATTTTGGCCCCTTTTCTTTATTTTTTTAATGGTACCTATTTTACAGATGGAAATTAGATGGGCTTAATGCTGCATGAATAATTTCATTTTTACCCATTTTTGATACTGGAGGGTAGGATTTAAACCGGCTTATTTATGTTGCGAAGACCATTTAAGGTGATTTTTAAATTAACAAATTTAACTGCAGTTTGTACTAAAATTATTTTGATGCGTTGTTTCTATTTTATAATCAAGCATATGAAATACATCCTTTAGAAAGCAGCTGATTTTGTATTCCGAGAATCAGTTTCGTACCATAAATTACGTTCAACAGGAAAATAAATGTATTTTAAACTAAACCTTAATTTACCAGTTTAAATTTAATTCATATTTTTATAAGCATCCAGCTTCTAGTTTTAGGCCAAAACATTATCAATTATAGCAGAACTTGCAAACCAATCCAACGTTCTGGAGTAAACTGATAAACGAAACAATTTCCAAATATACTGCGTTTTTAACAATTAAACTTTTGGAGTCCTTTATCTTCCGTTTAAATTTTTTTATTATATTTTTGAGTAGCCTAACTATCTCTCAAAATTTTTATAAAGGTTTATAGTGGTCTACCTTCCTTCTATAAGTTTCTACTAAATTTTGAATTCCTTCATTTTGCTTCAAATTTTTTTATTAAACTTGAAGCTTAAACTTGCTTATCTAGCTACTAAAAATTTTTACTAACATTTTTACTATATCTGCTTTCTATAATTTTTTATAAAATTTAAGTATACCTTATCTATTTTGCATTGCAGTGTCCAGAAAAATATCTACATTTCAATTCCCAATTTTTAATGCTTCACCTGCTCTCCTAATTAAATTTTAATTTAGGCAGGAAACTGTATAAATGTGTTATGCATATGCATGTATTAACACCATATTAAAATCAAAATGATACATTAAGATTTAGTTTTGAAATAAATTTATTGTCGTGTTGTACGTAACTGATGGTACGAAAATAAATACAGCTGGTTACTAATACGTGTTTATTTACTATTCCCAAAAGCACCGTTTCCTCATTTCTTAATTAATCGGAAGTTATAAGTATTCTACAATAAATACTCCTTCAAATAACTTAAAAAATTAAACCCTATTAACTCCTACTGCAGTTATCTTGACTATTGCATGTGCCTAAATGAGAGCTTGCACTCCACTGAATAATTTTAGGGGGCACACATTTGTTTCATGGGCGTATATGCAGACGAAAAAGTGAAAGGTTTCACTAGCTGGGTGAAGCCCTAGAAGCAGCCTCTAGCCCTTGCTCTAGGCTTGAGCTGGTCAACTGAAACCTTTCTCTTTTTCCTCTGCATATACGCTCATGAAAAAAATGTGTGCCCCCTAAAATTATTCAGTGGAGTGCAAGCTCTCATTTACGCACATGCAATAATCAAATTACCTGCAGTAGGAATGGTTCGATATATAGGTTTTTGGAAAGTGTGTTCATGGTGTGATATTAATCCGTTACATATATATCACATCACAAAAAATTGAATTTAGTCACTGAATAGAATCAATGAAGGCGCAAACCACGGGAGTGCACGATGTGCGCTGCCGCACATTGGGAAGCGCTTCTCCTTATTTTAGAATCGCTTATCGGACGTCTATGAATTTTTATTAATTTGTATATTCGCTTATCAGGCTTCTAAATTTTTTAAATAAATTTTATGATCACTTACCAGACTTTTATAATTTTTAATAAATTTTAGTGCCCGTTATAAGCCTTCTTAAAATTTTGCTAAATTTTTTTATCACTTGTTGGACTTATAAATATTTTAATTGAATTTTAGAGTCGCTTATTAGTATTAGGCTTCTATAAATTTTAAATAAATTTTATAATCACATATCAGGCTTCTAAAAATAAATCCTAAAGGATTTTTAAAAAATTTCTAATTTTTCTTCATAACTTGATTATCAATTTGCAATTTTTTCTAGAAAGAACTGGAGTTGTATTGCTATGCATCTTTACTGTAAAATATTTTTCTATTCGTAAAACTTGCCATGGGACAAACTTAAATTATTATTAGCAATTGTTCCAGCTAATCAAATTCCAACACTGTTCTTTGTTCTTAAATGAAAGCAAATTGGTTTGCTAGTTTTATTTTAATCAATGGCCTTAAATTAGAAGCTGGACGCTTATTCAAATATGTATTAAGTTTAAACTGGTAAATTAAAGTTTAATTTAAAATAAATTTGTTTTCCTGTTGTACGGAATTTATGATTCGAAAATAAAATCAACTGATTACCAAAGGATGCACCTTATATGCTTGATTATAAAATAGGGACAAAGCATCAAAATAATTTTAGTACGTACTACGTAAGTGTTGGTTAATTAATGATCTAAAAGTTACCATTATAATTTTGGGCAACATAATTCCAATTTAAATTCGACCTTTCTTTATCAAATATGGGTAAAATATAAATGTTCGTTCATCAAGCCCATTTAATTTCCGTTTGCAAAATAGCTACCATTATAAAATAACCACAAAAAGAGCCCATAAAAGCAGAGTAAATCTCTGTTTCTTCAATATACTTATAATTCTTTGTTCAAACATGTTATTTTTAATGTTCTATAGTGGAGAGCGGAGCTCGTGTAAAATGCACTTCAATATTAACGCTGCTATACTGCCCAGTTATAAAAGGATTAAGTACTTAAACTTAGTCCTTGCGTTCACTCCTACATGGATTGAGAAATGACAGGTACTAATCCAGTCATAGTGTAAGCTTGCATCTAAAATCAGTCAAAGTACCTGAAACTATAAAGCCAGTGAAGGAAAGTATGCAAACGGATTAGCAGCAGCCGAAAGAAAACAAACCTGCTTACTGTCCTGCAATAACTCGTTGAAAGGAAGCTTTGAGCTTTAAACAGCGGAGCTTAGGCGCCTGAAATAACCGGTAATCTTGTCCTGCCTGTAAGAGCTTTTACTCAAATTTCCTTTGCAGCCCAGTCAAGCAGAGCAAAGCTACGCTTCTTTGGTGTTTTTGCAAGATCCTGACAACATCTGCTGACAAACGGACTAGGACTTAATCCATTAAAAGAATAAAATATAAACTCTGCCGGCAGCATTCTGTAATATATGTCATGTTATATCTCTTTGAACGAATAATCTGAGAGTACATTGAAATGCTATGTAACCACAAAATGCAAAATCGTTAGAAAAAAACTTAAAAAGTATACTGTCTTGACTTTAAAGCACTTATGCACAGAATACAAATATTGAACTGGTTTAATGTTTGTATACTTGACTGAAAAACTACTAATTTTAGTCATTTTTGCTCTATTCAATAAGCATTCGTAATGACAATCAGATTAAGAAATAAATTGGGCACAAAAATGAATTTAATGGATTTACTACAATTATTTGAATGCGCCTAGTACGTGGATTAGAGAAATATATTGGTGGACCAACGTCATGGATTAAAATAACGTTGGAGTTTGTGTTTGAAAATGCTAAGGAAAATAGGAAAGCTCCATCCTGAAAAATTTACCCCAACTTTTGAGAACACACGAGTTTACGCATAGCAGCATCCATAAAAGCTATGCTAACTCGTGAAGTTGCAAAGTACATAGAAGGACATAGAGTAGTGCTCAGAGTGGGTTTCTAGTCAGTCCTGTAGAATATGCAACTTCACGAGTTAGCAGCCCTTTCTCTAGCTCCGCTAGGCATAAGCTCATACGCTTTCAAAAGTTGGGGTAAATGTTTCAGGATGGAGCAAACCATTAAGTGTTATGGGGTTAATATTCTCAAGCTAAGTCACTGAATTGTTTTATGCGACGCAATACATTTGGAAATTGTTCCGTTTATAAGTTTGCTCAAGAACCTGGGATTAGTTTTAATTGCTAATGCCTAAAGTAGGTAATTATTACAATTATTTAAGGCATTATTAAAGCTCGTTTAGCATTATTTCCTTGGTCAGCCCCTAATTAACTATGTACTTTTAAATAATAGGGAATTGGTTTGCTAGTTTTGCTTTAATTGATCATCTAATGGCCTCAAATTAGAAGCTGGATGCTTGTAAAAATATGAATTAAATTCAAATTGGTAAATTGAAGTTTAGTTTAAAATACATTTACTTTCCTGTTGAACATGATTTAAGGTATGAAAATGATTCTCGGAAAACAAAATCACCTGATTACTAAAGAATTTATTTTATATGCTTGATTGCTATGCTAAACAAGATAAAAACAGCAAAATTCCAATCCAGATCCAGTAAATTAGCCCTAAAGTAATATTCATCTGGTTGCTCTGCACTCCATTCAACAACTCGGGACGGCACGCTGCTCTGCATAAGCTTACATGAAGAACAGACGCAGGCTCGTTTCAGTATCTGAGTGAAGCTCTAGAGACAGCCCCTAGACCTTGCTCTAGGCTGGAGCTGAGTAAGTGAATTTTACCTGCTTCTGTTTTGCATGCAAGCTTATGCAAAGCAGCGTGCCGTCCCGAGAACCTGACAGGAGTGCAAGTTCAGCTTTACGCACATGTTAATAGCCAAGTAAAAGGCAGTTGGATTTGAAACAGGTGAAACGCATCTTATTTGAAGGTGCACACGTTATAGAATATTATGAATTTTCGAGTAATTTAAAATTTGCTAAATGTATTGGAAAGAGTTGTGCTGGCTATTTCATCTTTGTTTAAAAAAATGCTGGTGTAACGCAAAAAGGCTTAGCGGAAAGGGGAATTATATTAAATTTAATTTTTTGGGATTATAAATAATTTTTACAATTTTTTTAATTTTTAGGAATTGTTTTAAACGTTTAGTGCTTCGTTTGAATTTTTGGGATTATTTTGAATTTTTAGTGCCTCAATTTAGATTCTGTTGACTGGAGACGCGCTTCTCAATGTGCGGCAGCGCACGTCGTGCACTCCCGTGGTACTTATTTTACAAACACACTAACATAACGTAATAAATTTCCCATTTAAATAAGTTATAGGTTTTCTCTTTTGTGTCGTTTTGAGAAGTTCGCTAGCCACCAATTTATCAAAAAGCTATTAAACGTCAATACACTTTGTCCAATAAATGAAGCAACTACCTACTATTTCAGTCATGAGATGCAATGAAAAAAGAGCAAGACATAGGTTGCTACTAAGCTGCTCTTTTAGAATGCTAAGCCGAGAAAAGCCATACATTTTGGTCACGTAAATCAGCAGGGTAAATGCATAGCTCTACATTGTGTGAATAAAGAGGTTCTGGTTCTTGTGCACAGCTATATTTAGCAAGCACAATTTTCACTTAATATGCTCAACTAGATTTCCAAAAGCGTTTAATACTGCACAACGTTGAAGAAAGCAAAGATCAAGCACCTGTAAACCTCTCCCGCATATTTTGGACCAACGTGCTTTTCCCATAGATAATTCCCTTCTTCACTAATCCGTCTCCTTCATGCACATTCACACTAAAGAAAGCAGGGCAGAAGCTTAGACCAAGTACCTGAAATAACTTTCGCTCCTCTCCTGCATCATTAACAATTACAGCTCCTCTTAATCCGCATTTGAAGTTTAAAATGTGTTTAATGCGTTTCAGTAAAATGAACGAATTGATGAACATTTTTGCTTACGTTCGGAGTTGCGTATTGAGTTTCTAGAAATATCTTTGGCGAAATATAAGGTTGATTATCAAGGTTTAAAAAATACTACTATTGGAGTCGTGTATTAAGCTTCAAAAATTTATTACTTAATTTTAAAAACGCTTATCAAGTTCCTAGAAAATTTTCTTAAACTTTAAAGCCGCTTATGCAAACGGATTCCATAATTCTTCTGGTCGGTAGAACTCATCTTTTGCAAAAATCTTTCCAGAAACGCCATGGGAGAGAACTATTATCACCAGACAATCCCGATCTGTATGATCCTCTGCTTTCACTTTAAAATAATAAATTACAACTGAAGAATCCAAAGCCAAGATGCCAATGAATGAGTTATTTGATAACAAAGTGATACACTTACACTCCAGTAACTTCATAAGAATATCCAGTTTTCCCAAGTCATTGTAAATTTTCACTTCAAATCCCAAGTCTTCTAAACATTGAGCAATTCTATCCCTGTCAATTTTTGTACCATCTCTGGCATCTAAGTCTTTTATGTCAAATTTCTGTTCAATCAAATAATCAAACTTTCAATCAAGTAATCGTTCTGAATTATTTAATAACTGATTTACAAACGACTATAACCTCATGATTAAAAATAACAGCTTTCCCACGTTTAGTATGGTTCATGCGGTAGCACTCAATTTTGTCGTTACCATATTCCTCCATGATATTATCAGTTTGGTTGCTGAATCCACTGGCTTCATGACCATCCAGTCTGAAAATAAAAGGAGATTTAAATATGAAAATGAAATAATTTAATTCAATACAAAATGCACACTTACTCAGATAATTCGTCCTCATCTTTAGCCAGTGGACAAGCATCAGTGTTGGAATTTTGTGTTGTCATTGCGCCAAATAAAAGCTGAAACACTATTTGTTGACCAAAAATGTAATTTTATTTATTTATTTTTTGTTAAAAATAATGATAAAGTGTGTGTTTATGTGTTTGTTTACCGCTTTCCTCTCGTAAGCAAGTGAAGTATTGTTGTGGTGATCCTCTATACAGATGTTATAAAAAAGGCAAGTGAGACACAATAGCAGCATTATCAAAAACCTGTTCTGGCAAGACACTAGCACCACAGCAATTGCGCATGCTGAGGAAAAACGGCAGCTTGAGATCAGCCAGCAACAGGTGTTATTGATAGAACAATTGCAGGAGAGAATGCAAGTTTTTCGATTTGTAATGCTTTATTATGCTAGGGATTTTGAAAAGGTTACTAGACAAAGAAAACCTACTGGTCTGTGCTACCCTTAGCATTTTGCTGCTTTTCTCAAACTCACCTCCAGTCTTTATGCAATGGTCATGAAAATAGTGCATGGTAAATGAAATAATGAATTTAAATAAAGTTGGGGCAAATTAGGAACAAGCACTTCCAAAAATCTAGCTTTCGACATTTAGTACTTAAAATTAATGTTGTAACTGGTCATTAGTCCACTGCTTACGTAGTCAGTAAATTTACGCTTACATACAAAATCACTAAACTCACTCACTAATTCATCCAAAATATTTTTGGACAACGCAGAACAATTTATTTTAAACCTGCTTTTAAGTGCATGACATTACGAAATTTTAAGCTTTTGGATCTGATATTTATTTTGACTATGAAAAGAGTGGAGAAAAAGTGCAAGGTGCACAATCAATGCAATTCGTGTATCTCTGCATTTTTGTTTTTGCGTAGCAAGAGCGTATTCCTAACCAGAGCAGAAACCTCATCATTTCAAATATGTGTAACCAGTTCATGCTTTAATCATTAACTAAAACGTAATAATTCATATAAGTTAAATATTGAAAACTGCTGGAATATATCATGCTGGAAAACGGAAGCATAAAGATAAAAGATTGTGACTACATATATAAATATACACATTTATTAACGTGTCTGGATCTTGAAATTTCTGTTGTCAATTCTTTAGGAAGTTACTAAAGTAGTCTATACGCTTTGTTAATTACGTAGAGTACACATTGAGTATGTTCCATAAACGAAACAAAATATATAATGTAATGAAACCTTTTGTATCTTATGCCTTTTATAACAACGAAATTTTCTAGTTTCATTTTTTTCAGGCAACGATCTAATGTTATTAGGTCTTATCACGCCAATCTTGTATTTCAGAACATTATCTTCAAAACGCATACAATGAAATGTGAATCGATACTCCCACACCAACATATAAAATATATAAAATTCTTGCGTACCTATAAACATAAAAAGTGCTTATAAAAAGAGTGCACGCAGTTAGGCATTGCCAGGAAGTCGTGATGAATGTAGATGAGTATCATGGGTTATGATCGGTGATGATGTAACGCCGACTATAACACTTGTTGATTTATTTTTTAATAAATCTTGTAAATAATAAATCACTTTTAATAAACACTTGTTAATTTTTAGCTTGGGATTTATGTAAGAATATGTCATAAAACGATTTATAACTGGTGTAATATAATATATTTTAGAAACGGCATGGAATACTTATTGGGATCTCATTATATACTTTAAGCCTTACCAGCTAATTAAACAGCAGAAAAAGTTAAATCACAAGGGAAATATTAAACCATCCGTCACTCAGTATTTAAAACAGTAGTAATTCAACTTTTGTTTAAGTTTTGCTGCTCCGAGAGCCTTATCTGTACTCCAAGTTAATTGACAATTTCTTAAAGAACAATATAACGGAACCAATTCACAAAAATTGTCTACTGTAATTTTTAAACCTACAAAAATGATTACCAATCTTGTCTACTTCCGGCCAGATAGGCGATTTGTCAGCGAGGCCGAACTGGAACTCAAATACAGTTACCTGGTCGAAGACGAGTTTACCAAAGCGGAAAGCCAGATCCTAGTACCGTCTTATCTAACCGTTTTCCAACATCATATTCCAAAGGTCAAACCTGCCAAACGGCAGCAAACGCAACAATGCTCAGCCTACCAATTTGCAGAGAAAATATGCTTCTTTTTAATTGGAAGTGGGCAAACGCCTTTGCTAACTGAGCTGGTTAGAGCCAACGTTCACAATGTAGACAGGATTGAGTTTAAGGGACACATTGGTTTCGAACAGCCTGTTTTTGAAATTCTGGGACAACTTCCGGTTCTGCGTAAAGTTAGCTTTTTAATACAACCTTGCAAACAGGGAACGTTTGTTGCTGACTACCAAAATGTGACAAGTGAGGAATCTGATGTGAAGGAAAACAGTTCCAATTACGTTATAAATCCTATGGTCACCAATTTCAACTTGGTTTTTGAGAAATGCTCAGATATGGACGACTCATGCTTGTGCTGCGCTACAGCAGAACAAGATGCCAATCAATTAATGGACTACACCCTGGAAAATGAAGACAATTTGAAGATTTTCAGCAAAAATGACAACTTAAGACTGATGATTATTCGAATTTTGCAAAGGATGGTAAGACAATGTCCCAACATTAAACGTGTTTCTATGGACATTCCAAACTACGCTGGTCTTCTGAAGGTTGTTGTGGACTGCCTGGAAAGCTTGACAGGCTTGAAACCAACTATAGTGTCGTACATAAATGGAAATATATCCGTTTGGAAACGCATAATTACACGTGAATACGGCATAGTGAATACGTCGAAAAGCTAAAAATACACACCGAGAAAAGCTTCTGTTGTTTAAAAATGCAGGAGAGGAGCGACAGCTTTTTTCGGTACTTGGTCTCAGCTTCCATCTTGCTTTCTTTAAAGTTCATGTGTATGCATGGGACGGATTAGTGAAAGAGAGGCTTATCCAAGAGAAAACGTCCTTTGCCCAACATTGCCAAAATATGCGGGACAGGATTGCAGGCTTTTAAGGTGCTTGAGGTTTACTTTGTTTAGCGTTGTGCGGTATGCAGGGTTTTTATAACTGTAGCTGAACATGTTAAGTGAACAATGTGTCTGCTAAAAATAGCTGTGCAGAAGAACCTGAACCTTTTTATTCACACAATATAGTTATGCATTTACTTAGCAAATTTACATTGGAATATTTATGGCTTTTCTTGGCTTAGAAGTCTACAAGAGCAGCAGAGTAACAATTAAACTTTTGCTAATTTTTTGATTTAATCTCGTAACTACCTTAAGCATTTGGAATATTTCAGGAAATACTGATTCTTGGAAAACAAAATCAGCTGATTAATAAAGGATGTATTTTGTATGCTTGATTATATAAAAGAGACAACAAACATCAAAATAATTTAAGCAAATACTGCAGTTAAATTTGTTAAACATAAATCTAGTCTAAATTGAACAAGGACGTTGTTAACACTGTTAACTTAACAGGCAGTTTTTTGTAAAAAAAAATACAGTAGAATACTTCACTTTTTACATTTGCTATAGACAATATATAAATAATCTTACACAGACAAAACTCATACAAGCAGTTTTATGCCTTCAATATATTTGCGTAAGTCACATCACCTGACCCAGTTACTTTAGGCGTAGGTCTTGTATGGCAATAATCAACGTGTTGTGTCATCAAGCAATTGTACGTATTTTCTACTTTCTCATTCAACCAGATAAGGCACAAAATATATTACAGAGTGCTTGTATACATTTTATTCTCTGTTCTAATTATACATTAAATATCAGGTTCTTAGCAGATGAATCCACCGATGTCAGCATCAACTAAAAGAAGCGTAGGTTAGCTCTAATTTGTTGGGCTACTACAGAAATGTACATTGAGAAAAACATGCAGGACTGGATTACCGCTTATTTTAGACGCTTGAGTTCAACTTTCTTTGGGCTCAAAGGTCTCTATCTTCGAGTTAAAGCAGGACTGAACGCAGGTTCGTTATCTTTCGGCTGCTGCTAATCCGTTCGCGTACTTTCCTTCACTACCTCTTTTAGTTTCAGGTACTTTAACTAATTCTAGATACAAGAATAGACTTCCAGGATTAGTATGCATCTTCACATTCTGTGCAGGCCGGAACGCAAAAACTGTGTTTAAGTCCCTAATCTTTTTAATACAGGGCAGTATAGCAGCGTTATTCCGTTTCATTACAAAAAAAGTAGTTACAAATTACAGGAGCTCCGCTCTCCATTGTATAACCAATATTTAAAATGACCTATAATTTAAGAAAGATTCCGTTTTAAAGAGGCACTGGTTTATCCGCTATTTTGGCCCCTTTTCTTTATTTTTTTAATGGTACCTATTTTACAGATGGAAATTAGATGGGCTTAATGCTGCATGAATAATTTCATTTTTACCCATTTTTGATACTGGAGGGTAGGATTTAAACCGGCTTATTTATGTTGCGAAGACCATTTAAGGTGATTTTTAAATTAACAAATTTAACTGCAGTTTGTACTAAAATTATTTTGATGCGTTGTTTCTATTTTATAATCAAGCATATGAAATACATCCTTTAGAAAGCAGCTGATTTTGTATTCCGAGAATCAGTTTCGTACCATAAATTACGTTCAACAGGAAAATAAATGTATTTTAAACTAAACCTTAATTTACCAGTTTAAATTTAATTCATATTTTTATAAGCATCCAGCTTCTAGTTTTAGGCCAAAACATTATCAATTATAGCAGAACTTGCAAACCAATCCAACGTTCTGGAGTAAACTGATAAACGAAACAATTTCCAAATATACTGCGTTTTTAACAATTAAACTTTTGGAGTCCTTTATCTTCCGTTTAAATTTTTTTATTATATTTTTGAGTAGCCTAACTATCTCTCAAAATTTTTATAAAGGTTTATAGTGGTCTACCTTCCTTCTATAAGTTTCTACTAAATTTTGAATTCCTTCATTTTGCTTCAAATTTTTTTATTAAACTTGAAGCTTAAACTTGCTTATCTAGCTACTAAAAATTTTTACTAACATTTTTACTATATCTGCTTTCTATAATTTTTTATAAAATTTAAGTATACCTTATCTATTTTGCATTGCAGTGTCCAGAAAAATATCTACATTTCAATTCCCAATTTTTAATGCTTCACCTGCTCTCCTAATTAAATTTTAATTTAGGCAGGAAACTGTATAAATGTGTTATGCATATGCATGTATTAACACCATATTAAAATCAAAATGATACATTAAGATTTAGTTTTGAAATAAATTTATTGTCGTGTTGTACGTAACTGATGGTACGAAAATAAATACAGCTGGTTACTAATACGTGTTTATTTACTATTCCCAAAAGCACCGTTTCCTCATTTCTTAATTAATCGGAAGTTATAAGTATTCTACAATAAATACTCCTTCAAATAACTTAAAAAATTAAACCCTATTAACTCCTACTGCAGTTATCTTGACTATTGCATGTGCCTAAATGAGAGCTTGCACTCCACTGAATAATTTTAGGGGGCACACATTTGTTTCATGGGCGTATATGCAGACGAAAAAGTGAAAGGTTTCACTAGCTGGGTGAAGCCCTAGAAGCAGCCTCTAGCCCTTGCTCTAGGCTTGAGCTGGTCAACTGAAACCTTTCTCTTTTTCCTCTGCATATACGCTCATGAAAAAAATGTGTGCCCCCTAAAATTATTCAGTGGAGTGCAAGCTCTCATTTACGCACATGCAATAATCAAATTACCTGCAGTAGGAATTAAAATGGTTCGATATATAGGTTTTTGGAAAGTGTGTTCATGGTGTGATATTAATCCGTTACATATATATCACATCACAAAAAATTGAATTTAGTCACTGAATAGAATCAATGAAGGCGCAAACCACGGGAGTGCACGATGTGCGCTGCCGCACATTGGGAAGCGCTTCTCCTTATTTTAGAATCGCTTATCGGACGTCTATGAATTTTTATTAATTTGTATATTCGCTTATCAGGCTTCTAAATTTTTTAAATAAATTTTATGATCACTTACCAGACTTTTATAATTTTTAATAAATTTTAGTGCCCGTTATAAGCCTTCTTAAAATTTTGCTAAATTTTTTTATCACTTGTTGGACTTATAAATATTTTAATTGAATTTTAGAGTCGCTTATTAGTATTAGGCTTCTATAAATTTTAAATAAATTTTATAATCACATATCAGGCTTCTAAAAATAAATCCTAAAGGATTTTTAAAAAATTTCTAATTTTTCTTCATAACTTGATTATCAATTTGCAATTTTTTCTAGAAAGAACTGGAGTTGTATTGCTATGCATCTTTACTGTAAAATATTTTTCTATTCGTAAAACTTGCCATGGGACAAACTTAAATTATTATTAGCAATTGTTCCAGCTAATCAAATTCCAACACTGTTCTTTGTTCTTAAATGAAAGCAAATTGGTTTGCTAGTTTTATTTTAATCAATGGCCTTAAATTAGAAGCTGGACGCTTATTCAAATATGTATTAAGTTTAAACTGGTAAATTAAAGTTTAATTTAAAATAAATTTGTTTTCCTGTTGTACGGAATTTATGATTCGAAAATAAAATCAACTGATTACCAAAGGATGCACCTTATATGCTTGATTATAAAATAGGGACAAAGCATCAAAATAATTTTAGTACGTACTACGTAAGTGTTGGTTAATTAATGATCTAAAAGTTACCATTATAATTTTGGGCAACATAATTCCAATTTAAATTCGACCTTTCTTTATCAAATATGGGTAAAATATAAATGTTCGTTCATCAAGCCCATTTAATTTCCGTTTGCAAAATAGCTACCATTATAAAATAACCACAAAAAGAGCCCATAAAAGCAGAGTAAATCTCTGTTTCTTCAATATACTTATAATTCTTTGTTCAAACATGTTATTTTTAATGTTCTATAGTGGAGAGCGGAGCTCGTGTAAAATGCACTTCAATATTAACGCTGCTATACTGCCCAGTTATAAAAGGATTAAGTACTTAAACTTAGTCCTTGCGTTCACTCCTACATGGATTGAGAAATGACAGGTACTAATCCAGTCATAGTGTAAGCTTGCATCTAAAATCAGTCAAAGTACCTGAAACTATAAAGCCAGTGAAGGAAAGTATGCAAACGGATTAGCAGCAGCCGAAAGAAAACAAACCTGCTTACTGTCCTGCAATAACTCGTTGAAAGGAAGCTTTGAGCTTTAAACAGCGGAGCTTAGGCGCCTGAAATAACCGGTAATCTTGTCCTGCCTGTAAGAGCTTTTACTCAAATTTCCTTTGCAGCCCAGTCAAGCAGAGCAAAGCTACGCTTCTTTGGTGTTTTTGCAAGATCCTGACAACATCTGCTGACAAACGGACTAGGACTTAATCCATTAAAAGAATAAAATATAAACTCTGCCGGCAGCATTCTGTAATATATGTCATGTTATATCTCTTTGAACGAATAATCTGAGAGTACATTGAAATGCTATGTAACCACAAAATGCAAAATCGTTAGAAAAAAACTTAAAAAGTATACTGTCTTGACTTTAAAGCACTTATGCACAGAATACAAATATTGAACTGGTTTAATGTTTGTATACTTGACTGAAAAACTACTAATTTTAGTCATTTTTGCTCTATTCAATAAGCATTCGTAATGACAATCAGATTAAGAAATAAATTGGGCACAAAAATGAATTTAATGGATTTACTACAATTATTTGAATGCGCCTAGTACGTGGATTAGAGAAATATATTGGTGGACCAACGTCATGGATTAAAATAACGTTGGAGTTTGTGTTTGAAAATGCTAAGGAAAATGGGAAAGCTCCATCCTGAAAAATTTACCCCAACTTTTGAGAACACACGAGTTTACGCATAGCAGCATCCATAAAAGCTATGCTAACTCGTGAAGTTGCAAAGTACATAGAAGGACATAGAGTAGTGCTCAGAGTGGGTTTCTAGTCAGTCCTGTAGAATATGCAACTTCACGAGTTAGCAGCCCTTTCTCTAGCTCCGCTAGGCATAAGCTCATACGCTTTCAAAAGTTGGGGTAAATGTTTCAGGATGGAGCAAACCATTAAGTGTTATGGGGTTAATATTCTCAAGCTAAGTCACTGAATTGTTTTATGCGACGCAATACATTTGGAAATTGTTCCGTTTATAAGTTTGCTCAAGAACCTGGGATTAGTTTTAATTGCTAATGCCTAAAGTAGGTAATTATTACAATTATTTAAGGCATTATTAAAGCTCGTTTAGCATTATTTCCTTGGTCAGCCCCTAATTAACTATGTACTTTTAAATAATAGGGAATTGGTTTGCTAGTTTTGCTTTAATTGATCATCTAATGGCCTCAAATTAGAAGCTGGATGCTTGTAAAAATATGAATTAAATTCAAATTGGTAAATTGAAGTTTAGTTTAAAATACATTTACTTTCCTGTTGAACATGATTTAAGGTATGAAAATGATTCTCGGAAAACAAAATCACCTGATTACTAAAGAATTTATTTTATATGCTTGATTGCTATGCTAAACAAGATAAAAACAGCAAAATTCCAATCCAGATCCAGTAAATTAGCCCTAAAGTAATATTCATCTGGTTGCTCTGCACTCCATTCAACAACTCGGGACGGCACGCTGCTCTGCATAAGCTTACATGAAGAACAGACGCAGGCTCGTTTCAGTATCTGAGTGAAGCTCTAGAGACAGCCCCTAGACCTTGCTCTAGGCTGGAGCTGAGTAAGTGAATTTTACCTGCTTCTGTTTTGCATGCAAGCTTATGCAAAGCAGCGTGCCGTCCCGAGAACCTGACAGGAGTGCAAGTTCAGCTTTACGCACATGTTAATAGCCAAGTAAAAGGCAGTTGGATTTGAAACAGGTGAAACGCATCTTATTTGAAGGTGCACACGTTATAGAATATTATGAATTTTCGAGTAATTTAAAATTTGCTAAATGTATTGGAAAGAGTTGTGCTGGCTATTTCATCTTTGTTTAAAAAAATGCTGGTGTAACGCAAAAAGGCTTAGCGGAAAGGGGAATTATATTAAATTTAATTTTTTGGGATTATAAATAATTTTTACAATTTTTTTAATTTTTAGGAATTGTTTTAAACGTTTAGTGCTTCGTTTGAATTTTTGGGATTATTTTGAATTTTTAGTGCCTCAATTTAGATTCTGTTGACTGGAGACGCGCTTCTCAATGTGCGGCAGCGCACGTCGTGCACTCCCGTGGTACTTATTTTACAAACACACTAACATAACGTAATAAATTTCCCATTTAAATAAGTTATAGGTTTTCTCTTTTGTGTCGTTTTGAGAAGTTCGCTAGCCACCAATTTATCAAAAAGCTATTAAACGTCAATACACTTTGTCCAATAAATGAAGCAACTACCTACTATTTCAGTCATGAGATGCAATGAAAAAAGAGCAAGACATAGGTTGCTACTAAGCTGCTCTTTTAGAATGCTAAGCCGAGAAAAGCCATACATTTTGGTCACGTAAATCAGCAGGGTAAATGCATAGCTCTACATTGTGTGAATAAAGAGGTTCTGGTTCTTGTGCACAGCTATATTTAGCAAGCACAATTTTCACTTAATATGCTCAACTAGATTTCCAAAAGCGTTTAATACTGCACAACGTTGAAGAAAGCAAAGATCAAGCACCTGTAAACCTCTCCCGCATATTTTGGACCAACGTGCTTTTCCCATAGATAATTCCCTTCTTCACTAATCCGTCTCCTTCATGCACATTCACACTAAAGAAAGCAGGGCAGAAGCTTAGACCAAGTACCTGAAATAACTTTCGCTCCTCTCCTGCATCATTAACAATTACAGCTCCTCTTAATCCGCATTTGAAGTTTAAAATGTGTTTAATGCGTTTCAGTAAAATGAACGAATTGATGAACATTTTTGCTTACGTTCGGAGTTGCGTATTGAGTTTCTAGAAATATCTTTGGCGAAATATAAGGTTGATTATCAAGGTTTAAAAAATACTACTATTGGAGTCGTGTATTAAGCTTCAAAAATTTATTACTTAATTTTAAAAACGCTTATCAAGTTCCTAGAAAATTTTCTTAAACTTTAAAGCCGCTTATGCAAACGGATTCCATAATTCTTCTGGTCGGTAGAACTCATCTTTTGCAAAAATCTTTCCAGAAACGCCATGGGAGAGAACTATTATCACCAGACAATCCCGATCTGTATGATCCTCTGCTTTCACTTTAAAATAATAAATTACAACTGAAGAATCCAAAGCCAAGATGCCAATGAATGAGTTATTTGATAACAAAGTGATACACTTACACTCCAGTAACTTCATAAGAATATCCAGTTTTCCCAAGTCATTGTAAATTTTCACTTCAAATCCCAAGTCTTCTAAACATTGAGCAATTCTATCCCTGTCAATTTTTGTACCATCTCTGGCATCTAAGTCTTTTATGTCAAATTTCTGTTCAATCAAATAATCAAACTTTCAATCAAGTAATCGTTCTGAATTATTTAATAACTGATTTACAAACGACTATAACCTCATGATTAAAAATAACAGCTTTCCCACGTTTAGTATGGTTCATGCGGTAGCACTCAATTTTGTCGTTACCATATTCCTCCATGATATTATCAGTTTGGTTGCTGAATCCACTGGCTTCATGACCATCCAGTCTGAAAATAAAAGGAGATTTAAATATGAAAATGAAATAATTTAATTCAATACAAAATGCACACTTACTCAGATAATTCGTCCTCATCTTTAGCCAGTGGACAAGCATCAGTGTTGGAATTTTGTGTTGTCATTGCGCCAAATAAAAGCTGAAACACTATTTGTTGACCAAAAATGTAATTTTATTTATTTATTTTTTGTTAAAAATAATGATAAAGTGTGTGTTTATGTGTTTGTTTACCGCTTTCCTCTCGTAAGCAAGTGAAGTATTGTTGTGGTGATCCTCTATACAGATGTTATAAAAAAGGCAAGTGAGACACAATAGCAGCATTATCAAAAACCTGTTCTGGCAAGACACTAGCACCACAGCAATTGCGCATGCTGAGGAAAAACGGCAGCTTGAGATCAGCCAGCAACAGGTGTTATTGATAGAACAATTGCAGGAGAGAATGCAAGTTTTTCGATTTGTAATGCTTTATTATGCTAGGGATTTTGAAAAGGTTACTAGACAAAGAAAACCTACTGGTCTGTGCTACCCTTAGCATTTTGCTGCTTTTCTCAAACTCACCTCCAGTCTTTATGCAATGGTCATGAAAATAGTGCATGGTAAATGAAATAATGAATTTAAATAAAGTTGGGGCAAATTAGGAACAAGCACTTCCAAAAATCTAGCTTTCGACATTTAGTACTTAAAATTAATGTTGTAACTGGTCATTAGTCCACTGCTTACGTAGTCAGTAAATTTACGCTTACATACAAAATCACTAAACTCACTCACTAATTCATCCAAAATATTTTTGGACAACGCAGAACAATTTATTTTAAACCTGCTTTTAAGTGCATGACATTACGAAATTTTAAGCTTTTGGATCTGATATTTATTTTGACTATGAAAAGAGTGGAGAAAAAGTGCAAGGTGCACAATCAATGCAATTCGTGTATCTCTGCATTTTTGTTTTTGCGTAGCAAGAGCGTATTCCTAACCAGAGCAGAAACCTCATCATTTCAAATATGTGTAACCAGTTCATGCTTTAATCATTAACTAAAACGTAATAATTCATATAAGTTAAATATTGAAAACTGCTGGAATATATCATGCTGGAAAACGGAAGCATAAAGATAAAAGATTGTGACTACATATATAAATATACACATTTATTAACGTGTCTGGATCTTGAAATTTCTGTTGTCAATTCTTTAGGAAGTTACTAAAGTAGTCTATACGCTTTGTTAATTACGTAGAGTACACATTGAGTATGTTCCATAAACGAAACAAAATATATAATGTAATGAAACCTTTTGTATCTTATGCCTTTTATAACAACGAAATTTTCTAGTTTCATTTTTTTCAGGCAACGATCTAATGTTATTAGGTCTTATCACGCCAATCTTGTATTTCAGAACATTATCTTCAAAACGCATACAATGAAATGTGAATCGATACTCCCACACCAACATATAAAATATATAAAATTCTTGCGTACCTATAAACATAAAAAGTGCTTATAAAAAGAGTGCACGCAGTTAGGCATTGCCAGGAAGTCGTGATGAATGTAGATGAGTATCATGGGTTATGATCGGTGATGATGTAACGCCGACTATAACACTTGTTGATTTATTTTTTAATAAATCTTGTAAATAATAAATCACTTTTAATAAACACTTGTTAATTTTTAGCTTGGGATTTATGTAAGAATATGTCATAAAACGATTTATAACTGGTGTAATATAATATATTTTAGAAACGGCATGGAATACTTATTGGGATCTCATTATATACTTTAAGCCTTACCAGCTAATTAAACAGCAGAAAAAGTTAAATCACAAGGGAAATATTAAACCATCCGTCACTCAGTATTTAAAACAGTAGTAATTCAACTTTTGTTTAAGTTTTGCTGCTCCGAGAGCCTTATCTGTACTCCAAGTTAATTGACAATTTCTTAAAGAACAATATAACGGAACCAATTCACAAAAATTGTCTACTGTAATTTTTAAACCTACAAAAATGATTACCAATCTTGTCTACTTCCGGCCAGATAGGCGATTTGTCAGCGAGGCCGAACTGGAACTCAAATACAGTTACCTGGTCGAAGACGAGTTTACCAAAGCGGAAAGCCAGATCCTAGTACCGTCTTATCTAACCGTTTTCCAACATCATATTCCAAAGGTCAAACCTGCCAAACGGCAGCAAACGCAACAATGCTCAGCCTACCAATTTGCAGAGAAAATATGCTTCTTTTTAATTGGAAGTGGGCAAACGCCTTTGCTAACCGAGCTGGTTAGAGCCAACGTTCACAATGTAGACAGGATTGAGTTTAAGGGACACATTGGTTTCGAACAGCCTGTTTTTGAAATTCTGGGACAACTTCCGGTTCTGCGTAAAGTTAGCTTTTTAATACAACCTTGCAAACAGGGAACGTTTGTTGCTGACTACCAAAATGTGACAAGTGAGGAATCTGATGTGAAGGAAAACAGTTCCAATTACGTTATAAATCCTATGGTCACCAATTTCAACTTGGTTTTTGAGAAATGCTCAGATATGGACGACTCATGCTTGTGCTGCGCTACAGCAGAACAAGATGCCAATCAATTAATGGACTACACCCTGGAAAATGAAGACAATTTGAAGATTTTCAGCAAAAATGACAACTTAAGACTGATGATTATTCGAATTTTGCAAAGGATGGTAAGACAATGTCCCAACATTAAACGTGTTTCTATGGACATTCCAAACTACGCTGGTCTTCTGAAGGTTGTTGTGGACTGCCTGGAAAGCTTGACAGGCTTGAAACCAACTATAGTGTCGTACATAAATGGAAATATATCCGTTTGGAAACGCATAATTACACGTGAATACGGCATAGTGAATACGTCGAAAAGCTAAAAATACACACCGAGAAAAGCTTCTGTTGTTTAAAAATGCAGGAGAGGAGCGACAGCTTTTTTCGGTACTTGGTCTCAGCTTCCATCTTGCTTTCTTTAAAGTTCATGTGTATGCATGGGACGGATTAGTGAAAGAGAGGCTTATCCAAGAGAAAACGTCCTTTGCCCAACATTGCCAAAATATGCGGGACAGGATTGCAGGCTTTTAAGGTGCTTGAGGTTTACTTTGTTTAGCGTTGTGCGGTATGCAGGGTTTTTATAACTGTAGCTGAACATGTTAAGTGAACAATGTGTCTGCTAAAAATAGCTGTGCAGAAGAACCTGAACCTTTTTATTCACACAATATAGTTATGCATTTACTTAGCAAATTTACATTGGAATATTTATGGCTTTTCTTGGCTTAGAAGTCTACAAGAGCAGCAGAGTAACAATTAAACTTTTGCTAATTTTTTGATTTAATCTCGTAACTACCTTAAGCATTTGGAATATTTCAGGAAATACTGATTCTTGGAAAACAAAATCAGCTGATTAATAAAGGATGTATTTTGTATGCTTGATTATATAAAAGAGACAACAAACATCAAAATAATTTAAGCAAATACTGCAGTTAAATTTGTTAAACATAAATCTAGTCTAAATTGAACAAGGACGTTGTTAACACTGTTAACTTAACAGGCAGTTTTTTGTAAAAAAAAATACAGTAGAATACTTCACTTTTTACATTTGCTATAGACAATATATAAATAATCTTACACAGACAAAACTCATACAAGCAGTTTTATGCCTTCAATATATTTGCGTAAGTCACATCACCTGACCCAGTTACTTTAGGCGTAGGTCTTGTATGGCAATAATCAACGTGTTGTGTCATCAAGCAATTGTACGTATTTTCTACTTTCTCATTCAACCAGATAAGGCACAAAATATATTACAGAGTGCTTGTATACATTTTATTCTCTGTTCTAATTATACATTAAATATCAGGTTCTTAGCAGATGAATCCACCGATGTCAGCATCAACTAAAAGAAGCGTAGGTTAGCTCTAATTTGTTGGGCTACTACAGAAATGTACATTGAGAAAAACATGCAGGACTGGATTACCGCTTATTTTAGACGCTTGAGTTCAACTTTCTTTGGGCTCAAAGGTCTCTATCTTCGAGTTAAAGCAGGACTGAACGCAGGTTCGTTATCTTTCGGCTGCTGCTAATCCGTTCGCGTACTTTCCTTCACTACCTCTTTTAGTTTCAGGTACTTTAACTAATTCTAGATACAAGAATAGACTTCCAGGATTAGTATGCATCTTCACATTCTGTGCAGGCCGGAACGCAAAAACTGTGTTTAAGTCCCTAATCTTTTTAATACAGGGCAGTATAGCAGCGTTATTCCGTTTCATTACAAAAAAAGTAGTTACAAATTACAGGAGCTCCGCTCTCCATTGTATAACCAATATTTAAAATGACCTATAATTTAAGAAAGATTCCGTTTTAAAGAGGCACTGGTTTATCCGCTATTTTGGCCCCTTTTCTTTATTTTTTTAATGGTACCTATTTTACAGATGGAAATTAGATGGGCTTAATGCTGCATGAATAATTTCATTTTTACCCATTTTTGATACTGGAGGGTAGGATTTAAACCGGCTTATTTATGTTGCGAAGACCATTTAAGGTGATTTTTAAATTAACAAATTTAACTGCAGTTTGTACTAAAATTATTTTGATGCGTTGTTTCTATTTTATAATCAAGCATATGAAATACATCCTTTAGAAAGCAGCTGATTTTGTATTCCGAGAATCAGTTTCGTACCATAAATTACGTTCAACAGGAAAATAAATGTATTTTAAACTAAACCTTAATTTACCAGTTTAAATTTAATTCATATTTTTATAAGCATCCAGCTTCTAGTTTTAGGCCAAAACATTATCAATTATAGCAGAACTTGCAAACCAATCCAACGTTCTGGAGTAAACTGATAAACGAAACAATTTCCAAATATACTGCGTTTTTAACAATTAAACTTTTGGAGTCCTTTATCTTCCGTTTAAATTTTTTTATTATATTTTTGAGTAGCCTAACTATCTCTCAAAATTTTTATAAAGGTTTATAGTGGTCTACCTTCCTTCTATAAGTTTCTACTAAATTTTGAATTCCTTCATTTTGCTTCAAATTTTTTTATTAAACTTGAAGCTTAAACTTGCTTATCTAGCTACTAAAAATTTTTACTAACATTTTTACTATATCTGCTTTCTATAATTTTTTATAAAATTTAAGTATACCTTATCTATTTTGCATTGCAGTGTCCAGAAAAATATCTACATTTCAATTCCCAATTTTTAATGCTTCACCTGCTCTCCTAATTAAATTTTAATTTAGGCAGGAAACTGTATAAATGTGTTATGCATATGCATGTATTAACACCATATTAAAATCAAAATGATACATTAAGATTTAGTTTTGAAATAAATTTATTGTCGTGTTGTACGTAACTGATGGTACGAAAATAAATACAGCTGGTTACTAATACGTGTTTATTTACTATTCCCAAAAGCACCGTTTCCTCATTTCTTAATTAATCGGAAGTTATAAGTATTCTACAATAAATACTCCTTCAAATAACTTAAAAAATTAAACCCTATTAACTCCTACTGCAGTTATCTTGACTATTGCATGTGCCTAAATGAGAGCTTGCACTCCACTGAATAATTTTAGGGGGCACACATTTGTTTCATGGGCGTATATGCAGACGAAAAAGTGAAAGGTTTCACTAGCTGGGTGAAGCCCTAGAAGCAGCCTCTAGCCCTTGCTCTAGGCTTGAGCTGGTCAACTGAAACCTTTCTCTTTTTCCTCTGCATATACGCTCATGAAAAAAATGTGTGCCCCCTAAAATTATTCAGTGGAGTGCAAGCTCTCATTTACGCACATGCAATAATCAAATTACCTGCAGTAGGAATTAAAATGGTTCGATATATAGGTTTTTGGAAAGTGTGTTCATGGTGTGATATTAATCCGTTACATATATATCACATCACAAAAAATTGAATTTAGTCACTGAATAGAATCAATGAAGGCGCAAACCACGGGAGTGCACGATGTGCGCTGCCGCACATTGGGAAGCGCTTCTCCTTATTTTAGAATCGCTTATCGGACGTCTATGAATTTTTATTAATTCGTATATTCGCTTATCAGGCTTCTAAATTTTTTAAATAAATTTTATGATCACTTACCAGACTTTTATAATTTTTAATAAATTTTAGTGCCCGTTATAAGCCTTCTTAAAATTTTGCTAAATTTTTTTATCACTTGTTGGACTTATAAATATTTTAATTGAATTTTAGAGTCGCTTATTAGTATTAGGCTTCTATAAATTTTAAATAAATTTTATAATCACATATCAGGCTTCTAAAAATAAATCCTAAAGGATTTTTAAAAAATTTCTAATTTTTCTTCATAACTTGATTATCAATTTGCAATTTTTTCTAGAAAGAACTGGAGTTGTATTGCTATGCATCTTTACTGTAAAATATTTTTCTATTCGTAAAACTTGCCATGGGACAAACTTAAATTATTATTAGCAATTGTTCCAGCTAATCAAATTCCAACACTGTTCTTTGTTCTTAAATGAAAGCAAATTGGTTTGCTAGTTTTATTTTAATCAATGGCCTTAAATTAGAAGCTGGACGCTTATTCAAATATGTATTAAGTTTAAACTGGTAAATTAAAGTTTAATTTAAAATAAATTTGTTTTCCTGTTGTACGGAATTTATGATTCGAAAATAAAATCAACTGATTACCAAAGGATGCACCTTATATGCTTGATTATAAAATAGGGACAAAGCATCAAAATAATTTTAGTACGTACTACGTAAGTGTTGGTTAATTAATGATCTAAAAGTTACCATTATAATTTTGGGCAACATAATTCCAATTTAAATTCGACCTTTCTTTATCAAATATGGGTAAAATATAAATGTTCGTTCATCAAGCCCATTTAATTTCCGTTTGCAAAATAGCTACCATTATAAAATAACCACAAAAAGAGCCCATAAAAGCAGAGTAAATCTCTGTTTCTTCAATATACTTATAATTCTTTGTTCAAACATGTTATTTTTAATGTTCTATAGTGGAGAGCGGAGCTCGTGTAAAATGCACTTCAATATTAACGCTGCTATACTGCCCAGTTATAAAAGGATTAAGTACTTAAACTTAGTCCTTGCGTTCACTCCTACATGGATTGAGAAATGACAGGTACTAATCCAGTCATAGTGTAAGCTTGCATCTAAAATCAGTCAAAGTACCTGAAACTATAAAGCCAGTGAAGGAAAGTATGCAAACGGATTAGCAGCAGCCGAAAGAAAACAAACCTGCTTACTGTCCTGCAATAACTCGTTGAAAGGAAGCTTTGAGCTTTAAACAGCGGAGCTTAGGCGCCTGAAATAACCGGTAATCTTGTCCTGCCTGTAAGAGCTTTTACTCAAATTTCCTTTGCAGCCCAGTCAAGCAGAGCAAAGCTACGCTTCTTTGGTGTTTTTGCAAGATCCTGACAACATCTGCTGACAAACGGACTAGGACTTAATCCATTAAAAGAATAAAATATAAACTCTGCCGGCAGCATTCTGTAATATATGTCATGTTATATCTCTTTGAACGAATAATCTGAGAGTACATTGAAATGCTATGTAACCACAAAATGCAAAATCGTTAGAAAAAAACTTAAAAAGTATACTGTCTTGACTTTAAAGCACTTATGCACAGAATACAAATATTGAACTGGTTTAATGTTTGTATACTTGACTGAAAAACTACTAATTTTAGTCATTTTTGCTCTATTCAATAAGCATTCGTAATGACAATCAGATTAAGAAATAAATTGGGCACAAAAATGAATTTAATGGATTTACTACAATTATTTGAATGCGCCTAGTACGTGGATTAGAGAAATATATTGGTGGACCAACGTCATGGATTAAAATAACGTTGGAGTTTGTGTTTGAAAATGCTAAGGAAAATGGGAAAGCTCCATCCTGAAAAATTTACCCCAACTTTTGAGAACACACGAGTTTACGCATAGCAGCATCCATAAAAGCTATGCTAACTCGTGAAGTTGCAAAGTACATAGAAGGACATAGAGTAGTGCTCAGAGTGGGTTTCTAGTCAGTCCTGTAGAATATGCAACTTCACGAGTTAGCAGCCCTTTCTCTAGCTCCGCTAGGCATAAGCTCATACGCTTTCAAAAGTTGGGGTAAATGTTTCAGGATGGAGCAAACCATTAAGTGTTATGGGGTTAATATTCTCAAGCTAAGTCACTGAATTGTTTTATGCGACGCAATACATTTGGAAATTGTTCCGTTTATAAGTTTGCTCAAGAACCTGGGATTAGTTTTAATTGCTAATGCCTAAAGTAGGTAATTATTACAATTATTTAAGGCATTATTAAAGCTCGTTTAGCATTATTTCCTTGGTCAGCCCCTAATTAACTATGTACTTTTAAATAATAGGGAATTGGTTTGCTAGTTTTGCTTTAATTGATCATCTAATGGCCTCAAATTAGAAGCTGGATGCTTGTAAAAATATGAATTAAATTCAAATTGGTAAATTGAAGTTTAGTTTAAAATACATTTACTTTCCTGTTGAACATGATTTAAGGTATGAAAATGATTCTCGGAAAACAAAATCACCTGATTACTAAAGAATTTATTTTATATGCTTGATTGCTATGCTAAACAAGATAAAAACAGCAAAATTCCAATCCAGATCCAGTAAATTAGCCCTAAAGTAATATTCATCTGGTTGCTCTGCACTCCATTCAACAACTCGGGACGGCACGCTGCTCTGCATAAGCTTACATGAAGAACAGACGCAGGCTCGTTTCAGTATCTGAGTGAAGCTCTAGAGACAGCCCCTAGACCTTGCTCTAGGCTGGAGCTGAGTAAGTGAATTTTACCTGCTTCTGTTTTGCATGCAAGCTTATGCAAAGCAGCGTGCCGTCCCGAGAACCTGACAGGAGTGCAAGTTCAGCTTTACGCACATGTTAATAGCCAAGTAAAAGGCAGTTGGATTTGAAACAGGTGAAACGCATCTTATTTGAAGGTGCACACGTTATAGAATATTATGAATTTTCGAGTAATTTAAAATTTGCTAAATGTATTGGAAAGAGTTGTGCTGGCTATTTCATCTTTGTTTAAAAAAATGCTGGTGTAACGCAAAAAGGCTTAGCGGAAAGGGGAATTATATTAAATTTAATTTTTTGGGATTATAAATAATTTTTACAATTTTTTTAATTTTTAGGAATTGTTTTAAACGTTTAGTGCTTCGTTTGAATTTTTGGGATTATTTTGAATTTTTAGTGCCTCAATTTAGATTCTGTTGACTGGAGACGCGCTTCTCAATGTGCGGCAGCGCACGTCGTGCACTCCCGTGGTACTTATTTTACAAACACACTAACATAACGTAATAAATTTCCCATTTAAATAAGTTATAGGTTTTCTCTTTTGTGTCGTTTTGAGAAGTTCGCTAGCCACCAATTTATCAAAAAGCTATTAAACGTCAATACACTTTGTCCAATAAATGAAGCAACTACCTACTATTTCAGTCATGAGATGCAATGAAAAAAGAGCAAGACATAGGTTGCTACTAAGCTGCTCTTTTAGAATGCTAAGCCGAGAAAAGCCATACATTTTGGTCACGTAAATCAGCAGGGTAAATGCATAGCTCTACATTGTGTGAATAAAGAGGTTCTGGTTCTTGTGCACAGCTATATTTAGCAAGCACAATTTTCACTTAATATGCTCAACTAGATTTCCAAAAGCGTTTAATACTGCACAACGTTGAAGAAAGCAAAGATCAAGCACCTGTAAACCTCTCCCGCATATTTTGGACCAACGTGCTTTTCCCATAGATAATTCCCTTCTTCACTAATCCGTCTCCTTCATGCACATTCACACTAAAGAAAGCAGGGCAGAAGCTTAGACCAAGTACCTGAAATAACTTTCGCTCCTCTCCTGCATCATTAACAATTACAGCTCCTCTTAATCCGCATTTGAAGTTTAAAATGTGTTTAATGCGTTTCAGTAAAATGAACGAATTGATGAACATTTTTGCTTACGTTCGGAGTTGCGTATTGAGTTTCTAGAAATATCTTTGGCGAAATATAAGGTTGATTATCAAGGTTTAAAAAATACTACTATTGGAGTCGTGTATTAAGCTTCAAAAATTTATTACTTAATTTTAAAAACGCTTATCAAGTTCCTAGAAAATTTTCTTAAACTTTAAAGCCGCTTATGCAAACGGATTCCATAATTCTTCTGGTCGGTAGAACTCATCTTTTGCAAAAATCTTTCCAGAAACGCCATGGGAGAGAACTATTATCACCAGACAATCCCGATCTGTATGATCCTCTGCTTTCACTTTAAAATAATAAATTACAACTGAAGAATCCAAAGCCAAGATGCCAATGAATGAGTTATTTGATAACAAAGTGATACACTTACACTCCAGTAACTTCATAAGAATATCCAGTTTTCCCAAGTCATTGTAAATTTTCACTTCAAATCCCAAGTCTTCTAAACATTGAGCAATTCTATCCCTGTCAATTTTTGTACCATCTCTGGCATCTAAGTCTTTTATGTCAAATTTCTGTTCAATCAAATAATCAAACTTTCAATCAAGTAATCGTTCTGAATTATTTAATAACTGATTTACAAACGACTATAACCTCATGATTAAAAATAACAGCTTTCCCACGTTTAGTATGGTTCATGCGGTAGCACTCAATTTTGTCGTTACCATATTCCTCCATGATATTATCAGTTTGGTTGCTGAATCCACTGGCTTCATGACCATCCAGTCTGAAAATAAAAGGAGATTTAAATATGAAAATGAAATAATTTAATTCAATACAAAATGCACACTTACTCAGATAATTCGTCCTCATCTTTAGCCAGTGGACAAGCATCAGTGTTGGAATTTTGTGTTGTCATTGCGCCAAATAAAAGCTGAAACACTATTTGTTGACCAAAAATGTAATTTTATTTATTTATTTTTTGTTAAAAATAATGATAAAGTGTGTGTTTATGTGTTTGTTTACCGCTTTCCTCTCGTAAGCAAGTGAAGTATTGTTGTGGTGATCCTCTATACAGATGTTATAAAAAAGGCAAGTGAGACACAATAGCAGCATTATCAAAAACCTGTTCTGGCAAGACACTAGCACCACAGCAATTGCGCATGCTGAGGAAAAACGGCAGCTTGAGATCAGCCAGCAACAGGTGTTATTGATAGAACAATTGCAGGAGAGAATGCAAGTTTTTCGATTTGTAATGCTTTATTATGCTAGGGATTTTGAAAAGGTTACTAGACAAAGAAAACCTACTGGTCTGTGCTACCCTTAGCATTTTGCTGCTTTTCTCAAACTCACCTCCAGTCTTTATGCAATGGTCATGAAAATAGTGCATGGTAAATGAAATAATGAATTTAAATAAAGTTGGGGCAAATTAGGAACAAGCACTTCCAAAAATCTAGCTTTCGACATTTAGTACTTAAAATTAATGTTGTAACTGGTCATTAGTCCACTGCTTACGTAGTCAGTAAATTTACGCTTACATACAAAATCACTAAACTCACTCACTAATTCATCCAAAATATTTTTGGACAACGCAGAACAATTTATTTTAAACCTGCTTTTAAGTGCATGACATTACGAAATTTTAAGCTTTTGGATCTGATATTTATTTTGACTATGAAAAGAGTGGAGAAAAAGTGCAAGGTGCACAATCAATGCAATTCGTGTATCTCTGCATTTTTGTTTTTGCGTAGCAAGAGCGTATTCCTAACCAGAGCAGAAACCTCATCATTTCAAATATGTGTAACCAGTTCATGCTTTAATCATTAACTAAAACGTAATAATTCATATAAGTTAAATATTGAAAACTGCTGGAATATATCATGCTGGAAAACGGAAGCATAAAGATAAAAGATTGTGACTACATATATAAATATACACATTTATTAACGTGTCTGGATCTTGAAATTTCTGTTGTCAATTCTTTAGGAAGTTACTAAAGTAGTCTATACGCTTTGTTAATTACGTAGAGTACACATTGAGTATGTTCCATAAACGAAACAAAATATATAATGTAATGAAACCTTTTGTATCTTATGCCTTTTATAACAACGAAATTTTCTAGTTTCATTTTTTTCAGGCAACGATCTAATGTTATTAGGTCTTATCACGCCAATCTTGTATTTCAGAACATTATCTTCAAAACGCATACAATGAAATGTGAATCGATACTCCCACACCAACATATAAAATATATAAAATTCTTGCGTACCTATAAACATAAAAAGTGCTTATAAAAAGAGTGCACGCAGTTAGGCATTGCCAGGAAGTCGTGATGAATGTAGATGAGTATCATGGGTTATGATCGGTGATGATGTAACGCCGACTATAACACTTGTTGATTTATTTTTTAATAAATCTTGTAAATAATAAATCACTTTTAATAAACACTTGTTAATTTTTAGCTTGGGATTTATGTAAGAATATGTCATAAAACGATTTATAACTGGTGTAATATAATATATTTTAGAAACGGCATGGAATACTTATTGGGATCTCATTATATACTTTAAGCCTTACCAGCTAATTAAACAGCAGAAAAAGTTAAATCACAAGGGAAATATTAAACCATCCGTCACTCAGTATTTAAAACAGTAGTAATTCAACTTTTGTTTAAGTTTTGCTGCTCCGAGAGCCTTATCTGTACTCCAAGTTAATTGACAATTTCTTAAAGAACAATATAACGGAACCAATTCACAAAAATTGTCTACTGTAATTTTTAAACCTACAAAAATGATTACCAATCTTGTCTACTTCCGGCCAGATAGGCGATTTGTCAGCGAGGCCGAACTGGAACTCAAATACAGTTACCTGGTCGAAGACGAGTTTACCAAAGCGGAAAGCCAGATCCTAGTACCGTCTTATCTAACCGTTTTCCAACATCATATTCCAAAGGTCAAACCTGCCAAACGGCAGCAAACGCAACAATGCTCAGCCTACCAATTTGCAGAGAAAATATGCTTCTTTTTAATTGGAAGTGGGCAAACGCCTTTGCTAACCGAGCTGGTTAGAGCCAACGTTCACAATGTAGACAGGATTGAGTTTAAGGGACACATTGGTTTCGAACAGCCTGTTTTTGAAATTCTGGGACAACTTCCGGTTCTGCGTAAAGTTAGCTTTTTAATACAACCTTGCAAACAGGGAACGTTTGTTGCTGACTACCAAAATGTGACAAGTGAGGAATCTGATGTGAAGGAAAACAGTTCCAATTACGTTATAAATCCTATGGTCACCAATTTCAACTTGGTTTTTGAGAAATGCTCAGATATGGACGACTCATGCTTGTGCTGCGCTACAGCAGAACAAGATGCCAATCAATTAATGGACTACACCCTGGAAAATGAAGACAATTTGAAGATTTTCAGCAAAAATGACAACTTAAGACTGATGATTATTCGAATTTTGCAAAGGATGGTAAGACAATGTCCCAACATTAAACGTGTTTCTATGGACATTCCAAACTACGCTGGTCTTCTGAAGGTTGTTGTGGACTGCCTGGAAAGCTTGACAGGCTTGAAACCAACTATAGTGTCGTACATAAATGGAAATATATCCGTTTGGAAACGCATAATTGAAAATACGTCATCATCCTCGTTGCTGGCCACTGATAATATTGATAACGAACCTGCTCCACAAAATCCACAATATCAATCAACCAGTTTGATCGACCAACCTACTATACCTAGTGCTACCATGGTAATGACTATCCCTGACCAGTGTACCACCATTGTAAACTACACCAATGAACTGGAAGTCGAAAAGGAAAAGAAGGTAGACGACAGTCAGACCACAATCGAGATGAAATCAAATGATGCCACTGCTACTACAGCAGAAGAACCTAAAACACTGCCAGCTCCATCCGATTTTCAATGTCAACAGCAGTACTCTGACCCAGCTTTTGCAAATTTACATCCGTGGGAGTTTCCCCTACGCCCCTGGCAACGTTTGCACATGGATCTGGCTGGCCCACTTTTCAATAAAATGTGGCTTATCATCGTGGACGCCCACAGTAAATGGCCTGAAGTATACTGTTTGGGCAATTATGTCACATCTTTTGGAGTACTTAGAAAAGTGACAGATGCCATTTCCCGTTTTGGCATCCCGGAGCAAATTGTAACAGACAACAGAAGGCAATTTGCTTCCACGGAATTTGAAGAATTTTGCGAGAAGAATGGCATAAAACGCATATTTTGCTCCCCATATCATTCACGCTCAAACGGAGAAGCTCAAAGATTTGTGCAAACTTTTAAGCGTGCAATAAAAAATGAAGACTTGAACATAACCCACTTAAACTTGGACTTGCGCCTAGCGAGGTTTCTCTTCACCTATCGAGCAACCCCGCACTCAGCAACAGCATGGTCCCCAGCCGAACTGCTGCAGGGAAGGAAGATCCGTACAGCCTGTGATCTTGTCCGTCCCAATATCCAGACAGTAGTGGAAGATTCTCAGGCAAGACAAGAACAAACATATAATCATGATACAAAAATGCGTACTTTGTCTCCACGTCAAGAGGTTTGGGTGAAAACATATTCCACGAATGAAGAAAAGTGGGCGTTTGGAGTAGTCATTAAGGCCCTTGATCCAGTGACTTATTTAGTAAAAGTTGGAGGGAAGAAGTTTCGTCGTAATATTGACTATATCCGTGCAGCTGGGCAACGTGTAAAGCATGAAGTTGAGTCACTTGAAGATGACTCAAATCACCCCAGCAGTAGTGGCAGTAAACCAGAAAGTAGGTATGCCACACCAGCATCAACACCACAACCAAGTGCGGTCCGGCCACCTCCAACACCCATGGCCAGTCCCTCCCAACAAGATTAAGCCGCACAGCTACAGCTTCCACGTTCTTATCGAGCAGCAGTTAAGGCAGCCAGAAGCCCAAGACAGACGCTACCCAAATCGATCTAGAAAGCAGCCTTCGCGATATCAAGCCAACTCAACTTCTCAAATGTTTAATGAAGTTAATTATGCTTGAAGACCGAGAATGGTATTCTAAACTTACGTAAATAAACTAATACACTAAATATTTAAATATGATATAACCTATGACTCAGTTAAAGATTATACATAATAATATTACATATTAGATTAACACCAACGAACTTATTGTTTGAACGACTTATGAGAAGATGTTTTGATGATTTTCACATTTTTGGGCACTTTTTCCAGTTATCGTCAAAATTGGTGTATACGTACCCTTTTTAATCGCAAATTCAAGAATAGTATTATTTTGGTTCCAGGATATCGTTATCAGTAAAACTGGATGATGTAATGTGACCATTCTCATTGTTTTAGGTTTTAGGTTTTCTGAATATAACTTTAGTATGCATCAATATCAGGGAAATCGCCGGTATGCCCATCCTAGATTTTTTACTCCTTGTTTCAACAAAAAAAACTGCAATGCAAAAATGACAATATGCAAATTTACTGATGTATAAGTTTAGTCTTCTTGCGATCAATTAAGTTTCTTTTTCTTCCTTCAAAGTTCCATTTCATTGTCAAGCTGTAAGCCGAGAGAATTTCATAAAGTGCAAGAGTACAGCTTCATGTAAAAATATTGAGTTTTGAAATCACCAACAATTATCGGGGATAAAAATATGGCAAGCTTTCAGTACTATTGTGTTTCAACAAAATATAGTTTCCCTTGTATCTTGTACCAAAATCGTATCTTGCATCTTAAATGAAAGCTTGGCTGGGTTTATGTTGTAAAATGTTAAGAATGAGACTATAGCAGTAAAGCATGCAGTCACATTCATAATCCTGAAACGAAAGAATAATAAAAGGTAAACTGATTGAACTGGAAACCTATAGTGACGCACAGGTATAAAATTCCAATCTAATACAAATTAAATCATACTTACATACAAATTAAAACGAACTGGTTTGAATGAAAATGTATCCTATCGTTTACAAAGTAAACTTTAAGCTAAGTAAACTAATTATCTAGGACCATTTTATCAATTTAAGCCATCGATTTGGTTGATTTTGCTGCCAAATTTGTTGAACGTTCTCTGAAATCTGAAATCAACCCAAAACCGTTCTTAGTTAAGATACTTTATTATTAGATAAAGCGCGATTGCAAAGGGACAATAAAAAATAATATATAACTTACTCGGTGCGGTAAATTAATTTCTAGTTTCACCAAATTCTCCATTTTTAAAAATGCGCAACAGAAAGCTACATCAGAAACCTTGTATTCAATCGGGACGTTGTAAGGGTAATCACCATTTAAAATCAGTGTCTGTAATGCTTTTGGTGAAAACGAAACAAATTAATCTAACATTTAAATTCCAAATTATACTTTAAGTATACCTTTCATATTCCGAATTGAGGGTAGCTCCTCATCTGGAACGAATATGACCGAATTCTCATCCTTTTTGTAATCTTCTTTTAGCTCCTTAATTTCCGTCGGGGAGCAGCCAATTAACACTGCGTCCCAATTCACATACGTTTCCCCTTGTATTTCATGTCGGACATGCAAAGTTTTTAGATTTGTCATTTCGCTAAAAATATATTTAAGTGACTTTTCGTTTTCCACCCAAATTTCCAAATATGTGAGATTTGGGTATGCCAAATGAATTTTTGCAAGATTAAACTTATCCAAACCGAATGATATGGTTTCTCTGTCGTCATACGGCCTGTCGAAATCAAATTTTAGTCGTTTTAAATTTTGACAAGGATAGTAAGTTGTCCAAATAATCAAGTCATCTTTCGCAAATCCACATATTTTCAATTGTTCCCATTTGGGGTATCGTGCGGACGATTCAAGTGCCTCAGATGCAAATATAGTACCAAAAAAGGTCTAGCTCAATGCATTCTATCTGTTTCATAGTTTTGGGAAGAGGCAGCTGACAAACAACCGTGTCTCTGCCTAAACCACGATATTCGTGTCTGCCCAAATAAACGCGTTTTATATGAGGACAGTTTGATAAAAACTGATAAAGAACCTCTGGTTTGGAAAACGTAGTTTGCGTAGAAACTGAAATATACAAACGTTGGAGATTTGAAATTGTGCTTAAATTGTGACTAAGAAGCGTTTCTAGGTGTAAAATGTCGCACGCGCTGCATATGTACAGGGTATGTAGCTTTAGCGGAAGTCGGACGGGTAAAACACGTGCGTCAGGTGATAACTTGCAGATGAAAAATGTAAACGAGTGCAAGGAACCTTGGGCTCCGTCCAGTATGGTTTGTATGTCATTTTCACAACCTTTCCCAATATTCCAGAAGTAAATATTTGCCGTAAGTATTTGTAGGTTTGGCAAATGCAGGTTTCCCAGATTGCAAGGTGATCGTATATTCATTTTCACTAATCCATCTGAAAATTTGTTCAGTAGTTCTGTAATCGCCTTGTGATGTTTACCTTCTGTTAGTTTGTTTTTACAGCTGGATAATTCCAGTTCAAAGGGCAACGCTGGTGCAGTTTTTAAGCATTTTTTCTTCAAAAGTCGAACAAAATCTGGAATTCTCTGGTAATTGAAGCGCACTGGTATATGTCGTATCCAATCGTTAGGTGGATCCTTCAAACTTCTAAGGTTTTGATATATTAAGTGGTTTGTAGTTTCTAGCCATTGCTTGCACACTAGTCGGAATATTTTATAGTAAGGTATTACAGGTACTTGATTTTCGTCAAAAAGAAGATAGTTTAGAATAGGTTCCCTAAGTTCTGATAGTCCAAATACTTTTTCGACGCTGGAATTTATTTTAGAACTGTTTGATGTTGAAGTATGGTTTCTTAGTAATATTGACAACTTATTTTGCAAGTAATTAGCGAAAATATTTTTTCGACGTTCGGGTAGGCCCAAAACTTTCTCGACGCTTGGATTCATTTCAGAAACCTTTGATGAACAGTAATAGCTATTTAGTTGCTGAATTTGAAATTTTGATTTGCAAGTGTGATGAGCGGATGTAGAAACGAAAAAATATTGTTCAGCTACAAGTCAGAACCGAAAAACCAATTGCGAGCCTGTCGTAAGATATTTTGTATGTGGATTGATTACGAGAATATCTTATCTTTTGTGATACGTTGTTCAGATAAGTGTCAAACAAACAATTTCACGAACACTGATAAAATACTACCCGTACATAAAAAACAGTAATGTTTTGCAGAATGAAACGTGTGCGCATATGTTTTAACCTTGAGACTGGCAGAATTATTTATTCAAAGATTACAATGGGATGAACTGATTCTAGTGCTGAAATATGTACTATATATATTTATGCTAAACGTTGCATCGTGGTACGAAAATTTATGGATTACAGATATTTGTGGGTTCGCATAAGTTACGTAAATAATCCGTATTGATTACAACAAGTAGAACTCAATACCATCATAAAGGTAACTTGTAGTTTGTTATGATGGCGAGTTAGTTAGTTAAAAGCTTATAAATTTGTGTGCGTCAATTAGCCACAATTAACCAGACTATTGCGCATCAAATGCGTTTGGTCGTGTTCAGCTTTGGTAAGTACTCAGTATTTATTACACATCAGATAAGTGAAGTTGATAGTTAAAATTGAGCACAATGAGCTGATAAAGTTTCTACCTACTGCACACATCAGTTTTGCATTATTCCGATAAGTTGTGTAAATGATGCATGTTTTCTATCCCAGTGGGTATGCTTCTTTAAAATTGCTAAAATGCAGGCAGTCGCGGAGCTAACTGACTACTGGGAGCTAATAGCCTAGACCCTAATCAAAAAGTAGATTCCCAATACTTTTTCCCTCAACTCAGGTAACCTTAACGACTTTTCCATAATAATATCTCCCAAAAATGCACAAAATATAATAATCAAATCTGAAGAAACCGACTCCTTTCGTAATGAAAACATTTTGACAGAATTTTTTAAGGAAAAGGAAAAAATACAAAATAAAAGACGAACTGATTAAAAGAAAAAAATATGCTGCAGAAAACTGCCCTGCTCTCAGACAAATTTAGTTTGAAGATATAGAGTTAGTTTTTTTTTTGAAGGACATATATGCACGATGGGTATTTATTCAAATAACACCGTGCTTAAATAATTTGTGATACGATAAATACAAAGATTAAAAATTAACTTTTCATAACATAAATTCTTACCTGTTTGATATCGATTAAGGTTAAACAAAAAATGATATTTAGCGTTGTTTCAGTCTTGGAACAAAAACAGTCACAATTAATACATTGGGAATGATAACTTTTTCTGCATATTTGGTTTACTTTATCAGTTTTACGAAATATATTAAATCGTTGGATCTTACCACTTTTGGTAACATAAACAACATAATATTGTATATTCTCCGATTTTCAAAGCCAAAATGAATTATAATAAATTTGGGTTAATATATATTTTAATTATTAAGTTCTTAAGTTAAATATTTCTATGTAAAATTGCTACTAAATTTGTGAATACAGACTTTATTGAGTAAATATTAAGCACGGTATTCTAAGTAAGCTCCAGAACTGTATATCTAAGTAAAGCCAAAATTATATGATAGGTGTATATTATATTATTATCCCAATTTTTACTTATTCTATGAATTGATAGCTGCACTCATAATGTTAAGTGAAAAATTGTCTAACGTCGATGCTCCGTTCGGGCCGACATGTCCAAATTTGCTGAATATTTTCTGAAATCTTTGCAACAATCCAAACTTATTAGATATTCACTTAAAAAATGTTGTACACAGTGTGCTAGCAATGGTTTTTTAAAATTTGTTAGCAAATCTGCTTACCCGGTTTTCTAAATGAATTCCCAGTTTCAACAAACTGTCCATTTTTAAGAAAGCGCAAAGGAACGCTAAATCTGAAAGCTGACATTCATCCGGGACGACGCCAACCGAGTCGACAGCATTTATTAGTAGCGTTTGCAAATCTGTAGGTGAATACAAACTAAATTAGGTTCAGATTTTATATTCAAATCTTAGTTCTAACACACCTTTCATGTTCCGGATCGAAGGCAGTAGTTCATTTGGGACGAATGTGACGGACTTTCCATCTTGCTTGTAGTCCTCCCTCAGCTTTTTGATTTCCGTCTTGGAGCATCCAATCAACACTGCGTCCCAGTTGATACATGTTCTCTCGTGTCCTTCATGACGCACATGCAAAGTTTTTAGATTTGTCATTTCGCTGAAAATATATTCCAGTGACTTTTCGTTTTCCACCCAAATATCCAAGTAGGTAAGGTTAGGATATGCCAAACGAATTTTTTCAGGTGAAAAATATTTAAACCCAAAGGTATTTCGTCTCCATTCTCCTGTTCAAAATTAAATTTTAGTAGTTTTAAACTCCGACTAGGATAGTACTCTGTACATATATTTAGGTCTTCTTTGGTAAGTCCAACTATTTGCAATGCTTTCCATTTCGGATATCTTTCAGAAGTTTCCGATAGAGCAGATGATACCTTTGGTTTTTGAAAATTTCCGAATAGGTCTAATTCTATATATTCCAAATGTTTTAAGGTTTCTGGAAGAGCAAACTGACAAAGCATTCTGTTGTTGCCAAAGTTAGGCCTACAGCGGCTGTATAAGGAAATGCATTTGATATGAGGACAGTGTGATAAAAACTCATAAAGAAGCTCTAGATTGGAGAATGTTGTTTTCGTTTCAACGGTAATACGCAGATGTTGAAGATTTGGAACTGAGCCCAAATTGTGGCTAAGAAGCACTTCAAAATGCAAAATGTCAGACTTGCTACGAATACACAGGCTTTGTAACTTTTTCGGAAGTCGCACTGGTAAAACACGCGCGTCAAGTGGTAACCTGTCCATGAAAACAGCATACGAGTGCAAGGAATCTTGGGCTCCGTCCATTATAGATTGTATGTCGTTTTCAAGACCTTTTCCAATATACCTGGAATAAATACTTACCGAAAGTATTTGTAGGTAAGGCAAATGCAGGCTTCCCAGGTTGCAAGGTGAACCTATGTATATTTTCACTAATCCATTTGAATAGTTGGTCAGTAGTGTTGTAATCGCCTTATGATGTTCTCCTTCTGTTAGGTTGTCTGTATTACTGTATAATATCAGTTTAAAGGGCAACGTTGGCGTAGTTTTTAAGCAACTGTTGTTCATAAGTTGAATAAAATCTGGAATTTTTTTGTAATTGAAACGAACTAGTACATATCGCTCCCAATCCTTGGTTGGATCCTTTAAATTTCGAAGGTTCTGATGAATTAAGCGGTTTGTTGTTTCAAGCCATGGTTTGCACACTAGTCGGAATATTTTATAGATGGGTATTATAGGTACTTGATTTTCGTCAAAAAGAAGATAGGTTAGAATAGGTTCCCGAAGTTCTGATAATCCAAATACTTGTTGGAAGCTGGGATTTATTTTAGAAGCTTTAGATGTTGAAATATGTTTGCTAAACAAGATTGAAAATTTCTTTTGCAAATAATTAGCGAATATATTTTCTCGACGTTTGGGTAGACCCAACGCGTTCTGTACGCTTGGATCCATTTCAGAAACCTTTGGTTAGCAGTGATAAGTATTTATTTGCTGAATTTGATATTTTGATTTGCTAGTATGACGAGAAATTGCAGAAACGATATAGTTTTATTCAGCTGCAAGTCAGAACTGAAAATAAAATCACAAGGGTTTTGCTCAGATATTTTATTGGTCGATTGATAACGTGAATACGTAAGCGTTCGTAATGCGCAGTTCAGGCAAGTGTCAAACAAACGATTCCACGGACACTGATAAACTTGAAGTGATGATGAAAAACAAAAAAAAATTGCAGAATGATATGTGCGCGCAGATATTATAACCGTTGGACTGACAGAATCCTTAATTCTAATACTAATAATGCTGAAACATGTAATCTGCATACTGTGCTACACTTTGCATTCTTTTACAAAAATTGATGACTTATTTATGAGTTCATATAAGTTTGACAAAAATATCCCCGCACAAATGTATGGCGTGTTTCGCTAAAACGCATCTATGGAACAAGTTTGCCTGGTCTTGTAATCAGTGAGCAGTGAATTTTGCATGAAAAGTGTATATGTATCTTATCAATTTCAAAGCATAACATATTATACAAATATAAATATGTTAATGATGCTTAGTAACTAACTGCATTAAATCCATAATGTTCATCAATGACTATATTTGTTTATTATCTCAATTTTCGGCTTATCCAATGAATCGATTGCCGCACTAAAAACGTCCAGTGAAATAATTCCTAACTTCGATGCTTCGATTGGGCCGACTTGTCCAAATTTCCTGAATATTTTCTGAAAGCTTTGCAACAATCCAAACTCATTAGATATTGAGTTATCAATTACTAAGCAGACTGCGCTGGCAAATTGGGTTTATAAAAAATTATTAGCTTATCTGCTTACCCGGTTTTGTAAATGAATTCCCAGTTTCAACAAACTGTTCATTTTTAAGAAAGCGCAAAGAAACGCTACTTCTGAAAGCCGATATTCATCCGGGACGACGCCAAAAGAGTCGTCAGCATATATTTTTAGCGTTTGCAAATCTGTGGGTGAATACAAACTAAATTAAATTCACGTTTTATTTGTAGGTCTAAGTTCCAACATACCTTTCATGTTCCGAATCGAAGGTAGTTCTTCATTTGGTACGAATATGACGGACTTTCCATCTTGATTGTGATCCTCCCTCAACTTTTTGATTTCCGTTTTAGAGCATCCAATCAACACTGCATCCCAGTTGATGCATGTTCTCTCGTGTCCTTTATAACCCACATACAAAGTTTTTAGATTTGTCATTTCGCTGAAAATATATTCCAGTGACTTTTCGTTTTCCACCCAAATATCCAAGTAGGTAAGATTAGGATATGCAAAATGAATTTCCTCAA
Organism: Entomobrya proxima; assembly: GCA_029691765.1. Lineage (NCBI taxonomy): Eukaryota > Metazoa > Arthropoda > Collembola > Entomobryomorpha > Entomobryidae > Entomobrya > Entomobrya proxima. Next base: position 58,801,298 of record CM056171.1, on the reverse strand, counting down.
GATGGAAAATATCCAAACCAAAAGATACAGGCTTCACGAAACAAAATTTTAGTCGTTTAAGATTTTGACTAGGATAGTAAGTTGTCCACATAAATAGGTCTTCTTTAGCCCATGCACGTATTTTCAACTCTTTCCATTTAGGGAATCCTGTGGAAGTTTCCAAAGTTTTAGCTGGGTTTAGTATCTTCCCAAAAAGGTCAAACTCGATGCATTCCACTTGTTTCAGTGTGTTGGGAAGAGGAAACTGACCAATAACCGTGTCTATGCCAAAAGCATGATATCCGTGTCTGCCAATATAAATACATTTGATATGAGGACAGTTTGATAAAAACTGATAAAGAAGTTCTGTATTGGAGAATGTGGTTTGCGTTGAAACGGAAATATGCAAATGTTGAAGATTTGAAACTGAGTTCATGTTGTAGCTGAGAAGCATTTCTAGATGTAAAATGTCCCATTCGCTATGTATGCAAAGGCTTTGTAGCTTTTCTGGAAGTCGAACTGGTAAAATACTCGCGTCGGGTGGTAACTCGTTGATGAAAAGAGTATACGAGTGCAGTGAATCTTGAGCTCCGTCCAGTACGGCTTGTATGTCTTTTTCAAAGCCATTGTGATTCTCTCGGCGTGAAATAGTTGCCGTTAAAACTTGTAGGTTGGGCAAATGCAGGTTTTTTAGGTTGCAAGGTGAACGTAGATTCAGTTTCACTAATCCGTCTGAATATTTGCTCAGCAGTGTTGTAATCGCCTGATGATGTACTCCTTCTATAAGTTTCTCCTTGTAGTAGGTGGTTAATACCAGTTCAAAAGGCAAGGCTGGAACCGTTTTTAAGCAGCTATTGCTTACAAGGTTAACAAAATCTGAAATCTTATCGTAGTAGAATATAGCTGGTATATATTGCTTCCCATCCCTATAGGGGTCATACAGATTTCTAAGGTTTTGATATATTAAGTGGTTTGTTGTTTCCAGCCATGGCTTGCACACAAGCCGAAAGTTTTTATAGGTGGGTATTATAGGTGCTTGATTTTTGTCAAAGAGAAGATACGTGAAAATAATTTCTCTGAGTTCTGGTAGACTGAAAACTTTTTGAACGCTGTGGTCCATTTTAGAAACTACGTTGTGATGATCAGTTGCTCGTTGAATTTGAATATTTTATGGCCAAGGAATACAAACTGGTGTAAAAACGACGAGTGGCATCCTTTGGTTGTAAGTTAGGTATGAAACTAAAGTCACAAGCCTTTTTATCCAATATTTTATTGGTTCAATGATAACCCAGATACGTAAGTGTGGTGATAAGCTGTTTAGTTAACGGTCAGGCAAACAATTCCACGAAAATGGATTCCAGTGAGCTCATACATGACTCATGACAAACATATTTTTGCAGAATAATATTCAGCCAATTGTTATCGTCATACAGTAGGTATCGCAAGATAAGTGCATATCCCAACAATGCATAAGTTAAACAACTTATCAGTTATCCTTTGTTTTACATCTTATATTATCTTTTTAGGTTTAACCAGAGATGGCTCGCGGATTAAAACCTAAGCTGGGTAACCCGTTTTTGCCCGAAGTTTAACGCAGAGAAATTACAGAGAGTTTTGGCACAAAAGTGATAAGAGTTTGTTGGCACAATACATGCATATACGAGCTTATAATATCTATCTATGAATACTTGAACAAGTAAGCATTGGTGTTCTATGGCTCATATGAGAAGTTTTTATCAGATTAAAATATTGAGTACGTTGTGCTCATTTGGATTCTACGTAACAGTTGTTACGCAAAACATTTTCAACTCAAGCGTAAGTAATAAGCAATATGAATTAAAATATAGTCCTACTAATTGAAAAAACGAACACTGGTGTCGTAAACCGTATGCAAAAAAGTTCATTCTGGAGTAAGTTAGAGTAGCACGTCTGGAATTTCTCATAGCAAATTTGTGAAACGGACAAAACATGCTGAACTTTTATTTCTTTTCGGTTGTGGTGAAAACATATTTTGGTGCCTTCTTGTTTCCCACAAAAATATCAAAATTGGAAGTGCTTGGATACCCTATATGATATTATTCAAGATGTAAAATGTAAAAATAAAAAGATGATCCAAAATAATTGCATTGATTTCTGACAATATTAGTATTATATGGTTCACGTAAATATTTACTGTGTGGTTTAGGTGTATCTAATAAATTAAATTTGACTTTATACGCTTTATGATTCGGTTATTGAAACTTTTGGAATTTAAGTTGTATCCAAAAACGTTTACTTTTACTGGAAAGCTGATGTGCTGCATATTAAATAGAAGAACATCTGCATTCTTGTACACTTACATTCACAAAGTGTCCAATTACTAAACACAAGTAAAAGAAAATCACTAAATGTGGGAACTATGTGGGAACATTTTAGTTTCGGGTACTTTAACTATTTCTAGATACAAGAATAGACTTCCGGGATTAGTATGCATCTTCGCAATCTGTGCAGGCCAGAACGTAAAAACTGTGTTTAAGTCCCTAATCTTTTTAAAACAGGGCAGTATAGCAGCGTTAATCCGTTTCATTACAAAAAAAGTAGTAACAAATTACAGGAGCTCCGCTCTCCTCCACTGTATTACCAATATTTAAAATGACCTATCATTTTAACAAAGATTACGTTTTAAAGAGGCACTGATTTTCTTATCAAGCTTCTAGAAATTTTTTAAAAATTTAGAGACGCCTACCAAGCTTCTAGAATTTTTTTCTAAATTTTTGTGTCGCTTATCAAGCTTCTAGATACTTTTTAAAATTTTAGAGACGCCTACCAAGCTTCCAGAATTTTTTTCTAAATCTTAGGGTCGCTTATCAAGCTTATTACGTTAAGCAATCACTATTAATATTAAATAAGTCAATTAAAATAAAACACGTCGTAGATATTCATGCAGCAAACGTCTATTCATGAATATGTCTCCAAAAATAACCCACAAATTATTTAAAACTACTAAATATTTTTTAATCCAGCACTGATCTACAATACGATAATACTATTAAATAAATCTAGATCATACACCAAACAAATGCAAAGGCCAAACGCAATGTGTATAAAGCTGCACTGCACTTCACTTCTAGATTTTGTTCGGATAGCGATTCTGCCTGAATCTCGCATAAGCTTACATGCACAGCAAAAAAGAGAAAGGTTTCACAAGCTCAATGAAGCACTAGAGGCAGCCTCTATGGCTTGCTCTAGGCCTGAGCTCTGCTAGTGAAACCTACCTGCTTCCCGTCTGCATGCACGCTTATGGAGCTGGGAGCTATCCCAACAAAATCTAGAATGAAGTGCAAGCTAAGCATAAAGCACTTACATTAGTCGGGAAAAAGCCGTACAAACTTAAGCGTTCACAATTAAATAAGTAGTTTGTCAAATAATTAGTTTCTAGACTTTCTGAAAGCTATCCAAAAAGTCTGAAAAATACAAATTACATTTTACATTTTAATTCCACTCTGGACAAAACAGGGTCAAGAATACGAAGAAGAACTGCAAAAGGTGGGCACCAAAACTGACATTGAAATGGCACCCTGGTTTCAAAAAGTGTTAAAGTGTCGCCTCATCTGTCCCGAATGGCGTAATAGTATTGACAACTTTTTGCTAAACCTACCTCACTTTTACCAAATGGACGGTGACAGCAAGCTTCAAGATCCAAGAAGACCAATTTATGAAAATCTGGTTGGAGAATGGGCACTGGACACTTATATATTTAGTGAACAGGAACCTGAGAGAATAAACAAGTTTCTGCAGCATTTTGAAACGCATCTTATTTGAAGGTGCACTCGTTATAGAATATTGTGAATTTCCGAGTAATTTAAAATTTGCTAAATGTATTGGAAACAATTGTGCTTGCTATTTGCTTCTTTGTTTTAAAAAAGCTGGAGTAACGCAAAAGGCGTAGCGGAAAAGGAAATTATATTAAATTTAATTTTTAGGAATTATTTTAAACGTTTAGTGTTTCTTTTGAAATTTTTTGGATTATTTTGAATTTTTAGTGCCTCAATTTAGATTCTGTTGACTGGAGACGCGCTTCTCAATGTGCGGCAGCGCACTTCGTGCACTCCCGGGGTACTTATTTTACAAACACACTAACATAACTTAATAAATTTCCCATTTAAATATGTTATAGGTTTTCTCTTTCGTGTCGTTTTGAAAAGCTCGCTAGCCACCAATTTATCAAAAAGCTATTTAACGTCAATACACTTTGTCCAATAAATGAACAACGACCTACTATTTCAGTCATGAGATGCAATGAAAAAAACCAAGACATAGGTTGCTACTAAGCTGCTCTTTTAGAATGCTATGCCAAGAAAAGCCATACATTTTGGTCACGTAAATCAGCAGGGTAAATGCATAGCTCTACATTGTGTGAATAAAGCGGTTCTGGTTTTTGTGCACAGCTATTTTTAGCAGGCACAATTTTCACTTAATATGCTCAACTTGATTCCCAAAATCGTTTAATACTGCACAAGGTTGAAGAAAGCAAAGATCAAGCACCTGTAAACCTCTCCCGCATATTTTGGACTAAGGAGCTTTTCCCATAGATAAGTCCCTTCTTCACTAATCCGTCTCCTTCATGCACATTCACACTAAAGAAAGCAGGGCAGAGGCTTAGACCAAGTACCTGAAATAACTTTCGCTCCTCTCCTGCTTGTTTAACAATTAAAGCTCCTCTTAATCCGCATTTGAAGTTTAAAATGTGTTTAATGCGTTTCAGTAAAATGAACGAATTGATAAACATTTTTGCTTACGTTCGGAGTTGCGTATTGAGTTTCTAGAAATATCTTTGGCGAATTTTAAGTTTGATTATCAAGGTTTAAAAAAATACTATTATTTGAGTCGCGTATTAAGCTTCAGAAATTTATTGCCTAATTTTAAAAACGCTTATCAAGTTCCTAGAAAGTTTTCTTAAACTTTAAAGCCGCTTATCAAGCTTCTAGATTTTTGTTTTAATTATTTAGAGACGCCTACCAAGCTTCTAGAATTTTTTCTAAATTTTAGTGTCGCTTATCAAGCTTCTAGAAATTTTTGTTAAATCTTAGGGTCGCTTATCAAGCTTATTAGGTTAAGCAATCACTATTAATATTAAATAAGTCAATTAAAATAACACACTACGTAGATATTCATGCAGCAGACGTCTATTCATAATTATGTCTCAAAGAATAACCCACAAATTATTTTAAACTACTAGATATTTTTTAATCCAGCACTGAGCTACAATACGATAATAGTATTAAATAAATCTAGATCATACACCAAACAAATGCAAAGGACAAACGCAATGTGTATAAAGCTGTGCTGCACTTCACTTCTAGATTTTGTTCGGATAGCGATTCTGTCTGAATCTCGCATAAGCTTACATGCACACAGAAAAAGAGAAAGGTTTCACAAGCTCCATGAAGCACTAGAAGCAGCCTCTATGCCTTGCTCTAGGCCTGAGCTCTGCTAGTGAAACCTACCTGCTTCCCGTCTGCATGCAAGCTTATGGAGCTAGGAGCTATCCCAACAAAATCTAGAATGAAGTGCAAGCTAAGCCTAAAGCACTTACATTAGTCGGGCAAAAAGCCGTACAAGCTTAAGCGTTCACAATTAAATAATTAGTTTGTCATTTAATTAATTTCTGGACCTTCTGAAAGCTATCCAAAAAGTCTAAAAAATACAAATTAAGTACAGAAAAACATGGCAAAAATTTTCAAATTAACTTCGCATAAGTATCTCGTGCTTTTGAAAAATTATCCATGATAAATATTCGTATCTTCAAGTTTAATTGAGTAATTTAATTTTGTGGCCCCACAAATTACTTTATATTTAGTGGAGTAAAATGCTTGTTCCAGTTCAACTTTCCACTGGTCAATTAAAGCGTCATATTAGATTTATCCTAGAACTAAACCTTTCTGAAATACTAAACTAAACTAAACTAAACCTTAATATACATCTGGTTGCTCTGCACTCCATTCAACAACTCGGGACGGCACGCTGCTCTGCATAAGCTTACATGAAGAGCAGACGCAGGCTCGTTTCAGTATCTGAGTGAAGCTCTAGAGACAGCCCCTAGACCTTGCTCTAGGCTGGAGCTGAGTAAGTGCATTTTACCTGCTTCTGTTTTGCATGCAAGCTTATGCAGAGCAGCGTGCCGTCCCGAGAACCTGACTGGAGTGCAAGTTCAGCTTTACGCACATGTTAATAGCCAAGTAAAAGGCAGTTGGATTTGAAACAGGTGAAACGCATCTTATTTGAAGGTGCACTCGTTATAGAATATTATGAATTTACGAGTAATTTAAAATTTGTTAAATGTATTAGAAATAGTTGTGCTGGCTATTTGCTTCTTTGTTTTTAAAAATGCTGGAGTAACGCAAAAAGGCTTAGCGGAAATGGGAATTACATTAAATTTTTAGGAATTATTTTAAACGTTTAGAGCTTCGCTTGAATTTTTGGGATTATTTTGGATTATTAGTGCCTGAATTTAGATTCTGTTGACTGAAGACGCGCTTCTCAATGTGCGGCAGCGCACTTCGTGCACTCCCGTGGTACTTATTTTACAAACACACTAACGTAACTTAATAAATTTCACATTTAAATATGTTATAGGTTTTCTCTTTCCTGTGGTTTTGAGAAGTTTGCTAGCCACTACTGCGTAACTTCGCTGGATCGGATGCAGTTTCACCTTCATCTTGACATTGAATGTTTTATATCTCATCAGAACGTATTCTCTAAAACGCAAAACTGCATACAGTGAATTGTAAAATGATGCTCCAACAGCAATATATAAATATATAAAATTCTTGCGTGCTTATAAACGCACATAGCATTTTGTAAACACGAAAACACCTTACAGTTACTAACTTATGAACTATTTATCGCCCAATCAATGGTGTACACCCACAACATTAATAAGTATTTACTTTCAACGAATATTAACTTGGTACTAATTTTATTGCATAAACATTATCCACAGAATTCTTACTACCTTTAACACTATTAATCACGACGACAATTAATCAATCAGATAATTTATTGATGAGCACCTTTCTTGTTGTATCTCTCACAACAACAATCCTTATTAGTACTCAACTAAGAAGGTTTCACCCTATTTCTCGCAAACAATATAGCTCCGTTTCAAAAGTCTATTCATTCTACCCGGACTATCGATATAATTTTCTCACCTCTCTGAACAACTTATGCGTGCGGTACCAACTATGATATGCATCATTCTCTTTCACCTGTACTTTTATGCTTCGATTTGATCGACTTTGCCGCCAAATTTGCTGAACGTTTTCTGAAATCTGAAATAAGCTCAAAATGATTGATATTAGTGATCGTTAGAGCAGGCGAGTTTGCAATGCGACAATAAACAAGCATTACACTTACTCGGTGGGGTAAATCAATTTCCAGTTTCAACAAATTCTCCATTTTTAAAAATGCGCAACAGAAAGCTACATCAGAGAGCTCATAATCAATCGGGACGTTATAGGAGTAAGCACCACTTAAAACCAGTTTCTGTAAATCTTTTCGGGAAATCAAAACCAATTAATCTAACATTTTAATTACAAGTTATAATTCCAAAGTATACCTTTCATTGTCCGAATTGAGGGTAGTTCTTCATTTGGAAGGAATGTGACGGAGTTTGCATCCTTCTTGTAGTCCTCCTTCAGCCTTTTAATTTCCGCTATGGGGCCGCCAATAAGCACGGCATCCCAGTTGATATATGTTTCCTTATGTATTTCATGTCGGACATGCAGAGTTTTTAGATTTATCATTTTGCAAAATATATATTCAAGTGATTTTTGGTTCTCCACCCAAATTTCCAAGTAGGTGAGGTTGGGATATGCCAAATGAATTTTTTCAAGCTGAAAAATATCCAAACCTAGGGATATGTTTTTTCTGTCGTCATATCTCCGCCTCTCGAAGTCAAATTTCAGTCCTTTCAGATTTTGACAAGGATAGTAAGTTGTCCACATAAATAGGTTTTCTTTATCAAATTCACGTACTTTCAATTCTTTCCACTTGGGATATCCTGTGGAAGCTTTCAATAGCTTAGCTGATTCCTTTGGATTTAGTATTTTACCAAAAAGGTCAAACTCAATGCATTCCACCTGTTTCAGTGTGTCTGGTAGAGGAAACTGACAAATAACAGTGTTTATGCCGCGCACGTCTCTAGAGTGTCGGCCAGTGTAAATACGTTTGAGATGAGGACAATTTGATAAAAACTGATAAAGAAGCTCTGGATTGGAAAATGCTGTTTGCGTTCGCACGGATATGTGTAGATGTTGAAGATTTGGAATTGAGCTCAGATTGTAGCTGAGAAACATTTCTAGATGCACAATGTCACCTTCGCTACGAATGCAAAGGGTTTGTAGCTTTTCCGGAAGTCGTACAGGTAAAATACGCGCGTCATGTGGAAACCTGCTGATAAAAAGATTAAACGAGTGCACAGAATCTTGGGCTCCGTCCAGTATGGTTTGTATGTGTTTTTCAAAGTCTTTCCATGGTTTCTTATATGAAATAGTTGCTGTTAGAATTTGTAGATTGGGTAAATGCAGGTTTCGCAAATGGCAAGGTGAACGTAGACTTAGTTTTACTAATCCATCTGAAAAGTTGTTCAGTAGTGTTGTAATTGCGTTATGATCTTCACCTTTCGTTAGCTTGTCTTCATTGTAGCTTAATACGAGTTCAAAAGGCAACGCTGAAGTCGTTTTTAAAAAACTCATATTCACAAGTTCAATAAACTTTGGAATCTTATTGTAGTTGAGCCTAACCGGTATATATTGCTTCCGATCGCTATATGGGTTCTTTAAATTTCTAAGGTTTTGATATATTAAGCAGTTCGTAGTTTCTAGCCATGGCTTGCACACAAGTCGAAATGTTTTATAAGTGGGTATTATAGGTGTTTGATGTTCGTCAAAAAGAAGGTAGGTTAGAATATGTTCCCTAAGTTCTGATAGCAGAAATACTTTCTCGACGCTGGGATTCATTTTAGAAACCTTGAGTAGGCAGTGAAAAATATTTAGTTGCTGAATTTGAAATTTTGATTTGTAAGATGAGCAGGTGTAAAAACAACAAGTTTTGTTGTTCAGTTACAAAACAGAACTGAAAATAAAATCGCAAGGCTTGGCATATTGAATAATTGAATGAATGAGCTACCTAAGCTATCGTGATGCGCAGTTCAGATAACTGTCAAACATACAATTCCACGAAAAGTAGCGCCAACAAGTACTCATGTATGACAAACAGTTTTTTTGATAAACGATACGTACGTGCAGATATTATAACTGTTATACATGCTGAAATATTTATTCGGAGATTACAATTCGGAAATAGATAGTGAAGCACAGTTATGAAGTTCCAACCTAATTAAATTAAATTTAATTAGGTTCTTTTAGTTTAATTTAAAAAGTATCTTTAAGTGAAATCGTTGAAAAATAGTCTGCAATGAGTACTGCTTGATAATGCTGATATCTTTGCTGATAATGCTACTATATGTTCTTTTATGGAATCTAGTGATGCGAGCAACGCTGTTGTTCACAAATTCTAATTTAGGGATTCAAACTAATACTACTATGTTTGTCATTGCAATCAGAACAAACAAAAACTACGTAAAGTAGAGTAGGGAAATTTATCTACATAACGAAACATTTCAAGCTGCAATCAATAAACGGAATTTATTTAGGAAAATTATTAAAGCTAAAACCATTTTATTGCCATTTTGTTGAACATCGGACAATACTAATTTGGAGCAGCTGTAAAATTTGCAATTTTTAAATGTTCCTAATTAGTTTTGTTTAAAAAAGGCTTTAAAATTGACTGTTTCGGATTAGTTATAAATGCCAAAAAACAAACATAGAATTTCATTACGACATGATGCGTTGGAGAGACAACTAAAAATATGTAAAGATGCATAGTGTGGAAATGCCCGAAGGAATAACTGCTGATTTGTACCTCTAAACTTTCGAATTCAACCCGTTCATTTGTTTTTAATTTGGGTAAACTGGTAATTATTCTAGAACAATTTGTTGGTCATTTTCTGACTATTATTCATTTTCTGTAAAACTCCTGTAATTTGCAAGACATTCAATATGCTTTAAAGATTTTTTGATGAAGCTGATGTTGACATTTTTTGCTTGCATTGAATACAAGGTTCTTTCAAACAAAAATAATGTAACTGTACTGCTGTCATCATTGAATGACTCGATAAAAAATTCACTGACAACAAGCGTAGCATTTTCTCACATGACCAATCTCCATCACACCATAACACGACCCATTTGTTCTTCTGTTTCATTTTAACACTTGAGTCTTGTGATTTTTGCCAACGTGTAACTTTAATACCCAATTTATGAACTATGCTCCTGCAACACATCATCAACTTTTTCTTCAGAATAAACCAGAACACCTGCCTATGTCCAAACATCCTTTCTGCATATTTCAACACACACTTTTATGTGTTGAAGTTGCGTAACCTCCACCGATAACAACGTAAGGTTAGAATTTGGGAAACCCAAAAATGCGGTTAACGTTCCTTGCACAAACAAGACAAGTTGTCTGCTTTTATTCGTAAGGGGTGATTTATCATGGATGGACAGGTACATAAAAATTAATTAAGCAACTCGAGCTAATACATGAATTCAGTTTTAGGTTATCTGCCGCAATCAATGAGTAGGAATGTCATGACAGGTTCATTATTTGATAAACTGACGTGTTCATTCATGACTGATAAAAAGTTGCATACGGTTTTCTGAATTACGATCCTGGTATCAAATCACATCCCGATGTGCATTTTAATTCGGCTGAGAGTCTGAATAAATTCGGGGACTCGGGTTGGCTTCGTCCCGAAAAAAAGAACCCTAACCGACTTCGAACCGCTTATGTTTTAAGTACGCATTGCCCAAAATATCGGTAGTGTAAAATGATATTTCGGACATGCTTCGGCCCACTTTCGTACAATCTAGCGTTCCGTCACACTGTGATTGAGCATTCTGGCCGCATGCATCCCGAAAGTGTTATGGAAAAGCGGCAAATATTTCAGCACTTTGCTCAGATTTCCGTTCACTCAGCTGAGTTCCTGCAACCGTACACGCAGCTATTTATCTGGTCGTCTAATTAAATTCAGTTATCCTAGCATTATATCAATAATAAATAAAAATTAGTTACATATTTGCAGTCGTCGATTTTTTTGAAGAATACAATCAAGCCGTCGTTTCGTCCCGCTGGTTATCTTTAGATAATACTGTATGTCGGTGGCCCCATAGCCCCAGCATTGGAAAATTAGTACTTAAGCATGAAGTTTCATCATCAAAATGGAGAATTCACAAGTGCGTTGTGCTGAAGACTTTCGGTAAGTCCACTCTCCCTCAATCCAATAATTTTTTACTAAAATTTTCTAAAACTAAAACTTATAATCCCTATTTTGGTGCAGATGTCTACGAAAAGGCCCAATCTTGCATTTTCCGACTTGATCAAATCCTGAGACAGCGACGGAGGAGAACGTGCCGCAGAAGAAACAACGGAAGGTTTGTAAGAACGTGAAAACATCAGGGCAACTGTTGATCGAAACGGATCAAGTTCAGAAAGGGAAGGAGAAGGAAGGACTTCCAAGCTTGGACTCAACTCGTCAGGTACAAATTCCCACAATATGGATGCTATATTAACTTGGTTTAAGTTACCAAAAAAAGTTCTGTTAACTTTGCTTGCTGTATATTTTTAACCACTGTTCATTAAAGTGTTTGGAGCCAATGCAGATCAGCAGCGTGCCACCTTTGGCCAAGCATCCACCTCCAATTCCCACGAAGTCTCACGAAAGTTGTTCTGTTTTCAACCAACTGCTAATTCCTGATACTCAGTTTATGTGTTACCCGTTATTACATACAGTTCATTTGTAATTATTCTAATTATAACAAGAACCTTCGTAAATGAGTAACTACCGGAAGCAACGTGCTGAATTATATGAAAAATGATGCCCAAAAAACGTGTCAAGAATGCACAGAAAACGTTATACAAACCCCCTATAAACGTTTCAAAATGCCCAAAAAACGTTTCAAAAATGCACAGAAAACGTATCTAAATGCCCAAAAACGTTTCAGAAACGCCCAAAAACGTTTCAAAAATGCCTAGAAAACGTTTATAAAAAGATAAGAAAACGTTTCAAAAACGCCTAGAAAACGTTTTAAAAAAGACCAAAAAACGTTTCAAAAATGCCTTGAAAACGTTTAAAAAATGCACAAAAACGTTTCAAAAACGCCCAAAAACGTTTCAAAATGCCCAAAAAACGTTTCAAAAATGCCAATAAATGCTTCAAAAATGCCAATGAATGCTTCAAAAATGTCCAGAAGACGTTTCAAAATGCCCAAAAACGTTTCAAAAATGCCTATAAAACGTTTCAAAAATGCCTTGAAAACGTTTATAAAAAGACAAGAAAACGTTTCAAAAACGCCTAGAAAACGTTTTAAAAAAGACCAGAAAACGTTGCAAAAATGCCTTGAAAACGTTTAAAAAATGCACAAAAACGTTTCAGAAACGCCCAAAAACGTTTCAAAATGCCCAAAAAACGTTTCAAAAATGCCAATAAATGCTTCAAAAATGCCAATGAATGCTTCAAAAATGTCCAGAAGACGTTTCAAAGTGCCCAAAAACGTTTCAAAAATGCCTAGAAAACGTTTCAGAAATGCCTAGAAAACGTTTCAAAAATGCCTAGAAAACGTTTCAAAAATGCCTAGGAAACGTTTCAAAAATGCCCAAAGATATTACGAAAAATGTCCAAAAACTTTTCAAAAATGCTCAAACCCGTTTAAAAATACTCAAAAACGTTACAAAAATGCGCCAAAACATAACTCAATCGTTGTTTTTTGCAAATTTTTGAAAAGTTGAGCTATAGGTCTGAATTTATGTATATGAAGTGCTATTGACATAAGCTATCATTCTGCCAAATTTGAGCCCAATCTACCCAGTAGTTGCTGAGATTTCGTGTACACAGACAGACAGACAGACAGACAGACAAACAAACTGATCGCATGTATACCTCAACATATAATGCCTTAATTTTTCCCATTTTTGCAAATTTTTGAAAAGTTGAGCTATAAGCCTGAAATTATGTATATGAAGTGCTATTGACATAAGCTATCATTCTGCCAAATTTGAGCCCAATCTACCCAGTAGTTGCGGAGATTTCGTGTACACAGACAGACAGACAGACAGACAGACAAACAAACTGATCGCATATATACCTCAACATATAATGCCTTAATTTTTCCCATTTTTGCAAATTTTTGAAAAGTTGAGCTATAAGCCTGAATTTATGTATATGAAGTGCTATTGACATAAGCTATCATTCTGCCAAATTTGAGCCCAATCTACCCAGTAGTTGCTGAGATTTCGTGTACACAGACAGACAGACAGACAGACAGACAAACAAACTGATCGCATATATACCTCAACATATAATGCCTTAATTTTTCCCATTTTTGCAAATTTTTGAAAAGTTGAGCTGTAAGCCTGAATTTATGTATATGAAGTGCTATTGACATAAGCTATCATTCTGCCAAATTTGAGCCCAATCTACCCAATAGAGGCTGAGATTTCGTGTACACAGACAGACAGACAGACAGACAGACAAACAAACTGATCGCATAAACTACCTCAGCTACGCTTCCGGTAGTTAATAATTCAATGGTTGCTGAGTTGTAAAGTAATAAATATGTTAATTGTATTTAATAGATACGTTGCACTTGAATTTGTTTTTCGGTTTGCATAATTATTGCTTTCGGTATAGATTCTGAATGATGTCGGTCCCCCATCGTTTTAGGAAATTAGCCGAAAACGGACCGAAAACTAGTTTTCGTTTCGGTAGACAGTTTCGGGCCCGAAGACCTAATTCGGACACCCCCGATACTACCCCGAAACTATCTGCCGAATACAATCAGACTTCGGGCCGAATTAAAATGCACATCGGGATCACATGAGCCGTAGCAATCAATGTTCGTGAATAATTGACTGAAATTTACAATAATTTACAAAAATGCAGATTTTTTTATTACTGCCACGTAAAAACACTTGTGTATAATCTTAAACCTAATAATACTTCTTTGAATGCTATTAAGCCTTAAGATATGCTTTCATCTGCTCGCAAGGATCATCGCCATCGTCCATTCTACCCTTGAACATCTTGGCCACGTACAATACAGTCTTGGCAAAGTTCTGACGGTTTACATTACGATAATTCAAAGAATGACCTTCTGATCCCGTAGCACGTGGAGTGGTTGAGGTGGGTGGAGGAGATCCACCTTCGCAGTCAGGTACATTGAATGGGAAGTCGCACCAGTCAGTTTCCTAAATATTATCGGCAAGTAGAGTTAGAACTGAATAGCCTACGAGATTTGCAAAAATTATAATGCAGAATTCGAGGGTGTGCTTACCGGGTTGAAATAGAGGTTATCGGGACATTCAAAAAGACAGGGACGTCTGGCGGGATCGCAGTTGTAGAAATATTTGCAATCGTATGGGTGACGAATTAAACCGTCATAGTTTTCAGGGCAGATCCAGTTGATTGGGTCTTCTGGATCTTCTGTGGTTGGGGCTTCTGTAGAATTTAAACAGATCATAAAATATAATTGTTTTAACTTGAGAACAATTTTTCAAAATATGAAAATGTAAATGTAATTTTTTCTAACCTGTAGTTGTGGTGGTAGTTGTAGTAGTAGTTGTTGTTGTCGTCGTAGTTGTGGGTGTGGTCGTTGTAGTGGTTGGTGTAGTAGTAGTTGGGGTTGTAGTTGTAGTCGGTGTGGTCGTGGTGGTTGTTGTGGTAGTAGTTGTAGGTGTGGTTGGAACTGGGGTAGTAACTATAGCAAAATATATTTAAATTATTATAACTGTTATAAAAGCACAGATTTTCAAAAAATAACTTGAAAACATTTATGCAAGGCTTACCAATTGTGCAGTTGGTAACAGCAGGATGGTTACAGATCAGGTTTGGTTGATCCCAGATGGTTCCCGGAGCACAGTGAATGCAACGTGCAATGTTACTGCAAAAGAAGCAAATATACATGTTTAGAAACAAGTTTTTGTAACTAGATTTTGTAAAACTTTGTAAAAGTACTTACTTGGTACACTCGTAGTATTGGTAGCAGTTGTATGGAAATGGGAAGTATACTGGGTTCTGTGCATCTGCGTCTGGACATTCTGGTGGGTCCTACAACAGAATAAACGATACTTTAAGGTTTTAATATTTTAAATAAATATGTTTTAGGAAATTGTGGTTTTTAAGCTTACAAATAAATCTGAGCCCTCGTCACATTTTGTATAGTCTTCCGTTGACTGACTCCATACTCCAGCAAAAAGGAGTAGTCCCACCGTTAACAGTGTAAATTGCTTCATTTTTAAAGAAAAGTAAAAAATGAACTCAATAAAAATTTATTCACACAATTAAAAAATATATGTGTGCTTTAAATGCTGATCAACCGCTGACTGGTTTAATGTGAGTTCATGTCGGGCGATTTATACTATTTGGAAATGGTTACTCAATTACGTTGGAATGATCACCGATAATACATTGCAGACTTGTATGTACAGGATTTTGCAATTTGCGTACGCACGTAAATGTCACATAGTTGTAGTGCGTCATTCTGGCTTGGGATAAACAGGTAGATTAAAGTTGTCACATCAAATCAATCAGAATCAGATTCCATCGATCAATTTCAACTAAGCCGATATATTGCACTGTTTTTTTAATTGAATAAAAATGCTGGAATTCATTAATAAAATTCTGTACACTAGATAAGCTGCGTACTATTTATTTTTAACGTTTTCTTAAATGTCGACTGACGTAAATTGGTAATCCGATTTTATTCATGTTCAAATCAAAACCTGTTCAGATAAGCCTATTTACTGTTGATCCTTTACGTCAGCAAGCAATAATGCAAAGAAAGTCAAGAATGCAAAGTGTTCACAGGTTAATCGTAGCTTTGGTAGTTTCCCAGGCTAAAACCAGATTCAATGACCGTGCGTACTTATTGTTAAAATATGCAATAAGTGCTAGCTTAATATTCATTAGGCAGTACGGTATCGCCTCAATTGATAATGCAGTGAATCTCAATATACTATCAGCTATTACTACTTAGCTAATTTAAATAAAATTAAAATTGACTAATTTTAACTAGAAAATGTTGACGAAACTTCTGTAACGAGAACGAGACCATTCAATGAGGTTGCTATTTTTAGACAACATCTTTTATTCCACAAGTTAGCTAACAATTTAGCAAAAAATACAACGTATATATACTTTACGTGGTTTTAAAGTTCAGGAGAAAACAAAACAAATATTTATTCAAGGTACAATATCTGGATGTCGTATGTATGTATATCTCACAAAATAAATGCCACATGTCGTGTAAAGTATACGCAATTGCTAACATATGGTATTTAAAATGATATATCTTTTTATTGTTGCAAATTAATCATTATTCACGTAAAGAACAATTCGTAAATTTGTACAGAAAATATTTATTATTAAAATATATATTTCTGTATTATTGACGATTTGTTTATTTTGTATGTTGTTAGGTAAACCTAAAATATTTATTGGCTGCGCAGATAACTTTTACTTTACATTGTAAGCACACGTAAGATTTTAGTCATGTGCAGCCGATAAGATAAATTTTACGCATTATTAAGCGCTTATTTGTGTAGCTATACAATTGGTATATGTGTGAACATATAAATTGAAATATATTACTGTCATTCAAATGTAATCGGTTCTTATCTGTTTGTTTTTAACTTTCCAATTTTATCACTCATTGTGCAAAAAAATAAAATGCATAGTTGGTTACTATTGCTCACGGTATAGGCTATAAAGCCCTTGGTTAACTTATTTATGAATGAAAAAATCAAAATTTATATTAGCAGACAATTTTTTTTGTAATTTGTATACATCTTTTTCTCTTTCAGAATTTTATCTTTTAATAAATTGATTTGGTAGAGTTGCTTTGAAAAAAACTTTGACTATCAAAGCGTTTATTTACGCACAAGCAGGATATTCTAGAAAATGCATATGAATTCTTTAAATTCAAAATTGAATTTGCAACATGTGTTTCCTATATAGGACGTTCGTTCATACTCTAGATTGTTTTGCAAGCTTCGGGATCCTTGACAATGGCATCTCTACTTTTCAACATTTTCTCTAAGGAACGTCCAGCCATGAAAAAACTTTGTCGGTCGACATTGCGATAATTCAAAGAGCGTCCATCCTGAGCTGGTAAACGGGGTAGGGTAGAGGGTGTTGGAGGTGACCCGCCTTGGCAATCAGGAACGCTAGATGGAAAGTCACACCATTGAGCTTCCTAAATGTTTGAAATGTAGGTTTATATCAGCTATGTTTAAGAAAGTAAGGACAAGTATTTATATTTCAATGGCTTGCTTACAGGATTGAAGTAAAAACCGCCAGAGCATTCAAAAAGGCATGGGCGTTTGTCAAGATAACAATTGTAGAAAAGCCTGCAATCGTATGGGTGACGAAAAAGACCAATAAAATCTCCGGGACAGACAAAATTTATTGGGTCATCTGGCTGAGTAGTTGGGGCTGGTGTGGTAACTGTAGCAAAATAATTTAAACTTAATTTAGTGCAAGTTTATCAAAAAATATTGATATTGCTGAATAAATGTAACAAATCTAACAAAATGTGCAGCCGATGGAAACCGCGCTACATATTAAAAGTTCCTGGTTCCAAGTAGTTCCAGGTGGACAGCGAAGACAACGGGCTACGTTCCTAAGTGATCCAAATCCAAATATATTAAAAATGTGTTATTTCAGAATATAAAATTTAAGACTTCTTACTCAGCGCATTCATAATATTGATGGCATTTGTATGGAAATGGAAAGTACACTGGATTGTCGGGTTCTATTCCGGGACATTCTGGTGGAATCTAAGCAACACAAAATATATTTTTTGAATGTTGTGCTCTTAGTTTGTAAATACTTTGAAAGTTATTTCTTAACTTACGACAAAGTCCGATCCCTCGTCACATTGTGTGTAATCACCGTCCTCTCTTGTTGTTTTAGCTTCCGTTACTCTATATACTCCAGCAAATAGGAGCAAGAAAACTGTAAAACGTATGAACCGTTTCATTTCTTGAATGTTGAAAGTATTAAGAACTGAGCTACCTAAAATCACAACTAATATTATATTTGCTTGGATTAGTACACCTTCGTTTGTTGTTGTTATTCTCTTGTTCAGAACAATAATAAATAAATAAAATGGTATGAATATTTATATATCAAGTTTTTGTATTTTTCATCTTGATACAAAAATACACGTATTTGTACTCGTTCTGCGTCATTTAGGCTAGGATAAACAGGATAAAGGTGTCACATATCGTTCGCAGTTCACTATTCAATCTCAAAAAGGTTGATAAGCAATTCAGATATTTTAGTTGAATAAAATCTGCTGCTTGTGTTTCATTAATAAAATGCTTCACACAAGATAAATATAAATACTATGTACTAATATTTGAGCCATGAATTGGTATTTACGTTTAAATCGAATCCATTTCTTAAGTGCAAAGTAAGGAAAATTGGGAAAGGCCAATTGGAAATCCGATATTATTTACCATCCGATCTTACCATCACATAAGTTCCAGTAGTACAAGCTAGGTAAAACTTTCCTTGCTAATCCATCACGTCAGCTGATATAAATGTAAGCAAAGTCTAAGTTAGGAAAATGCACCAGATAGTTGGTGAGTGTTTTATGGCTCATGATAAAGAATTACAGTAGATTAACAATATTTATTACTAATAATTATGTACTAATAAGATAGAAAATTAGTAGTAGAAAAATAGTTATTTATAGAGGAAGTACGTGTTTCGTCTTGTCACTAGATTGATGTAAAGACAAAATACTTTTACAGCTAATTACTTTTTAGTATGTTTGTATCAGATGATTTCGGCCGGAAATCAAAATGTTGATGGTTTTGTAAAATCGGCAAAACACATGAAATCAACATGCTCGAATGACACTTTTATTTTCCAATATTTATTTGCCATTTTATTGTATGAAAGATTGCAGAACAATAAAACCTAGTTCAGACACATGTAATCCTTTGGCAACACAAACCTAGTTCGTCGCGCAGTGACGCGCAGAGAGCAGCCTTCAAAATCGAAAAAGTGATACTAGCAAAATGATTGCGTATATCATTATTGAAATACATAGTTGTATTTAAACAAAGTACAAACTCTGGCAGCGTAACTAACGGCGAGATACCCGAGACTGTAGCTCTTAATATTAAGCTAAACCGGCAAAACTAAGTAAATGATTGCGATGTAGAAAATGCTTATTATTAAAACATCTGTCATTGCATTAAAAGCATTGAAAAGTTAAGTAAGAGTAAAAGTTAAGTTAAGAAAAGTATTTGCGGTTCCTGACACAAATACAAAATATTAGATATCCATCATTAATTTGCTACCAGCTGTGTTAATTCCCAACACACCAATGGACAGGTCGTCAAACAATCTCCATTCAAAAAGTGCGTGCATACCACAAAATATATTTGGTGCAAAGTATGCAAATTGAAAACTGATGACACACAAAGTGATCTATCTTTTTACTTACACGGAATATTGTGTTTCCTTCAGTAGAAGTTTGCAAACCCATTTGACTTTTATTTTATTTTTACGTAAATATTTGGCAACAGCCTATATATTTTTTGCATACTATTGTTGTGATTATGTGCAGCCGATTAGATATTGAAGCTGACTTTCAGCAAAATGCACCTATGTGTGAATATATACAATTGATAAATACGTGTGTCAACAAGCATATTTATTCAAATGCACATGACTGTCATTTACAAAACGTAATCATTATTTATCTGTTTATTTGTGCCTGAATTTATCGTCATATAATTCATTTTTATCATTTATTAGGCAAAAATACAA
Source organism: Entomobrya proxima (assembly GCA_029691765.1). Classification (NCBI taxonomy): domain Eukaryota; kingdom Metazoa; phylum Arthropoda; class Collembola; order Entomobryomorpha; family Entomobryidae; genus Entomobrya; species Entomobrya proxima. The sequence continues at coordinate 58,781,377 of CM056171.1, read as the reverse complement.
TGCTTAGCTAGTCATAGTCAAGACTGCCAATGCTATGCATTATATGACTCAATGTTAATTAACTGATGATAAAAAACAGCAAAAACTTACAGTAACCCAAAAAGTCATTTTTTTATTAAGGCTAATAAAATAGATTTGGAAGGACATTGTTTGGTCGAGTTGGTATAGCATAGCAGACCAAATGTCAAGAAATCTACGGAAGCTAACTACGCGTTCTGCAACTGCATCGTTTGGGTTGCAATATAATAATTTACCTTGATACGCAAAATATAGTGTCGTCTAAGTTGTTAATATTTTCAACGTAATTTCAGAAAATTTTACAAGTTTGGAATTGTTTCGCAAGCTTTCGGATCCCTGACAAATGCATCTCTACTTTCAAGCATTTCCTCTAAGGAACGTCCAGCCTTGGCAAAACTTTGTCGGTAGACATTGCGATAATTAAGAGAGCTTCCATCTTTAGCTGGTAAACGGGGAGTAGTAGAGGGTGGTGGAGGTGACCCGCCTTCGCAATCAGGCACGTTGGATGGAAAGTCACACCATTGGGCTTCCTTTAGGTTTAGGTTTTTATCAGCTTTAACTTTCATGAAATAAGGAAAAGTGCAATACTTTTTGTGGCTTACTTACAGGATCAAAGTAGAGACCGTCTGAACATTCAAAAAGACAAGGGCGCTTGTCGAGATAACAATTGTAGAAAAACCTGCAGTCGTATGGGTGACGAACAAGACCAATAAAGTCTCCGGGACAAACAAAATTGATTGGGTCCTCTGTAAGCAAATATTGAGGCATTATGGAATAGTTGCGATTAAAAATGAACATATGATTCTCTTCCAAATTTTTATTAACCTGTTGTTGTAGTTCTAGGTGTTGTGGTAACTACAACCAAAAATTCAAATTATTAGTTAAGCTATTACACAGGAAAGCAGAAATTGTTATTTTGCTTGAAACATGCAATAATTCCTACCAACTGTGCAGTTTGTCACAGATCCAGGGACGCAAATTAAGTTTTCAAAATCCCAAATAGTTCCAGGTGGGCAGCGACGGCAACGTGCTACATGTCTAAATGACACATAAATCCAGAAGGTTAGGACAATATGTCAAGATTACGTTATTTTTGGGATACTCAATGTAAGAATCACTTACTCGGCACATTCAATATATTGATAGCATTTGTATGGGAATGGAAAGTACATAGGATAGTCGGGGACCATTTCGGGGCATTCTGGTGGATCCTTAATTTACAAGTTATGTTTTACCGACGATGTTTCAGATCAAGAAATATTTTGAAATATTTCTTAACTTACGAATAAGTCGTATCCCTCGTCACATTCTGTAAAGTTACCATCTTCCCATTCACTCCGAGCTTCCGCTGCTCTCCAAACTCCAGCAAATAGGAGTATACCCACAAAAAATAGTTTCATTTTTCGAAATGACGATATGAACTTTTTAAAAATTTGCACAAGTAAATATTTGTTTCTATACGTGTTTCAATCAGAACCGTCAACTAATTTGTGTAAGGAATATTGGGAAATGAATGGTATTTTTATCAAGTTGCACCGCTAAAATGCGCGACTTTACTAATGTCAAGTGATTTTACTGGGTAATATTGAATGGGATAAATAGGATGAAGTTGTCACAGTGCATCTAAAATCCATCAATCAATCAATTTTAACTTAATGTACAACCAGTACAGGTTTTTTCGTAGTAGAAGCACTGCTGTTGATATTTCAATAATAACATGTTTCACGCCGGACAACCGGCGTACGGTTGTTTATTTTTAAATATATGAATTTCGTAAAGGCTAATTTAAGTTAATTGGTAATCCGATATTACTTAGGTTAATAACAACAGCGTACAATTCTCGGTGACACAAGCTAAGTAGAAAAGGTTGCTGAAAATCATTCACGCCAGTGGGATTTTATGCAAACAAATTCTAACTTACTACATTCAGTAGATGTTTTGAAAGACTATGTTGGTCCTGAGTTTGGACCAAAGTGAATAGAAAATAATTTTTGATTATTGCTAAATTTTATGAAACCATTCGATGGAAAAATGTTCTTGTTTTAATAATGCATTTTAGCGCATAAAATAGGCATGCTGATGACTTCAAAAATCGGTAAGATCAATTTCCGCCTGCTTTGGTAGTGTTTGATTTTCCCAGTATTTATCTGCATTCTAACGCTGCTATGCTACGACACGTACCTATTTAGCAAATGCGTGATCCTTGGTTACCAAAAGATTATTGAGTCGTGCAAAGTATGCAGCAATATAATAGGTGATATTCAAAGCAATATTTTGTTTTGTTGCTACTCTTTTATCTATTTACACGTATTACAAATATTGTTAAATGTTTAATAAATATTTTAATCTCTTTGCTGATATGACTTGTGTTTTATGTTTGAGTAAAGATGTTGTAAGAGGAAGAAGTCGGTATATCATATTTTGTATGTAATTTATATTTGGTTGAATGCGTGTGAGAAGCGGGGCGGCATGCTGTCTGGTGAGAGCAGACAGTTCGTCGTTGTGAGCGAGAAGAAGAGTTGATATAATTTCGGGTTTTCAGTTTTAAGAATAATTATTCAGAGTAATTATTTTGAGAGAATAAAAGTAATTGATTTGCGATTAAAATAAAGACTTTGTTTTGAGATTGATAAAGATAATTATTGTGCTGACCAACTAGTCTGTGTTACATTAATTTGGCATTATTTTCGGGGATTATTATCTGGGATTGGTGTGACGCTGGTTTGTGCGGGTAGCCTTATTGGCGTCGCTACATTTTCTGGAGGCCCTGCCCAGATAAGCAAGGAGGACGTAACACAGTGATTTAAGCTGATTAACGGTGTTTAACTTTGGGTGCAGTTTGTTTGATTAAGTAATTAGCAGACAAAATGAACATGGAGGAGCTGGTGCGGGGAAGGCGGCCTGTCAGACAGCAGTTGACGGCGTTGGCAAGTGAAGTGAGCGCAATTCTAAAGAAAGACACCGTGGGGCCTGAAGATGCCAAAACGCTGCGAGTGAACTATGACCTCTTGGAGAGCACGGTGGAGGTTTTGGAGGAATGGGATGCCAAGGTAAAGAAGCAACTCTTCCTTGATGCCGCCACAGCAGAAGCCGAAGACGTTGAGTACAACGAAATTGCGCGTTTTCGAAAGATGTACTTATCAGCCAAGGGTGACATTGATGAGTACCTGGCCCGCCACAAGACCGACGAGCGTGATGAGACGGCTTCAGTGACAGTGTCCTCCGTTGGGAAAAAGAAATACCATCTGCCCGAGGTCAAGATAAAATCCTTTAGTGGGGAACTGAAAGACTGGCTGAGTTGGTGGTCACAATTCCGCCACATTCATGAAGATGAGGAGCTGCACCCCACCCACAAGTTTCAATACCTTGTCCAGTCAATGGAAACTGGAACTGAAGCGAAGCAAATGATGGATAGTTATCCCATGACCTCGGAAAACTACCCACTAGCCGTGGAAGCCCTGAAGGAGAGGTTTGGCCGCCATGATCTACTGTTGCAGGTCTACATTCGGGACTTGTTGAAGCTGGTGATCACAAACGTGACCAATGACAAGAAGCTTACTTTGGCACAGCTTTACCTCCAACTAGAGTCGCACCTGAGGTCCCTTAACGAGCTTAATTTGAATGAAGCGGACCCAGCAACTTGGCTATTTCCTCTTGTGGAGTCCAGTCTCTCCGTGGAGACTTTGAGGGCATGGCAGCGTAGTTCGTTGTCAAGAATTGATGGGAATGAGCAGACACCAAAGAAAACGAGGCTGGAACTTCTGATGGAGTTCATTAAATCGGAGGTGCGAAGTGAACAGCAGATTGCCCTCGCACAGCAGGGTTTTCAAGAGAGGAAAGCTGTAGAAAATCGGAGGCACAGTCGGTTTACTGGAGCAAAGCCGATGAGGAGCGAGGAATTCCCTACGGTGGCCAGTCTGTTTGGTGGCCAATCAACAAAGTGTCCAATTTGTGAGGGTGCTCATGATCCAGAGAAATGTCCCAAACTTGAAGGGATGACCTATCTGCAGAAGTGCCAACTAGTGAAAGAGTTGAGGCTCTGCTTCAAATGTCTCCGTCCTGGTCATCGTCGTGGTAATTGCCGAAGGAATGTGGTCTGTCGCATCTGCAAAGGGGGACATTTTGAGATTTTTTGTAATCCTGCACCAAGAGCACCGACTCCAGCTACTGCATCTGGCTCAAAGCGAAGATTTAATGACGACAAGGAGGGAACAGAGAAACGCGGACGAATGGTGTCAAAATCCGGAAATGGCGGCGGCTTAGAAGTGGTTGCTCAGCAGAACAACCAGTGCACTGCTAACGTCCTCCTCAACACGATAAAGGTGATGTTAGAGACACCAGCTGGAAAATTTATAACCGTCCGCCTTGTGGGAGATGGAGGAAGTCAGCGAAGCTTTGGTACTACTGGTACCTTGGGGGGAGTGCGCACTGTGGATGCTGGTGTGGAATGGCTTCAGACTGTAGCTTTTGGAGCTGTTGTTTCTTTGCCCAGGAGCTATCAGAAGAAAAGAGTGAATATTGTGGGATTCAATGGCGTTCAAAAGAGTTTGGATCTGCTACAAAAGGATAAAATAACTGGCAATATTCGGGAGATTCCTGTTGGTCCATGGCTCAAGGAGTGCGAAAAAAGGGGAATTAGTCTCAATGATGTTGGGAATAATTGGAGCGAGGCTAGCATTCTCATTGGCAACGACTATTGGGGGACCATCAGGACAGGAAGGCTGGTTCATTTAGCTTGTGGACTAGTAGCAGAGGAAACGGTGTTTGGGTGGACACTCGGAGGACCGATTAATGGCCGGAGCGACAATAATCTTGATGAGACGCTGGTGCTAACGACAGCTTTAGAAACTGTTCCTCCTCCAAAACTTGAGCTACTTTGGAGCTTGGAAGCGTTGGGGATAAGGGATCCTGCGGAATCTCTATCAAAGAAAGAGGAGGAGGATGAGGCGTTAGTGCATTTTAACAAAACGGTGAAAAGAGGCCCCGACGGGAGGTATATTGTGTCGCTGCCGTGGAGGGCCCCGAGTTCTACCTTACCCACAAATAGAAAGATAGCGGAGATAAGGCTGATGAGCACAACACAAAAGCTGCGAGCAAGTGGGAAATTGGCGGACTACCATGCAGTGTTCAAGGGATGGGAGGAGGAAGGACTCATTGTGGAAGTGCCAAATGCAGAAATCGAAGGACACTATATTCCTCACCGACCGGTCTTCAAGGATAGCTTGACGACACCAGTGCGACCAGTTTTCGATGCCTCGTGTAGGCAAGGTCGCAGTCCATCCCTGAACGACTGCCTTTATAAGGGTCCGAATTTGATAGAGCGCATTCCGGCTGTATTACTGCGTTTTGGTTTTGGAAGGCTCGGCGTAACCGCGGATATTCGCAAGGCTTTCCAAATGCTGGGGGTCACCTTTAGCGAGCGAAAGTTCCAGCGGTTTCTTTGGTGGAAGGATGTGCAGTGTTCACAAATGATCACGTATCAACACAATCGTGTTGTTTTTGGGGTGAACTGCAGTCCATTTTTGCTCGGCGCAACCATTCAGTACCATCTGGATAATTGCGGAGCGGTGGTGGCGCTGGAACTTAAGTCGAGCTTTTATGTCGACAATCTGGTGACCTCGGTCAGCACCTGGGAGCAATTTGAGAATTTTAAACGGGATGCGAATGTGGTTATGGAATCCGCGAAAATGGAGTTACGCCAATGGGCCGGTACGCTGTCTGACAACATGCCGGAATGCGGAGATGCGGAAGATGAAATTATGGGAGTACTCGGAATGATTTGGCATCGCAGGGAGGATTGGCTGTGTTGTAATCTTGGTAAGGCCATCATAGAAGAGGTGTGGACAAAGAGGCTGATGTTGTCTATGGTGGCACAGATTTTTGACCCCATGGGTTATTTGGCTCCTGCGATGCTTATTCCGAAGATATTGGTGCAAAAGGCACACTTGCGTAAATGTGGCTGGGATGAGAGAGTACCCGATGATGTTTCAAGAAGGTTTCAGCAATGGGCATCACAGATGTGGCTTCTGGCTGAGGTGAAGGTTAAGAGATGGTGGCAAGTAGTTGAGCCAGCCAGAAGGGAAGTTCACATTTTTTGTGACAGTTCTGTTGATGGGATGGCTGCTGTCTCCTTTCTCAAAACTATCGGGGAGAATGGGGTTAGCCGACTGCAATTTTTAATGTGCAAGTCGAGGGTTGCGCCACAAAAGGGAATTACGATTCCAAGATCTGAGCTTGTAAGCTGCGTACTTGGAGTGCGAATTGCTCGCACTATTATGGATGCTCTGGGGCTCCCATTGGACATCTTCCGGTTTTGGAGTGATTCATCTACTGCTCTGGCGTGGATCAAGAGACCTGGCGACTGGGGAGTATTCGTAAGAAACCGAGTACAAGAGATTTTGCAAGTCAGCAAAGCAGAGCAGTGGTGTCATGTGCCGGGCGTGTATAATCCTGCTGATTTACCGTCTCGTGGCTGTGCTCCAAAACAATTTGTGCAGTCGAGATGGTGGGAGGGTCCCATGTGGTTATTGGAAAAATCTGACGCACATGTGGGATTTCCGGAAGTGGTCAATGAGGAGGAAGTAAATGGCGAGCTGAAGAAGACGGCAACAGTGCTTATGCAAGTGGCAACGGAGGCACCAAGATTTTCGTCATATAGACGCAACGTGGCGATTTGGGGATGGGTGCTCCGCTTTTCTCCTGGTTTCCGGGATAAGAAACGTGCTGAAACTCCAAGGGCTTCTGGGAAGCCACATTTGACTATTTGGGAAATGCGAGAAGCCGAAAAAGTTATGCTGAGGAGGATTCAGGAGGAAGCATTTCCAGAGGGATGCACAGAGATTGGCGGTATTCATGTCATGCGTGATGAAGAGGGACTACTGCGTGTCAAGTCCAGACTTTTTAGAAGGGAAGATAAAAAGGATTTTATCTTTCCCATTGTTTTGCCAAAGGCGCATCCCATGGTGGACCTGCTAATTTTGGATGTCCACCGATATTATGGGCATGGAGGTGTGCAATTCCTCCTCAGCAAACTCCGGGAAAAATACTGGATCATCCAGTCAAGGCGTGCTGTCCGTCGCGTGATCAGGCAATGTGTGAAGTGCAAACGACACTCGGCTGTTGCAATGGAAGTCGACCCAGCTCCTTTGCCCAAGAAAAGGGTGGAAAGTTGCGAAGTGTACACCACCACTGGTGTCGACTTGGCTGGACCACTTTTCCTGAAGAACGGAGAGAAAGTGTGGATGGTGGTCTTCACGTGCGCTGTTTATAGAGCAGTGCACCTTGACCTAGTGAGAAGTTTATCCACTGAGGACTTTGTACTCGCACTCGAACGGTTTATTGCAGATCACGGGAGAGCCAACACTCTGTTTAGTGATAACGGGACCAATTTTGTGGGCGCGTCCAACATGTTTTCCCGTGTGGATTGGGAGTCTCTTGAGAAAGAATCAGCGGTGCGACAGATTCAGTGGGTCTTCAACCCTCCTACAGCAGCGTGGTGGGGGGGTTGGTGGGAGCGCATCATCCGAATGGTCAAGGATTTGCTAAAAAGAATGCTGGGCAAGTCGAGGTTGTCCTATGATGAGCTGAGGACGTGTTTGGCTGGAGTGGCGGCCACAATCAATGACCGCCCACTAACTATCTTGTCCGAAGATAATATGGACATGGTACCTCTAACCCCGGCAATGTTTCTCCGTCAGCGTAGTATTGGGCATTTTCCTGACTTGGAAGTGGATGCAGAAGGGCTAAAAAGCAGCTACAAGACGATGAAGGCTACTCAGAGGGCAATACAGGAGCGTTTCCGGAAGGAATACCTTAGTCTGCTAGTCACTCGCGGTGGAAAAAGCAGAATCGGGAGTATTGCCGTTGGGGATGTCGTCCTTGTGGGGGCAGACAATAGAAAGCGCTATGATTGGCCATTGGGAGTAGTTGCAGAGCTTTGTCCAGGGAGTGACGGGAAAACTCGGCTGGTCAAGGTAAAAACCGCTACTGGGATGATGCTCAGACCTTTGCAACGGTTGTTTCCTCTGGAGATCAAGAGTGGCAGTGAGGAAGAGAATCCCGAGCCTATCATTAATGCGGTGAAAGAGAAAGGGATTGAGAAGACAAGATCGGGTCGAGAAATCCGGAAGCCTACACGTTATGGTCAATGGATGTATTTAGTGGAAAGTTAAATTGGTAAAAGTCTTGTTGGAACCAAATGGGGTAGAGCTTCTCTCTGCCGAGTAGGGTTTTTGTCCAGGTTTTCATTCTATTTTTTAATTGTGTAGTTTCCATTTTTATGCCTGGTTTTCCCCTACTCTTCCTCAAGACCTAATTAGTCTTTTACTAATTAGTAAAAGAGGTGGGAGTGAATGTAAGAGGAAGAAGTCGGTATATCATATTTTGTATGTAATTTATATTTGGTTGAATGCGTGTGAGAAGCGGGGCGGCATGCTGTCTGGTGAGAGCAGACAGTTCGTCGTTGTGAGCGAGAAGAAGAGTTGATATAATTTCGGGTTTTCAGTTTTAAGAATAATTATTCAGAGTAATTATTTTGAGAGAATAAAAGTAATTGATTTGCGATTAAAATAAAGACTTTGTTTTGAGATTGATAAAGATAATTATTGTGCTGACCAACTAGTCTGTGTTACATTAATTTGGCATTATTTTCGGGGATTATTATCTGGGATTGGTGTGACGCTGGTTTGTGCGGGTAGCCTTATTGGCGTCGCTACAGATGTCATGCCTGGAATGCTTTAACATTATCATGCAAATAACTGGTAATGCTAGGCAGACTGAAAGCTTTGTTAAAGTGTTGCACATAGATGAGCTATTGAAAAATCAGTGCACGTGTGTACGTACAAAACAACTTAATAACATGTATGTAAATTTTATGCAAATAACTTTATCTGGTTGTTCGAGAATTATCATTTTTATTTATCTTATTTTCTGAAAATCAATTAGCATGCTGTTCGATGATAACTTTTAATGTTTTATAGATATATTTTTAAAGAGCCATTCTCATAGATTCATACCCTCCTCTAAGCTACCTTCTTTTTTTAAAAAATTGGATAAGAATCGAATGTTCTCAGCAATATTCCGACGGTATCAGTTGCAATATTTCAACTAGCTTCTTTCTGGTAAACTCAGAGCACTGGGAGTAATAAGATGTGAAGGTGGTGAACGAGCTTGTGTGCCAAGTTGGTAGTCAGATGCATTCAATAGGTGGTCGCAATAGTCCACTTTTTATGGATAACCACATAGTAGCTTAATATAAGGAGCCTTGGAAGAAAGATTTCACCAAAGCAATTGGAATCGGAGGTTCAACAACATTCATCAGGAAAGCTAGTATTATGAAACAAGTATACATTTGTGATATACCTTTAACTCATAGTATAAAAGAGATCCAATATCCAATAATGCAGATTACCTTCCTACGTTTCCTATAACAAAATACAGATTCTAGCGTTGTAGTTCATAAATTGTGTACTATTCCTGGAATACAGTACAATTCCGGTTACAAAGGTCGAAGAAAACAATATCATTATAGATATGTGTATTTATCTCTTTCACTAATACACACAAGTTTTGTGTTCCTTATCTATATACTAGTGTCAATAATTTGCTCTAGTACTACTGCGTCATTCTGGCTGGGACAAACTGGATAAAATTGTCATGTCATGTCCACAATACATTAATCAATTTCACCAAATCGATAAAAATTGAGATAAGTTTTAATTCAATAAATGCTACTGCTGATGCTGTTTCATAAACGATATTCTTCTTTAGAATAAGTCAAGTAGTATTTATTTTAAAACGTAGCATTTTCTTAAGTACTAAATGATGTATATAGGTAATCCTGTTTATTCAGGATAATACGAACAAATATTTTACTCGATAATCAAGTTCGTTGTTAACCTTTTACGCCAACAAATTTTATCCCGTACACGTTTCGGATTCTGGAGTAAATTAGATTAGTTAGTATCCTATCCAGCCAGTAAGTAGTCTGTGGAAAATGATTCTCAATGCAAATAATATCAGCTACGTAGTATAATATATTTTGGAACGTATAATGCGTAATGCTGCCCTGTGCCCTAAATGTATAGTGTATGCAAGTATTTGTTCGCTAATTTTTATTTATACTACAGAAAAACTACGATAAAATGGCGAAGCCTGTTGAATGTTGGATATTTTCAATCGATAACAAACATGCTAGGTATAAGGTAAAGATGAAACAGAGATCATGGATGCCATAAACACGTTAGACTTTTGGATGTTACCTACTGGAAACACGCACGGTCATTTCGCTACATAAATTTAGATAGTCATGTAGATAGAGCTGTAAACGTGTACACGATTAGACCCTTCAAAATTTCGTGTCGTGTACAAGCAAACACGATATTATATTTCCGTGTTCGTTTCGTGTACGATGTTAACGTGTTGTGTTCGTTTCGTGTTTAGCAGAACACGATAAAAACCGTGTACAAATCGTGTATAGTATACAGTTTAAGTGGGAACAAAAACGGTGTTCATTTCGAATAGGGTTTTGGAATAATTGATTAGTTTTTGTGTTTCAGTTAAGATTTTATTAGCTTTTACAAATACAAAGGTTTTTTTACGACTATAGAATTATAAAACATGACCGTTTTTGACAAATGATGTGGTTTTGTCTGAGCGTGGCATAACAATTCAGCATGAATAAAACTTTGTCAAACACACACGTTTTTCAACCGTGTTCGTTTCGTGTTCTGGTATGCCGTGTACAAAACGTTTCGAACCAAATTCGTGTCGTGTTTTGCCCAACACGATATGCACACGACACGGTTTTCATCCGTGTACACGTGTGTACGTGTACACGTTTACAGCTCTACATGTAGAATATTCAATATTTATATTAAGGTTTTATTTTTGCTGGTATTTTGTTTCCATTTTAAAGCAAAGTGTGTTTTTACAAATTTTGATTGCCTTTGTTAAAGTGACATTTATTTTTTATTTGAGCCAAAGGCCAAAATGCCCAAAATTACTACTTATGCGAGCAAATGATATATTACGCAACAAAACACTCTAGTCATGCGCTGCCCACAAGATAAATATTAGGAAACAAGTCCACGTGTACGTACAAATTAACAACATGAATAACCATATTAAGCAATTAGTTTTATCTGGAAGTGCCAGAATTGTCGTTTTTATCTTGGGCTCCGGGTGTGGTAGATGGTGGAGGTGGTGATCCATCACGGCAGTCAGGTACGTTAAACGAGAGGTCACAGAAGCCGCGTTTCTATATTTAGACACACATTATCTTGGTATGGCAAGCTAATGAATTAGGATTTTATAAAATTATTCAGAAGCAGATACCTTGCTTACAGGGTTAAAGTAAAGACCATCGAGGCATTCAAAAAGGCATGGAGGGCTAAAGAGCTGACAGTCGCAGTTGTAGAAAAACCGACAATCGTATGGATGGCGAATTAGACCATTAGAGCCTTCTGAACAAATCCAGTTGATTGGATCGTCTGTAAATTTTAAAACATTGAAGTTTACCGTTTAAAAAGTTGAAAACTTGTTTTCTGGTTTTCACAACCTGATTCTGTAGTAGTAGTTGGTTCTGTAGAGGTAGTTGATATTGGTACAACTGTTGTCGTAACTGTAGATAGATGATGTAATAAAAATTACTAAAATGTTTCCTGAGAAGTTTGGTTTTTTATGGTGGAATGCAATAAAGATTTAACCAATTGTGCAGTGTGTTTCAGAACCCGGGACACAGTTTGTGTATGCTTGATCCCATATTGTTCCTGGTGGACAGCGAAGGCATAGTGCTTCGAAACTAAAAAGTATAGCAATGCAATACGTTAGATGAACATTTAGAAAAAATAAAATGTGAAAAGTTACCATTACGAAACTACTTACTTAAAACACTGAAAGAATTGATAACACTTGTATGGAAACGGAAAGTAAAGTATTTCTTCTGTGGGACATTCTGGTGGAGTCTAATTTAAGTATTTTGCCTGTAAATTTTCAGGTCAGGAAATATTTTAAAAGGTTATTATATTCAACTTACAATTAAGTATGAATCCTCGTCACATTCTGCAAGATCAATATCCCCTTTTGTTTTTATAGCTTTTCCCACTCTCCATACACCAGCAATTAGGAGCAATACTGCAGTAAATAGTGTGAGCCGTTTCATTTCTCAAAATTAGTTTAATTTACGACAGTAAAATATATATGTTTGCTGAGAGCAGTGCACCAGTGGAGACTATAGTTAGAAAATGCAATCGCATTACTGATATGAGAATTTATATGCGCCGATAATGCATAATTTTATTGATACAAATGACACGTATTTGTACTCGTACTCCGCCATTCTGATTGTGATAAAAAGAGGAAGCAGTTGTCATGTCCTATACATCAATCAATTTCAAACGAATCGATATACAACGCAAATTGGTTATTCAACTATTTACACGTCCACACAAAAAATTGTTGATCCGATAGACATATTGAGTCCGGCAAATGAATTTAATTAAAAGTACGGAAGCAAAATAAATTATATAGAACGCTTTGAAGAGTACACTCAGAAAAAACAATAATATGAAATAAAGCATGTCCAATTACTACTGTGACTAATTTAAATGTAGCAGTACTTCGACAACAAACGGAATTAGATAACAGATATGGTGCAGTTTTGTAGCCCGTTTGTTGTAGTTTATAACTAAAAATATTTATAATCCCATATTATAATTTGTTTTGAGTATTTCGGGGAAAACGGACACGTTTGTCACCCCTTTGCTTAATCCCATGTTAAATTTAGGCCAATGCTTAATCCCGTTTAAATAACCTAATGCTTAATCCCATTTACATAAACCTAATGCTTAATCCCATTTACATGAACCTAATGCTTAATCCCATTTACAAAAACCTAATGCTTAATCCCATCTAAAAAACCTAGTGCTTAATCTCATTTAAAAACCTAATGCTTAATCCGTCTACATGGACCTATATATTATAATTTGTTTTGAGTATTTCGGGGAAAACGGACAAGTTTGTCACCCCTTTGCTTAATCCCATGTTAAATTTAGGGCAATGCTTAATCCCATTGACAAACACCTAATGCTTAATCCCATTGACAAACACGTAATGCTTAATCCCATTGAAAAACACCTAATGCTTAATCCCATTGACAAACACCTAATGCTTAATCCCATTGACAAACACCTAATGCTTAATCCCATTGACAAACACCTAATGCTTAATCCCATTGACAAAAACCTAATGCTTAATCTCAGTTAAAAACCTAATGCTTAATCCCATTTATGAAACTAATGCTTAATCCGTCTACATGGACCTATATATTATAATTTGTTTTGAGTATTTCGGGGAAAACGGACAAGTTTGTCCCCCCTTTGCTTAATCCCATGTTAAATTTAGGCCAATGCTTAATCCTTTACAAATACTAAAAACCAAAAAAATCATAGTAATGCTTAATCCCATCCAAACATAGTGACAGTTTTTATGAACTTCATGCTTAATCCTATTTACAACAACGCCATGCTTAATCCCGCTAAAGTTTGACTAATAATGCTTAATGCTTATTAAATAGCAGGTATATAAGCAGGCAGAAATGCAGGTTGGCGCAGTTGCGATCTATTTTGAAAACCAATGCTTAATCCTATTTTGAAAACCAATGCTTAATCCTATTTTGAAAACCAATGCTTAATCCTATTTTGAAAACCAATGCTTAATCCTATTTTGAAAACCAATGCTTAATCCTATTTTGAAAACCAATGCTTAATCCTATTTTGAAAACCAATGCTTAATCCTATTTTGAAAACCAATGCTTAATCCTATTTTGAAAACCAATGCTTAATCCTATTTTGAAAACCAATGCTTAATCCTATTTTGAAAACCAATGCTTAATCCTTTGTTAGTTGTAAGAGTATAAAGAGGCAGAAACGGGAAAGCTTGCTTCAGTTGCGATCTACCTCTTGTCAGGAACGGACCAACTTTCTTCCACAGTTTAAGCGGCGGACTACTACTACAACAACAACAACATCATCATCATCATCAACTTCAAAGATTGTAAGTCGTTTTTAAACGCATATCTTCCTGTTACTATCGGTTTACCGATTAATACAGTTGACTGTAAGTCACGTATCGTGCAGGTCGTAAAATTTGACGCATCATAATATTTTGTTATGCAATGCTAAATCTCATGTTAAAATATACATGAATGCTTAATCCCGTGTTAAAAAATACGTGAATGCTTAATCCCATGTTAAAATATACATGAATGCTAAATCCAGTATTCATAATACATGAATGGTTAATCCAATGTTGATGGATACATGAATGCTAAATCCCATGTTGATTAATACACTAATGCTTAATCCTGTTTTGATGAATGCATGAATGCTTAATCCTGTTTTGATGAATGCATGAATGCTTAATCCCGTGTTAAAATATACATGAATCCTTAGTTGTATGTTGAAATATATTTAAATGCTTAATCCCGTGTAATAAATACATAATCCAATATAATCCATCCATAATAATAAGTACTTAATCCATTTTATAATTACATGAATGCTTAATCCTATGTTAAGTAAGTGCACAATGGAAAACAAAGTATTTCGATGGACTAATGCAGCAAAGACGGTTTTAGTGTCCATTGCTGATGAAGTCAATGATTCAAACAAGTGGGAAAAAGTTGAAACACTGTTTAAAGAAGTATTCCCAAAGTACACAGGTAAAGCCAGCACCTTAAAAAGGCAATATTGCCGAATCAAAGAAGCAAACTTAAACACAACCGCAATAAACAATTCCTCAGGGTCAGATTCCCAACATTTTAGATGGTCTGAAAACACCAAAAAAGACTTATCAATTATAGTAGAATCTAACGAAGGACAAAGTTGGTCTAACGTAGCAGCTGATTTCCGGAAGATATATCCTAAGTATGACGGAGGAATTGATGCGTTACGTAAGCAATACTCCCGTATTGAAGTAAATTCCAGAAAAACTAATCCGACCTATACATGGACAAAGCTTGACTCGCTTGAGTTAGCTCGACTAGCAAATTTAATTTGCGTCGATGGGTACCCAAACTGGAACAAGATATTTCATACTTTTAAGCAGACCCATCCCGACTTTAACGGAACTAAAAATGATTTGAAAAATTATTATGAATCAGTTGATAATGAAGAACAATTTGCTATGTCAACGGCCGCGGCTGTAAAGCTAAATGATTGGAATGATGATCTAGATGTGATATTAGCACAAGCAGTAGGCCATGCGCAACATGTAATAAGTGCACAAAAGCGTGATGGTCGCAGAAAAAACATTGATAACCTTGCAAAAATGAGTGTAAAAATATTTAAGCAATATTTTAAGTCAAAGTTTGGGTTAGATTACCTCGGAACAGATGCTCTCATTCTTAAGAATTTCTACGATTATAAAGAAACTTTAATACCAAGCAGTTATGTATGCAATGAAAGTATTGATACAATGTCAAATATTGATCATCAGCAGTTACAGGCGTATGCTTTAAAAAATCATACAGTGTCTTTTTCTAGCGTATTTAAAGAGTGCTGTCACAATTGTGGCATGTTATTTGCTAGAGCACTAACTAGCAATAATCGTAAACTGATGGCCAATGCAATTAATGGCTTCCCCAACGTCTTGCAGATGGGACCGAATATTTTGTACACATACGCCGTTGACGAAAAATTTATTACATGCTTGGAGTGCTTCAAAAACCCTAATTGGGAAGCCGAATATAGTGTGATGATTACTACAACAAAAAATTATGACATACCTTTTGAACTGCGAAATCTTAACGAGTACGAGCAGAATCAAATTGCACTTTGTGGCGGATTTTATTGTGTGTACAAAAAACAAAACCTACAATGCAAAATTTTTGAACATCGCCAGGGAGAGTGTAACATTGGTAAAAAGCGGGACATTGATTACCACAAGGTGTTTACAAGTTACTATAAAATTGAGCGACCCATTCAGCTTGATGTTTCGGGTGAAGAAATTAATAACGCTTTACGTTGGCTGCGAAAGAACAATCGATTGTTCCAAAGTTTTCTTGCCAACTATGAAACTATATGCCTGAAGAGAGAATCATACAAATCTCAAAGGGAAACCTTCAGGATGTGATTGGAAAAGACGCATCAGGTCTTTTAATTCCTGCTGAAAATGTTAAACTTGAGTCACAATTGAAACCGCAATCTCACAAATTTGGAATTCAGCACCCATTGCAGGAAAACTTGAACAAACTTAGAGACATAATTAATGTCAACTATTCTGATCCGGAACTTGAAGCTAAAAGGTGGCCACATTTATTTCCTGAAGGCAACGGCAGCTGGAAAATTAATTCAGCTTTGAAACAGCAAACTTATGTAAAGCATAGGCTTTTGGGAATAGACTCCCGTTTCAGACAAAACAATGAATTTATGTTCTTCTGGTATGATCGTTTGATTAAACAGAGGCTCCTCTATGTTAACAGTCGCCAACGAACTGTTAACGTAAATGAATTAATTGACTCTATTCAAGTAAAAGATGTCCGCGAGAATGCAAACAAGTTTGGCTCTGTTGTACCAAGCACCATTCCTGGATCAAAAACGTATTGGCGTGCTCGCGGCTCGGACCTTTTAGCAATGGTCCGTGACCTTGGGAAGCCTGAATTATTTGTAACACTCACACAAAATGACAACTGGCTTGAATTACAAAAGGCATGTGGTGAAATATCAGAAAAGGACTTAAAAATACTAGACCAGCCAATATTGCAGCCAGCTTTGGGTGGCAAAAGTGTAGTTAATTTTCCCGTTGAAACAGTTGTTGCGTTTTACAAACGACTTGAATTATTTATGAAGTCGTGTGTTCATAACAAAAACGGACCTTTTGGAGAAGTTTTGGACTATTGGTTTCGAATCGAGTATCAAAACCGAGGTGCTCTGCATTGCCATATGGTTTTGTGGATTTGTGATGATACAATACCGGAAGATGTTGTAATGGCAGAAATGCCGAGATATTCTGGAATCGACGATGATATCAAGCGTCAAACTTTTCAAGCTCGTGAGTACGTCAAAGCATTTCAAATACACACTTGTACTTTAGGAGCATGCAGAAAAGACATAAGGTCAAAATGCAAGTATGGATTTCCATATGAAGTTCAACTGTCAGAAGAGATTAATAAATCAAAAATGGGATACACATATATGCGTCATAATGACGAAGATAAGAATGTAGTTCCGTACAACATATATGCTTTGATGTGCTGGAACGGACATATCAATGTTCAAAAAGTAACTTCAAATGGAATAGAAGCTTACTTATGTAAATATGTTTCAAAACCTGAACGTTCCATTGATATTAAAGATATTACTTCAGATGCTGATCGTTTTCTGAAAGCTCGGGTTGTTGGAATATTAGAGTGCGTCGCTCATTTACTCCAGTTTCATCAGGTTGGATCCTCGAGAAAAACAATATTTCTCCCATGTGATTTTCAACCTAAGCAAAGAATGTTAAAAAGAAAATCGCATTTACCTTTGGACAGCGAGAGCGAAGATGTGTACTATCAAACACTACTTCATAAATATTTGGTTCGTCCAAAAGAACTTAGTAACTTGACATACATTACTTAGTAACTGTTTCGGTTATATGACGTGGTTTCAGCAAAGGTTAACACCATATATACTCAAAGTATAGGTTCACAGTTACCTGACTCACAGGACGAATCTGAAAACGAAATTAAACCCAAAATGGACGAATCACAATTTGAGTTTTCTGGAAGGATTCGAAAAATCAAATCCCAACGAATGATTTATATAAGTCACGGATATAAATATGTAGAACGTGGCAAAGCTGCTGTTCCTAGATGGCGATTTCTAATGCCATTTGGTACCGAGTCCGAAAAATATTATGAGCAGCGTCTTTTGATGAATGTGCCCATCATGGAGGACGAACTTGACGTGAACGGCTTTCCGTTTGTTGACGAAAACTAATCCAAAACCTTTGTAGAAGGTTGTTGTCTTCTTGGGTTAGTGGACTCAGAAGAAACAGCAAAGTCAGCTTTGCTGGGGGCAGTACAACGAGGTTTTTCCGTTGAGCGTGTTATTGAACTGGCTACAATGTTTGTCGATCAATCATTTGTTACCAAAGATTTTGTCGATTCAACCATAATACCTTGGGTTGAAAGTATGCCAGTTTTAGAAAGTGAGACAAATGAAACTGAAAACGAATTCGGAGAAGAACTCGCAAAAATGGTCGAAATGCGGGTGAAATATGAACCGTATGAATCTTACTTAAGCTCAATGACTGACTCTCAAAAAAATGTTATGGAGTGGGTTGATCGAAAGATTAAAAATGACGAGCAAATTTTGGCTATAATATCAGGTGGTGCTGGTGTTGGAAAGTCGTACATTACCAGAGCACTTCATACTTCATTGAGAAGAAGATGGTATGCATTTTACTTGCAACGACAGGAAGTGCAGCGCATTTGATTTCTGGCACAACAGTGCACTACTATCTAAAGGTTGACATATATGGAAACAAATATTTGCAACCTGGTACAATATCAGCCAAAATTGTAGAAGAAACAGATGTTATCATATGTGACGAGTTTTCGATGCTGAATTCAGACCTGTTTGATCTGCTAAATGAATGTACAAAAACGTACGGGAAGTCAAAACGGTCCCCCGTAGGAGGCAAACATTTATTTCTTATAGGGGATCCGTGTCAACTACCTGCTATTGGAAAGTCTGTTTTCTCAAATCACCTCCTAAATGAGTTTAGTATTCTGCTCCTTAAGGAGACAGTTCGCCAGAAAGACGAACATTTTGCCTCTCTGCTGAATCGTGTAAGAGTTAACGTGATGA
This sequence comes from Entomobrya proxima, assembly GCA_029691765.1. NCBI lineage: Eukaryota > Metazoa > Arthropoda > Collembola > Entomobryomorpha > Entomobryidae > Entomobrya > Entomobrya proxima. The sequence continues at coordinate 58,762,508 of CM056171.1, read as the reverse complement.
CGGAAGTAGATAAGGCTCTCCTTAGAACCAGATACACGCATACCTCATATATTGAATGCGAGGATGACGCGTTAATTGTAACTGCAACGCGTAGGAAAATGATGTCTTACAATCATCAATTTATTTCAAAAATACCAGGTGACGCTGTGACAATATATGCGCAAGACTTTGAGCAGGACACCAACAAAGAAGTTAGTCCGGCTGTAAAAGAAAAAATACGCACATACTTGAAAACCTTATGGGATGCATAGTAGATGCATAGATGCATAGTTAAAACTAACTCTCAAAGAAGGATGCATAGTAAGACTACTGCGTAATATTGATGTGACCACTGGGTGGGTTAATTCTAAGCGGGCAAAAGTGTTTCGCGTAGCACACGATGGTAGCTATGTCATTCTACAAGATTTGATTGACGAGTCAAAGCAATTGCCTCTAACAAAGATAAGGCAACCATTTAAATTGGGAGCCAATTTGTATTATCGATACCAATACCCACTAATTCTTGGTTATGCCACCACTGTTCATGCTGTACAAGGCACTACAGTGACGGGAAAATACTATGTTGATCTAGATCGATCTTTTTGGGAAAGCGGGCAAGCGTTTGTAGCTCTCAGTCGCCCAAAAGAATTGTCACAGTTATATCTATTGAACACCCACTTTGAAAAAGTATATTTAAAAGAGTATTATAAAAACCTGTTGGAGTGGATGACACAAGTTGATGAAATTGCAATTATGAGGAAACCAAGGCGATGTGGAGATTTTCCCTTGCTTCCAATTGAAGACCAAAATTCTACACAACTGCAGGGTTTCCCTCTTCTACCTGATTTAGAGCCAAAGGTCACAGAAAAAAAGTTCGCTCCATTTAAACCTCCCAGAAAATTAAATAACGGTATATCAGAGTCTGTTAGCAATTTGGTTCAGGCAACCAAGCAAAAGGCTAATAATTTAATCCGAGCTAAAAGCGAGGTAGATTTAGCAGATCAGACTCCAAGACTTAGTCAGCGCATATATAAGTTGGCAGAAGATTTCATGAACGCTTGCAACAGAAGTTCAGTCACCCACAATCAAATTAGATTTGGAGTGAAATTTATGAACGAATTGGTTGAACAGCTGAATGAGGCGTTAAAAATTTGGAACGTGTCCGATCCCATTCTTTGGGCTGAAGCTGGAAGGACCGTTTCTGAAGAACTCATTAAAAAATGGGATGAGCAAGTACAATCTACTTTAGTATGCTTTCGGAAGTATGCGTGTCAATTTAGGCATGAGTTTGAAATGTTTTCTAATCTCATTTCAGGTTTAAATATTGGCACATATGCTATTCAACAACTGGCGGAAAACGTTCGTCCTTTCTTTCGCGATGGTAAAAAATACCTGCCAGTAAACATAGCTGGTGATGGAAGGTGCTTCTACCATTCAGTCTCAATGAATCTAATCGGCAATTGCTCACTTACAAACTCAATAAAATTATTGATAGCATTTGCAATAACCAACGAGTTTGACATTTTTGACTCCATGTTTTCTGCGTTGGCTTCTTCAGCACCAAACGTGATTCTTAAAACCCTGTCTTATAATCAATGGGCGGATTTGGAAATTATCATGGGTACTTCATATACATTGAGACGTCCCATAGTTGTTATATCTGGATTAGATTGTAATAGTAGAGTCGAAACTCAGAATTATAATCCACTCGAACTTGAACAGGATCCTTTGATCATTGGGTTTGTAAAAATATCGAAAGATAATGCTAAACCAAACCACTTTGTAGCACTCCTACATGACGTGTCTTTTACAACAGAATCAAAAGAAGTGCAAAATTTAAGTCAAGGATTAAATAATGTGTCACTCAGTAGAGGTGAGGATGTTATTACGATTGATCTTCCTGATGACGACGTTGAAATGTTGGATGCTACTGAGCTCGAAGAATCGCTATAGTTGATTCGTATATTGGTTGATTGATTTGTTCATACATTTTTGCTAAGCATGCATGTAAAACCAGTACAATGATAAGCATAAATAAGATAAGTATAAGATACTTGGGTTTATAGGGTTAAGCATGCATTCAGAAATACAGCTGTAAAAATAGAAAACTATGTATGCATATCAGTGTGCAAAAGATCCCTATATGAACGGTTTGAATTGTATATATTGTTTTCAATTTTATTCAATTGGGCATGTTAACTTGGTAAGTAATTTATTCTTTAGTAAATCAATTGGATTAAGCATTAAGCCAACTTTACGTTTGGATTTAATGCTTAATCCTATTGATTTATATTGGATTAAGCATTATACACAAATTCAATACTTAATCACATCATCATTTGGATTAAGCATCGGTATATTGTTTGTTTCAGTTTCTTCTTCGTCCCTCTTGGTCTGTTCTGCAATTTGTCTGATTCTAACTGCGATGGAGCTCTTTATATCTTGGTAAGTTTTATTCCATACTTAATCCTACATATATCAATAGGATTAAGCATTAGTCCAACTTTTACGTTTGTGTTTAATGCTTAATCCCATTGATTTATATAGGATTAAGCATTATACACAAATTCAATACTTAATCACATCAACGTTAGGATTAAGCATTGGAATATTGTTTGTTTCAGTTTCCCCCTCGTCACACTTTGTCTGTTCTACAATTCGTCTGATTCTAACTGCGATGGAGCTCTTTATATTTTGGTAAGTTTTATTCCATACTTAATCCTACATAAATCAATAGGATTAAGCATTAGGCAAACTTCTACGTTTGTGTTCAATGCTTAATCCATTGATTTATATGGGATTAAGCATTATACTTAAATTTAATACTTAATCACATCAACGTTAGGATTAAGTATTGGTATATTGTTTGTTTCAGTTTCCCCATCGTCCCGCTTTGTCTGTTCAACAATTCGTCTGATTCTAACTGCGATGGAGCTCCTTATATTTTGGTAAGTTTTATTCCATACTTAATCCTACATAAATCAATAGGATTAAGCATTAGGCAAACTTTTACGTTTGTGTTTAATGCTTAATCCATTGATTTATATTGGATTAAGCATTATACTTCAATTCATTACTTAATCACATCAACTTTGGGATAAAACATTGGAATATTGTTTGTTTCAGTTTCCCCTTCGTCCCACTTTGTCTTTTCTGCAATTTGTCGGACTTTAGCTAGTATAAAGCTCATTATACTCGGTAAGTGTTTTTCTATACTTAATCCTACATAAATCATTAGGATTAAGCATTAGGCAAATTTTACGTTTGTGTTTAATGCTTAATCGCATTGATTTATATAGGATTAAGCATTATACTTAAATTCAATACTAAATCACATAAACATTAGGATTAAGCATTGGGATATTTTTTTATTTCAGTTTCCTCCTCATCTCCACTTGTCTACATGCCCTTTTATCTTATTTCCACTAAGCTTCGGCCCATTCTATTGTAATATATCTCTTATAGAAATTGAATTATAAAGCAAGTCAAAAATTTGTAATTAAACTAATTCAAACCGTTTAAATCTCATCACAAATTCTTAATGTATGATTAAGCATTGCGTCTACTTATCGTGGGATTAAGCATTACATCGACTTATCATGGGATTAAGCATTACATCGACTTATCATGGGATTAAGCATTACATCGACTTATCATGGGATTAAGCATTACATCGACTTATCATGGGATTAAGCATTACATCGACTTATCATGGGATTAAGCATTACATCGACTTATCATGGGATTAAGCATTACATCGACTTATCATGGGATTAAGCATTACATCGACTTATCATGGGATTAAGCATTACATCGACTTATCATGGGATTAAGCATTACATCGACTTATCATGGGATTAAGCATTACATCGACTTATCATGGGATTAAGCATTACATCGACTTATCATGGGATTAAGCATTACATCGACTTATCATGGGATTAAGCATTACATCGACTTATCATGGGATTAAGCATTACATCGACTTATCATGGGATTAAGCATTACATCGACTTATCATGGGATTAAGCATTACATCGACTTATCATGGGATTAAGCATTACATCGACTTATCATGGGATTAAGCATTACATCGACTTATCATGGGATTAAGCATTACATCGACTTATCATGGGATTAAGCATTACATCGACTTATCATGGGATTAAGCATTACATCGACTTATCATGGGATTAAGCATTACATCGACTTATCATGGGATTAAGCATTACATCGACTTATCATGGGATTAAGCATTACATCGACTTATCATGGGATTAAGCATTACATCGACTTATCATGGGATTAAGCATTACATCGACTTATCATGGGATTAAGCATTACATCGACTTATCATGGGATTAAGCATTACATCGACTTATCATGGGATTAAGCATTACATCGACTTATCATGGGATTAAGCATTACATCGACTTATCATGGGATTAAGCATTACATCGACTTATCATGGGATTAAGCATTACATCGACTTATCATGGGATTAAGCATTACATCGACTTATCATGGGATTAAGCATTACATCGACTTATCATGGGATTAAGCATTACATCGACTTATCATGGGATTAAGCATTACATCGACTTATCATGGGATTAAGCATTACATCGACTTATCATGGGATTAAGCATTACATCGACTTATCATGGATTAAGCATTACATCGACTTATCATGGGATTAAGCATTACATCGACTTATCATGGGATTAAGCATTACATCGACTTATCATGGGATTAAGCATTACATCGACTTATCATGGGATTAAGCATTACATCGACTTATCATGGGATTAAGCATTACATCGACTTATCATGGGATTAAGCATTACATCGACTTATCATGGGATTAAGCATTACATCGACTTATCATGGGATTAAGCATTACATCGACTTATCATGGGATTAAGCATTACATCGACTTATCATGGGATTAAGCATTACATCGACTTATCATGGGATTAAGCATTACATCGACTTATCATGGGATTAAGCATTACATCGACTTATCATGGGATTAAGCATTACATCGACTTATCATGGGATTAAGCATTACATCGACTTATCATGGGATTAAGCATTACATCGACTTATCATGGGATTAAGCATTACATCGACTTATCATGGGATTAAGCATTACATCGACTTATCATGGGATTAAGCATTACATCGACTTATCATGGGATTAAGCATTACATCGACTTATCATGGGATTAAGCATTACATCGACTTATCATGGGATTAAGCATTACATCGACTTATCATGGGATTAAGCATTACATCGACTTATCATGGGATTAAGCATTACATCGACTTATCATGGGATTAAGCATTACATCGACTTATCATGGGATTAAGCATTACATCGACTTATCATGGGATTAAGCATTACATCGACTTATCATGGGATTAAGCATTACATCGACTTATCATGGGATTAAGCATTACATCGACTTATCATGGGATTAAGCATTACATCGACTTATCATGGGATTAAGCATTACATCGACTTATCATGGGATTAAGCATTACATCGACTTATCATGGGATTAAGCATTACATCGACTTATCATGGGATTAAGCATCATAACAACGATGTGCGAGATTAAGCACCACCCATCATCAGAACTTATCATGGGATTAAGATTCACTTAAACTTAGCACGGTATTAAGAACCACTAAATTTTAGCATGGGATTACAAATCACAAAATTTTAGCATGTTATTTAGCATCCGAAAAAACGTAGCATTGGTTTATACGGCATAAATCGATAGGGTACTGGCCGTGTAACCGGTACACGTTTGTTATAACCGCACCGCGGCCCTAGTTCATACCAATGTATTTATTTGCGTAATGTACAGAGCCTTTGAAGTCTGACACCTTCAAATGTCATTTTTCCAGGTATAAAAATTCCACATAATTTTCCCCGTCAAATGGTTGTAACTTTAAAACTAAACCAGGAAATCAAAATCTGTAAAGTGCGTTTTGCTTTTCATGCTTTTAGATATTAATTAAAATGTCCTATCAAAATTTTTTTTTTGAAGCTACCTAGTTAAATCAAAACATGTGTTAATTTTTTCGGCGTCTGTCTCATGCTTTTAAAATTTTGGTATTATTTAGCTAAGTGCTGATGACATCGGACAATTAAAAGCTTTGTGGTACTCTAAAATATCCAGGCTTTAAAACATGTGTAAACTTCTTTATTCAATAATTCACGGTTTTCTATAAAAAGAAAAAAGATCTCGGAACGGTTTTTACGTTTAGCAAATTGTGTTCATTAAAAATGCGTGAAAATTCAGCCTCTGATAAAATTATACGTGATTTGCCGCAACCATCCAGCGCATGCAGGTTTCAAAGCCCGTTTATTCCGCTACCTAATCACAGAGTTTCGAGATAAAACTATGAGTACAAGAGACGTTATGAGAAATCTTGCAAGGTGTGACTTAAAAAAACAGGAATTTAAGTAACTTTGAGCAACTAATTCTCGAGTGTGTGAACGAAAATCCGAGAAGGCTAGTATCCTCAAATAACTAAAATTGTATTCTATGAATAATGCGCTACAAAACTGCACTCAAGTGGTTTTCATTTGCACTTTGAGGTTTGAGGACCAATGCGTTTAAAAAAGTCACAGTAGTACTTGGACATGCTTTAGATGACATGAGTGTTAATACACGTGCGCCGATAATATCAGGGAATTTTGTGTATTTTATATTCTAACAATGACAGACAGTGTCTGTCAGACACTGACACATATTCGTACTCGTCCTACACCATTTTGGCTGGACTAATTAAAAGATGATTGATACTCTCTATTAATGAGTTCCGCAGTCCATCAGTCAATTGAAATAGGTTTGATATTTGATAACCAATTCAGATACTTAATGCTCTTGTTTCACAAGTAAAGCCGTCATTAAAAATAAACCACGTGGTGTTATTTATTTTTAAATGGATCAACTTCTTAAGTTCCACCTGACCTCAAATAAAAATTAAGAATTACGTAGGATTTTTCTAGCACGCCAGTAGATTATATTGGAGAAAAGTCTCAGATGTCTAAGAATACTAGATTTAAGCCTCAGTTTATTGGTACATAAGTGCTAAGCAATATGGAATGCAAATATTTCTCATTGGGAAGTACTTAACAGCTCGAGAGAATTTTTGTAATCGTATATGTTTATAGCGCATCTGTCTTGCGTTGTGGTAAAGGCAAAAATTTAAACAATATATTCAATTTATCATTATTATATAAAACACTGCATTTCACATTGTTAAAAAACAGAGTATAAAATTACTACACCTGCACTTAAGTCGTGAATTTAATGCAGATGCGTGTGAATCAAACGTATTTAGTCGATTAACTTTTGCTATAATAATAGGTGATGTTTAGGGCCGTATTTTTTCATTAATATTGGTTCATTTATTTTTGCGCGTTTTAAAACTCATAAAAATGTAAACGTAATTCCGCTGAAGTTACTTGTGGTTTATAGAAATATAAGACAAACAATGTCAACCTTAAAAAATTTCACCAAGCAAATAACAGATAGTGAACGCAGACTAAAAAAAGATGTGGCCCTGAGCTGCTTAAGACCCAAACATCGGGAAAAACCTACCTATGTGCACATACAACTAATAATATTTATTTTATATATTTAAATATAAATATATATTAACCAGACTTAACCAGATAGAATGATAATTTTTTATTAAAGTGTATCGTGGTATTTTGTATTTAAACAAAGCGCAAACACGGAAGGCGTTTACTAAAGACATTGCAGTGAATCTGAATGCTTTTCTGCAATTAATATTGAGCTAATCTGGCAAAGCTAAGTTAATGAGTTTGATGTAAAAAATCCCTATTATTAAAAGATCTCCTAAAAAGCACTGAAGTATTTTTGTGAATTGCGCTTCCTGACACAAATACCAAATAATAGATATCCGTGACTAATTTGCTACTAGCTATGTTTAGTTCCCTTAAACCAAAACATATTGAACCACAACATCCGGGCAAAGTACACAAACTGATGACATTCAAGGTAATTAATTTCTTGCTTACACATATTCTTTCTGTAGAAGTTTTTAAAACTTACATTTACCGATTTGAGTGATATCATTTTGTATTTTATTCTACGATCAACTTGACATATATCGCATCTACCTTTTTATTTTAAGCACTCTAACATTTTGGTAATGTGAGGACGATAAGGTATTGAAGCTGATATTGCGTAAGGTGCGGATATGCGTGTATATAAGCAGTTGATGAATACGTGTGTCAACATTGCTGACTCAGCAAACATATTGAATAATATGCACATGGCATTCATTTAAATGTAAACAGCTTTTATCTGTTGGTTCAGGACTTACCATTTGTATCATATACTATGCTAAAAGTAAATGCTTAGTTGCTCATGACTGCCTGTGATATTTCTCATATAAGTCAAGGTTAATTAATTTATGAACAAAAACAGCAAAATTTACAGCAAGAGAAAAATTTAAATTTTTATATTTGTCAATAAATGTTTAGTCGCAATGGTCTAGCACAGCAATTTAAAATGTAGAAAAAGTGTAATCCTACTAAGGTGTAGATTACGGTGCATAATTTGCCTTGCAATCTAATAATTTCTTTGATACGCAAAAAATAGAGTAGAAAGCCTTGTCTTCTAAGGGTGTGTTTCACAAGCTTTGGGATCTCTGAACAATGCATTTCCATTTTCCAGCATTTCCTCTAAGGAACGTCCAGCCTTGGAAAAACTTTGTCGGTTGACGTTGCGATAATTCAAAGAGCGTCCTTTCTTAGATGGTAGGCGGGGTGTATTAGAAGGAGGTGGCGGTGACCCACCTACGCAATCTGGCACGTTAGATGGAAGGTCACACCATTGGTATTCCTGAATATAATTGGTATATTTGATAACTATTAAGAAGGATGTCAAAGTGTTTAAAATTCTATGTTACTGATATGCTTACGGGATGGAAATAGAGTCCTTCTGAGCATTCAAATAGGCATGGACGTTTGTCAAGGTAACAGTTGTAGAAAAGCCGGCAGTCGTATGGGTGACGAATAAGACCGATAAAGTCTCCAGGGCAAACAAAATTAGTTGGGTCGTCTGTAAATATTCGGAGATTGAAGTTTAGATTAACCAAAAATTGACAATACGTTTTTGCAAATTTTAGTCACCATTTTCCCTTGCAGTCCGAGCTTCCGCTACGTTGCATACTCCAGCAAATAGGAGTAATGCCACAAGAAATAGATTTAATTGCTTCATTTATTGAGATATAAACCTAATAAAACTTCACGCTAGTAAAATCCATACCATGTGCATTTATATGTGTTTCTACTGGAGCATCCAACTAAGTTGTGTAAGGTGAGTTGGAAAATCACTGGTATTAATATTGATATGCGCGTTAAAATAAACGACTTTCCCAATGTCAAGTATTTTATACTGCGTATTTCAGAATGGAATAAACAGGATGATGCTGTCATATATCCAGAATCCATCAATCAAGATAATCCATAGACAATACAGGTATATTCGTAACAAATGCACTGCTGCTGGTGTTTGGTGTTTAACCAATAAAATTCTTTACATAAGATATTATAGCCGCGTGATGTTGTTTATTTTTAACCGCATCCATTTGTAAAGTGCTAATTGACGTCAATTGGTAATCCGATATTACTAAGTTCATACAAACAGCTTATTTAGTACCAGTGACAAAAACTAGATGATCTTGTTTACTGTTATTGTTTTACGCCATTATAATGTTGTGCCAAAATGTCTGGCTTACTAAAATCTCTAGATACGTTGAAGGAATAGCTATTTGTTATCATATAAGTATTTTCCAAGCAAACTATTTGCATTCTAACGTCACGAGCCTACAAGAAGTTTTAGTCGACAGTTTCTAACCTAATTATAACATCCTTGAGCATTTGGTAACACAAACCGTGCGAGTAGGATCGTCGCGGTTTCGGTTATTTCGGTTAACCGGCGGTTTTGGTTCGGTTTTTAATTCGGTTACGGTTTCGGTTCGGTTACATTTAAAAACCGAACACTGAAAAACCGCCGGTTTCGGTTATGATTCGGTTTCCTTCCATAAACTACTTTATGAAGGTTGATGTGCCGTGCATCGTAAGTACGTACGTGCAGGCTCGCATTCTTTGTTTAGCACCAGCTTCTCTACCTCGTTGCTCAAGCTTAGCCACCGTGGCTTATCCGCTTGCGTGTTGAACTTTGGACCTGAGGTCGCGGGATCGATTCCCACACTGGATGTAACTTTTTGCTTGAAGTTTTTTGACTTGCCATTTAGTAAATTGGCTTAGTACCCTTTTTGATGGTTTGCAGCAGCAGAGCGAGCAGCAACATGCTGAGCTCCTCGCTCTGAATATTTTTTATTTTAATTTTTTTTGAATGATTAAACTATATTTTTTAAAAAAAGTGACAAAGGGTGTTCAGAAAAAAACGCTCTTTCAACTGAGACCAAAAACTAACCAAGAAACAGTTTTTATCAGTGTTTTTTAGTGATTTTACAATCTTGAAGGCCAGCTGACAGAACAGAGCTTTCTGATTAATTTTTTTTGACTGATTCAACTAATTATTTTTTTATTCAAAGTGACTAAGGGCGCTCAGATAAACATGCTCTTTCAAATGAGACTAAAAACTAACAAAAACAACCCTTTTTATCAGTGTTTCTAGTGATACTATAATCCTGAAGGCCAACTGACAGAACAGAGCCTTTTGAATAACTTTTTTTTGACTGATTTTATTACTTATTTTTACAAAAACTTATAGCACAAGTGACTTAAAGTGTGCTTTTTTGCTGCAAATCAAAAAGAAGTGGAAAACCACTACTTAATCGAGTTTGAAAATACTTTAAAACCGTTATTTCACTGGAGACATGGGACCATGCCGAGGATCATCATCTACATCACGGCTCCACAGATGGCTGCACCTACTCCCCTAGTCCTACACGTAATCCTAGTCAAGCAGATGGATGGATGGGAAGGAAGGATGACCAGATTCCAGTAGATGGCAATCGGGGTGCGGTGGACCTAGCCACAAGGTCAATGTCAGTGTTGTTGAGGCTCTGCCTGGCACTGAACCCACACTCCTTTGGATCGTTAAAACTACTTCATAGGCAAGTAAATGTAAATAAAATAACCACTACGACTATATTGCTGAAACGACTTGCTGCTGATCCTAATGTCTTATTTGATGGTGGAAACCCGATACGATGGAATACGACTGGAGCCATAATCAACTTCCCAAGATTGGAACATGGACACTTGGACATGGACAAAAAACTATCCAAACCAGAAGGATGGAAGGAAGGAAGAAAAGTGGCTTGAGGTGGATCTACTCCAAAAGATCTATGTTGGTGTTTGTGAGGTTTCGCCCTGGCACCATCCCCTCAATCCTTTGGCCTACAAAAAGTCCTCTTTAGGCAAGTACAAACTATATAAAAAGTACTGGTTAATTTTTTATGGGATTACTGCTGATATAACTCTATTTACTACTTTCCTGGTGAATGATGGAGGAGTCTTTTGATCTGCCGAACCTTACTAACTATCAAGATGCATCTTTTCAACGATAAAAAGCTCCACCCAAGCTGTCACCTATAGCAAATCGAAACTGGATCAATACAGCTTGTGACAACGTGGAATCTGATACCTGGATGCACGATGGATCATACAACGATAAGCCTCAAGACATCTCATCATCACCACTTCAGGACCCGTTAAAAGAGAATGGTTTATTATGTTGTCATCAAAACTTAAATAGTATAAGGAATAAGTTCGACGAAGTTAAATGGTTTATAGAATGGTATAATCCATGTGTATTTTCAATAACAGAATCAAAGTTAGATCCAGACCGCGACACTGATAACCTCTATGTTATTAATGGTTTTTGAATGATTAGAATTGATAGATTAAAAAATGAGGGAGGCGGTTTACTTATATATATTAGAGAAGATTTAGAATTTGAAGAAATAGAAGTGGACTTTAAATGTCCAGACTTATGCGAAATATGTATTGTAAAGTTAAAAAGAAAAGGCATAAAACCCTTCTATTTTGTAACTTTGTATAATCATCCAAAAACCAAAATAGCCGATTTTATTGAATGGTTTATAAAAATCTGCACTTTGCTTAATTGCAAAAAAGAAGAAATAGTCATTATGGGGGATTTAAATATAGACCTGCTAAAAAAGGATGAAAATGGTAACATAGATTTCTACTTTGCGTGTAAGGAGTTTGATATGTGGCAATTGCTGCAAAATTCTACTCACAATAAGGGTGGTCTATTAGATCATATCTATGTAAATAACAGGGATCTGTATAAGAATTTTGGTAGCTTAGAATACGCAGGGTCAGACCATAACTTGTGTTATGTTTTCAGGAAAAGAGATAAACTAAGGTTTCAGCCCAAGCAGATCAAAGCTAGGAATTGGAAGAAAGTAGACTGGAGTAGTGTAAAAGATAAACTTTGCTTATTTCGTGAAACAGAACTTAGTTTTGCTTCGGCTCATGTAAATAGGAAAATAGATGAGCATTTGACTAGTCTAAACAACTATGCAATGAAAATTCTAAATGAACATGCTCCTGAAAAGGCTAGAATTGTTAAAGGTAAATACAGTCCTTGGCTGACTGAAGAGCTACGAGGGTTGATTAAAAAAAGAAACAAATGTCAACAAATAGCAAAACAATCGAAATGTGAAGAAGACTGGAAAAAATATAGGAAATGTAGAAATACAGTGAACAATATGCTTACTAGAAATAAGAAGAAATTTTTTAAAGACAAATTTAGTAAAAAATGTAATAGTGAAGATCTTTGGAACAGTATCGATTTACTAACAAAATTTAGATGTAAAAACTCAAAACCGATAACCTTTTTGGAAGTAGGAAAAAAACGCGTATATGACAAAAGAGAAGTAAATGACATATTAGCTGATGCTTTTGTTGTAAAAAATACACAGGAAAATAGTACAATTAATCAACAAATTATAACATATAGGAACCATTATGATTTTTCGAATAGTTCGCAGAGTGATATCGAACCAATTAAAGTGTCACATAAAGAGGTTTTAGATGCAGTAAGGTCGCTTAATACTAGAAAGTCCCACAATCCAGAAAATCTAGTACCACTTAAAATGATGAAAAACGTATGTGGTGTATATGTCAGCATGTTGGTATGGCTGTTCACTTTGATAATAGGAAGTAAGTCAATACCTACTGCATTCAAAAAGGCAAATATTATGCCGCTTTAGAAAGGAAAAGGTTCTAGAAAACAAGCGGCCAACTATAGGCCAATATCTCTACTTAATGATTACTGTAAAATCTTTGAAAAGTTTTTGGCTGATAGGATTCAAACACGAATTGAATCTCAACTTTGTGAGAAGCAGTTTGCCTACAGGAAAAACAAGTCTTGTCACACTGCGTTAGAAATGTTAACTAACGACATTTATAAGTATATAGATAAACCTAAAACCAAGGTGGGTGCAATTTTTATTGATTTTTCTAAGGCTTTTGACTCTATTAGGCACGATCTGTTAATTAAAAAATTAATGTACGAGTATAAATTAGAACCTTGGTATGTAGAGTTAATGAATGCAAATACTAGTGACAGAGTTTTTAGTATAAATGGATCTGAAAAATGTTATCCGTTGACTAGGGGTATTTGTCAAGGCTCTGCAAATGGGCCGTTAACTTTCAGCCTTTATATTAATAGTATATGCAAAATAATTAACTTTGATTATATAATGTACGCTGATGACATAATAATATATACTTCAGGTACATCGTTAGCAGATATAAATAAAGTTTTAATTAAAGAAATGGAGAAAATCCAAAACTGGTGCAATGAAAATGCAATGTCAATAAACTATGATAAAACAAAATGTATGTATTTCCATAAGAATAGGGACTTAACAATCAGAAATGAAGAAGTAAAAGGTATTCAATTAGGTAGTCAGTTTATAGAACGTGTGTATGAGTTTAAATACCTCGGAATAGTTTTAGATCCTTGTTTAACTTTTAAGCTACATTACAACAAAGTTACAGACAAATTAGTTCAGAAGCTTAAATATATAAGAGGGTTTAAAAGATTCTTTAATACCACTGTATTTAAAACAATGATAAATGCGCACATTTACTCTGTAGTCGACTATGCAATTGACATTTGGGCAGTTTTAAGTGATATTGATCTGAATAAGCTACAAAGAAAAATAGATAGACTTCTGATAGAATATGAATACCCCTCATATTCAAAACGAAAGTGTTTCTCAGATAGTGATCTAAGTATTTGTAGGAAAAAATACAATTTTTTATCCGTAAAAGAACGAAGAGATTTTGTTGTGCTAAAGAATGCATTCTTATTGATGATGAAAGATGTATTACCCTTATCGCAGAGAAAGTCTTCTAGGAAGGCACCTTTAGCAACTGTACCTACATTTAAATCAGAATGTTTTAAAAATTGTCTAGAATATCGTAGAATTAAACTTTGGAATGCGTTACCCAAGGATTTAGATGTAACGAATATGAGTTTATGTCAGTTTGAAATAGCAATCAAAGCACATATTAGTAAGTAAATTGATGTCAATCTCTTTAATAATTTATTTATATTGTTATTAGGTTATTGTTTAGTTAGTATATTATCTATCTTTTAAATGTCACCTTATGAGAACAGAACGATTGTACTTTGTATGGGTAAATTTTTACACAATATACATTGTATCAGTACTGAAAAGGCCAGACAATAAAGATCAATTTCAATTTCAATTTCAATTTTGCGTTTTAATAAGATAAATGTTATTTTTTCATTATTTATGAACAAGAAATTCATGCTCCAAGTTTGGATAGAGTCGGCGTATTTACATGAATGATAATTGAAGAATAGATGACTAAGGTAACCGAAACCGAATTTCGGTTCGGTTACGGTTTTTAACCGAAACCGTAACCAAACTCGGTTTCGGTTACGGTTTTTTATTTGTAACCGAAACCGGTTTTCGGTTTCAACTGAAACCGTAACCGTGGCAACACTACGTGCGAGTCGTCTAAAGTATGCAACAATATAATAGGTGACATTCAACGAAATATCTGTTTTTGTTGTTATTCTTTCATGTATTTTTATATATTGCAAAAATTGATATAAATATTTATCAATTTGTTGATATGATTTGCATATTGTATTTAAGTAAATCTGCCAAGCTTTAACATGCAAATAACAGATATAGTGCCAAATAGACAGAAGGCTTTGGTCATTGGCTGCCGAGAGTACAAATATTGGGAAATCAGTGCATATGTGTACACACAATCCAAGTCAATAACATGCGTGTTGCATAATGTTATGCAATTAATATGATCTGGCTGTTTCGTAATTTTCAGTTTTATCTTATTTTCGGACAATCAGTTGCAGATTTTTTTATATCTTTGAAAACTTTTATGGACGCATACAGACGGGTTTCGATCCTCCTCTTGGCCATTTTGTTTCTTAAACCATTGGGATACCAAGTGGATTAATATTATATCGAGAGCTCTAAAAGCAGGAATTTGCCATAGCAGTGGTACATTTCCGGTAGCAAAAAACCTTCTAGCGTCCAATTAAAGACAATGCGAACTATTATTGAATACGATATATTTTTATTTTTATACATATTTGCTTAGAAAGTGAACCCTGCGGTTACAAAAGTCGGAGAAAACAATAAAATTATTAATAATATGTGTATTTGTTTGTGCCGCTAATACACACTGGTTTGGTATATTTTATCTAGATAAAAGTATCAATTATTTAAATTTGTACTGCGTCATTCTGGCTGGGACAAACTGGATAAAATTGTCATGTCATATCCACAATACATCAATCAACTTCAACCAGTTTGATACAAACTCACATATTTTAACTGAATTAATGCTGCTGTTGATACTGTTTCATTATTGAAATGCTTCACTTCAGATATGTCACGTAGTATTTATTTTAAAATGTAGCATTTTCTTAAGTACTAAGTGACATATATTGGTAATCCTGTGTATTCAGGATAATACGAACAAATATTTTACTCGATAATCAGGTTCATTGTTAACCTTTTACGTCAGCAAACTTTATCCCAAATAAGTCTCTGGTTCTAGAGTAATTCAATGGGCTACTCCGTAGTGCCGTTGAACAAATAGTCGACTCAAAATGCTTCTCAGAGCAAAAAGCAACATCAGAGTAGTAAATCGTTTGTCACGTTTAGTGCAAAAACGTAAATGCATTTTTGAAATTTGAATGAATCCAAATATTTGTCAACTAATTTTAATTTTATTACAGGAAAACAACGAAATAAATATGGACGCGTGTCGAATGCTGTGTAAATCAATATCGAATATGCAAGAATATTGGCAAAGTATTTACCTAGCTTAAGCAGGTGTGCTTATGTTGCTTAATAAATGCAGCTTGTTGCGTTGATTATGCAACAAAACAATATACTTGGTCATGAGATGCCGATAAGAAAAATATTGGGAAACAAATGCACGTGCACATACAAATTAACAACGTGAATATTCAATTATGCAACCATCTTTATCATTGTTGTTCCAGAATGGTCGTTTTTATCTCTTTTTCCATAAAATGAATTGAGTGATGTTTAATAACTTGTGACTGAATAATTAAATCAATGATTAAAGAACTTTTAAAACTGCAGATTTCTATTATTGTCAGTAAAATAATTTACACATTGATCAGTAAGTGAATTTACACTTCCAAATATATTTTAATTATTTCGCACAGATCCGGATCCTTTTCCAAGCCACTTCCGCTCTTGTACCATTTGGATAAGTATCGTATGGTCTCAGTAATATTTTGACGATTGACGTTGCGATAATTCAATGTTTTTCTTTCTGATGAACCTTGGGCGCTAGGTGTGCTAGAAGGTGGAGGTGGTGATCCTCCACGGCAGTCAGGTAGGTTGAATGGGAAGTCACAGTAGCCGGATTCCTATATTCAGCACCATATTACGTCATACATTAGACGCAAGAATTCTTAAAATATTTAGAAGCAGCTAACATGTTTACAGGATTAAAGTAGAGACCGTCCGCGCATTTTAACAAACACGGACGTCTGTAGGGATCGCAGCTGTAATAAAACTGACAGTCGAATGGATGGCGAATAAGACCATCATAGCGCTCTGGACAAACCCAGTTTATTGGATCGTCTGTAAATGATAAAACATAAACGTTCGTCATTCACCAATACAACAAATGAAAAGTTGATTTTTAGCTTTAATAACCTGGATCGGTAGTAGTAGTTGGTGCTGGTGTGGTAACTGAAAGCATAATGTAATTAAAATTACAAAAATGATTCTTGATTGTAAGTTTGGTTTTTATGTATTATAAAATGCAATAAAGATCTAATCTAACCAATTGTGCAGTTTGTTGCAGAGCCTGGAACACAGTTTGTGTTTGCTTGATCCCATATTGTTCCTGGTGGACAGCGAATGCATATTGCTTCGAAACTAAAAAGTATAGCAATACAATGCTTAAGATGAACATTTAATAAAACTAAAATGTGTAAAGGTACAATTGCTAAACTACTTACTTAAAACACTGAAAAAATTGATAGCATTTGTATGGAAATGGAAAGTAAAGTATTTCTTCAGTGGGACATTCCGGGGGAGTCTAATTTAAATATTTTGCCCGTAAAAACTTCAAGTCAGGAAACATTTTAAAATGTTATTATATTCAACTTACAATTAAGAATGAATCCTCGTCACATTCTGCGAAATCAGTATCCTCTTTTGTTTTTAGAGCTTTTCCCAAGCTCCATACTCCAGCAAGAAGCAATCCTGCAGTAAATATTGTGAGCCGTTTCATTTCTCAAAATTGGGTTACTTTACGCCAATAAAATATGTATGTTGGCTTTGAGCAGTGCACCAGCGGAGACTATAGCTAGGAATTGGAATAACATTTCTGATATGAGTATTTATATACGCCGATAATGCATAAAATTTTTGTAATGATACAAATGACACGTACTCCGTCATTCTGATTGTCAAAAACAGGAAGCAGTTGTCATGTCTTGTGCATCAATCAAACAAATTTGCGATAAACATCGCAAATTGGATATTCGAGTATATACAAAAAAGTTGATCCGATAGACATATTTACTCCAGCGAATATAAGCAAATCTGCTGCGATCATTGTAATGAATTCGTTTCATTTCTAAGTGAAAAACGAATTTAATAAAAAATACATACGGAAGCAAAATATATATAGAATTGGTTTGAAGAGTACACTCAGAGAAAACAATATTACGAATGACATGAGTGTTACTACACGTGCGCCGATAATGCCTTGGAATTTGGGATACTTTATATTCTAACAATGGCAGACAGCGTCTGTCAGACACTGACACATATTCGTACTCGTCCTACATCATTTTGGCTGGATTAATTATAATAAGTTTGGCTATATTGTCTATTATTTTGTTCCGCAGTCCATCTGTCAATTTAAATAAGTTTGATAATTGATAACCAATTCAGATGTCTTGATTCACAAGTAAAACCCCTCATTAAAAATAAGCCACGTGGTGTAATTTATTTTTAAATGGATCAACTTCTTAAGATCCACCTGACCTCAAACAAAAATTCAAAATTACGTAGGATTTTTCTATCACACCAGTAGATTATATTGGAGAAAAGTCACAGATGTCTAAGAATATTGGGTATAAGGCTCAGTTTATTGGTACATAAATGCTAAGCAATATGGAATGCAAATATTTCTCATTTGGAAGTACGTAACAGCTAGACAGATTTTTTTAATCGTATATATTTATAGTGCATCTGTCTTGCGTTGTGGTAAAAGCAAAGATTTAAACAATATATTCAATTTATCATCATTAATAATGATTCATTATATAAAACATTGCATTTCACATTGTTAAAAAACAAAGTATAAAATTTCTACAGCAATTTTGACACCTGCACTTGATTATTCTTCCACAATTGATCAATTATGAGTAAGTCGTGAACTTAATGCAGATGCGTGTAAATCAAATGTATTTAGTCAATTAACTTATGTAAAACGTAGCATTTTCTTAAGTAGTAAATGACGTATACTGGTAATCCTGTATACACAGGATCATACCAACCAATAATTTACCGGATAATCAAGTTCATTGTTAATCTTTTCATACGTATGAATTTTGATTGGGAATCACAAATCTAGTTAACACATGCGTGCCCTATTTGCTACATAAATACAGTTCGTCGTATAGGTTACACAAGAAAATATTGGATAACGTTCGAAAAAGTATTTCTTTTCATTTTTACTGGTATTTTCTACATCCATTTGCACACAGAACGTATTTCTATCAGTTTTGATTATATTTGCTAAAATGATAGATATTTTATATACGAGTCAAAAGCCAAAGCGTTGAGAATGAGTATCATGGAAATAACTGACATATCACTACGTAATAAAATGTTTTGATGATGTGCTGTCGATAAGACAATTATTGGGAACCAAGTACACGTGTACATAACATGCATATTCATTTTATGCAATTAATTTTATCAAGTTGTGACACATGTAATAATAAATTAATGGTTAGACAATTTATGAAAACTGCAGATTTTTATTACTGTCAGTTTACATTACATTACATTCAGTCGAACAATTTAAACTTCCAAATAAGTCTTAACAACTTCGCATGGGTCGGGATCCACCGCTGAGTTAACTCCTCCCTTCACCGTTTTGTATAAATATCGTACTTTCTCAGCAAAAGTTTGACGGTGTACGTTGCGATAAATCAATGATATTCCTTTCGGTGAACCTGGGGCACTATTTGTGGTAGAAACTGGAGGTGGTGATCCACCTTTGCAGTCCGGTACGTTTAACTGGAGGTCACACTGTTGTGTTTCCTACATTCATCCACAAATTAGATTGGCATGCAAGCTTCAGAATCAGAAATTCACTAAAGCATTTATAAGCTGATAATTTGCTCACAGGATTATAGTAGAGTTCGTCAGGGCATATAAAAAGACAGGGGCGTCTGTTGGGATTGCAAATTGCAATTGTAGAAAAATCGACAATCGTATGGGTGACGAATTAGACCATCATAGCCTTCTGGACAAATCCAATTGACTGGATCGTCTGTAAATTTTAAAACATTGAAGTTTACCTTTTCGAAAAAGATTTCAGTTAAACTCTTGCTTTAACATCCTGGTGCTGTAGTAGTGGGTGTGGTCGCAACAGGAGTGGTGACTGTAGAAATATATGATGTAATTAAAATTACCATAAAATGATTCCGGCGAATTTTGGTTCTTGTATTAATAAATATCTAACCAATTGTGCAGTTTGTTTCGGAATCCGACATGCAGCTTGTGTAAGTTTGATCCCATATTGTTCCTGGTGGACAGCGAATGCAAATTGCGTTGTAACTAAAAATTATAGCCATGCAGTATTTTAGATAAATATTTTTAGAGGAAATAAAATATAAAAAGTTACTTACTTTAAACACAGAAAATATTGATGACACTTGTATGGAAACGGAAAGTAATGTAGTTTTTCTGTGGGACATTCCGGTGGAGTCTAATGTTTTTAAATTTTAAATTTTTAAGTCAGGAAGAAGGTTTAGATCCTTAAAAGCACTAGATACTTCGCAGGAATTGACTCTTAGATATAATATACAGAGAAAATGGTTAGATAACGGTTGTTGTGGGGGTTCACAGTTTATCAGTCTACTGTAAACCCTCTTTCTCTTGGTACCCAAATGATGGGGACCTTTCACAAATGTCACCGTGCGAAAAATCCCTTGGTCAGGGTTGGGAGAGCTATTAGACTGAATATTATTACCTTTTCTAAAGGTATGTCTGTGCGGAGTTGATTGGTTTTTATGAAGCCTACTAACTCAATTCCTCCAGTGTTCTTAAACTACTGATGACCTGTCTATGACGCGCACCTCTCAAACAACCGAGTACTAATCAATCAATAGAAAACACAAGAATTTATTAGTAATCACTTCTTTTAATGCCCGTGGCTTTATTACGGAGATAACCACCAATTTACAATGTCAAGACTAATTAATTTCTACAATTTAAAGGCAATTTAAAATAATTATTCTGAGGACACGGACTCAGCTCTAATTTCGGCCAGTTCTCTTTCAGGCAGACTTGTCCACACTCAATTATGAACGAACGGCTCGCTCAGCTTCTCTCTTCTTTTCTTCTATTTTTGTCCGTTACAGACTGCTTGGCTCCGTCCCGTTGCTGACTCCCTCGCAGTCTGGCTATTCTAGCTTATTCTATTTTAGGGCAATCTGATACATACAGGCATTCATAAATTCTTACAATACATTTTTCACACAACATATTATTTCTAGCCTATTCTAACGCTAAGATCTTGACAACGGTTATTGTTAAGATATTATTATGTAACTTACCTCTCAAGGATTTTATTGACAATATTAAATTATCAAATCAAACCTTATAATGCAACCGTACGATAGAAAAATGTTCTTATATTTATAATGAACAATAGGTGAATGCTGACGATGACTTTAAGAAATCTGTAAGATCATGAAATTACCTAATGCTTCGGTAATACGTAATTATACTTCTAGTAGTTTATTTGTATTCCAACTCTAAAATATCAGCCGCAAACCTGGTTAAGACATGCGTGATTCATGGCGACACAAACCTAGTGAGTTGTCTAATACATGCAGCAATATAATCGGTAATATTTGAAGCCGTGCTTTGTTTTGTTGTTACTCTTTTACTTTTTTTCACGTATCACAAATATTATATGTTTACCAAGTATGAATGTTTTTGTATTTACTGACATGACATGTGTATTTTATTTTTTGAGTAAAGATGCCAAGCTTGAAATGCTTTAACATGCAAACAACTGATGGTATCAAGTAGTCAGAAAACTTGATCATGTCCTGCCGTAAGAACAGATATTATGAAATCAGTGCACATATATACATAGAAAATAATTCAATAACATTTCGTGTTGCATGTTATGCCTTTAATTTGATTTGGCGTTTTCAAAATTTCTGAAAATCAGTTGCTGGTTGTTCTATAATTTTTAATGTTTTTAATAATATATTTGCATGGATGTTCCTTTCAGCCACTTCTTACCTTAATCCATTTGGGTAAGTATCAAATGACCTCAGCAATATTCTGACTGTTTAAATTGCAATATTTTAATAAGCTTCCTTCTCGTAAACCCATCGCGCAAGTAGCAAAATAGTCGGTCCAGCGCTCTAGTATAGACGATGCATACTATTCTCGGATTACGAAATATTTATATAAATGCTCAAAACCGTGCGCCTTTGGCTACAAAAGTGAATGAAAACAATAACATTATTGACATTTGTTATGTGCTTATGTGTATTTACCTGTGCTGTTAATACAAACAAGTTTTGTATTTTTATCAGGGTAAAAATGTCAGTTATCTGCATTTGCACTTCGTCAATCTGGCTCTGGCTGGGACAAACTGGATAGAAATTTCATGCCATATCCACAATATATCCATGAATTAGTTTCAACCAATTCGATAAAAACTCACATATTTCAATTGAATTAAATAGATTGCGGATGCTGTTTCACAATTGAAATGCTTCACACCAGATAAGTCACGCATTATTTATTAAAAACCTAGCATTTCCTTAAGTACAAAATGACGTAGATTCGCAATCCTGTGTATTTAGTATCATACCAACATTTGATATTTGACCTGATAATCAAGTTCATTGTTAATCTTCTACGTCAGAAAACATTACCCCATTTCAGTTTCGGATTCTGGTGTAAGTTAGATTTGTGGTTTTCCAGCTCAGTCAGTTAGTAATCTGTTGAAAATTATTCTGAATGAAAAAATCATCAGCTGAGTAGTATTAATCTTCAAATCGTTAGGAACATATTGTGTAAAAATCTGCCATAAATGCATTCTAGTGAATCAATCCAAGTATGTTTCAGCTAATTCTTATTCATATAACAGGAAACTTACGAAATATATACCGATGCGTGCTGAGTGCCGATTATTTTAAATCGTTAATGACTGCGCAAAAACTTACGTGATAATTTACCTAATTATGCAATAAAGTATTAAGTGACATTCAAAGCAGTAGTTTTTTATTTATGCTGGAAGTTTTACTTCTACTTTTACACGGAATCCGTTTCCATCAATTTTGATTATATTTGATAAAATTACTTGTATTTTATACATGAGCCAAAAAAACGCCAAAAATGACTACTATGTAAGCAATTGATATATTATGCAACAAAACGCGTTGGCCATGTGATGCCGACAAAGCAGATATTAGGAAACAACTACACGTGTACATACACATTATTACCTTGACTATCTAATTTATGCAAATAATTTTATCCGTTTGTTCCAGAATTCTCGTTTTTATCTAATTTTGCACACGGACAATTGCGCAATGCTTTCTAATTTCTTATATTGAATTAATAGTTACAGAACTTATGAAAAATGCAGATTTTTATTATTGTCGATAAAAGAGTTTACACCTTGATCAGTGGGTCAATTTACAATTCCAGATAAGTCTTAACCAGAATCGTATGGGTCGACACATGGGCGTTTGTCAAGAAAATAATTGTCGAAAAACATGCAGTTGTAAGGGTGGCGAATCAGACCAATAAGGTCTCCTGAGCAGACAAAGTTAATTGAATATGGAACGTCTGTAAAGTTTTGAGGCACAAAGGTAATCCCACAAAGAACAGTTTGAATTCCCTGATTTCTGAGATTATATAAAATAAAAGTAAAACATAAGTATATAAGGTGTTTCATTAAAATAACCCACTTAATTGTGTAAGGTGATTTGGGAAACCACCGGTATTACTATTGATTTGCGTTGCTAGAATAAACGACGTTACAAATGTCTTGTGTATGCACTGAGTAATCCAGAATGGGATGAACGGAATAAGCTTGTCATATTCAGTTAGTAATCCATCAATAAATGGACTTTATGATTATCTCATATTCAGGAATTTTCGCTGTAAAAGTACAAATGCTGATGTTTCAATAATAAAAATACGCGAAGTAGTGTTGTTTACTTTTAAACTTCTATATTTCGGAAGTGCTATTTGACGTTCATTGGTAATCCGATTTTAATTGGGAACATACAAACAGCTGTATATCTCAGTAACCCAAGCTAAGTAAAAATAAGTTTGTTGTTATGCTTTCACGCCATCAAAATTTGTTCTAAGCAAAGTCTGGCTTACTGGAATCAATAGATGCATTGGTGTTTGGTTAGTGGTACCTAAATTTGGAGGAATGTTATAGAAAATACTTATTTTTAAGATTTTATTCAGCAGTTTGATAAATATAGTTGTTCCTAGATACTAAGCTCATATTAGGTGCATGTTGATCATTTCAAAAGATCGGAAGATCATGCAATTACCATTTGTTTCGGTAATGCTTGATTTCCCCCCGTATTTGATTTACATTGTCAAAATTTTTCAAACTCTACACACTTCATTAGAAATTACGTAATCCTTTGGCGACACAAACCTATTGAGTCGTGTAAAGTATACAATACTATAATAGGTAATACATATTCGAAACAGAGTTTTATATTGTTGGTATTCATCAAATATTCTCACGTATTGCAAAAATTATTGCAAATGCGATTGGATTTACTAACGTTACTTGTAGTTTTTTATGCATGCAAATAACTGATATAGTGACAAACAAACAGAGACAAAGCTTTGGTCAAGTTCTGCGGATAGTTTAGATATTGGGACAACAATGCACATGTGTACATACAAAACAATCCTATAAAAGGCAACGTAATTATGTAAAATTAATATTATGTGGTTGCTGCAGAATTATCATTGTTATTTTACTTTCTAAAAATCAATTGCATGTTGTTCGATAGCTTTTATTGTTTTCTTGACATGTATTTATAAATGTATTTGCATGGCTCCGCATCTTCCTCTAAGCCACCTCTTTTCTTAAACCACTTGGATAAATTTCGTGTACTCTCAAAAATATTCTTGCGGTTTAAGATGCGATAACCAGAGGCTATGCGTCAAGCGAAAGGCAGAGGGAGGGCCCGGGTGAGGGTATGAAAAAGTGGGCCCCTTTAATGTCTGATACTTTACTTTTGTGATGCTGAGTTAGTGAATTACGGTTAAAATATGTGTTTTAAAGATATAATGAGAAAATTTAACAAATGTCTGCGCAAAACATGCGGAATTTGTACACAAATAATGGATGGCGAGCGTAGCGAGCCCAAAATTTGTGAAATTATAAGCAAATTTTCTACAATTCTTCCTTAATTTTGCCTATTTTTGTTTTGTTTGGGGCCCTCTAAGCGTAGGGCCCGGGTCGACTTCGAACTCTGCCACCATCGGCGCTTAGCCTCTGGCGATAACTAATAGTTTCCTTCTGGTAAACTCAGAGTGCTGGATGCAAAATGGTCGTCGCTAATACACGCAAGGTTTGTAATATTTTTTTTTACCCAGATAGAAATGTTAGTTATTTGCACATGTACTGCGTCATTCTGGCTAGGACAACCTGGATAAAACTGTCATATCATATCCACAATGCATCAATCAATTTCGACCATCGCGATATTCAATATGCTGTTTCATTAAAGAAATTCCTCGCTTCAGATAACTGACGTAGTATTTATTTTTAAACCTAGCATTTTTTAAAGTACTAAATGACGTACGTTGGTAATTCTGCGTATTCAGGATCATACCAACAAAAATATTTCACCGGATAATCAGGTTCATTGTTAATCTTTTACGTCAGCAAAAGGACGATATCCAAATAGGGCCATTTTGGCTCAAAAACTAAAAGTCGAGTTTTTGCTCTAGAATCATAAAACAACCAAAAAGAATCATTTTAATGAAGGTTTCACGTTGATTTGACCAATATGTCAAACGTTATGAAGTTTTAAAAATGACGTGTTTGGTGACCTGACTCCAGCAAAAGGTCAGCAACTGGATTTACTTAAGTGACCATAACTTTTACACTACAGACCTGTGCTCAAAGGTTTAGGGGTCATTCGAGAACTAAATATCAGCAATTACCATCCACATTTAGTTCTGTGAAAATGCTGTTCTTTCCATGGTTTATGGGTGGCCCATCATACTTGTACACCGAAAAAATGCAGGTGTATACACTAAAAGTCAGTTTGCACCTAAACGATGAAAGGCACAGGTCAGCAAGGTACATCAAAATGAAACAATAAAGTAGGGCTATTAGAAACTCTGTACCCCTGATGAGACTCCTCAGGACTACAGATAACGGTCCCGTTTTACTCAAAAACAATGCCAAAATTGCACAAAAACCTCCATATTTTTTAATGTACCAGGAGTCTCGTCAAACACGTCATTTTCAAAACTTCATAACTTTTGACATACTGGGCAGATCAACGTAAAATGATTCTTTTTGGTTGTTTATGATTCTAGAGCTAAAACTCGACTTTTTATTTTTGGGCCAAAAATGACCCTATTTGGATATCGTCCTTTATCCCATACAAATTTAGGGTTTTGTTGTAAGTTAGATTACTGGTTGTTCTGCCAAGTTATGTTGAAAAAGAAGTCTACTAAAAATTATTCTTAATGAAAAAAAAACAACAATTGAGTAGTTTTAGTCGCTTGCAACATATAATTCAGAAATTTGCATTAAATGCATTCCAATCAAGTATGCAGGCAGGCAAGTATTTTTCTATTAATGCTTACCTAATACAAGAAAATTACGAAAATAATACCTTTGCGTGTTGAATGCTGATTATTTCAAACCGGTAATAAATACGCAAGACTTTTGGATCTTTGTTACCAGGTTTAAATATGCGTGCATATTTTAAAATGAAGTTTGTTGTAGAGATTATGCCATAATATATTTGGTGACGTTCAAGGCAGTATTTCCTTTTATTTTTGCTGGTCTTATCCATTTCTATTTTTGCTCAGAATGTGTTTTATCAATGTTGATTATATATATGAAAAGTTACTTATATTTACAATTTGAGTCAAAAGCCAAGACGCCAAAAATTAGCACCATGCAAACAAATCATACATTACGGAAAAATGACGTCTCCACGTGTACATGCAAATCAATAACATGAATATCCATTCTATGCATTTAGCTTTATCTGGTTGTTCCAGAATGGTGCTTTTTATCTTATTTTCCACAAAGTAAATTGCGTAATGTTCTATAACTTGTGACAACTTGTAATAATAAATTAGTGGTTGGGGTACTTATGTAAAAACAGATTTTTTCTGTTGTCAGTAAAAAAATTTACTGATTGATCAGTCGGAAAATTCACATTTCTAGATAAGTCTTAACCAGTTCGCATGGATCGGGATTCTTCGCTGAGCTAACTCTTCCCTTTACCGTTTTGTATAAGTATCGTACTGTCTCAGCAAAATTCTGACGGTTTATGTTGCGATAATTCAATGATCGTCCTTTTGGTGAAACTGGGGCACTAGTTGTGGTAGAAAGTGGACA
This sequence comes from Entomobrya proxima, assembly GCA_029691765.1. Classification (NCBI taxonomy): domain Eukaryota; kingdom Metazoa; phylum Arthropoda; class Collembola; order Entomobryomorpha; family Entomobryidae; genus Entomobrya; species Entomobrya proxima. The sequence goes on along the minus strand of CM056171.1, from coordinate 58,735,072 downwards.
TTAAATTGGCATTCAGGTACATTAAATGGCCAGTCACAATAGTTGACTTTCTATTAACCCCCCCACACATTAATATCGGATTAGAAGCCACAAAAGCAGGAATTAAAAAAAATTATTTAGAAGCCAAAAACATGCTAACAGGGTTGAAGAAGAGACCCTCAGCACATTCAAACAAACACGGGCGTCTGGCGGGATCGCAGTTGTAGAAAAACCGACAGTCGTAAGGGTGTCGAATTAGACCTTTAAAGACTTCTGGACAAATCCAATTGATTGGATCGTCTGTAAATGTTAAAATAGTGAAGTTTGCCTTTAAAAAAATTAAAAAGTGTTTTCTAGCTTTAGCAACCTGGATCTGTGGTAGTCGTTGGTGTAGGTGTGGTTACTGTGGAAATATATTATGTGTTTATAATTATCAAAATGCTTCCGGAGAATTTGGATTTTTTGAATGGGGAATGCAATAAATTTCTAACCAATTTTGCAGTTTGTTTCAGAACCTGGAACACATTTTGTGTTTGATTGATCCCATATTGTTCCTGGTGGACAGCGACGGCATTGTGCTTTGTATATAAGTATAGCAAGTCAGTATTTTGATGAACATTTAGAAGAAATAAAATCAAAAAGTTAGTTACTCAAAACACACAAAAAAATGATAACACTAATTATAACCGGGGGAGTCTAATTTTTTAAAATTAACTATTTTGCTTGGAAATTTATAAGTCAGGAATTTATTTTAAAGCTTATTATGTTCAACTTTTAATTAAGTATGAATCCTCGTCAGAATTTGCAAAATCAATGTTCTTGTTTGTTTTTAGAGCTTGCTCTACTCTCCATACTCCATCAATTAGAAGCAATCCTACAGTAAACAGTGTGAGCCGTTTCATTTCTCAAAATTAGTTTAATTCACGCCAGTTAAAAAAATATATTTACTTAGAGCAGTGCACCTGCGATGATTGTAGTTAAGCAAAGCATAAACCTTATTGACATGAGTATTATTATGGGGCAATAGTGCATACATATTTTGTATTTTTCATATTAATATTCATATAAAAATGTCACGTATGTGTACTGCGTCATTCTGGTTGGGATAAACTAGATAAAGCTGTCATGTCATATTCACAATACATCAATCAATTTCAACCAATTCGATAAGAAATTCAGATATTTTGTTTGAATCAAAACTGCTGATACTGCTTCATTAATGAAATTCTTCACACCAGATAAGCCACGTAGTGTTTGTTTTAAAACGTAACATTTTCTTAAGTACTAAATGACGCATGTTGGTAATCCTATATTCAGGATCATACAAACAAATATTTGACCGGATAATCAAGTTCATTGCTAAGCTTGTACGTCAGCAAACTTTATCCCATTCTAGTATAGGGTTTTAGATTCAAGTTAGGTTTGACATTTCTAATCGGTGAATAGGCAGTGGAATAGCGTGATCCTTAATGCAAAAATTATGACAGTTTTATAGTAATTAAGCCTTTTATAACATATAAAGCAGTAAATGTAAATGTATGAATTCTAGTATTTTTCGACTTATTTTGGTTTACAGCTAAATTACGAAATGATTCCACGTCAAATGGACTAATCACCACATTGACTAATCCTTGAAACCGATTGACTAATGCTTAGACTACCACATTGACTAAGTGCTGAGACCGATTGACTAATTCTTGGTTTAAATTGACTAAACCAAAAAGTAGACGGAGTTACCTTAGAAAGATAAGTATTTTTATCAGTTACGAATAGAGTCACTCGAAGTAGGAGGGTTTATACTTTCGTGGATGATCATGCATGTTATGTCATTATCCAACCATTTTGCAAATTCGAAAATACTACTGTCAACCCGCTGACAGTCACAAGTAACAACATTTACGATATTTTTGTTTACAAATTTCACTTGTTTTGCAGTTTCACTTGGTAATATAAACTATAATCAGTTGCGCAATACGTTTCTGTCCTGTCTGTTATAAAATAGTTCGTACATCTAATTAGGTATTGAATGTTTTGGCAAAGTATCTTATCGTTGTACTGAACTTTCTGCATTATTGTTACGAGAGTGGTTTATGACGTCTCATTTATAGCACATCAAAACTTTCCTCAGTGTTCCAAGAATCCGTAATTTTAATAACCATCATAATAATTCCGAACTTAATTTAAATATGCCAGAAGAAATCTTTGAACTTTTATCATAATTGAAAATAATACCGGTTTCTATCTACTTTATCTATCTATCTATCTCAAACCTGCATAAATATATATGGATTGAAGTATTAGGAACTTCAATAAAACAACATATGTATTAAAGGAGTTTAACAGGATCTGCTGTTAATAAAACGTTTTTGTTCTTCACTCTTCATTCATTCAACATTCTTCATTTTACAACCAAAGAAGAAACGAAACATTACATTACAAGAAGATTACAATATTATGGATGTCCAGACGAGCACTTACATAGGAGGTTGGAGTTGCGTAATTGTATTTTATAATTTTCGACAAGCATTTTTTTAAAAACTAAAATGTTTTCGAAAATTACTAAATGCATACCTTCATATTGCTAAAAACATTGGCTATGTAAATTTAGTCAATGTGTACTATGGTGTTAGTCAATGCGGCGTTTTAAAAAGTTTCAAAGTAAACATTGACTAATTTAAAATTAGTCAATTTGGTTATTAGTCCATTTGACGGCATACCTTACGAAATACATATTGATGCTTGTTTGGTTTTGATTACTCTAAATGTAAGTGCTATACACTACACAAGCTACACATCCAGTTTTTAAACCAGTTTGTTTGTTTGTTTTTGTCGACAAAAACGATGTTAGTCATGAAAGTTATCCCATAGTCTTAAAATTGTGACGTTCAAAACAGCTTTCTTACTTTTTATTCGTGCTGATTAATCTATTTTTGTGATTGCATAATTTATTTCTACATACCTTGAGTATATTTACTAAAGTGACATGTATTTTATGTTTGAATCAAAAGCCAAAATTCCCAATCTGAGTGCCATACCAATAACTGATATAGTACGCAACATTACGCTTTGGTCATGTGCTGCCGATAAGACAAATATTGGGAAATAAATCCACGTGTACATACAAATCAATAACATTATTACCCAATTAATTTTATCTATTTGTTCCAGAACCGTCGTTTTATCTTATTTTTTACAAAATGAATTGCGTGATGCTCGATAACTTGGAATAAAAAGTGAATGGTTATGTAGCTCATGAAAAAATCAGATTTTATTGTTGTCGGGTTAAAAGAATTTACACAATACTCAGTCAATCAATCTAAACTGCCAGATAAGTTCTGACTTGCTCACATGGGTCTGGTCCCTCCGTGGCAGAGTCGTCAGCTCGTGTCAACCTTTTGTACAAGTATCGTACCGTCTTTGCAAAGTTTTGACGGTTAACGTTGCGATAATTCAATGAACTTCCCTGTGATGATCCTGGGGCTCGGGGTGTGGTAGAAGTTGGAGGTGGTGATCCCCCTACGCAGTCAGGTACGTTGAATGGGAAGTCACACCAGTCATTTTCCTATATTACCAATCACACATAACATTAGTATGAGAGTTTAAGCAATTTATAGTTTAAAGGTTGCATGTTGAGCTGGTAAACTAGAAAATAAGCTTACAGGGTTGAAGTAGAGTCCATCGGCACATTCAAAGAGGCATGGGCGTCTTGCGGGATCACAGTTGTAGAAAAACCTGCAATCGTATGGGTGGCGAATTAGACCATCGTAGTTTTCTGGGCAAATCCAGTTGATTGGGTCTTCTGGATCTTCAGTAGTTGGGGCTTCTGTAGATTTCAGTAAAAAATTCTCAATAAAATACTGACATACATGCCATAAATTTAGATGTAATTTTAAAATATATTAGTTTACACTTACCTGTTGTGGTTGTAGTAGTGGTGGTGGTAGTTGTGGTTGTCGTTGGAGTGGTTGTTGTAGGTGTGGTGGTTGTTGGTGTTGTGGTGGTTGGAGTGGTAGTAGTTGGTCTGGTGGTCGTGGTTGTGGTGGTTGTAGTAGTGGTCGTTGTGGGAATAGGTGTGGTCACTAAATTTTGCGCAAAAAATTAAGATAAGTGTTTACAGCTTTCTTTGAAGAATCGAAATTTTTTGGTCATATACACATTAATTTTTCTAATCTTACCAATTGTGCAGTTGGTACTAGACTCATGGTTACAGGTCTCAATTTCTTGATCCCAAACAGTTCCAGGAGAGCAATGGATGCAACGAGCGATACCACTATTTTAAGTAAAACGGGATTTTATTATATATCGTTATAACATTTCATCTAAATTGAGATACTTAAAGTAAATAACTTACTTGGTGCATTCAAAATATTGGCGACAGTTGTATGGAAATGGAAAGTAGACAGGCATTCCTGGATCGGTTGCTGGGCATTCTGGTGGGTCCTAAATAAATAAAAAAAATCAATGTATGAACGTTAGAACGTTTGCCATTAAAAATATTTTTTTCACGGGAAATAATATAACTTACAAATAAGTCGGAACCCTCGTCGCACTTAAGTTCGTCGTCTTCCTCAGTAGTCTGGGCTGCTGCTGTCCATAGTCCAGCAACAAGGAGAAGTGCTACGGTAAATAGCGTAAATTGCTTCATTTTTAAAGTAAAAAATGAACTCAATGAAATAATTGATGTTGTTCCAATGGCACACCACGTTAAACTGAGTGAAGATACCTCTGGAACCCCAGCTTTTATATTAAAGGAATGCTTTGCACAATATCACTTTTTTATCAATGGAAAAAGCATGTAAACTGCACGAGTTTACACTTTACATTCATTTGTCTATGTCACGTATTCATTACACCTTGCTCGGTTTCAGATGACAAAGGTTGTGAAATCAATCAGTTGTCATGTAAGCCATTAATCCATCAATGTTTGACAGGTGGAATATTATGCTTATCGCATTTTTTCTATTTTGCAAAAGTTAAACTTACTCAGTAATGGGTTAATTATGTAGATTGTTCTTAAGTGTTAATTGACGTACGATTTCCTAATCCCATTTTGCGCATGTTGGTTAATTTATCAGGATAATGCCCGGAAATAGAAGGCAGACAAAGTAGTTTGTTTTTAAATTAATGACTTACGTCAGCAAATTGAAGAGGAATATTTTTATGTTTCCTTCTTATATTTATTTTAATTAGTATACTGGCTACTTGTTATGGCTGATCTGAAAGAAAAAATGTTTATAATTGCTTGTTATATTGTTAATATTAAAATATGTTTCAATATATGAACAGTGTCAACGCAACTGTTAACGTCAATGAACAAGTACATAATATATTGATCTTACCTTGCTGGTTCCAGTAGCATTGACAACAAATAAGATAACAGCCGTGTGAACAAACTATATTTTTCTTATTTACAGTTTGCAGTATAGTAACTTGTAGAACGGAGCAAAGTACACTTATAACCGCTTTATGCATTTCTCGCATCCATGTAGGTGGAGTTTGACCTCTTCATATTCTTCTCGTATTCCACTTTGTCCGGCAATGCATCCAATTTTAAACAAGCTGTGTACAAGTACGGATAGCAGAATAGCAGTAATATTTACACTTGTTAGCAATTAAAATGCATGATCTGAAACTATGTCTAAAAACTGAAAAGTACAACAAGAGAAATAAACTAGCATTATTTGTTTTTATTTATTCGTTTGGCATTATTTGAATAAATCTCAAAATATAAGCTTTCTATATTGTCAAATGTTCCATAATTGATGCGCATGGGTCAGGATCCTCATAAAAGCCAATTTTAGTCTTGAGCATTTTCACCACATATTTCACAGTCTCAGCAAAGTTGCTGCGATCTACGTTACGATAATTCAAGTGATGAACTTCAACTGGAGCACCGCCGAAGGTTCGTGGTGTGGTGGAAGTGGGTGGAGGAGTTCCGTCAACACAGTCTGTAACGTTCCATGGGTGATCACATCTATCCCATCCCTATACAAAATTGCACAAATTGGTTAGCACAAAATCCTAAGTCAGGATTCCTAACTGGATTCATTAGATAAATTTTTTTAAAAACTTACTGGATTGAAGTAGAGCCCGTCTGTACAATTAAAAAGACATGGGCGTCTTCCGGGATCGCAACTGTAGAAATATGCGCAATCGTAAGGGTGGCGAATCAGACCATCATAGCCTTCTGGGCAGATCCAATAAATTGGATCGTCTTCTGTAGTTGGGGCTTCTGTGAAAGTCAATACAAAACTGTTATTTAACAACTTGACTTTTAATCGTAATTTATTTTCAAAGTATATGGATTTACAATTACCAGTTGTGGTTGTAGTAGTTGTAGTTGTAGGAGTAGTAGTTGTTGGTGTGGTTGTTGTTGGAGTGGTTGTTGTGGGAGTGGTAGTTGTAGGAGTGGTGGTTGTTGGTGTGGTAGTTGGCGTAGTTGTGGTTGGAAGAGCCGTTGTTGTGGTCACTAAAAGAATAGCATATAGTTTTTAAATTTCTCTGGGAAAATCAAAATGTTCAAATATTTTTACAATATGGAATATAGTATAGCCTCACCAATTGTGCAGTTTGTACTAGACTCATGGTTACAAGTCAAAGCATCCTGATCCCAAATAGTTCCAGGAGAACAGTGAATACAACGGGCGATAGTACTATATTATTGTAAAGTATTTTACATTAAAAGATAACATTTTAGGAAATTAGCTAAAAGTTAGAAAACTGCTTACTTGGTACACTCATAGTACTGTCGGCAGTTGTATGGAAATGGAAAGTATACTGGGTTTTCTGGATCATAGGGGGGACATTCTGATGGATCCTAAATAAATATAAATATTTTAGAAGCTAAAATATTCAATACAATATTACTTGAAAATTACTAAAGCCAGCTTACAAATAAATCAGAACCCTCCTCGCATTTAAGTTCTGGGTCCTCGGTAGTTTGCGCTTTTGTTGCCGTCCATAATCCCGCAATAAGTAGTAGTCCCACGGTGAGCAATGTAAATTGCTTCATTTTTTAAAATTCAAAAAATGAACAAAATTTTGAACTGGTTGAAAACTTTAAAAATAATGTATTTTAATATGTTTTCCCAATCGTACACTTTGGCTTACTGATACAACTTGATTTCGCGACCAATGTTTTTATATCAATATTATTTCTAGAACAAGTCCACATTATCTGCAATGTTGTTTTGTCTTCACGCGTGGCATTTTTTAATTTTGGCTTATCTCTTACATGCCAGTTAGTATGTTACCGACAAAATATGTCAAAAACTTGTTATTGTCGTTGATTAATGAATAATTGTGCAGTCTGGGCAGTTTCAAACTGCCAGTTTGAATGATTTTATCACATTTTTTAATTAATCAAAACAGGTTTTTACTTGGTAAGATTTTCTTACTTATTAAATGGGGGTTATTAATTGCCAATTTAATGCAGTTTTCTAATTCTCCTCTGCACATGTGCATGGCTAATCAATTAAAGTCCGGAAGTAGATAACCAGACAAAGTAGTTTGTTTTGAAATAATAATGCTTTTTACGTCAGCAAACTCAAGTGAGAAATATTTGAGTGTTTCCTTGTTTTTAAGTTTCTATATAATAATAATCAATGCATTCGCATGTGAAGTGTTGTGTATGTCTGGTCGTATAGTACTTTAGGATTGTGGAATTTCCTTTATTTATGCTTATCAAGTGATATATCAACAAATGTTAATGTGTCAATGTGTCAAGGCTTGAAAACAATGAAAATTGAAATACAATTCCCAGCACTTCAAATATGAGCCTTTGCACCTCACTCCATATTGTCCTGAAAGAGTTTAAATGTTAAGTTCATTTATTGCGTTAATTATATGTAAACAGTAGTACTGACTTTAATTGCATTTAATTAATACTTAACAGAACTGTATGTGTGTAGTTAAAAATCCAGAATGGCACCCAGCAGTATTGGGAACATCCATTGCACAATTGCTCTATGTTACGGCAATAAATAATCTAGTTTGTGAGACATTTTTTGTGGCTGACGAGATTGACATTTTGTTTGTTATTTAAATGAAGATTTTTTGTTCAAAATGCAATCAGCGTTGACAACTCAACAGCGTGTGTAATAATTCTTGGTTTATTTGTAATGCAGGCGCAATACCTAAAAAGATAAAACCATATGTTAGGAAACTGATACGTATTTCGGATACACGGTATTTTCGTATCTGCTTTACTTCCTGTGCGATAAGTGCGATTCATTGGCTTTGCCAATAAAAAAATCGTAACACTCACAGTCGTTCTTTTTTTGTCAGGAGTTTTACGCATTTAAACTTACACAAAAATATTCAAGTGGACATTAATTGCCATTTCCCCCTTTTTTTCTGTTACTTTATCGCACATCCGTGGTTAAAAAAATACAGCAATACAGATATAGATTCTGCACAGTATTGTAATGCTGCGTTTACGTCATAGTGTCCTATATGTTTAAGTAGATCCCTCCTACGGCACTAGCAATTTGTGAGCTATTGCACTTCTCTAATATGCAACCGAGAAAAAATCATTGAAACTGTTCATTAATTGAAAACAAAGTAGTCATTAAAATCGCAGAACTCACACATGAAAAGTAAACACCCATAAGTATATTAATGAAAGCTCAGCAAAGCTTAAAGCTTTAAAAGTATTTTCTCAAACCGGACGTTCTAAATATATAATTAATATTGCTCAATTACTATTTACTTTCAAATTATTCCAATAAATGAGAAATGTATTTGAATGTACCAAAATGCCGGGTTGAATTTTTCAATGAATGCGTAGTAATCAGAAACGAAATGATTTAGAATATTATCACGTATACACGCTTGAATTTAATTAGTGTAGATGGGAAGCACTGACAAACAGAATTACAAGTACACTTAATAAATATATGCATCGTTTTTAGATTTTGTGTTGTACTGATGAAAAGATTGTAAAATACTAATCATCACTAACTCAAAATGTGGTATTTCATAAAAAACAAAACCAATGAAAATTTGCACTTGCATCGTATTATTATACTGTATATATAGACGATTAAAAAATTGAGCCAAGGTGCAGTTAATTATTTTCCTACTAATTCTTTCATTATAGCTAGTCTTGAATATTTAAGATAATAAACCGTGTCATAGTCGATTCGAGTCGTATGGTTTACGCACTACCCCATCACAGCTTTCTGGACATTACTATACTATCGCGTAGCAAATATACGCCATCCGCTATTACGTTGACAATATATGTTGATTCTCGTTGATCAACGAATAAATCTTCTGTCTGGACAGATTCAATAGTCTGATCACATTTTTTAATTAACCACTTTTGCAAACGGTGAATTACTTAGTACATGTGGAATGTTTTAAGAATTAATTGACGTCTGATTTCCTAATTCTGTTTTTGTTCATGTGAAAAGTTAATCAGTGATATCCGACACCACAGTCCAAACAAACTAGTTTGTTGTTAAATGAAGTTTTTACGTCAGCGAACTCAAGTGAGGATATTCGAATATATCTTTGTACTTGACTTTTAATAAATGTAGGCAACATGTGAATAAACAAAGTGTATAATTTTTATAGGCTGCAAGCATTGTCATTACAACAACAGCTCATATGACTTCAATTGCATATACCTTTATAGTGAAGTAAGCACGCCACAATAATAGAGTGGGAAAATGCTTGTATTAATAAATAACTGGTTCCTTTAAAATGTATTTATTTTAAATCTGGCAAGAATATATGTTGCGGTCTTATGAAAGAATCCCCAACGAAAAAATCCCCAACGATAGAATCCCCAATTTTCCTGCCCCAAACGAAGAAATCCCCAATGCGTAAAAATACCCAACGAACTTTCCCCCAATTTATGACAAAATCCAACATCACAGTTGCATAGAGTAAATCATGCAAATTATCCCAATACAATGTCCTAAAATAAGCAATATAATGATCATGGTTTTTTCAGGTCATTAAACTCCTGACTCAAAGCTTTATACGAACTAAGCAAATGAAAACTACAATCATTTTAAGGTTTGTTTCGGAACAGTAAGATCAGAACCAAGTTCTATTCCAGTGTCAACCAAGTCAAGCAAAGCCACAACTATAGCAAGTGAATTAATTCTTGAGGGGCAGATTTGCGATTCATTGCGATATAAACCTATCGTTTATTCAAAAGTAAAACGCTTATAGTTCGTAGAAGCTTTATGTGCCAATTGAGCAATAATTCAAAATAATCGTAATATTTCAAGTGTAATCTGAAAGACTAAGAGTAAGACCATGAGTGTGGATACACCCCAAAATTGTTTGTCTCAAATTTTTAAAACTTTTACACTATTTTGAAGTATGCTTATCCGCGATTACTCTATACCAGCCTTCATTTCCATATGTTGTTTTAGAGAGACAGGACAGAGGTTTAAAGTTAACGTGTACCAAAAACGGTAATTTTTGATTTTTTCAGACCGGAAGTGAAACTGTCCAATGAAACTTTTCATGGAAGTTGAGCACCTCAGGACCTATCAGTCTGGAGATATTTGGCAATTTGACCAGTTTATGATTTTTTTGAAAAAATTAAAAATTTGAAATTTTTCGGTTTTTTGGGCATTTTGTGAAAAGATATAGTATAATTTTTAACTATTCCTCTGTTTGTTGGTTCCGCTTTTATGTTGACCATCTACAGTTTTGTTTGCTTTCTTAAGCGCAAAAAACCATTGGGCAAAATATTCCCATTTCCAGAAGATATGACTAAAAGTTTGAAAACTCCGGTATTTTTTCGGAACTTTGTAAACAGTCAAAGCTCTGCAACTATTGTCCTAAGCATTTAAGTTTTGTCTAAAAACGCTTATGAGATAGCTAATAGTCTGCGCCACATGAGTGATGTATCAATCGTCCAATGTGAACAGCTTGGGTGGAGTGGTGACCAAGAATATACAAAAGTTTGCTCTAAAGCGGAAGTGCCCAAAAATCAAATATTCTCGTATAACTTTTTTTACAGACATGATATCAAAAATCTGAGAGACGACCTTTTAGCAAATTTCATTAAAAATAAATTGACACCCTAACTTTTGAAATTCAACGTCTGCAGCACGAATGATAAACACAAACATTTAGTGAGATTAGCTAAAATTGAAAATTTTTGAAAATTCTATTTTTTCATATTTTAATATTTTTTGAAACTTTTTTCGCTGATTATCATATTTCGATACTTTTGATGAATATTAAACACATTTGAGCCACTTCCAACGAAAATATGAAAAAACAGAATTTTCAAAAATTTTCAATTTTAGCTAATCTCACTAAATATTTATGTTTATCATTCGTGCTGCAGACGTTGAATTTCAAAAGTTAGGGTGTCAATTTATTTTTAATGAAATTTGCTAAAAGGTCGTCTCTCAGATTTTTGATATCATGTCTGTAAAAAAAGTTATACGAGAATATTTGATTTTTGGGCACTTCCGCTTTAGAGCAAACTTTTGTATATTCTTGGTCACCTCCCCACCCAAGCTGTTCATATTGGATGATTGATACATCACTCATGTGGCGCAGACTATTAGCTATCTCATAGGCGTTTTTAGACAAAACTTAAATGCTTAGGACAATAGTTGCAGAGCTTTGACTGTTTACAAAGTTCCGAAAAAATACCGGAGTTTTCAAACATTTAATCATATCTTCTGGAAATAGGAATATTTTGCCCAATGGTTTTTTGCGCTTAATAGAGCAAACAAAACTGTAGATGGTCAACATAAAAGCGGGACCATCAAACAGAGGAATAGTTAAAAATTATACTATATCTTTTCACAAAATGCCCAAAAAACCGAAAAATTTCAAATTTTTAATTTTTTCAAAAAATTCATAAACTGGTCAAATTGCCAAATATCTCCAGACTGATAGGTCCTGAGGGGCTCAACTTCCATGAAAAGTTTCATTGGTCAGTTTTACTTCCGGTCTGAAAAAATCAAAAATTACCGTTTTTGGTACACGTTAACTTTAAACCTCTGTCCTGTCTCTCTAAAACAACATATGGAAATGAAGGCTGGTATAGAGTAATCGCGGATAAGCATACTTCAAAATGGTGTAAAAGTTTTAAAAATTTGAGACAAAAAATTTTGGGGTGTACCCTCACTCATGGTCTTACTCTAAAAAGGTTGCTCAAATGTTTGCAGGAGATCATGACCACTTCCCTAACCCTTACCCTTACAAAAACTCTTACAAAACTTTCAAATATCAAGTAGTTATTGCTGCCAGATATATTATAGTGCAGAATGAGTTTGTGTGGGGAATTTTTTGCATTGGGGATTTTTTTGCATTGGGGATTATTTCGTTTGGGTAAAAAAATTGGGAATTCTTTCGTTGGGGATTTTTTCGGGACACGATATGTTGCACATAATATCTAGGTAGGCAACTTATGCAACTGGTTAGTAAATTCCATGGCTTTCCTTTCACATAAACATTTTAGAACTCCGCACTTGTTCAGTTATGAACGTTATTTCTTGCAATGGAACTTTACCAAGAAGCGTATATTTATAATACACTACCCTGGTTACCCGGCATATGCCAGGTAACCAGGGTAGTGTACTATATATATACGCTTCTTGAACTTAACTTACATTTTGGTAGTCTAACACGCCAAATGGAAAATTCAAACCAAAAAATATACATAATTGTTGCAAAGATTGAATTATTTCTTGTATCAGGCTTATAATGTGTTTTACATAAACATTAGGATACAAAATTGAACTACAAAGCAATAATTTAGAAATGCAAGTTGTTTATTTTCTTTGTATAAATTCTTGAGGAAAATTTAGTGTTGAACATTTTAGACAGACATTTTTTACATGTGCGCCAGAATTGATGCGCATGGATCTGGATCCTCATAATAGCCAATTTTACTCTTGAGCATTTTCACCACATATTTCACAGTTTCGGCAAAGTTGTTGCGATCCACATTACGGTAATTCAAATGTGTTGATTTCACATTCAATTGATGTTCTTCTACATCAACGCTACTTGGTGTGGTAGAGGTAGGTGGAGGACTTCCGTCAACACAGTCAGTAACATTCCATGGGTGATCGCACGCATCAAGTCCCTATACATATACCAATGTGTTATTACTGTACGCCAAGTTGAATTATAAATTTTAACCTAACTACTTTGAAAATCTTACTGGATTGAAATAAAGCCCGTCGGTACAATTAAAGAGACATGGGCGTCTTCCCGGATCGCAGTTGTAGAAATATTTGCAGTCGTATGGGTGACGAATAAGACCATCATAATTTTCAGGGCAGATCCAATAAATTGGGTCATCTTCAGTAGTTGGGGCTTCTGTAAATTTTAATAAAAGCCATTAATTAAATACATGACCTATTGGTTTTCGATTTAGTTTTTTTTAAAATTCAAACTCACCGGTTGTGGTCGTAGTAGTTGTTGTTGTCGTGGTTGTAGTTGGCGTGGTTGTTGTTGGGGTGGTCGTCGTGGGAGTAGTGGTTGTTGGGGTCGGCGTAGTTGTCGTCGTTGTTGTGGTGGTAGTAGTAGTCGTTGTAGGAATGGGCGTCGTCACTAAAAAAGTTTCAAGCATTAAAATAAATTCAAAAATTTCTCATGCAAATTCACAAATATTATGCAAGTTGCGTAGTATCGTACCAATTGTGCAGTTAACAACCATCTCGTGGTTACAAATAAGATTGTCGTGATCCCAAACTGTTCCAGGAGCACAGTGAATGCAACGAGCAATGTTACTATTTTTATAAAAAATCAAAATGTATTAGAAAATATTCAGTTCAGAATTTTTGACTTAGTGTAGAAATAAAACTTACTTGGTACATTCAAAATACTGGCGACAGTTGTATGGAAATGGGAAGTACACTGGATGCTCTGCATCTGCGTCGGGACATGTCCCTGGTGGATCCTGTAAAAAATACACCATTTAGAATTAGAAAATCAACATTTTTTTATTAATTTAATTTTTACGCTTACAATTAATTCAGATCCCTCGTCACATCTTGTGTAGTCACCATCATCCGTAGTTTGAGCTGTTGTCGTCAACAATCCAGCAACCAGAAGAAGTCCAACGGTAAATAGAGTGAATTGCTTCATTTTTCGAAATTCAAAAAAATGAACTCAATACAAATGCAAGTCAAACAATTCCACAACCGAATGAATTCAGGACGATACACGTTGAGTAACTGATGCAAATTCATATCGCAATAGAAGTTTATATATGTGTAATTTAATTAATGCCAAGCTGTCTATGCTATCTTTGATAATATTATGGGTTCACACCTCGCATTGTCGCTTATCTAAACTACGTCAAAGGATGTTGATATATTCTGTCAAATCAATTGATTAACGAATAATCCTTCAGTTTGGACATAAACAATAACCTAATTAAGTTATCAAAGGAATAAATGGTGTTAAGGTTTTTCTGAATGAAAGTTTTCCACCAATCAATCACGCGGTAATTGGATGGCTAAAAAATGTGGAAGCTTCTTAAGTGGAGATTGACGTAAATAATTTAATCCCTTCATACGTATGTAAGTACTTATCCGGTGAAATCGGTTCATCTTTACAACTTTTTTGCGTCATTCGGCACATTTGAAGATGTTGGATTCCAATAAACTGACAATCTAGTTTAAAGCATTGCAAAAATTGACAGGTACATATCGAAATGTTTATGCCAGCAAATCGCTAATCTTTCATTGATCAAATATTGTCGATTTGCGTCAATGCTGGCATAGGTTTTTATAGTGTTTATGTTTCTATAGAACTTCAGAAACACAAAATGTTCGTTCCATTCCATATCTGATCCTGGATGTGGGTTTAGACATTTCTTTTGTCGTGCCGGGAAATGGAACTTCTTACCTATTATTCTCCCTTAGAACAACAGCATAAGCTTTTAAATTCAGAACGACGTTGAAAAGCCCCAACTGAATATATGTTATTAGTTGTTTAATAAGTAATTATGTTAGTAACATATTATACCTGTAAAATATTACCTATTCATTTAGCATAATTATATTAGTTATATGGTACTCAATCTTTTAATTTAATTGTTTAACCAGAAAGGTTGCTGAGCAAAAACTTTAAAAACTCCCACTAAATATTAAGCTCGTTATACACAAACATAAAAAAATTGCGTTTTTTTCTGCGGAATAATGTTTTGCTAGTTCTAGTACTATACGTTTATGATAAACGGTTTATCCATACGTTCATAGAAAGGAAACACATCAAACGTCTCCTCCACCACTCCTCTTACTCATCTACAAACATTTAGCACTGGAAAAAGGGATTCCTAAGCCTTTGCAACGTATTAATTTACCAGATATCTACATGAAACATCAAACATAATATCATCAACGCACATCTTTGTC
This sequence comes from Entomobrya proxima, assembly GCA_029691765.1. Taxonomy (NCBI): domain Eukaryota; kingdom Metazoa; phylum Arthropoda; class Collembola; order Entomobryomorpha; family Entomobryidae; genus Entomobrya; species Entomobrya proxima. Next base: position 58,719,734 of record CM056171.1, on the reverse strand, counting down.
ATTCTATATGGCGTAGATTATGTCACGTAGTTTCCAAGCCTATTTTCTTGTTTGTCATTTTAGTTGCTTTGAACATTCAGATTACTATTTGCTTTGCTTATATAGGTACAAAAAATGCCAGTATTGCGTGTTACCTTTGATATTTTTCAAAAACAAAATAATTGTTTATTTTCATCGTAAAAAATCTTTAACAAAAGCTAGTCTTGATTTTAGATCTTAGATTTGATTTTAGATTTTACATAGTCAAATGTGACATAATCGAGTCGCAAGGATCGGGATCCTCATAGAAGCCAATTTTGCTCTTGAGCATTTTCACCACATATTTCACTGTCTGGGCAAAGTTGTTGCGATCCAGATTACGATAATTCAAATGCTGTGATTCCACATTTAATTGATGTTCTTCCACTGCAACTCCACCAGTCGTTCTTGGTGTTGTTGAGGTAGGTGGAGGACTTCCGTCAACACAGTCTGTTACATTCCATGGGTGATCACATCTATCCCAGCCCTATAAAAAATTGCAAACATATTAGCACTAGATTCTAACCAGAATCGAATCATCAAGTGAAATTAAGTAATGTTTTAAAATAACTTACTGGGTTGAAATAAAGCCCATCTTGACATGGGAAAAGACATGGGCGTCTTCCGGGATCGCAACTGTAGAAGAAGCTGCAGTCGTAAGGATGACGGATAAGTCCATCGTAGCCTTCAGGGCAAATCCAATAGATTGGGTCATCTTCGGTAGTTGGAGCTTCTGTAAATGTCAAAGGAAACTTTTTTTAGAAATTCGACTTTTAAATTTAGATTTATTTGAATAATCTAGTTTACGCTAACCAGTTGTAGTGGTAGTAGTAGTTGTGGTCGTTGTTGTAGTTGGCGTGGTTGTTGTAGGAGTTGTCGTTGTTGGGGTAGTTGTGGTTGGAGTAGTGGTAGTTGGTGTCGGTGTGGTTGTTGTAGTTGTAGTGGTGGTAGTAGTGGTTGTTGTTGGAATGGGAGTAGTCACTAAAAGTAGTATTCAGAAAAAACACATAATTTCTAAATTTCTCATGAAAAAATGCAAAAAAACGCTATGCAAATTAAATTGAGTAAAATCTTACCAATTGTGCAGTTGACAACCATCTCGTGGTTACAAATAAGGTTGTCCTGATCCCAAACTGTTCCAGGTGCACAGTGAATGCATTGGGCTACGTTACTGTTTTCATAAAATATTTTTTTTTAAATTTTCTGCTTAAATTTTCGATTCAAGTTAGAAATCTACTTACTTTGTACATTCAAAATACTGACGACAGTTGTAAGGAAACGGGAAATATTGTGGATGTTCCGCATCGGCTTCCGGACAGTCTTCTGGCGGATCCTTTAAAATTAGCAGCATTATGTATTGAAGTGATTCCTTAACTTGTCTATTCTGAAAATTTTATATTCCTAAAATATTTCTAACTTACGATTAATTCAGATCCCGGGTCACATCTTGTGTAGTCACCATCATCCGTGGTTTGACCTGTAGCCGTCCACAATCCAGCAACAAGCAGAAGTCCAACAGTAAACACTGTGAATTGCTTCATTTTTTTCAAAAAATGAACTCGATAAAAAATTTAATAAGAAAAAAATTCACAGTTGGTTGTTGTTTAGTGTGTATTCCGAATGATACACATTGGTTTACTGATGCAAATTGGTAGTGCTATCTGAGTATATATATGTGTAATTTTTATTAATGAGGAGCAGTACATGAGATCTATGATAATATTATTGGTTAACACCTTGCAAAAAATTTCAACGTCGCTTATCTAAACGACGTCATTTGATATGATGCTAACAAAAGGAGTCAAGTCTATTGATTGTCGTATTAACGAATAATCCTTCAATTTGGACATTATCGATAACCTAATTAAGTTATCAAACGGGTAATTATTGTTGACACGTTGGTTGGATACGTTGACACTTCCTTGATGAAAGTTTCAACCGATCATTCAGCAGGTGGTAATTATCAGGTAAAAAATGTGGAAGCTTCTTAAGTGGAGATTGACGTAAATAATATAATCCCAAAATACGCATGTAAGTACTTATCCGGTGAAACAGGTTCATCTTTGCAACTTCTTTGCGTCATTCAACAAAACTGAAGAAGTTATGGGATGTCAAAAAAACCGACAGGTCGTTTGAGAGCATTCTAATTTGTTCTCGTATTGAAATGCTTATGCCAGCATATCATTAACCTTTCATTTTAATTGACATTAATCAAGTATTGTCGATTTGCGTCAATGCTGTCATTAGGATTTGTAGCGTACGTGTGATCGTATATCTCCACAAACAGGATGATGATTAGATGACGTTGATGCTCCTTGATAAGGATAAGACATTCCTTTCGTCCTGCGGTGGAATGCAAACTTGCTATCTGCTAATCGCACTTAGGACAGTTTGGAATTTCTTTAATAGTAACGTAGAGAAGCCACAGTTTGCATAAAAAAATAATTAATTTAAGTTGAAGTGGAAATGTGCCAATTGAATACTTTATTAGTCGTTTAATAGGTACGTATATATGTTGCCAGTAACACATTATGTAGGCTTAACATCTATGTATTTGTCATATGATAATGATTCTGGTGAGATAAATAGGTTGCTGAGTAAAAATTATATGGTGTATCAACTTTATAATAAATACGTTATAAATGAAAAAACAATATAAGGTTTTCATGCAGAGTGATATTGCCATGCCATTTGTACATTAATGAGGTTTATATGTACTTTATAATTCACCCAACAGATATCGGATCCCATACTGCATGCTGTGCCATATTCAGATAGAACGTTGAACTCACTGCGTTATGGTCTTCACGTGGAAGAATACACAAGCCATTCCGAAACTACCCAAGCCAATGTTAACCACTAATTAAAACCATAGTCTTACAAAATGATGGGATAAATTTCTATGATGTTTTTTTTAAATTTGTGAATAGTAAAAGATTTATGGATGCACGAACTAACAGGAATTTGGGAATTACATTCTTCCCGTTCTAAACGATATTCCAATAATGAACTGAATGGCATTAAAAGGTGACATTATCGCCGTAACAGGTTAATATTTAGTCCTACTTCCGTTTATTTCTACCAATCTTTTGATATGTAATACTGCAAAAACACATTCATAAATCTTAGCAACGTATAGGTTTACCAGGTTACTACAATATGCGTTTTACCACAATAGCGTAAAGGCCCAGATTTTGTCAGTTTTATACCATATAGTTTCCACGTTTAATGTCTTCATTTTACTAATTCTTATTGAATGGACTAAAACAACACTTTCTGAATATGGGTGCACAAGGATGCAAATCTTTTGGAATTTAATGTGCAATATATTAGCGTTCTTTTTAAGCTAAACGGTTATAAATAAATAAAAAATTAATCCGATCTTTTCAAGAACTAAATCAAAACGCGTAAAAAACCGAATTTAAATTTTGTAGATACAACTATATCATACGAGAAATATTCACATAAACAACATATTGTTCTTGTCAGAATAAAAAGCAAATTAATATTGGATCACTGTTGGATTTGAACGTTTTGCATGTTGAAAAACATATGTTTGGCGTATACAAATCCTTACAATTTGAATACTTATTTGGAACACAAGAGAGCACCGGAATATATTTTTACCTCAAAGACTAATTCAAAAGCTTTTCAGGTTTCTTCTGTTTCACAAATTTGCATTGAGAAATTCTTTTCATAGAATTTTACAAATTTGCTCATTTTGCTTTATTATTACTTTTGCTTGAGCTGATCATGCTTCATATTGCTTGCGTAAAAACAGCCACATAGAATCAAAATTAGCACAGCTCAATATTTTAACCTGATAAGAACTCCGTTTATCAGCTCGGAAATTCCAAGTTGTATTTGGTCAACTAACCATAGGAATACATTATAAGCGAATTGCGTATGAGTTGTGCAAACAAACTGTTATCACGTCTGTGCCTAATAATTCTCGGTAAATTCATCGAAAAGCATCATTCAACAATGTTCAAGCTTTTCTGCATTCAGTTTACAAAGTGTGGTTGCATAAGCTCATTGAATAAAACAAATGCTTCAACATTGGTGATTCTCCTAGGTAAAAAAATTGCTTGGCTCCTCTAGTGTTCTAGTTTTCTCAAACAAATTAAAAATGGATCCGATTTCAAAAGTACTGGAGCTACCTGAACTCAGAGAGAAGATTCTAAGTTTTCTAGTTTTCGAGGAGAACAGCAATTTGGACATACTGCACATCATTATGCTACGTCATGTGTGTAAAACTTGGCTGGAATCTGTGAATCAGTTACTATATACAAACACAAATCCTAGACACTTACGCAATGTTTTTACGCATTGGGCAAAATATGCGCCCATTAAGATAGAAGACGTAACCAAAGTACAAGACTTTGTCCAATTTGCGGAAAGTACTCAAGAAATTTGGGATTTAGCAATACCTGTAGAACTGCATATTGCAAACCCATGTAACACTTCACTAAGGGATATTACCTTGGAAGAAAATCACGCTATTAACAAACTTCTAAGCAATTTTTCACAACTACTAGTTATGATAACCATATATTTGCCTTTTACTTTGCCATGCAACATAACAGACTTAAGCCTACCGAACCTAAAAGTTCTTTCGGTGAGAGTACTTCCCAAATTCGATCCGAATGAATTCATGAAACACATTCAGAATTTGCTTGACATGACTCCAAATTTACACGCTTTCAAGCTAACAATACACAATCAACTCCAAGAAATTTCTGCGGAGCCTCTACGTCTTCCCAATAAACTTTGCCGACTTTCTCTTGAATCATTTGTAAAATTTAAATATCTTGGCAGGCTACTTTTATTCAACAAGGAACAGCTTTCTAATTTAGAATATCTACATATGTCAATTCCTCCGCAATCAAAAGTGGAACCAATAAATGAAATTTTACGACTGTGTCCAGCGCTTAAAAGTATTCGGCTTGAGAAGTTTAGTTATGTCGGCATAGTTCCTTTGCTTTTAGAAATTCCGGATACACTACAGGAACTTCAGTATCTTGAGATAGGCGCTGGAGTTTACTTAAAAGAACCAAATCAGTTGAAAACATTGGATAAGTCCGAAAAAAATCCCAAATGGAATGAACTCGACCTAACAACAGATTCACACGAACAGCTTCAACTGTGGATAACACACTTTCCTTCAAAAACATTGCAACGTTTACGAGTGCGTACAGAGAAGCCGGACAATGATGCTAGAACATTAATTGGTATGACCATTACGCAGCTGCAGAAGTTTTACTTGGCCTACTCAAATATTACACACTTGGACATTTATTTGGATAGTCAACAAGTACTGGAATATATATTTCAAGCAATGAGAAATCTTAAAGGTCTCAGTGTCCATACAAGTAAAGAAGTTCGTATGAACTGGGATGCCGTTCTAGTAGGTTATTCTTCGAATCAGGTATTAAGGTTGCAAAATGCTTACAAAAATGGGATTGACCCTATTAGCTTTTCTCCAAACAAACAACTGCCTTCCATACGCAATTTAAAGGGTAAACTTAGCAAAAAAATACGTACAAAATATTATGAGTGTGTAACAAACTGTTGTTTATAAATTGAAGGTTTACAAGCGTTACGTATAACGTCTTATGGATACCCTAACTATTCAAGTGAGGATGGTCCGCTTACGGATATAACATTTTATTTGGCTTTTGTAAATATGAGAAGTTTGAAAAAGCTAGAACTCATGGTTCACAATCAGGTATGTATATGTTTGCTTTGTATGCTAGACGCAAATACGCTGTGGAACTAGTTTCTCAATTTGACTGTTCTTATAGATTTCAGATGCTATTCGAGATGCTTGGGCCAGTCAGGGTGGAAGTCGAAGCATTTACATAAGGCAGTATAGATAGGTTAGGACATGTCATTACGGGTAATATCCAACCATAGTATTGTGAATACGTTCAAGCCCTGCAGCAATTTATTTTAAAAATTATGAATTGACGCTGTAAATAAATATTACAGGAAGTGTATGTATTAGATTGTAGAAATTCTAACTATCCTTTGTAATTATTGGCTTAATGTATTGTAATGTAATGATAAGGTATTTATAGTTTATAAGATCCACTCATACGTTCATGAAGATCATATGAAAATTGAAATATAATTAAAGAAACTAGTGCCATTTAAAAAATGATTGTATCATACAGCTAAACAGAATACATGAGATAATTTCAAAACATAACTGTAGATAAATTGTGCACGTATGTATTCAGATAAACAAGTCCTGAATAAACATTTCTGTCATTTTCATGGTTATAATATTTGGGTTTATCTATCTGCAGAAAAGTACATATATGACTTTTTGGCACTGGCTTTCGTGGATGTATTTGCTTGATACTTATTTGAACTGCTTATCATAAAAACTTGCATATCGGAATTATCGTTCTACTAAACTAATACCTGTTAAAAAGTTTCATGACTTTTTTCATTTATAAAGAGTATCAGTACAATACAAATAATTCACTCAAAGTTTTTAAAGCTGGGCGTATTACTTGCAAACAAGTCAAGGCTAGAAACTCCAAATCGCAAGATATATAAAAACCTTAGACGTTTAAAACATCAAAATAAGGAATTATTACGATACACACCAGTCTATGCCAACTACGACAAGATTGCAGAATTTATTTCCAGATTTAGAAACTGCTCCAGCGTTGTCTTTTGAACAGATTTTATCCAGCTCTACCCATGAACTATAAGATGGGGAACATAGTAAGGCGATAACAACACTACTAAACAATTTTTCAAATGGATTAGTGAAAATGAGTATAGGTGCACCTTGCAAATTAGGAAACCTGCAAACACTTGCGACAACTATTTATTCCAGGGATATGGGAAAAAGTCTTAAAACGACATACACTCTACACTTGACGGAGCCCAAAATTCCTTGCACTCCTGTACTATTATCATCTACAGATTACCAACTGAAGCACGTGTTTCACGAATACAGCCTCCAAAACAGCTACACAAACTGGGTATAAGTAACTGGTGTGTCATTTTACATGTAGAAATGCTTCTCAGTCACAATTTGAACGCAATTTCAAATCTTCAACATTTGGACATTTCCGTTACAACACAAACCACATCTCCAATCCAGAGCTTCTTTATCAGTTTTTATCAAACTGTCGGCATATCAACATTTTTTCTTAGAAATACACGAATATGCTGGTTTCGGCACAGATACGGTTATTTGTCAGTTTCCTTTTCCCGACACACTGAAGAAGAGGGAATGCATCGAGTTAGACCTTCTTTGGAATACAGTAAACCGAAAGAAACAAGGTAAGCCATTGGAACCTTGCGCAGGGTACCCTAAATGGAAAGAGTTAAAAAATTCGTTGATTTGCTAAAGAGGACTTAATGTGTGGACAACTTACTATCCTTTTAGAAATTTAAACCGACTAAAATTTTGTTTCGATAGGTCACATGACGAGAGACAAAATACATGCTTCGGTTTGGATGTTTTACCTTGAAAAAATTCATTTGACATATCCTAATATTACCTGCTTGGAAATTTTGCAGGAAAAGCAAAAGTCACTGGAATATATTTTCAGCGAAGTTACAAATCTGAAAACTTTGGAAGACGATATCCGATATGACGGATTAGAAAAATGATCTGCCCGTTTATCCCAGCCACACTGACGCAAAACGCTCTCTACATACAAGTCTACAAGTTTTTTTCGGTGATAGTTCCTACGTTGTTGGGAAATTATATCCAAATAGTATAAATCGCTGTGCATGGACTCACATTAAGTCAGTCAGCAAATGAACACCATTTGAATCACAAATATAATTTTTACCTGTGTGAATATCCTTTTTATTGAGTTCATTTTTAAATTCTGAAAATGAAGCATCTTTTACTGTTAATTAACAGTAGGACTACTCCTTGTTGCCGGAGCATGGAGTCAGTCAAAGGAGGACTACACAAAATGTGACGAGGGTTCAGACTTATTTGTAAGATAAAAAATTATATTTCTAATAAATGTATGAATACTTTGGCCGTTAAAACATCGTTAGTCTTTCTGTAGGATCCACCAGAATGTACAGACGCAGATGCACAAAATCCAGTATATTTTCCATTCCCATACAATTGGTAGCAATATTATGAGTGTACCAGGTAAGTAATTTTACAAATTCTTGCAAAACTACGGTAAAATAACTGTAAGAGGAAGAAGTCGGTATATTATATTTTGTCTGTAATTTATATTTTGTTGAATGCGTGTTGAGAAGCGTGGCCGCATGCGGTCTGGTGAGAGCAGACAGTTCGTCTTTGTGAGCGAGAGCGAGAACACGAGTTGTAATCTTGGGGTTTCAGTCGAGAGAATGATTATTCAGAGTAATTATTGAGAGAATAAAAGTTATTGATTTGCGATTTAAAATAAAGACATTGTTTTGAGATTGATAAAGATAATTATTGTGCTGACCTACAAGTCTGTGTTACATTAATTCGGCATTAAATTCGGGGATTAAAATCTGGGATTGGTGTGACGCTGGTTTGTGCGGGTAGCCTTATTGGCGTCGCTACAATAACTGTGCTCTAAAAAAACTTCCTTGTATTATAATAACATAGCACGTTGTGTTTACTGTGCTCTAAAAAACTTCCTTGTATTATAATAACATAGCACGTTGTATTTACTGTGCTCCGGGAACCGTCTGGGATCAACCAAACCTAATTTGTAATCATCCTGCTGTTACCAACTACACAATTGAATATACACACAACTATAATGAATATGTCATTTCATTTCATTCAGCTTCTGATTGCGGTGGATAGCCTAAAACTGAATTCATGTATCAGTTCAAGTGGTTTAATTAATTTTTATGTACCTGTCCCAAGCATCAATCTTACGTTGTTATAAGTGGAGGTTACGTACTTTAAGCAAATAAACCAGTGTGGTGAAATCTGCACAAAGAACGGTTACAAGGTTTGCATACTGGCAGGTGTCCTGGTTTATTCTGAGGCAAGAAATAATTATGTGTTGGAGGAGCATAGTTCAGAAATTGGATAGTAAGGTTACACGTGGCGCAGAAATCACAAGACTCAAGTGTGGAATTGGGACATACGAACGAATGGGGTGTGATGTGGAACGGTCATGTGAGAAAATGTTTTGCTTGTTGTTAGTGAAGTTCTTATCGAGTCATTGAATGATGACAAAATAACAATTACATTATTTTTGTGTTAAAGAACCTTGTATTCAATGCAAGCAAAACATGTCAACATTAGCTACATCAAAAACATCTGGAAAATTTAATGTCTTGCAGTTAAAAAACTTTGAGAGAAATTAAAACATAGGCAGGAAAGAAACAACGGATTGTTCTGGAATAATAATTTTATCTTTTTTTCAATCCAGGCTGCTTTTTAAACAAAACTAAAAAAGAACGTCTAAGGATTACAAATTTTTAAAGCGCTAAATCATGGTAATCTTTATTAAATCGTTATTAGGCTCTACACAGCAATGTTTTCCGGTTGCTACTTAAAATGCTGTAACGATGTTGACACATTTAACGCTACAACTTTGTCTAGTATTGGTTTGTTCTAATTGCTAAGACAAAAGTTTTTAGTAAAAGTTGAAAGCTGTACATTAAAACTTGTGAAAAAAACGATGCTTCTACTCCTAGAATGAAAAATGGAAAGTAAAGTAGTTACTGTAATATAAATCACCATTATATGAAATATTCGTTTCCAACAGTTGTTGTCGATTTCATTTAAATTTTGCACTTTTTTGTTAGCATTCAAATGCCATTGAATTATAGTTAGTTTATCAATTTTGAAAAAGTTGCTTAACAAGTGATAAACCATAAATATGTTATGATGTCAAAATTTTGGTAATAATTATGTAAAGCCGAAGAAATTATTCTGGTTTTCAACACATATATATTTTTATTCGACGTGTTAGATTATTTATGATTAAAGGTTTATTGCGAGAACGTCCATCTAAAAAACTTTTTAATTTCAATTCCAAATTTACTCGAAATCAAACTAGTAATAACAAATACTAAAACAGTAAACAATTGTTGACATTGCCAAAACGCTTGAGTGTATTTTACGTTGGACAAAAAAATATGTCAAAAATATAAAATTAACTAAAGTTAATCTTTCCATCACACTTCGATGATTTACAAACTTCTGACGTCAAATCAATGCAAGTATCCAAATTATTAAGTCAATCGATTTAAATGGTTTGTTAATATAACTTGGTGTAACCAAAACGGTTAGAGCACTATATTTTACTTCCAAAAATCTTAAATCCAATCTAAAAATGCTTTTGATTGAAAGTTGCCCGAAACGTATTCGTTCATTGGAATTCATAACCTAGAAAAACTACTTTTCTCCCGGTAAAAAGTTCATCTGATGAAAAAAATAAAGCTCTAAGAGAGAGTTGTTAAGTATCGTCCAGGCCGTAAAATCCGAATTTTAGCAACCTGGTTTAATGCTGGTCAAAAACTGACCTAAAATCATGTGTCGCATGCTATAGGTGCTATTATGAAAAGTTGTGAAATCGCTGTTACCTCTAACCTAAAGTTGACCTATTGACCTGAAATTCAATTGGGTTGTGGCTCAAGTGCTATAGTATCTGTATACCAAGTTTGGTTGTAATCGGTCTAGTCGTTACTGAGTAAATTGCATAAATGCTATATTTGGCAACAAAAAGAACCTGAATCAGGGCTTTAGAGCTTGAATTTTGAAAAGCAAACTACACCATCGAAGTCCTGATAAAAAACTGACCTAAAATCATGTGTCGCTTGATATAGGTCCTATGTAAAAATATTGTACCGTTGGTGACCTCTGACCTTTAAAGTTGACCTATTGACCTGAAATGCAGTAGGGTTGTGACTAAGGTGCTTTAGTATCTGTGTACCAAGTTTGGCTGCAATCGGTTCAGCCATTGCTGTGGAAAAACCCGTACGGGCGGACGGCCGGAGCACAATATTATCAAGTATCGTGGCCGATACTTAATAAATGATGAGCGTTTCAACGGTGTACGGTAGTTAGCTCAAAAGACGTTAGTTACACCGGACTCTAGTTCCAATTTTTTAGCTCCACTTTTTTTAGTTACACCCGGTCTTTACCTCCAAAAATATTTTAGCTACAATTTTTTTAGCTCCACTGTTTTTAGTTCCACTATTGATTTGGGCCTACATGAATATGAATATGCTAATATTGAACCTGAAATGACACTGTGCAAATTTCTTATTTTTCTTTTGTCAAAGCTTCATTGCATTTACAACCAGCAAGAATTTTATCCAGTGTAACCAGAACTGGCTTAAAATATAAAGATTGAATTTATCGACATGTTTCTAAGATATGATTACTGGTAGAGAAAGTTTTTCAGTTCTATACTTAGTACTTAGTACTTATGTTTACAACAAAAGTTTTGCTTCGTTAGCCGATTCGTTATGCTATTTTGAAAATAAGATTATAGCAGCATCGCATATAGTTATTACAGACACATTTAAATCACATTCCAAATCAAGAATGAATAGCAATACTGATTCTGATAACTGTTGAAATAAATCAATCAATTAAGCAAAACATGAACTAATTGCCCTTGCAAAACAGATTGAAGTATAGTTTCGAATACTAACAAAATATGTGAATGCAGTATTCAAGATGAATTTGGTGTCCTATTACAGCACGTTAGTTTTAAATAGCATACATTTTTGTGTCAAAAAGCTTCACACTACGAAGCTTTCAGATCTGTTTTACGAGCTCCACGGGAAGGGAGTTTGAATGCGGAGTTCTTTGCGACATAAGATTGAAAAGCAGCTTTGCTTACCAATGATTTTCCAACTGAGTTAATTTCAATTAAAGTAGATTTTACAATGAAAACTTTTGGAGGTAAAGGCGGTGGAGCTAAAAAATGGGTGGAACTAAAGTCCATTGGAACTTTAAAAAGTGGAAGTAAAAACCAAGTGGAACTAGCATCCTTGTAGCTAATTGTAGGTGTAGCTAAAAAATTGGAGCTAACTACCTAGGACCGTTTCAACTTGAGGATGTTTGAACGTTTATGAAGTATTTTATGCTTTAATTATGAAGCAAAAATTGCGTAACTCAAGAATGTAGAAGTTGTAACCTAGGTATAATACGACGGACAAGTGTATTTCATGCAAACAAATTCTTGGTTTTCTTTTTCTTCTATTGAAAACGTCTAAATTGTTTATTATTGTATTCATTTTTTTGATTACTACATATTAATCATGTAAATTTTTCATCTTCTGATTTTTTGCAGTTAAAAGAAACATGTTTCTGATTGTATCTAATTTTTTATAAAGATCAGTTTTAAGGTCGCACTATTCTAATATACCTATATATTTACAAAATAAAACAATAAAAATTCCTAAGATTACAGAAAATACATTAGAATATGAGATTTATACTTAGAAACTTGGAATTTTGTATCAATGGCTTTAATAATGCAAGTGGAATTAATTCGTCATGTGTAACTAGCAGCTGGATACAGTTACATTGAATACTAACATCCCATTCTACGTCACCGCATATCTAGTTTGAAAATCATGTTCTAAAACTTGTTTATTATTTACGTAACGTCTTGAAAATACCGCAATGCACTAGAAAAAGACAACAACTTTTAACACTAAAAACGGATTTTAATTTAGTTTTGTGCACAACCTACAACGATCAAATCAACACAGTATGTTCCACCGGTTAATAAAATAAATTGCTTACGTGCAAGCTTCCACAAAAATAGAGCAAAAAATTATACTAATAACTGGAAAACATTATGTAAAGCTTATTTAAGTTATTAAATTACTTTGTAAATTTTAGTAAAATATATTAAAACGGGAAACTCTATCTGAGGAAAAAGGATTTGTCTCCTTCAAACACTTATTTAGCTGACATTCTTAAATTCTTAAGTTTATTCCGCTAAGGTAGTCAAAAACCCTTAATTATATTAACTCTAAATATTAATATTTATTCAACACAATATTAACCAGCATTATAAAGAGAACAAATTTTAGCAAAAGCTTACTTGGACATACATGAACTAATCATTATATTTCTTTACTTGTCAATAATAGTAAAAACATCCTTTTTATTAGGTAGTGATTTTGGGTTATTAATAACAAATTAGAATGCCAAATTGTTTTTTATACTGATTTAATTACAAATGATCAAGGCAACATAAAAATGCTTTTTCCCAAATACCTAGGTAGTTTACAGGTACTAAATTATTAATAGCTAACAAAACCAAGAAAATTATTCAACAACGATAGAAGAAGATTTACATAGAAAATGTCTTCAATACCATAACGTATTACCACAAAAATTAGAACTGCTGCAACTTTATCCAGTTTATACAATCTAATATGAATCCGAAGAGGAACCAATAAACCCAACATAACCATAACATCCGTTTCTTGATTTCTTTCCAATTCAAAAAACATAATAGCAGACGGGCACAACACAAAGAAGAAAAACGTAAGAGCTTGCATTGCACTATAAATCATATGTTTAGACTGAAAACCGATTCTAGAAGCTACCGCGTATTCTCTATATTGCTTTATATCCTCATGTGTTCGCTTTTGAAAATTGCGTGCATTCGTCTTAGCTAATCTGTACAGGAATTCACGAAAGTAAATAGGAAACATGCTGAAAGAATATAGAAGTTTGCAAATTATTTCAAAATTGAAGCAACCGTTGTGGGTAGGTATATGGAAAATAAAGTGGGATTTTGAGCCCTCTGAAGATGGGTCCACACGAAGCCCACGTATGGGTGTTCAAGTTCCACCAAACGGGGAATGTGATCCACACAAACTGGTTGAATTTATTCACAGAATCAATACTAAGTTAGAACGGCCAACGGCTACTCAAAATGTTGAAAAGCTACTGAAAACCTTAAATTATATTCTGTAGAATCCACGTTTCGAAAATGGGTTTCAAAATTGTTATTACTTCTAAAATCCGGTTTAAAAATATTATAGTATAGTGTATCATCCGGTGGTACATAACTTGGTATTATATTTGTCTATATTTAACTCACAAGTACATAATTCATATCCTGTACGTTTGTTTCAACAATATTTGTAATTGTTTTTTTTTGAAAAGCATAGTAATTATAGTGTAAGGTTTACATAAAAGTACACATGGTATGTTTTTTTTGGATAAGGTCAACTCTTTAAAATAAAATACTGACGTTCCAAACTTTCCACAATTATATAATGGTAAGCTGGAATTATCAAAGTTGATATAAACATACTGTTTTGCTGTAGCCATGATCTATTTTAACTATTTACTCCGCCTTTTACAATTACAGGTTTGATTCTACCATATATTTCAGCTAAAAAGTTCTGGAAATTTGCGGGTTGTTTAAAATTAAAAAGTACAGAAACGGAGAAACTATACAATTTGTTAAAAAACTCGTTTTGCTCCAAAAAAATTCTGCAAATAATTTAGTAACATTACTTGCCTATTTATCCTGTTTTATTCTAAATATTACTAGATTTCTCCGTCGCTAGTTAAACAAATTAAATTAAACGAAAACAAAACAGGTTAAAACGAGTCTACAAACCAATAATTTAGCTAACCTAACTCTGTATTTTTTTAAATTTTAAACCACACGCAAATTACAGTAAGACTAGAACAGATTTCGAACAGAACTTTTCATCTGAAATATTGGTGGAATAAAACCCTATAATCCAGAAGGGCGGAAAATGTGGTTAAAGTGACTCTCGATTATTGCAAAACGGTATTTTTATATCAACTTTTATAATTCCAGCTTACTATTAAATAATTGTGGTAAATTTGGAACTTTAGTATTTTATTTTAAAGAGTTGACCTTATCTTAAAAACATACCATATGTACTTTTTTGTAAAGCATACCATCACGTAACTATGCTTGCCATGAAAACAACTACATATATGGTTGAAACAGACGAACAGGATATGAATTATATACTTGGGTCGGGTTAAATACTGCCAACTGTAAAAGCAAATGATATACCACCGAATGACATACTATTCTATTTTATTTTTGAACCGGAGGAGGAACATTTTCAGTAGGCTTGGAGCACATTGAGTTGCTGTTGGCCGTTCTAAAATCCGCATTGATTTTGTAAATAAATTCAACCAGTTTGAGTGCTCCATTGGGATCTATGTCCTTGTTTCTTGGAACTCGAACAGCTATACCTGGATCTTCATAAGTCAAAAACTCTACTTTATCTTGCATTTACCTTCCCACAAAAACAAGGCACTATTGACTGCTGCATTTTTTAAATATTTTGCAAATTTCCATATCTTCCCAGCATGTTTCCTGTTGAATTTGGTGAAGTTCTGTACAGATTACAAAAGGCAAATGCACGTAAACGTAAATATAAAAGAGAAACACATGAGATAATAAAGATATATAGAGAACACGAAGTAGCTTGTAGAAACTGTTTTCACTTAGAATATGTAGTGCAAGTTTTTACATTTTTCGTCTTTGGGTTGGGCCCGACCGCTATGGTTTTAGAATTGGAAAGAAATCAAGAAACTGATATTATGATTGTGTTAAGTTTATTGATTAGTCTTCGGATTCATACTAGTTTGCATAAGGAGAATAAATTTGTAGCATTTTTACTTTCTTTTGTATTTCGTTATACAGTTGAAAAAATTGGCAATGTAAATCTTCTTCTATCGATGTTGAATACTGCAATTCTTACTGTAAGCACGATATTTTTTGGTTGTAAACAAGCCAATCGAAATGTAATGTTCAGAATTCTCAACGCCAATTTACAGAAATACACAGCAAAGTGAGCGTCGCTATTAATTTATATATATTTATTTATATATTTCTATTAAGTTATTTTTATTCCTTACGGATGGACACAACGGTTCCCAGCTTAATCTGTTTGCACACCTAACAAAACAACGTGTATACAAACCATACCAAAAGCTTTTAAGTGTGTAATTTTTGATGACCTGCTAGGATTAGAACAAAACTAAAATAGAGGGATTAAAAGAAAAGTCCGGTTATGTGCAAGTCAATCGTAATAAAAATAGTTTAGTCCAAAACTAGTGAAGGCAAACGATTAATCGCGATTCCAAATCGATTTCCGATCCGATTTTTGATGAAAACGTTTAGATAATCGGAAAAACCGATTCGATTTTCTAAAACATTTTCGATTCCGATCCGATTAGTGTTGAAAACGTTTGTTAATCGGAAAAATCGCGATTTTTGCCAACCACAGATCTTATGTCGCAAAATCTATTTAAAACCTTACAAATTGATATAAGGAGAATTACAAATAGTACAAATGGTCGAAACACATAATAAAACAAAATACTTGGTGTACATAAGCTTTTTATTGAAGTTCCTGACCTACATACCAGTCATGTTATAAGGTTTGGTTTACTACGAACACATGAAATGACCAATATTTAAAATCGCGATTAATCGCGATTTCGATCCGATTTTTGTATAAAACGTTTACAAACGATTTTTCATCGACCAAATCGTTTCCGATTTTTGGTTAAAACGTTTAGACCAAAATCGATTTAATCGCGATTAATCGCGATTACTATCCGATTTTTGCCATCACTATCCAAAACCCAAAAGTAAACTACGTCAATGAGAAGCCAGAATCTATAGTATCTAAAGAATTGAACTACTCTACAGAAACAGTTGTTTGCCGTTTTAATTCTACAACTTTCTAATGGTTCATTACTAAACCATAA
Organism: Entomobrya proxima; assembly: GCA_029691765.1. Lineage (NCBI taxonomy): Eukaryota > Metazoa > Arthropoda > Collembola > Entomobryomorpha > Entomobryidae > Entomobrya > Entomobrya proxima. The sequence goes on along the minus strand of CM056171.1, from coordinate 58,703,017 downwards.
CTTCATCTAGTATGATTTTTCTTATCAAAAAGTAATTTGTTTTGCTTAATGATTGGTAACAATTTTCAAAGCCTCAATTTTTGCACCTATGAGATAGCTCAAAAACAATTGGCAGATATTAGTATTTACATATTTTCTCGTCAATAAATAAGATGAAAACGACATGAAATTGGCAATACTTGAAGAAAACTGTTATGATAGTGTTGATCATCAAAAAAGCACAATAAATTTGCATTGAGTTTTGGCATTAAAACCTATATGAGCTTACATAAAAGTAAAAATGTTATGGGTACACTTGTAAGTATATTTTAAGCAAACACAAAAATTTCCAATATTTCTTGAAAATGTAATCCAAAATTCAAAAAATGACTGTAAGCTTTAAACGCCAGTTTTAGGTTCAATGGAATATTGTCGGGGAAATAAGACTAGCAGATCCCTCGTCTGCAAATTCTTTTACGTTGGGTTAGCTAGTATATTTGATAAAACATCAATTTGTTTGATGGATGACAATAAAACTGATGGAGTGTAGACTGCAATGAATTAAAGAGCCAAACCGGATTTTTAAAGTGGTCAGCAAAATGTTGATCATTTGCTGAACCCCGCAACCATTGAAAAGTTCTACCCAGAAAAAAGTGACCAAATATACTAAAAAGTAACAGTGTGACATGATATTTTGTGTCTTGCAAAATGAGTCAAGGAAACAGCACTTGAATTTTAAAACTTTATATGATTAACTAAGTTCGTGTCTTTTATAATCAACTTGGATAGCGTACTTTCAAATGACTTCTAGGATTGCATATAAGCATGTGTCACGGTGGTCTTGGCCGCTTCGAATTCATTCAAAAGCCTGTCGTGTTTGGTAACGGCTTTTGTGATTTGATTTGCTAATTTTACTTTATGTATATCTGGTCGATATTATTCTGACAAAGCTTCATTAAAACACTACTGAAACAAAAATTGTTTATAAATATTTACGTCAAACATTTCCCTAAATGTTTCAAACAAATGCGAATATTATTGATTTTATTGATGTTTATCTGCTATTCTTGGCTACCGTAATGTAGTGCAGGCAAACTATTTGAAACAAACGGTTTTTCAAATAAACCATGCAATATTAAACGTTTTGTTTGAATAAATAGGTTTTCAGTATCTTAACTGGTTGTGACTGACACATAGATTCTTTAGCACCATTTCATTAAATATCAAATGATAACCGCTGAAATTGAAGATGCTTGCTGCCACTGACGCATAGAGTTACTTAAGTTATGTAGTAATTTAATAACTTGAAAGTTAAACGTTAAAAATTGAAAACTACAAGGTAGCAATAAATCATCAAAACAAAAGTCTTGATGGTTTTATAGTTTTCTAAAAATATTGAGAGTAATAAAAACCGATACTAATAGAATTGTTTACTTTGTCACCAAATGTACGCCCTCTCTTTATTACAAACGCAGTTTGCTTTCCGAAAAAACTATGCTGACACGAGTGCGCTGGCAAACTAAATATAATTTTACTACTCATAAGCAAGACACTTTTTATATTGTTGGGTGCGCAGAGCACACTGCATTGATTTTCAGCTTTTATGAGAAATTCAAAATATAAAGGCGTCGATTCCGAACACTAGGGCAAAATCTTAGCTTCTGAAAAACTAATCTTGACTGAAAATGTGGTTCAGCTTGAAGCATTTTGACGCCTGTAATTATCACAATGTGGTAAACTAAACACACCACCACCCGCAGATCATTTTATCAAAACTTATTGGTTTTAATTTGAAAACTTGAAAACGTGACGTGATATATACCAGCTGCAGACAAATACTCATTTTATCTTGCTGTGCTTGTAGAGTAACGAGTTGGTTTATATGGCTGCGAGCATGTTTGGTGAAATGGAGCTAGTGCAAGGCGTATGCCATTTTCCGCCACCCGGTCGGATCCTGAGGGAAAACAGCTTGTCTTGGGATTTCACAGATTTCCTTGCTCTGCTTATGCAGAGGGTGTATTTGCAAAAAGGCTTACTGTTACGCGACAAGTGACGTATTCCTACACACACATGTAAAGAGCATAGTACTTTTATTTGGGGACAATTTAGTGGATTATTGTTCTGATGAATGACTGATTGATTTATTTAAAAAAAATTTTGTTCCTTTGACTTTTTAAAATGTGGACTATTAGTGCAGCAAAATACCCGTTCAATGGTGAACTGCGTACGAATTTCTATTCATAATTTACTTGAGTACCTAATTATTACAAAATAGTTATTTAAGTAATTGATTATTTTTTATGCGATCTGGTGGTAAATGAATTTAAATTCAATGAGAAAAATTTAATAAAACTTTGATTATGTTGTAATAAATACATTTATATTCTGAAAAATTGCAAAAGCCTATATTGAAAGTAAATGGACTATTAAATTGTTTATATACCTCTTAAGCTTCACGGAAAAAATCACAACCCCACAGCTATCCATTTCAGAGAAATTTGGATTTTTGTCCTTCAGCACTGATAAAACTTTTCGTCACCACCGACTCCCCAGACGGTTTGGGGAGCTGAAACCTTGGACAGGCTATTTTCATTAGACGTACTAACAACATGTATCAAAAGTTTCAAAATTTAAGAAAGTTAATTTTTTGGTGTCAACACCCGCTAATAGTTACTCATTCTTACGTCCGTTTCACATGAATTTCCGAACAATTCCCACGTCAAGTGCTGAAACATATTTTTGAAATTTCCATTCCAGCTGATATCTGTGCTAGAGGAATTTCCACGTTGATTGTTTAGCTTCTACATTTTATTGCCTTGTGGGCTTTTACAACAAAATAATTTTAACACCACTTTAACTACGGAATATTAGTTTTTAATTGCCATGCAAAAACGGTAATCATTACCGCGGATGTGTTAAAAGTTGTGTTAAAATGTAATATGCAAAAACAATACTATGCTGTTCATCTTATCAATTTGAAAAGTTTTCAAGTGACAAAGAGACTTTTCTGATATCTAAAATTATTATTAGTTTATTAGAAGAATGATGTGATCTTGTTAAACGCCAATTACATTTGATAAAACATTGATTTAAACAGGTAATTAAGTTTCAATTCTACGTAAAGTAATTTTAAGTATAATTATTTATTGAACAGTTAAAATTGAACTTTGCAATTTGCAAGCATCTTATACAGTTTTAGCTGACATATTTTGAAACATGCACACTTTGTAAACCTTCTTTTGTGTACTTTTTAAAACTCAGTACTTCAAGCTCCATACCAGCTGTTCCGCGCTTACCTATGTAACATTCCTTCAAACTGTGACACATGTCCCAAGCTAAAACTTTCCCAAATCCTCTTGAACTGGCTTTCGACCAATTTAACTTCTTACATAAAGTTTCACCCATGTAAGAACTCGAGTCCTCAAAAACTGATAACACTTCTAAATTTGGGAGATGTTTCAGACATTCTAGTACAAATTTTGGCACACATTTTGTGCTATAAAAAAATTCCAATTTCTTCACAGAGTCCAACTCTGACGACTTCATCATGTTTTTTAAATCTTTGTTCATAAATTGCTTATATTTTGTTGCATTGGCACCATCAAATTTAAAGGCTACTCTACTTACATGTGGCACTACATTTTTTAACACTGCAAAATATTTTGAAATCAGTTTGGATTCAAAAATACGACTGGAAAGTGTCATCGTTTGTAGCATAGGGGCATTTAGGGTGGCTAATAGTTGCAACGATTTGTGTAGGGAAAACGGGGTTGTATTTAAATTAAGCTCCGTCAGATTGGGAGTCTCCAGCATGAATACGTCCGTTCCTCTACCATACCAGGATCCAGCGTCAATTACCAGTTTTTCAAGTTGTCTGGAATACGTATGCAACAGTGCATGTTGTATCATTTCTTGGCTTGAGGTTATACCGTCGTCACCAAGCAGCTCAGCAATTGTCAAAGCTGTCAGTTTTCGAAGGGGCGGAAATGGATGTGACAGCATATATTGCTGCAACTTCCTCATCCCACCAACTAGAAGCTCACTTCCGCTGAAACAGTCTTGAAGCGCTAGATGCTTAATGTTAGGAACCAGCTGAAGAATGGAGTACAGTAACTTATATAGGCCTAAGGTGCTGTACTCTGTATGACCATCAAAAGACAAAAATCCTAGGTGTAAGTAATTTAAATGATGCCCGAAATCTAAAAGCAGTGTTTTGCAATGCTTCCAGTATGTCTTTTCTGAGTTGTCATCATCATGAAACAACAATAGTCGACGTAACACAAACGGGTTTTGATGGTTCTGTTTGTGGTCCTGCATTTTGCTAACGAATTTGATAATCTTGGTAGTGCTTGGCAAGCCAAGGCTTTCCGGGATCCCCTGAGATTTGAGTGTAGTAGGTTTGCTTGAATTTCCATGACAAGGTGTAGCAACGTTTTGAATGTAATTGTCCACTGCATATTTCCAGGTTTTATGAACACTCCGAGATGCAAGTATGGAGTCTTTGTCAAGATATTGAAAAATATATGGAAAAATCTGCATACGAAAAAGTGCATATTAGCAATTTATCATGTAGTAATCCCATTACATTAAATACAATTTCTGGTAGAAAGTATTACTTTTGAAAACATCCAAATGGTTCTTGTAGGCTGCAGAATCCTGTTAAACTGAGTGGATGTACGGAGCATCTTTTTTCAGAATCGGCCAAAATTTTCCTCACCTTCTCAAAAACTTATCAAACTTTCAAGTCTCATTCGACTCCACAAATAAACAGCAAATTTTAAGTATTAGCTCAAACGACTGTCATAATTCGGAAAAATTGCAAAAAACGTGCTACTTTTAAATTCCCTCAGCTTAACCGTCATAACTTTTTTGTGTGCAAATATTAACCAATTAGACTTTGCGTGCTGATACACAAGTAATTGGGTTATTTGCATACGGAGAATCAAGTTGTTTGCTTAACTTCCAAAAATTCTGTGAGGTAGTTTATCTCAAATTTTGGTACTTGTCCAACACATACATGACTCTCCAGTCCATACCAAACAGTTTTTTTCAAAAAGTAAAAAATGACTATAAGAGCACTAATATATGCTACTAAACGTAACAAACCGCATGAAAAAATCTTGAGACGTTGTCGAGATATCCCGGTTTGAACATACTAATCCTTGCACCAGAATCAGGTAATATGCTCACAAAGTTGGATATTCTTTACCATTACAGCCCATAAAATAAGACCAACAAATATATATAACCAAGCCCTGTTGAAGCAGTTTCGAATGGTACCTGAATGTTATGCATATACTTCTCCAAAGAATTGCTAGGACAAAATTAGTCAAATTGTACATATGATATGGTCAAAAACCAGGCCACTAAAACATACAAATTTTAAACTTACATAACTTTTCACTGAGTTTGCAAAACGCAATAAATCTTTCAGTTTACCTCATAACCTAAGCTTCTCTATAAGATAGAGTTAAATTTTTGCAAATTAGCGTCATTTAGATTTTTCATCAATAAAATGTTGGCATATTTTCGACGATTTTTAGCACATAAACCGGGATATCTCGACAACGTCTCCAGATTTTTTCATGCGGTTTGTTACGTTTAGTAGCACATATTAGTGCTCTTATAGTCATCTTTTACTTTTTGAAAAATACTGTTTGGTATGGACTGGAGAGTCATATATGTGTTGAACAAGTTCCAAAATATGAGATAAACTACCTCACAGAATTTTTGGTAGTAAAGCAAACAACTTGATTCTCCGTATGCAAATAACCCAATTACTTGTGTATCAGCACGCAAAGTTTAATTGGTTAATATTTGCACACAAAAAAGTTATGACGGTTAAGCTGAGGTCATTTAAAAATAGCACGTTTTTTGCATTTTTTCCGAATTATGACAGTCGTTTGAGCTAATACTTAAAATTTGCTGTTTATTTGTTGTGACAAATGAGCCCTGAAAGTTTGAAGAGTTTTTGAGAAGGTGAGGAAAATTTTGGCCGATTCTGAAAAAAGATGCTCACGTGATATATTCAGCAAATCGTCTAAAGCTGAAAGGTTCTTCCCATTGCGTAAGATTTTCGTAAATATCAATTCTAGAATCTTTAAAAAATTGGTTAGCAAGATCCAGTCAATACACGTTTTCTCCGTGTTATAATTTTAGCGCTTACCTCTTCTGGAAACACACTAGAATTAGTTTGGCAATTTTGGAACTTTCCGCTAGCCAGGCTGCTCCCATTATTGGGTTTTACTTTTTTTCGCTGGTTATAAAACATTTTAAATATTTTGAATACTGGCTGATAAAACTTTGTCCACAAGTTACTTTTGAAATGCTTATTACTAAATGCTTGGTACTATGATCGCCTCAACAAAATTATTCAAACCTATTGAAGTGAGCTGGATACTGTTTTATCTCGAACGTTTTTATATTTGAAGTTTCAGGTGCGGAAGTGTAAATGTGTGTGAAGTAAAAAATATTCTGTATAATACTCAACTTTCTATAAACTCTTAGGCTTAAAGTCATACATGACCCGTTTGCAGAGCATAGGCACTGTTCTATTGTTCATTAGCAATAAAAATACATTGTAGGTGTATGGTAAGTATAGGCATACAAACCACCAGGAATAATGAAAAATTCTAAGAACCGACTTTTAATAAAAATTTCTACTATGAAATATTATATTCTATTGTTCAACATGGTGAAATTTTTACTCCATTCATGAAGCACCTTTCCTACCTTTTTTTAATGCTCACTTCACAGCAAAAAGGATTAAATGTACCCATGTATGCATATTAACACGAAGGTATACATATGTATAAAACCATTGGCATTCAATTTTGTTATATCGACGTGAATTGCAACAAACATTTCATGGAATTCTCTCTAAAACTATTTGAGCTTATTGACAAGACGTTTAAAAGGGTTTCATATAGCAGAAGCAAGAAGGGCTATTCAAAAGCGACTTAACCGATGTGCGTATTAACTGCGTCTGAAATGCTTACCTAACAAAAATATTTTTCTTGGGTTTCGGATCCTCCTTAAATCATATATGCACGTTGCGACTACGGCTACCTTGGCTTTTAGAGTTGGCTAAAATAGGAATAATGGATGTGTACTAAGCCTTTTTTCTTGTAAAGTCCCTATTATATAAACATGTTTATTAAGTATCCCCTAAGGATACTTGATAATATTGTACTCCGTCCGGCCGTCCGGCCGTCCGGCCGTCCGTCCGGCCGTCCGCCCGTATGCAATTTACTCAGTAACGGCTGGACCAATCACAACCAAACTTGGTGAACAGATAGTACATGACCTCAGCCACAACCCTATTGAATTTCAGGTCAATAGGTCAACTCTAGATCAGAGGTCACAGCAATTTCACAACTTTTTATAATAGCACCTATAGCATGCGACACATGATTTTAGGTCAGTTTTTAACAAGCATAACAGATTAACAACCAGTTTGTTAAAATTCGTGCTTTAGGACCCTGATTCAGGACCTTAACTGCCAGATACAGCAGTTTCACAGCGTACATGCTGTGCGACACGTAATTTTACAGCCAAACTTGGTGTACAGACACAATAGCACCTCGGCCACAACCCTATTGAACTTCAGGTCAATAGATCAACTCTAGGTCAGAGGTCACAGCGATGTCACAACTTTTTATAATAGAACTTATAGCATGCGACACATGATTTTAGGTCAGTTTTTGACAAGCATAACAGATTAACAACCAGTTTGTTAAAATTCGTGCTTTAAGGCCCTGATTCAGGACCTTAACTGCCAGATGCAGCAGTTTTACAGCCTGTATGATGTGCGACACATGATTTTAGGTCAGTTTTTGGCCAGGATTACAATTTTACAGTCGGTTTGTAAAAATTTGTGCTTTAAGGCCCTGATTAAGTCTTTTTAGAGAAGGGATACTTAACTACTCTCTCTTAGAGCTTTATATGCTCCTGAAAATATGCACTTTTCCTTGCTTTCTGAAAATAGGTACACCAGAACATGCGTGTGTATGCACTTATTCATTACACTCTAATTTTTTTCTCTTACTACAGAAGGAAAGCATTTTTGTGAGCTTCTCTCAACTTCTATTCTTCCCGACTCGGAAAAAAATCTGGTTTGATCTGCTTGTCGGGTCGGAACTTTTTAACATGTTGAAGTAAGGCCTTCCTCGTAAATCCGGAGACATTTTTGTAAACAGAAATAAAATGCAAATGAAGACTAGAGATAAAAAATTGAATGCATCATGCGATAGCCTTTCTTTGGGAGTTACATGATGCATTTTTCGGTTTTCCAAAATAAACGCATCATCATGATTTTTCGGGAGAAAGAGGCGTTTGTAAAACGGTTTATATCCTACTTCGAAAATTTCGCTAAAAGGTCAAACATTAAAGCAATGAAACACTTTGAAGAAGACGGTAAGCGCCAGACATGTAAATACAAAATAATTCAGGGATATTAAACTACAAAAACATCAGGATTCAGGTTCTCATAAGAACCTATTGTAACGGTGGCTTTCTTAGGAATCTTGAAGTTGACATCAAAGTTGTTCGACGAGGAGGCCTCAACTTCAATTAGTGGTGCGGCCAACAAACTCAGCATTAGTCCACAAGCACTATGGCAAATTGAAGCTCAGAAGTTGGGCATTAAGGCGTGCGCTAAGCAGAAATCACCAACAAATTTCAAGAATCAGGAGCAGCGTGCGAAATCTGGAGTCCGGTTTGTTTACAAAAAACACTTTCTAAAACTCCAGTTATTTGTAACGAGGCTCACGTCCATTGGGATGCCCAAGATGTTCCGCGAAACAAATATTTCTATGCTTCCAACCCTAAACAAGTTCCTCAAAACAAAAAAAGTGCAGTCAAATGCAAAGTTGTTAAAAAAGAGATGAGGTAACATCCGATGGACGAAAATGGAAGCATTACCGAACCTTATTTTACGGAGTGGAATTTAACCACAAGTGAATACTTGTAGGAATGTTTTATTTCCTGTTTGATTTCGGCTATTGATAGGGATGATTACTGTGAAAAGGTTGGCTCCTTGCCGGACATGGCCATTTTACACCAGGCAAAAAACGTAACTCCTACTAGAAGGCCCAAAACACCGATTTTCTATCAAAATACAAAAATGCTCAAAATGTTCCAATGGCCAAAGGAATCGAAACATTTTGGGATTTATGTAATGCGGGGCAGTCCATTCGAGAAATCCAACCCAGCTTACTCCTAGGTTTCTGTACTTTTTGGAAAAATATCACCACCAAAGTGGCAACGTGATCGGGATATGAGGTTATAACATAAGCCGAACCAGAATTTTCCACCACTGGATACAAAGGCACCAGTGAATTTTAATTTATGTGGATTTTGTTAAATATTAGTTGTACTAAATGTTAAAAAATACTGTGGTTCAATAAAGCTCAACTGTTCCGAAATATTACAATTTCAGAAATGTCTCCGGATTTACGAGGAACCCTTTAATAAGGACTTTAGTACTGATAGCGCATTTGTCACCAGACCAGATTCTGAAACATTTGAAACCAAATGCAAAACGTGTTAGAAGCAAAATTTAGTAGAATCATTGTAAATATTATGCGATTCGGTGCTTGAGATTACAACAGCAATTTGGGTGACTAGCACGAAGATTACCAAATTAATATGAAAATAACGATTTGATTAGAATTTAATGTGGAATTCAATATTGTTTATATTTTTTTCCTTCATCCAAAGTTTCCTGTTGGCTTTATTGCGTTTAAGCCTAAAGATTATTTCCAACAACTTCTATATACATTTACAAATTCATAGGTATTATCATTCTTAAGCAATAATAGTAACAGAGATTATAATCTAACAAAGTTGTATCCGTATATGTGTGACCAAATCACAAAAAATACGAGGGAAATTTTTTTTGAAGCGTCAGTTTTTATTATGTTTGAAGCTTGAAATAAGCAGCTGTTTGTTTATGAGCACTTCAAAAATATTAAAAATACGCATAATGTATTAAAGCTTTGGTATTAAATGGAGGTACTGTACTTCTCTTTACTTTGTTTTCGTTTCGCTCGAATGTCGCGATTTTGCCTTTTCCTTTGATCTAATTAGAGCTGTCAATCAAAAAGAAGCTGAACAATGGAATCGAAGGAAGGAAGGAAGAAAAGTGGTGGCGGGTGTATACACTACTGCAGTAAACTTTCCGGCTACGTATAAATGCATATTTGCATCAACTACACAACAACAAAAAGTATGGTGCAGGAGTGTATACACCCGCCACCACGTTTCTTCCTTCCTTCCTTCGATTCCATATTCTTTCTCGAAATGCCATTGTTCAACTTCTTTTTGATTGACAGCTCTAATTAGATCAAAGGAAATGGCATCTTTCCGACATTCAAGCGAAACGAAAACAAAGTAAAGAGAAGCACAATAGTACTGATAAAAATTTACGAAATCGATCATACCTTTTTAAAATGCAAAATAACCAGAAAAGATACAAAAAATGAAGCCTCCACCACTTCCATGAGTACTAGTTGTGTTTGTTAAAATGTCAGGTTGGTGATAGAGAACGAAGGAATTTAGGGATTAGGTTTTGAAATGAAACAATATCTATCATATTTATTGTTTCCGCATACTCTTAAGCTTTGCACTCAGCTAAAAGTATCAATCTGATATTTAATGCTGGTTGTTAAAATATAAGCATATCCCGTTCATACCTATGCATACGTGCATTGAAACATGTATCTACGTGAGATATGCCTTTCTATAAAAGACTCATTGCAACGAAGGGCAAAGGAATTTTTAGGCATATAATCTGTGACATTTTTGGGTACCCAAAAGGTTTCTACTCTGCTTGTAATGACAGTATGTGGAAAGATTTTCCATAATCGCGTTTGGCAGGTTGTGTGTGTAATTTTTTTTAATGCTAGGACATTTGAAGTAGCTGTGAAAGTACTTACATGCACTCCAACACATTGCAGTTATTCTTGAACAGTTCTGTTGTAAACACTCTTGGAAGGATTTGCAAAATCGGATGGTTGGCTTTGACTTCCTCATTAGTCCCGAAAAATCTAGATATAATTTTTACGAACTTTGCAGTGTACTTAACACCAAGTTGGTTTAACCAATTCCCTTTATAATATTTCCTAAGTGGCCAAACGACTGCCAACTCCAACAAGTAGCAGCTGATACTGAATAGACACACTAAAATCTTTGAACAAAATGAGTTCTAAAAAGGCACGTACGTGCTTGATGTGTAATCTTGTATTAACAAAGCAGGAAGGTTTAGTGGATCATATGCGAACGCATACAGGAGAAAAACCATTCGAATGTTCCAGCTGTGGAAAAACTTTCACCCAAAACAGTTTGCTGGTCACGCATTCAAAAGTGCATTTTCCTCAAATAAAACCTTTCAAGTGTGATACATGTGAGAAACGGTTCTCCAGTAAAGCTGCTGCAAAAGTACATTTGCGTATTCATACTGGCGAGAAGCCCTACTCGTGTGATATTTGTGGTAAACATTTTTCACAAAAGTCATCTGTCAACGTTCATCGTCGCACGCACAACGCTGAAAAACGGCTTAAATGCGAGTTGTGTTCAAAGTTCTTCAACCGAAATACGGATTTAGCAGTGCACATGAGATCTCATTTGGCAGAAAAACCATATAAATGCGACCTATGCCCCAAGGCTTGTATCACTAGCGGCGCTCTAAAATCACATAAAGTAGTGCATAGTAGCAATGGTGTAAAAAATCATAAATGTAATGTATGTGCACAGCAATATTCATGTTAAAGAAGCCTAAGGCTTCATATTGAATCCATTCAATTTGGAGCAAAAAACTATAGCTGCATTTACTGCAATAAGAAATTTACAGACAAAAGCAATTTAACGAGACATCAGCGCATGCACACCAACGAAAAGCCTTATCCATGCAAAATTTGTGAGAAAACCTTCCGGCAGAGTTCTCATCTCGTTGGACATATGAGGACGCATACGAGGGAAAAGCCATTCAAATGCAAGATTTGTGGGATTTCGTTCTCTCGAAATGAATCTCTAAAGAACCATCTCACGGTACATAGCGCAGAGAAACAATTTGGGTGTTTGTTTTGTGCTAAGCAGTTTCCAAGGCAGATTCACATTTTTAACCATTATCGTTCACATGCAATGGAGAAGCCGTTTTCCTGTCAGCTGTGTGACAAATCATTTTCGTCTATGCCTTCGAGGTTAGCACACGTTCGTGTACATCATAAATAACGGTTTTTAATGAAGAAACGGTCTATTATATTCCAATAGTTGAGAGTTTCCTATATCAAATTGTGTAAGTTTGCCGATAGATTTGAAACTACGTACCAGTTGCAAACAGACACATACGTTATCAAATAATAATAAAACCTTAAATTCGACAAAAACGGTTTTCGGAATAACTGGTCTTCAAAAATAATATATAGCTGGTTATGTTGTAATAAATGCCTGCAGATTTCAAAAAAATGGTTTTAAGATATTGAAGTTTGTACTGATGAGCTAAAGCTAGAGTTTAATAGAGTAGAATTACATATTTATGTAAACATTGTCAGTATCTATGTAAACAGAAGCGGTCATTAGGAGATTTGGGGTTGATAGAAACGTTTATATTGTCATTGTTTTGCTAGCCTTGTATCATAAATATTTGCTACATTACGTATGTTATTATAGTTAGTATTAGTTACAAATATTTACAAAATAAGGGATGTCTCATAAGTAAAGACAATTTTTTCATTCTCATATAAAATTTAACAGATGGAGTTTCGAATTGAGATGTCTTTAATAGTGATACGTTAGAATCTCGGGAAGTACAGAAGAAAATATCTGGGCTTTTGCATCTTTTGAATTGCCCATAATTCACTTCGACCCTATGAGGCGCCATCTATGAGATTTCACAGTACAAATGTTTTGAATCTTTTTCATATTTACTTGATTGCTAAATGTTCTTGATAAGTAAAAATTGGAACAAAATTTGCATGGCATATTCAGAAATTTTTCCTTAACAAAATTAAACACAAATTTTGATGGGGTTAGTGCTTCACGACTGCATTTGCCCGATAATTTTGGAGTAGGAGCGAATAAATCATACACCTTTGAAGTTCATAATTTATTTCTCAAAATCTTATAGTATGAGCAGGTCTGTTATGCTGACCTAAGAGCGTGAAAAATGGGCTTTCCAAATTGACATACAAAACCTGTCCCAAAAGCATTTGCAAGAAAAACAGCAATGATAAACTCTTTTGACAAATCGATTACCAAAATTTGATTCGAACCGGGATTTTCAAAAACTACCTTATATTTAATTTACGGGTAACTTTCATCCGTAACCACAATGAATGCTGTTTAATAGCTCATCTAAAAGCCCAATTTTTGCTAAGTATGAAAACGTTTTGCATGTTCTGAAAACCCGTAGTATTGTGGATAGAGGACCCAACTTTGAAACCAATGCAAAAGAATCGTAGAAACTACAAGAAATTAAGCCTGTGAATAACTGTTTACAATTTTCAACTTACATGCCAAAAATCAATGAAATATTTATATGAAATATTTAATGAAATAGGCATTTGTCTTTTTAATGGGTGTTTGATCAAGACATTTGGACTCTTATACAAATTTTAGCAAGGACTTGAAAAAGTGTCTTTACTTATGAGACATCCCTTATTTTGGTAACACATGCCGGGCGCATCAGCATATGAATTTGTTTTGAGATAAAGTGTTTGTTTGAAAGTAAACTTATTAATACATAAATAAATTTTATAAAACTGGATGGCATTTAGCTAGTCACAACCAGTAATGGTAAACCATAAAAATGCTCGCTGCTAAAAACGTAATATAATGCAAAAACTTTTAAGAAGAAATGTCTCTATAATAGGTAAAACATCTCTCTATAAGATAATATATGACCCCAATTAGGCCCCAGTTAACCTGGTTAAGAGCCTATTTTAACTGGTTTAGAGCCTATTTAGCTGGTTTAGGACCCATTTTTGCTGGTTTAGGGCCCAAATAATAAGGTAGACTGACACACAGGCACACGGACACAAAGACACACGACATCTTAATAAGCTCCTCTGCTGAAGCAGCGAGCTAATAATTATGTTTTATAAACTTACGTACTTGGATCAGGAGTCATTAACTAATGACGAATGATGTCACCAAAAATCCAGATTTTTCCTTTCACCGACTGTTCCCTGTCGTTTTGCTGTCACTTTTTAAATTTTTTAAATTGACTACCGGCTCACTCACTTATCATGCCACCAAGGGCTTATTTTGGCAAATTACAGCATGCCAGGTCGAAATCTTGTTTTTATTCGGATGAGCAACAAACTATCCAAGTCGGTACCAAAGCTAGAAAAGTCCCGGCCCGGGCAAAACATAACCCTACTTGAGAAAGCTCGAATATAAAGAAACGCTTTGAATAAACATTTTACACTGTAGATTTGTCAAAACGTGGTTTACATTTTCATTAAATTACATACTTGCTGCTAACTCAAAAATGCTTGTTATGATATCAACAGACTACTTAGGCAATTGCACAGCTAATTTAATGTAAGCAGTATAGCAATAAGTAGTTTAATAGCAATTTTTCCGAATATTTCTTAATTTATTGTGCCCTATTTATAAAATCGTTTAAAATTTCATCAAAATTTGACTCACATACAACTTTGCTTTTAACAGGAGATACTTGTCAGATAATCACGTGTCTTTTGTCTTGCGCTTGACAAACGCCATTGTAGTTTAAAATTTTACAAATTTGAAAATCACCACTTGCTTCAGGCTACTACTCCTGAAGACAGCCAAAAATATTTTTCTAAACTCACGCTTTAACAAAACCACGATTAAAGATTTTTTACGTTAAAAAATTTTCAACACTAAAATATTTTCAATAAACCATTAAGACTTAAATCCTAAAACTTGTCTTTTAAGTATTTAACACATGTTGGGATATCCATATTATGTTTATGGTTTTAAATACCCTATTCAGAAACAAGCTTTTGTTTGATTGTTTTGTTTAACATAGTTTCTTTAAATTTTTTGAGTATATATGTCATCAATTTAAAAGTTTTCAAAATATATGTGTTTAAATTTTACGAAAGTTAAATAAAACATCCTAATAGAATCGCCTCGTCAGTTGTCATTGTCGGATTGATAAAAAATAACCTGTGAGTCTTCCGATCCAAATAACTCAGATAACAAGCGATAGGTAATGTAGGCAACTGGCAATTAAGCAGCAAGCATGTATTTGTCACCAACGCAATTTAGAACTGCACGAGTGCGAGGAAGTCAAGTTTTTTATAATACTTGTACTCCAGCTCACCTCCAAGCAGTGTTAGAGGTATTATGATATTTCGGATACCTGCAATTAGCGTTATCCTGACCGTTTTCCACAAGTTTTAATAATGCAACGTCAAATCATCTTTTTACCAAATTGTACAATTAAAGGTTTTTGATTATAAAACCAGCTTGCTATAATAGAATTGTGAAATGATGATTTGTACCCGGTGAGATAAATAGTATAGTAAAGACAAATTGGATAGAACAAATTGGATGGACAAAATTAAAATATTTCCGCAATTATTGGCGTTAAGGTTGTGACCATAAGGTTACAAAAATGTTTATCCAAAGAAAAATTAATGCCTTTACGAAACAAAGAATTCGACTGACAAAAACGGTGGAAATTTTGGTATTTTAGAACCTTTGAGAAGGCACATCATACACTTTGTGCTATATATTCGTTACGCTAAGTTTCTAGTAAAATGTGTGTAGTCCTAAAATTCGATAATTCCGAAGGTACGCTTGCACCATTTTGCAAGTTTCGTTACCCAAATAGATAGCAGTGTTCAAAAATATAAATATAGTTTTATAAAAAATATAATTATATAATTTTTGTTCAAAGGAACTTTTTGTTTCAAGGGTACCTAATATAAAATCGACTGAATATAATTATTTGGTCCTTTTTTTTCTTGATTTTTAGAATTGAGTTTATTTAAATGATGGAGTTTACTGGCTAATCTAATAATATCTTTAATATTTCAGAAACATTTTCAGAAAAACATTAGACTCAGAAGAGTCATCAATCGTTGGATTGGAGTGAATATAGTGACGCCAATTTCTGGAATCCAGTGTACAAACATTACCCAATAAATTAAATTGGCACTACAACTTTCATCTCGGATTTTAAAACTCGTTTCCCTTTTACCACTATCCTAAGTCAAAAATGTTTTAAATGTTCCGCTTTTCCAGCGCTATAAATGAACAACAAACGCTTACTCCAGATTGCCCCAAATCCCCTCCTCTTTCCTAACCGGAACCTCCATAATTCCACAAATCTTCAATATATTATTAGATGTCGAATGGCCAACAACCTGTTCAAAATTGTCATAAAACCAATAAAACAGCTTCAAGTCGTTAACTTTGTCTTCTTCATCTTTACGTAAGGTGTTTAAACTTCTGGGAAGATTTTCAGAATGGTAAAGCTTGTTGCAAATTGAAGTAGCATGTGGAATAGTAAGTGGGAATCTGAATTGGCTGGGAAGGTCACAGATGTACAAAGCCATTGCGCTGTTGTCAAAATAAATAATTTTTGAAACACATTGCACTTTTTAAAAATATGTGTTAATCTGACAGTAAAATTTTCAACTTACTAATTGTTAGAAGCTGCAGTAGGAATATTCTCCAGAAATTAAATGTTTTTGGTTTAGCGGTTCCACCAGTCGGTCTAACTTCTTTATCGAGTTTGTACAATTGAGGCATGTACGTGTGAGAATATTGCTCGTACATAGTAACGGTTATAGCCGCATCCAACAACGTCATTGCAATGAACACAAACCTGGTCAGTGTATAAGGTAAACTGAGATAACTTGAGTATGGGAATACAACATGCTGACTAAACTAGATGTCAACAAACTAGCAAAACATGAAGACTAACAAACTAACCGTCAATCCACTGCCAACCTTCATCGGTAATTATTGCTTGAGACTGGAAAAGAAAGTGAGACTGTAGAAACGCTGACGGAATATTCGTGAAGAAACACACACACAAGCGTAAGTAGGTTTCTTTTAAGTTGGTTTCCAGTTGCTTGTAGTTTTGGTCGTAAGTCATTTTCAAAATACATTGGTTGAAATAATTATTTCTGTACCAAGGATGGTCCCATATTTCAGCACTCGAATTTGACTTTTGGTTATTTACGGATGGCAGTTTTTTGATTAGAAAAAGAAAGTTCGTAAAACAGAATTTGCATCCTTGCTTGAATGTATTTAGGGTTTCCTGATTGCTGGAAATATATTAGCGTGTCAAATTAATTTACAAATACATTACAGTCGAGTTTGCATTAAATAATATTAAAACTCACTTCCAGAAAACCACGAGTGTAGTGGCAATACAAGCAACAGCGTGTAATACCACTGCTATTTTATATCGCTGGATCTCGGTTTCATTTAACAATCCTAAGAAAACCGTTGTTACAAGCGCCGTACTTCGTAACGTCCAGGTTGAGTAGCGTGACATATGAAGACCCATTGAATTAAGTAATTTCCAGGGCAAGGGTACTATAACTATTTCGTATCGAATTAAACGCCAAAAAACCGCTACGATCAAAAGGGTAATCCAAATCATATTTCAATAAATGCTTATTTAAATTTTACTGTCTAAATTGCCAAATGCGAACAATTTCAAAACTGCAAGCAGTGAAAACAAAAAGCAATGCTTTGGCTCATCTGAAACCTGACTATATTCTATACTGTGGCAAGTGAGATACTAAACTGCCTCATTTAGAAAGGGTTTGATGTAAGGGTGGATTCTATAATAATATTTACAATACATGTTTAAGTTAATAGATGTGAGATGTTGCAGGTGAGGTCGGGCCTGCGCATGTATACTTGTACAACCTAACATGCTTAAAGTCTCTTCTAGTTTCTGAGCAAATAGTTAATAATATATTTTTGGGAAGCGAGTACAATGGGGATTCAACAGAGGATTTCAGGTTCATGTAGTTTATAATAACAATAAACCGAAACAAGCATTCCCTCACGGTAACGTACGGCATTTTGGTAATACAACATAATACGTATTCACTAACACTTGCTTCTGAAAGGAATACCTTTTTATACAAGTACCTGAAATGAAGGACTAGAAGAGTTTGTTTAATCCTAAATTTGACAGTGTTATGGTAAAGAATAGGTTCACGAATGTACAATGCTTCAGCAGTAAGCAACTTTACTGGTACTGGACTTGGCATGATCTAAAACAACCTAGGTTTAAAATAATTCATGGAATTTAATTATTCCTCTGAAAGGATTTAATTACTCATTATGGAAATTTGTTATTGTAAAAGCATTGCGTCGGTTATACGTTTGTAGTTCTTAAAACCGAATATATGGAACCAAAGGTGACTTATTGTAAAATGGAAGGATCTCGGAATGATGCAAACAGTATCATCAACATCCAACAAACAAAAATATAAAGCTGCCATACTTTTATTGTATTTGTCGACGTTTTAAACCCTTAACTATTGTAATGCTGAGCAGCTTTTATTAATACTGGGATTAGTTGCTACTACCGAATATTTTTTTTTACCGAATTTTAGTGTTCGGTTCAAATAATATGATATTTGGTATCGTTGGTATTTTGTGCTGGCACGTATTGTTACTTATTCCAGTCTGACGGAAGATAGTTGCAGGCAGTGCAATGTCTATTTTAATACGGTATATTAGAATCATTCATTTACGCTTTTAACGTATTAAGAAGTAGTGTGTCCGTGGGTCCGCCTGCTTTATTTTCACGGCTCGAGTTCAGGCTAAATCTGGTTTTAGCAGCGAGCGTTTTTAATGGTTTACCATTGACTGAGTATTTATTTTGTTAATATTGAAAAAGTTTTTCATCTTATCATTTATCAGGATTTAGTATAGTTTGAAAACGGAGTTGCGTCAAATGCACAGAAAGTGGAATTTGTTGTGCACTATACCCTAAAATGTTAATTACGCAACACGCCATGATATTAATTAGTTATAAATCATTTACAGAATCCGACAAGATAATGAAACGAAGGCTTTCATATTTTCGCTCGTGAAATCATTTCATGCATGGACCGAAATTTACAGGTGTTATTTGTGTAAGCATTGCTATATTTTAATGCCTACTAATTAGTACTTCAAATAGTAAGTCAAGATAAATCACCGGATGTGAATTTTTAGCAAGCGTCCATCAAAGCTAAGATATTGAAACTGCAAAACATAACACATTGCTCACTGACTTTGCTTCGGCCTGACGGAGCTTAACGCCATGCAGCATTTTATTTACTGAAACTTGTACTTATCCGTTCGTAGATTACAAACCCGTGAATCACTAAGCTTGTTTAGTATCTAACACTAGTACTTTTAAGCACGTCTGACGTAACAGTAATGCACTTAATATTGCCACATTTTAATGTTAATATGGTTTTTATTAACTATCCCTAAAGATACTTGATAATATTGTGTTCCGGCCTGACGTACGTATGCAATTTACTCAGTAACGGCTAAACCGATTGCAACAAAACTTGGTATACAGATACTACATGACCTCAGCCACAACCCTATTGAATGTTAGGTCAATAGGTCAACTCTAGGTCAGTGGTTACAGCGATTACACAACTTTTCATAATAGCACCTATAGCATGCAACACATGATTTTAGGTCAGTTTTTGACCAGCATTACGAATTTAAAGCCTGTTTGTTAAAATTTGTGCTTTGAGGGTCTGATTAAGGCCCTATAGGGATACTTAACTATGTGCATGCTTTTGCAATTTATTTTTCTTCATTAATTTAAGCTTTGCATTAAGTAAAAAAGTAAATTTCCAATACCTATTGCAGGCAGTGTATAAATGCATACGTGCAAAGAAACATGTATCATTAGCTTACATATGCCTTTGTACAAAAACACTGAATGCTACAACCGTTAAAGAAATTTACTTTTAAGTATAGATTCCTTGACATTATGGGGTACTTAAAATGTTTCTACTTTGCTCGCAGTGCCCATTATATTGAAGGACTTTCCATAATTATATGTTGCTGGCAGTAGCTAAAGTAGCCTGGGCCCGGCCCGCGTGTATTTTGACAGATTTTTTGCACGTCCATAAATATATTTCTAAGCAATCATATGAATCTTTAACTAAGCCGTTGTATCGAGCAGTATAATCGTGCTTCAGCTATGAGGTCGTATCAATTCTTTCTAAGATTTTCTTTGAAAGAATTCATCAAAATATCTTGAAACACAATTTTGATAGGCCATCATGCTTCTATTCCAGCCGTCATTTAAATAACTCAAGTTATTTAGTAAGGTTTGTTACGACATACAAATTGGCGTTAAAGAAACTTAATTTTCAGTCTTGCTTATCATCATACGAGATTAAATCAATTAGATATTTCTATATGAAATGTATGGAATAACAAATTTTATCGCATCGCTGGTTATTTCTAAGGCTTACATATTAACGTAAGGATGTATTAGTTAAGAATTGTTTTTAAAATATTTCTTTACCGTAAAGATTCGTTACGAATACTACTGCATTATGGATACACCTTTAAAATGAAACTTCTTTGCATATAACAAACTGTCCTCCGAATATCATAAACCATATTCAATGCATCGGTTTTAAAAAGTAACAATCTTGAAAATGTAAGACGTTTGATGCAAGCAGTAATTGTAAACATTTCTAAACTTAAACCTGCTTAATATTTAAGTTCGATTAAGTTGTAGCAAAAATTTGCATAATGAAACTAGTTATCAGAAAATACGTGACTAGAAAAGACATTACCAGAAAATGATCACTGGGAACGTGAGTTTGCACTAAAAGGTTTTAATTTGTGTTTAATTCTGTATTTGAGATTCAGCCATTGCACACAGGAGTACAAGTTTCAAGCAAATAAAACTACAGATGCCCACTGGTCTAATCCTTTACTATAAACTGGAGTATGGTTTGGTTTAATGCATTTATGTACCCTTTTGACTTGGTTTGTTCCAACTTTGTCGTATTGAACAGTTAAAAGCTCCGAAAATGATAGAAAACTTGCACTTGTTTACTACAAGTTTACTTGAACCTTTTCAATTAACTTTATGTTAATATTAAGGCAAAATATATTGCATTATTTGGCCATTTAAATTCGGCTGGTTTTACTTTTCTTTCTGATGAATAAATTAGTTTTCATAATCAATGCGAATGCTTGCTTTTTGTTTCCTTCAACCATTAGAGACATAAGGCAAAATCTTCCTTGCCCTTGCCGTCCAGCTTTTTGTTGAAAAAAGATTATGGCTTAAACGGTCATATCTGATACGTTGATGCTATTAATCACCAACGCGTTTATCAAACTTTGATAGTTACATTTATGCTTGGAAAGCCTAAACTTGTATTTCTGTACTTCCGTTGACAGTGTCCTTGACATTTTAGTAAAAATGTAAATCATGAATTCATGCACACAAAAGTAAACTACAATGCCTGCTATAATGAAACATTTTAACAAATAATGCGTTAAAATAGTTCAGTAACCAAGTACACTACGTACTACACTTGCGCAAGTAAACGAGAACCAATTGTTTGCAGATATGAATATTTTCAACTACAGTTTACAATTGGCTGTTATCTACGTGCTTATTAAACCCGGTTCAAATTACATGTACATTAAACGGCGTTGTAGAAATACAAAACAGTAACCATGAAAAACTTATGATACCTGACTATATTGCATATATAATACAGTTAAGCAACAGCAAGAATAGTCAGTATGAATTCTGATTTTTGATCATCACAAACTATTTATGCAAGAATATGGTTACGCAATGCTTTAGAATCTTTTTTTGCTGTAAACAGGGTTACAATTTGCCTAGCGTTGGGTCTGTTACAATACAAATCCAGCATTTTTGTAATTCTACTATCTAACATAGCAAACACATGAAACAAGCAACCGGCAATATATGCCATATTTCCAAGCAATTTGAAAAAGTTTTTCTGAGGAAAATGTGAAATGTTGTAATATGTAAAATACTACAGGTCCGAAGAAATAAAGAACAACATTTTATCTTTTAAAAATTTAAAATGTATACATTTTGTTGAAAATCTCTGCCGGCGTGTAAATTTGTTTTACTCTCACTACTATTCTACACCTATCATTTTCATCTGCAAAAAATTTAGTTTCAATACAATACAACCTTGTCATGAGGTATAATGCTGCAAAGTATTTAATATAACTAAAACTTTTTGTTTATCGTCTGAAAAATACTTTCGTTTGCAAGAAAAAAAAATCCAACCAATGTAATATTGTGATTACACAATATCTTTTGCGTGCACCTGTGTGTAAAATTGTAATATAATGGTCAGTGTGCATTAAATATTTGAAGCACAGTTAAAGCTATAACCATGCAAACGAAATAATTTGTTTTATTACTTAAGCACTATCTCTAGACACAGATCAAGGGCCTTTTATTCCAAGAATTTCAAAATGCATAGTAGTACTAATTTATATAGTTTTGGTGCACTGAGGTTGAAATGCACAATGCATTATGTACCTAGTTTATTTGTAAGTCATTGTTTAACTTCTGGTCGCATGGATTGGGAGAAATTGTTGTTCACACCTATATTGTATTAAACCCTATTTTACCAAAAACTATCGCTATATGCAATGCTAATTAGTTTATATATCACCTTCCATTCTTGTTCAAACTACGCAAAACATCCAGAGAACACAAAACGCAATAGATCATCTCAATATTTAGGTACAACATTACCATTATTAAATTCAGTAGCCAACGGTAATCAATAAAAATGGGGAATAATATATTGTCTGGTCTACGCACCGGGGAATAAGAAAGGAAGCAGAAATACGAAAGTGCGTCTTCATTAAAATCTTGAAGGGTAAAAAATTGGTTATCCGTAAAAACGTCTGTTTCTTTCTGTTATAAAGCTATTCAGCAATATGAATTGGCATATTACTTTTCATTCCAACACTGCATCATTCAGCCAATGGTAAAACGTCAAGCCGTCTAATCGTTGTTTGTCATTCTTTATAATTCCTTTGTAACCCTAATGGAACCCAGTAAAAAAGAAACAGAAATGATAAGGTATGCAAATTATCTACGACATAGTTTAAATACATACATCACGAGGGCCGGTGAACCGGTTTCACGAAACGCGTGTGGTAATACTGTATATTCTGAGAAATTGTAGTAAACGATACTTAAATGATTGTATCCGGAAGAAACAGAGTTGTAGGATTTGTGCGTATTTCGTGTGGGATAGTGGGATTCATGAGGGATGGGGGATAACCAACATGTATTATGCGCAAAATCAGATGAATTTGCCCACTTGATTCCCCCGTATGGTTCTTGTGGGATTGGTGTGGGAAATTAAGGCATTTCCCGTGCATAACCCACGCTACCTAAATGTGGCCATAATGACTATCTTCTTGAGTGTGGGTTATGAGTGGGATATGCATGGGAAGGAATGCTGGGGCAATCTGGGCTATCAAGCGGGAGCGTTAAATGCGTAAGACAAACTACATACTTCCTGTACACGTGTTTCATGTCTTTGGCTTCAATATAGCAAGAAATCCATGCTTTTTCAAGTATGAATGCACAAAATAAAATTTTAAAATACGCCTATTCTAATAAAAGTAAACCCCAACCCATGTAGTGCACGCTAATATGTATAAATACGGCCGCATGTGATAGCCACCTCTGTACACCAGCTTATGCATACCTGGGCTAGATTGTAACCTACACAACTTTCAAAGTTGCTAATGTAGATGATCAGTGGAGCTATAACGATGATATGTGCACATGGATGACGTGAATGAGTGATTAGCATTATTCTCCGATTAATCGATAAGTTGAAAACTAACTAAAAATCAAATTTAATCATCAGATGCATGCGTTTTTTCTGTGTTGAATATTCCCGGATTTCCCACGTCGGTCCCACACGTTATCGACGCATATCCCACACTGCTCTTTGTCCCACGCGATTTACGCATGGTCCAGCCTGCCAAATCCCACAACTTTTTACAAAAGACTTCCCACATGGGCCCCACGTGAAATACGCAGTTCGTTTCTTCTGGGTATTAAACTTCGTGTCCAGATTGTTCGCGTACACATATGATTGCCTGTGGATACCAAAAATTACTCGTGAGCAATTGAGACTATCCGGGCGTATCTAAGACCAAATACATTTATTCGTGATTGCCTGCATGAGATTTTAATTACCGTTAATGTATTTAAGATTTTGCGTATAACTTTAAGATCACTCTCATGCATTTATATATTTACATCTCAGTAGCTATACAGCTAACCGAAACGTGATTTCACGACATTTTTTGAAAAAATCAAAATTATGCACAATCAAAAGCCCACACAAATGTAAGTTAACAGCCAAAAATTTTTGGCGTTGTGACATTAATCAGCTGAGATATAGGTCATTTAAGATTCAAAGTTTCTAAATTTTTGTTCCGTCATAGCGGCTAAACGAATGGAGACAATTCGATAAATCTTTCTTTAAACATAACAGAAGAAGCATTTTAAGGTAGACTTTTTCGAAATTTTAAAACATCTTGTTCCATTTCAGAAAAAATGCAAAAAGCCGTTGACCTCATACACGAGTCAAACTTGAAAGTGGTTTTTCGGTCATAACTTCTTATGGAAGCGTGTCAAACAAAAACGGTTTTCATACTTAAAATCTACGCTTAAAAATACATCTAGACTTTTCTCTAAATTTTAATTTTAGTGTCACTGTTGCCAAGGATAAAACTGTTGCTTCTGTAGGTAATTTTTGCGGATTTAAAGTAATTAAATTGAAATTAATGTCATGCGGGTTGGGAATTTATTATTTATTGCTGTTATTTATTGAAATGCATTGTTATTGAATTGACATAATGCGCCTTTAGACGGGAAATCGACTTACACAATGGCGTATTTCTTCAGTTAAATATTAAATATTAAATAATGCTACAAAAACTAATAAGCGCTTATTGCTATGCAGTTTATGTAAATGTTAAAATAAAAAAAATATTTGGCTTGTTTCTGTCAACTTTTGATGCACAATGCTGACTTGTCTATTATAGTTGGCTCAATCAGTTTAGTAAATAGAGAAAACTGTTTTGTGAAAACGTATCTGATGAAACGTAGATTATGATTAAATAAAATTTGAAAACCTACAAGTCTCTGGGTCTTTAATTATCCAGTAAATATATACAGTATACATCAGTAATATACATTACAATCAGTTGCCTTATTTTTTTATTAATAATGAAGTACTGCCAATGAAATTATAAAACCGACAGAATCCTTCGATGGAAATTTACATCTAGTAAGCCCGTTGTTTGATAGTTCAAAATTCCAATTGTATTGACTTGACGCACAAAATCCTATTTATAAAACCATACAATCTTCTGAGCATTTACAAATATAAAGTTTCCAAAAAAGCAGGAATTTTGTAATTCTTGAGCAAAAACAAGGCTTGTGGTTCAAAAAAATCTTCTTTAGAGCAAAACGGTTTCGTCAGCTTGCGTTTGTGCCTCTACATCTGCTTCCATATTGCGTAAATGTTTCCAGGTTTCCAAATCATGGTAAGCTAAATGCATTGGAGTGTTTCCGTTATTATCGCACTCATGTATTGATAGTCCTTGAGATATGAAATAGTTTATCATTTCAATGTTTCCTTGTGACGCAGCAACATGAAGCAAGCTTCTATTGTTTTTACCCCTGGCGTTAATATTAGACTTTGTTTGTATCAATGTCTTAACCAAATCCCAATGGTTGTTAGTGGATGCCAGAAGAAATAAAAGTGTGTCACCGAACTCGCATTTTAGATTAACGTCAACGTCGTCGTTCTGTAGCAAGCTAAGTGTAAATGTATCGAATTTACAAACTCCCAAACGTAAATGCAGTAGTGTTTCCCCATATGAATTTTGAATTTGAAAAATGGTGTTGCCCACGGAAGTTTTTTGATAGATAGCTATGATCTCAGCAAATTCCTCTTCTGAAGCCCATGTAGCCGCAATATGAGCAAATGTATCGCCGATGTGATTTCTTGCATGTATATCAGCTCCACAGGAGATTAGATGTTTCGCTAATCTGACGGATTTAGCCATGTGAAGTGGCCGGAGTCCCAGATCACTCTGGTCATTTACAGAAACTCCAAGGTTAGTAAGGTATTCAACCAAATCCGTTTTATTGTAAAGAACAGCTAGATAAAGCACACCTTCATTCTTATAGTTTTTGCAGTTAATATCCGCTCCACTTTCTATCAGGTTTTTGAGATAACCAACATCATAAGAATCGATTGCATGCAGCAAGCTGATTTGATATTTTACGCCACATTTATTACAGAGCAAATCAATTGTCTTTTTTAGAGGGTTATGCACCCGATGGATTATTTGGAGCACTAAAGGTGTCTGGTTGTTACTTGTGCTGGACCTGAGAATGTAAATAGCGTTGGACGCCACGTCTTCATGAGTTGAGTTGAGAAAAAATTCAAAAATGCCGTGAAGCGTTTCTTCTGAGATGTAACGTGCACTGAGATATCTATGAAATAAAGTTTCTCCCTTTTTATCTTTGGCTTTGATATCCGCTCCCTGCAAAATAAGGTATTCAATCATATTTTTGTGTTCAAACGCCGTCATCAGTGGAGTTTGTCCGGATTCATCAGTTTCATTCACGGACAGTCCAAGTTTTACTAAAAAATCTGCTGTTTCTGAGTTTCCGTGTTCGGCCGCCAGATGTAGCATGGTACGTCCATCTTTCTTAATATTGAAATCCGCTCCACTTTTAATCAAATATTTAACTGTATCCAAATTTTTATTCCTGGTAACTGCAGCAAACAAAAGTAGACCACCAATCTCTGTCAAATGATTTCCCTCATTAACTGATAAAATTAGTTTTCTTGTGTCTTCACTGAAATCGTTAGCATTTGCGAATAGGGTAGGTAGTGGGCTACGTTTGTCTGTGCTGGGCTGAAAATATTCCTTTTTGCATTTCTCGTAAATTAGAAACTCACACAAACTGTGAAAATCACTGACGGAAAAATGATTTGCAGCCAATTGTACAGGATTTAGGTCAGTTCCTTCGGTGCGCCGAAATGTTTGAGTAAATATGTTTGCTCCTTTATCAATAAGATACTTGATTATATCTAAATGAAGACAGAGGCAAGCTAGAGGGCCACTGATGTAGCAATTACCATTGTTGTAGCAACCTTCAGTCAGAAGATGAGGAAATTTTTTCAGTAATAAATCACAAATACTGATCTTTTGCTTAACTATTTCGACTGTCTGATAGTAGGAGTCATGAATGCAGTGATATAATGATAGCCGATTCTCAAATGCCATTTTATTAATAAAAAATTCTACAAGTGTATAGTTTCCACGTTCCAAAGCACATTCTTGAGGAGTTTTGATCCATGGAGGCATTTTCGTGTATATATCCCGTATTTGGAGACCGCAATCTTTTTCATAGAACTGAATTAAAGCTTCTAGAGTTTCCACTTCAGAAAACGTTGCGGCAAGATTCAGCAGTAGTAAAGGTACTGGCAAAGGCTTTCGATTTTCACGCAACCCATCTATATAAACATCCCAATCATTTCCCAATAAAATGTGGTGATGTTCTTTTTGAGTTCTTTCAGGCTTAATTCCATGTATACAGGCAATAAGAAGCTTAATTACATGTAAATAGTTTGCACAAGTACAAGCCACAAATAAGTCTAAAAGTTTGCTGGGTTTACAAATGTCATACAAATTGAATCCTGGAATGTTTTCAATCTGGATATCGCTTTTTTGTAATTGCCCGTTAAGAAAGTACAAAATGATTGGAAACTTAAAATCAGGAAAATCCTTTTTCATTATTGCATTTCCTATTTCTTCTTTGTGTGAAAAAAAATTAAGTCCCCATTTCATGGCATTCAATTTTTGCATAAATTCCATTTGAAAAAAATACTGTAAAAGTGCGCAAGCAATATTTAATTTTAAACCTTGTGGCAAGTTGTCCTTTGTAAAAAGTTTAACGAAGAAATCAGTAACCAGAAACTCGGCAAACGTACGGTGCACGAATTGTGTGGTTTTCGTATCATATTCCTCATGACGAGTTTCCATTATGCCTAGTTTCAGCACTGAATCAGATAGTTCTTTGTGGTTTATATGGATGGCACACGCTAGCTGCTGTGCAGCTTCGGGCATGAATATGTCAAGTGCAGCACAAACGTGCGTTTTCCACATTGTTTGTCTCATTTCAGGCTCTTCAATTTTCTCAAACTTTTGATTCATGAACTCATGATACATTTGGAAGATGGAAGCGGGTGTGCTTAGTAAATCTTCAATTGAATGATTTCGTTCAGCAAATTTCTGAGCTTGCTTTACATTGACTTCCGCAAGCAAATAGCATTGAAGTGGAATACCCAAAACATCTTTTTCTTGAGGTGATATTTTTGATCTTACATGTTTTAGCAATTTTCCTGCAAATTTTTCAAGCAAAAAAATTCCACTTTTTGGCAGTTTAAGTTTCCAAGTGTTTGTTAGATATTTTAGTTGGGTGTCCTCCGTAAAAGGAAACATATCATAGGCTATTACACCAAGCGACATTTCCAGCTCCCTTCTCATATGTGGTCGTGAGGTGACAAATAGTCGAATATTTGAATAGTTTTGAGATACGGTTTCAAGAAACTCCTTAGCCGTGCCAATCATGTCTCCCGAAATTTCATCAAATCCATCGAGAAACAAATCCATTTTTAGGTTCCCCTTTGTTATTGCAAATTCTAAAGTTATGCATGAAAAGTTCGTTTTGCAAATTTGAGACAACACAGTTTGCAGAGGTTTGGAATTTGGGGTAAATTTTAGGTTGGAAAATGAAATGAATACCACTAATCGATCTGGACTTTTTTCAAAAAGATTTCTGGCGATGCTTTGAAGTAGCAAAGTTTTACCCATTCCGGGTGTGTCACATATACAATAGCCTTTCGAACTGCTCAAATTTTCGTCTTCAATTTGATCTAGGAATTCCTCTTCAGACATGTAACACTGCTGCTTTCCGCAAACAAAGCGCCACAGATAATCTGAATGGCCGTTAGACTCTTCCAAAATATACACTGTTTTGTGCTTCTGATCGCGTCCACTAAAATCGGATTCGTTATCTTTAGAATGTTTGTCTGTTATCAGTTCGTTCTCAACTCTTATCACATGAACTGGTGTTCCACTTTTTTTAGCCAATGCGCATATCTCTCTCACGTCCTCATCACATTCCCACAGAATAAATCGAGATGAGATATTCTCGGTTTGTTTGCTTGATATACTTGTTGAATTGGGCTCGGCAATGTTACTTAGTTCATATCTTTGAATACATTTGAAAACAAAAATGTCCTTGCACTGTTCTTTAAAAAGTGCTTGATCCACCTTCAATCTGTTCGAAATGAATCTGGGAACGTATAATACAGGTTCGGGTGGAATTATATTTTGTGTTAGCACGAAACGATTATCTCCACACAAAACCTTGTCAACGTAATCAGCTTCGTCCACACTGTCAAGAAAAGCTTTTAGTTGCGCACTTTCCAGATAGGATTCCAAAAAATCCTTTAAATCTAACACTTGTCCTTGGAACTCAGTTTTACATTCCAACAGCTTATCACGGTCAATCTCAATTCCACAATTTGTCAGTGGATTTTTGATATCTTGCAATACAAACCCATCCAAAAGTACTTTGAATGCACCGGTTTGGTTACATTGATACAAAGCTTTGGTTAAGACCTCGTATCCTTGCACCTTGGCTTGGATAACGTCATAAAGCTTATATACCTTCTCCTGTTCGGTCTTTTCGGCTTTCTGGAAATGAAGTAGAATATATCATTGAATGGTGTTTTAACAATAAAATGAGTATTCGGTTGCTTACAACAGCTTCGACATCGAACGAGCTCAATAATTTTGCCGCCTTCAGTTTTACCAGCAACATGACGTTACATGATGTTAGTTCTAAAAGCTTGTCTAGCTCGGATTCTATGTAGGATTTCTGCCAGTACTCCATTTTATGATTTCTAGTTTGGTTTGTTTTGTAACAAAAATTACGAGTTTTTAAATCTGCTGGTAGCTGTTTGAAAAGTTAATCAGAAAATGAGCCCATGAAATTCGCAACACTTGGTTTTATATCAAAGACTGATAAAACGTAAATGTAACGTAAAAGCAGATAATGAAAATACGTATCGTATGATGTTGTTTGTTGGGTTATGTACATATTCCAGTGTCGTGATAAGTGCGCACTAGGTGTGCATGTGATGTGTATTGTGCTACTATATGATTTATATGTTTGCACAAAAATGTTTGATTTCAGGTGATAACATTTCACACTCTTACCTTGCTAAAACATTAGTTGATTTGATCACTGCGTTGCACGGTATTCGATATTATTGAATGAGCTCGTTATTAAGCTTCCAGCAAAAATATAACTTTAATGGAATTTATTGATACAAGTTTGAGATTATATAGAAATATAAATGGGTCAAAATTATTGATGTCAAACTGGTAAAATAGGGCTGCTGCTTACGCTGCACATATAAAACCTCTATTATCTTTTTATAAAGAGTTGTACAGTATTTGTTGCTTAATTTAATCAGTCTGCTTAAAAATCTGCTAAAAGCAATGTCAGTCTGTATAATATGTGTACAAATGTCTGCATTATTCATATCCATTGGTTAAATTTGTATTGAGATTGCAATTACTAAATATTGTATTTGATATGACATCAGAGCAATCAAAGCATTCTAAATGTCATTCAAATAGTCTAGCTTTTGATAATAGATAAAAGAATAATATTGATTTTTTGACATATCAAAAATGCTTTATTGGAAATCAATGAATTATCGTATACATAATGTGATTTATGACAGCCAATGAAGTTAGAAATTTGCAAAAGTTACATTGTATTACATTAGAGTACGTATTCATATTCATCATCTAAAACTAATTCCAGGATAAGCTTGATCACAAACAATTCTGGTAGATATGCATATCTTATGAAACACAATGTCATTTCAAACCGGATAGAACAATGCAACGGTTCTATTGCTGATGAATAGATATTGAATTGGTTTTGTCAAAATCAAATGTCAATACCGGACTCTGAACAATCGAAAACTCACAATTGTTAATTGTCTTTTATGTCCATTTTACCATCACGAATATTTGACTAGCTTTATTTTTTTAAACGCGTGTTCACGATAATATCCATATTGCATTGCACTTTCAGTATATCCAGATGAGCAAGCTAAATTCTTTTCGTACTCATTGACACTTTTGACACCTTGAATTATAATCGGATTCGATTTTTAAGTTCTAAATTATTATATTATGCGATCTCACATTTTACAGTAACATTCAAATTGCTCCACTTTTTCAAACATACATTTTTCCAAACTACAAGTTAGTCAGCCAAACCAGGAATTTTATTATACCTGTGCATTTATTAGAACAAGATTTGAAATACAGCTTTCTTTAAAAAGTTCGTTTAAAATATTTTTCAGTAAGATAATCTTGTTCGTTTTTAATCATTTTATTTTTTCAAATAAACCGGTAGTATACTCGGCATTTGTCCACAATTTTATCAATAAATACATTGCTAACCATCTCATAAATTATTAGGTTTATCATTTGTGTCATTTTCAGGTCCAGTACCAAAACATTGTTTGACCAAGTTTACTTCACCTGCGCTGATCACCATAAAATACCATAAGAGTAAATACATGATTTCTTACAAATCTGAGGCAGTGCAAACTTGGTAAACTTGCACTCCATTAGTCAAAACACCAAATCCGAAATACATTTTTGACAACTAATTATTTTTCTGTTCCCATTACACTCCATGCTCTTTGCAAAGTGCTTCCACTCTACTTTTATTTATTCCATATGAAATTTCAACATAATCTGAACTAGAGCAGTTTATCAGTTAAATGATTTTAAAAGTCTCTTCCGTTAATTCAAAAACATAAAAATACATTCGCTCACAGTAAATATCTGCCCTGCAGCAGTCTGCGTATCTGTAAATTACTTTGTATGGAGACTGGAGCCAAACACATATGGCCATATGGCTTTCAATACTACAAATAAATGAAGAAAATCAAAGGATTTGTAATGTTCTGACGATGACGAACTTTATGCCATATGGCTTACTCTGCACGTTTTGTATTTTGGATGCATTTCTAGCGACTGTGGTGTTTTTTGGCAATGCATCTGCGTCCTTCAAGCGCCTTTTCAACATTATACATTTGAAATCTGTTCATTTAACAACTGGGATCTGTTCTTCACCTTCTGCATTGATCCTCTTTTACCTTAGATGGAAATTCGGTGCTGCCTGAGTTAGTTCTATTTTCTGGTAGGAAATTTTTACTCTCTGTTTGTTGGTCTCTTGCAAGTTAATCTAAATATTATCCCAATAAACATTCAATGATTAGTTTTCCATTTGGTCTTTCAAATAATGAATTCCAGTGTACTATATACTCTTTTCACAAGCTTATTATTTCATGTCCATAAAATGGTATTCTGTTATAACATGTCTGAGTCATTAGTCATTATAAACACAAATATTTTATGCCTCTAATTATATTTTATTTTCGAAAAGGTTGTCGTGTACTTACCCATAAAATATTATTGATAACTTGAATACAACATGCTGCTAAGGGTAACGCAGCAAACGGAAGATTTTGAGCTTACCCCATCCCCAGATTGAAAAACACAAACAACATATTAGTATCAAATTCGCCACTGTATTCGAAAAAGAGTCAACCGTACTTGTACTGAACTTAATTCTGCTTTCGCACGTGTCATATTGTTTTAGAGTAAACAAAAGCTATTCCTTTATTAGGTAGCGAAAGCTACTTATTAAGATGGCGAAACCTGTCCGTCCGTCCGTCTGTCTGTCTGTCCGTCTGTCTGTCCGTGCGATATCTCCATAGTGGTTCCCCCGATTTCAACGAAACTTGGCATGGACATGTGTCACGTAAATGCAAAGCTGTGGCCAAAATTTCAGGTCATTACGTCAAAGCGGTCAAAGGTTATGAGGTCATAAGTTGCATTGACTATCTCACTACTATAACAAAGTCAGGATACGACGTATTACGCTTTAAATATAAAACCAGCACAGAACTATTGTTTTAACTTTTTTACTACAGTTACCAACGTCTTTCGTTGGTCAGGAATACTACATTTTACGTTTCAATTTTATTGTTGGCGCGAAACTATTACTTTAATTTGTTAAAAGTTACCAACGTCTTTCGTTGGTCAAGAATATCACACTTAACGTTTCAATTTTATTGATGGCATGAAACTATTTGTTTAACTTTTTTGAAATTACCAACATTTTTTGTTGGTCAAATATGCTACATTTCACGTTTAAATTTTATTGATGGCATGAAACTATTAGTATAACTATTTTGAAATTACCAATATCTTTTGTTGGTCAAATATGCTACATTTACGTCTTAATTTTATGTCTGGCACGGAACTATTTCTTCAACTTTTTAAAAAATTACCAACGTCTTTTGTTGGTCAAGTTAACTACATTTGACGTTTTAATTTTATGTCTTGCACAGAACTATTGCTTCAACTTTTTTGAATTACCGTTCTTATATTTTTTAAAAAATACGTCTTTTTACGTTTTATTTTTTTGTCTGGCACGAAACTATTGCTTCGACTTTCGCTACTTTGCTACATGTGGGCATGTTGCCTGCTTTATTTTATCTGGTGTTGCTTGAAATCATCTGTTCCCTAAGAATATAATTATATTGACCTTGTACTGCATAAAGTGTACCTCCATCTGCAGGACCCGATATACCACAAGTCCAACAGCTGTTCCTGTAGCCGAGTTTTTCTCTTTGCGTTGGGGTTTCGCCATAAACCAATCCACGGTGTCGCGGAGGTATTCTGGTAGCCAACCCAGCTTGGTAGATTTTTGTGGTAAAAGAAATCCAAATCAGTCCAGAATTAGACGAAAAGAAATTATCTCAGCTAATCTGCAATACCTTACCATGGATGAGCGAAAATGCAGCGTTATTCAAGATCCCTCCTAGTGCAGCCTCCTGGATTTATTTGTTTCGCTTAATTTATAAATAGTTCAGTAACTGTGCTAGTGATATGAAGCAAAGTTTTGTTTTGCATTGACTGACTAGGAAACGTTAGTGACCACGATAGTCATCGAGAATATTCAAAAATTAGGTAACAGTTTTTATCATCCGGTAGAATTTATATCATTTGCTGCTCTATAAGAGCATAGCTTTTTTGAAGCATGCTATCAAAAATCGGAGAGACCACCTTATAGCCAATTTAACTGTGAAGAAAATGCCACTCCAAATTTTAAAATTGAATACGTGCAGGGCGAATGATTAACTTAAACATTTGGTGCAATTAGCCAAAATTTAAAATATTTGAAATTTGTGACTTTTATTATTACACAAAGATACTGAATAATTTAATATCATCGTGAACTACTGAGCAACTTAAGCACCAGATAAAAAAAATCACCTATACCTATATGCTGAAAATAATCATTTTAGCTAAGAGTTATGCGAAAATCATTTAAAATGTCTTACTGGCTGTAGTAGTCATAAGTGATTCATGGTTTTTATTGAAAGTTTTATTGATTTTGTATTTAATATGGAACTTTTAATTGAATACTTTCATTATTTTGTTTTTCATGGAGTTTGCTTAGTGTGTAAAAAATACCTTCCTTGCATACTTACAAGTAATGTGGCAAATATTAACATAAGGCATATACTTACCATAATAGGATTTCACGTGTAAGAAGGCATGGCTAGTTGTACAAACCGCAAATTAATGTATAAGTTAATACAAGCGTGTGTGTTTTTACATGCAAAGAAAAGTAATTAGTACATCATATTGTGTCCAATACGAAGATTAATAAAATTTCTTGAAATACAGGCAGAACCAACACGTGCTTACTGTTACCTTAAAAAACTTTTAAAATGTTATTGTCTAGAACCTTTCAACATGTTTTTTGCAACTTAGCTGAGTTGTATGGCATTTGAACTATTTACAGATTACATGTCCAAAACAGAATGTGAACAAGAAATGCGGTTTCAGATTAAACTTTTTTGCATGGCAATTAAATACTACTATTTTGTAGTTAAAGTGGCGTTAAAATAATTTTGTTGTGAAAGTCCATTTAGGGCAATTAAAGTGGGGAAGCCAAGCAGTCGAAGTGGGAATTTCTTTAGAACAAGTATCAACTGGAATGGGAATTTCAAAAATATGTTTCAGCCTTTGACGTGGTTAACTGTTTGTAGTACAACAGAAACGAACGTAATAGTACATTTTTTCACGGGAACGTAATGGCAAATAACATCTGATAAGTACGTATTACCACTCCCCGGGATGCCCCCGCATAGAGTATTAATGCGTTTTTCGAAATGAGAATGTTAGTATAGATTTCATCCTACAATCGAATGAAATAAGCGAATAGGAAAGGGGCACTGTCCGAGCCTTTGTCCAAGGCTGGACCGGAAATGCTACTTAATGTAGCCTTTGATACAGTGCAAACTTAAATCCGTTGGTTTGAACAGTATATGTCTGGTTTCGAAGTATATTATATATTACCAAGCTAGAGAATAACATATTTTTCAGAACTAGCACGCTAATAATCAGTAACTTTGGTGGAAGTGCTCATAGTGCAGGTTTGACTAATTTATAGCAATATGAAAATAAACAGACATTCAGGGGAACACACATCATTTTAAGTCGCTTTGCCGAAAAATACAGCAAGGTAAAAATATCTATACTTCGCTGGGGTAATTTAACAGTTGGAACCAAAAATGGTCGAAATAAAAAAACAAGCTGCCAGAACAATAATTATTAACCAAATCGATTTTTTAAATCAACTTTGTGATAAACAAAAGAAGAAAGCTATTCTAATTAACTTTTTAACTACTTTTTGTCTACTCCCGACTGCTATGCATGATATGTACTTGGCTTAGGCTAAATAACATTTTTCGGCACACACGGCATAATGCTAGTTTTTAGAAAATCGTTTAGGTTTCGTCAAAATTGGTACTGGAAAATCCAAACTATACTTAAATGCAAAGAAATTTAGACACGTAATATAAAAGCTGTTTTTACTCAAACCTGATTTTTATACTTTCCTTTTGTTGAACTCTAATCCGAGAAAACTAGCAATATGTTTCTAAACAAGTGGACTGTAGTGATTTTACTTAAATATATCGATATAGCTGCCACGGCGTTCTCAAAAGGGCACGAATCTATTTTTGTTGAAAATTTGCTGTATGAAACCACAAGTACTCAGGAAGTTTGTTCTTGTAGTGTTAGTTCATGTATGAATAGATGCAAGAAAATAATGATGGAAAAGACCTTGACACAAGACGTCCTAAGAAACAGTCTAAGAACAAGGCATACACTTCCTACAATCACAAACCTGCATCAAGTTCTAATTCCCATGTTTACGGCAAAATGCCTAGTTGTTATAAATAACTACCACGAAGTTAATATTGAAATGCCTACATTTCCTGTGATACTACGTACTATGGTTCCCGCTCTTTATTTGAAGTATCGGCACCTAGGTTTGGATTACGGAAGAATTATAATGATTCCTAAATTCATGCACAATTTAAACGTTAGCGTATCATCCTTTCAATCTTCATCAACCAATAGGTTCGTATACCCGTGTAAGCTGTCAGCATATATGAACAAGCTGGTGGAATATCCAGTAACCTTTTGTGTTGACACTAACATTATGTTTTCTTCTGCAACTAAACCATGGAATTGTGCGGTAAACATTGAACTATTTCGACCAAATTATAATAACGCAATAGTTCCACAGTTATTTTTATTTGTATTTCCGCGGAACATCGATCATCCTATAAAAGATCCGCAAATTCTGCATATTATTGTGAACAAACATAACTTTGCAAACTTAAACAGCAAGCAAATTGGAAAAAGTCTGCATGAAACAGTTAAAGAGGCACTACAATACAATCGCCTAGCGCAACATGCCGTCTGCATAACTCGTCTGCGGCTTACACGGGACAATACAAAAGGTCTAATTACACATTTATCCATTTGGTCTCCGGAAAACAGTTTCCTAAACCACTCAGAATACTATCCAGTTTCAATTGGCACATGGAATAAAAAATTTTCCATTGAAATGATTTTAGAACTTGCGCAACCTGGAAATCGACTAACTAGCTGGATGTTTGACGACAATGAATTATATTCAAATTTGCTTAGTCGTATAATTATACGGTGTGACCTTGGTGACCCGGTCCTTCATTATTTTAAAGGAGCAAACTACAAAAACAATGAAACAAAAATATGGCAATTGTACACGCATATATTGTTAAGATTAACAGGTAATTACACCTACGAAATACCAGACGGAACAAACAAAGTATGCAAAAGATATAAAGAGGTGAACCCGCCAGAAAATTGGGGTGAGGTTGCGATGTGGCTTGCTACTAGACAATACTTCACTGAACAAAACCAAAACGAATACTCAATTACTATGTACTTTACATTTGCAAATCTTCGGTTTGTGAGCCGTGGAGAAACAAAAATTAACCAGTTTCTATTTAGAGAACTATTAGCCGCTTACGAAAACTATGTGTGGTACGGAATATTAATTTCAGTTGTTATCCTTAGTTGGATACTAACTTTGCTAATTGGAACTAAAACACTGTGTTCTTTTAAACTGCGCATCGTATCATTTTACAAAGTTTTAGTCGAGCAAGGTGATGCGTTTACCGGCCGACCTGTAAACGCTCCGAGAATTCGCATCGTAACTGGAGTGTTCGTCTTAATGGGAGTGATTTTGAGCAATGCATACAAAAACGTGAACGTGTACAACTTAGTGTTACCCCGTGCAAGAGTAGCTTATGAAACTCTGCAGCAACTATTTGACAACAACTTCACAATGTTCACAACAAGTGGACTGATAGAGCAGCGGGATAATAAAAACGAGGAATTGCTTCAATCTCGACATCTTATATTACATATAAATCATGGAGCAAAAAGATATACAATAATGTCAACAATATTCCATTTGAATTTGGAAGTATATACTTACGAAATTATAAACGATCCATGTTGGCATGTTTTCATAGAAAACATTCCAAAAATTTACAAAGCAAGTAGGTTGCCAACCAATACTGTCAAATTATTTATGCAAAGTGAACTTGAAAATGAGTCTTTTGTGAATTCTACACCTACGATAAAGTGCAAGAATCGTGGTCCAAATTTCAATTATCAATGCTTCAGAGATAATGAACTCGCGTTTCTAACACAAGAGCTGAGAACTTCGGACAGAAATGTAGCTCTCTTTTTACCGGAGTATGTTGCAACCAAGATTGCAAGGGATTTGCGGCGTGAAGGAATTCCGGCTGATGTCGGCTCAGAAACGTTTGCAAATATTAGCTTGAGGTTTTCCCCGGCTGGACTTGTTCCTCCCTATGTGTTAAGACGTGTAAGAAGCATGAAGCAATCTGGAATTTTTGAGTGGTGGAGAAATGTGCTGGGACATGAAAAATTCTTGCCAATTGCAATGCCAATAAGAGCTGCAAACATGAAGGGAAATATTGTAGTGATATTTGTTGTGTTAGCAGGTGGATTGCTGTTTTCAGTTAGCTGCTTTGTGATTGAAATAAGGGAGATCCTCTGGAAAACGTGTGCTTATTGTAGTAAAACACTAGTCTATGCATTGTCTTATGCGAGATATAGGGTTTTGTGTTGTCTGCAACGAATACTTTTGTACCGTTTTGGAAAACAAAAAGTTAAAGTTCACAGTATTAGTAGTAATTCACACCTACATAATTTGAGAAATTTATACAAACGACAGGATGCTACATAAATAATCGTTTAGAACATACACTTATAGTTTACACAATGCTTTCTGTTTCAAAAGGCAGTAAAAAACCATTAGAAATATAACCTTGTCGGTTTCATTTTCTTCAAATATTTTGGAAGCAATATATTTTAATAAGCTGGCACATTGTAAAAGACAAGGCATAAATGTTAATTTGTTCACATTAAGAAGTAGTTAGCAATTACCAAAACGTTGCATTAGTCATTTAGGTCCATGCATTTTTAAATTTTTGCAAATAAAATGTAAAATAGGCTATCAATAAACAATTTGTAAAACCTAATCGAAGTAAGATAGAGCCGACAATTTCACAAAAGGTTGGACCAAGCTTAAGTGGAAATTTTTCCTTGCAAAATTTCAAATTGCTTGCAAAGCAGGCAGAATCATGTGTTAGTTCATAGCATTTGCCGGGACGGAAGTATGCTGCATTTAGGAAGGGAAGTTAATTCTGACTTAGCATTATGAATAGAGACAGAGATTCTATGCAAGTGCATATTTTTTGTAAAGAGTCCTGTGACCCTAAGCTTCCAGATGTATCCGAATCACATCCAAAGGATTCTTTTAAGCCCATGTTGTAGTTGCATATTTTGCATATTTTGGATTTTAAGCGCATATTGCATATGCACGGTCATATTTGGGCATTTTTGAGATTTTGAAAAAAATCACAAATAGTGCATATTTTGTGGAAAAAAGTTGAGTTTCTGCATTTTTGGTTTTAGAATTTGTATTTTTTGCGGAAAATTCTTGGATTTTTTGAAAGGAACACAATTTGTGTTCCCTTAAATGCATATTTTCTGGGTAAAACTGCATATTTTGTCAAACACACGAAGCTGACGAAAATGTTGTTGATAGAATCAACGAACTATAAATGAAGAAGTTGATGAAAACCACTTTTTTGAGTATTTTCAGGTAATTAAATCCGTCTTTACATTAACTCAACATCTGATACACACCTGCTACACATCTGATTACATTACTATCTCTGCTGTGAAATTTTGTGGAGATTTTGAATAAATATGCTCACATTTTGAATACATTAGCTACATCAGTTTTCCTCAACCTTCCATTTTGACTACCTATGTTCTATATATATTAAATATCCTAAACGTTTTGATAACATATTTGTATATGTTTTGTATACAACTCTGTACATTTGTAAAATGTGTAGAGTTGGAAACTATAAGTAAATTTTCATATGGTCTAGGAATATCTAAACTTCTATAATCAATAAACATTTCTGATTTCAAAACCTTCATTTATGATGTGTCCGGGTGTGATCCATTTTTGAAGTCCATGACGGATATGATTTGTTACAGAGATGACACGAAAATGGCTTGATGTTTCACTCCTTCTGCCTTTCTTGTTTGTTTCCTCTGCCTTGTTTCTGCCAATGATGTTTAGTGCCAGGTGACATGAATTTACAATTGAACATAAAATTCTTTAGGATTGATATTTTTAAAATTTAATTCGTGGTTGTCTCCGTTCGCAGGATTTCAGAAAACCTTTTTGTTCTACTTAAGTGGTATCATGCAGACGCAGCATAATATGTTACGCAGACTGTAATTTTGGGTAAATTTGCGGTATCTCAACATGATGAACTCTTGCATGGCGGGCTAAATCCCATCTTCTCTTGAAACCACTGTGACAGTACTTGCATTTCCACGGATTTTTCACAGAGTGAACTTGCTTTTTGTACTTAAACCATGAGGTTGCCAAAATGTCTTGTCACACTGATTACATTTGAATAACTTTTAACTGGAGTGTAGGAAATCATGTTTTTTTAAAGTACAGTTGCTATTGAAACATCTTCCGCAAATTTTGCATTTGTAAGGCTTCTCACACAAATGAGTTTTAAGATGCTTCTGCATGTGACTGTTTGTCTTGAACGCCTTTTCACACAAATCGCACGAGAAGGGTTTTTCATCGGAATGTGCATGCTTTATATGAGAAGTTAACAAACCCTCGCGACTAAACTCACAACGGCAGGTGGAGCAGGTAAAAGGTTTCTCGTTCATGTCCGAGCGTAAATGAGAATGCAGGTGTGACGGTACCAAGAAACGCCGAGCACAAAACAAACATCCAAAACCTTTGTGGTGGCTCTCTAAAGCAAATTGTGAAACAAAATATAGCTGAATGGGCAAACAAATGTGAGTAATTCATTTGAAGTGAACATTTTAAATTAGTCTTACCTTGGTGATTCTTGACGTGCCAATCATGATTCTGATTGCTTCTAAATTTTGCGCTGCAATGTGGGCATCTGTAGTTATTCTCCCCAGTGTGACGTCATATATGTTCATACAAACTTGCCTGTGCTTTAAATTTCTTTGGACAAAGAGAGCAATGGATTGGCTTTTTGCCAAAGTGAACACTCTCATGTTTAGTTAGCCTATATTTCTGTGCAAAACGCTTTTGACATTGCGTACTTTTAAATGGTTTTTTGCCCAAATACACCGCATTGTTATGTGTTTTAAATTGCCAGCATGTTTAAAAGTTTTGTTACATACCTCACATTTAAATGGCCTTTTACCTGTGTACACCCTCATATGGGATTTTAAATCAGAATTATATGGAAAACCTTTGCCACAAATTCTGCATTTTACATTTGACTTCTGAACATTTTGTGCCGTTATAGAAAAACATTAGACTTTATTTGAAAAAAATGGAAATATGGGGGACAATGTGGATACTTGGTAGTTCAAATAAACAAAGACACTATAAGACACTTCTTATTAGTAGAAGAAACTCACAACAAGCTACAATATATCTAGGATGCATGTTCAATGACTCCCGAACATGACTTGATTCCACTACTCTAAGCTTACGAGTGTTGAACAAAGCTGCTTCGCTGAGACTTGAATAGCACAGCAAATTTAGGCTGAATGCAACCGAAGCAGTAAACAATAATTGTGGTTATTTTACTCTTCTACTAAAGAGAACTTAATAAACTGCAACACTAGGAAGGGAATTCCCGCCACTAGTGCTTTGCAGATGGGACCATTTGAACGTCCCATAAGCAAAGCATTAGTTGCGGTAATTCCCTTCCCAGTGTTGGAATTTATTAAGAATAGGCAAATTGGACAGTATTGAGGTACACTTACGATGTTGCTGCATGTATGGGTTTTCTTGTGTATGCACCTCAACAAGGCTGGATTTATACAAATCGTAAGCTTTTTTGTAGAACGCTAACCACGATCAATTTCATAAGATTATCTTTCCTATCCGCAGCTCAGCAAATAAATGCGCAGCTGCCAATTTATTAATAATGTAAATGTACCTCAAACCGAGATTTGGTGATTAGTGTATAGTGGAAAAACCTAAGGTTTTCTTTAAACTTCTAGGGCTACAAATACTCAATGCATTTAGGTATAACAAATCGTACGATGTGTTACTGGAACAACGTATGTACAATAGTTTTGGGGTTTAATTATAAAACTCACCCAACAATACTAACGTTTTGAGTATGAATCTCGCTTGGTTAAACATTACTACTATTTCTGACAATTCTACTTCTCAAGTTCGAGCTTCTTCGGAAACTCCTCCAACTAATTTTGATGCTACTTTTCTTCTTTCCTGCATGTCCCTAAGATCCATACTCACCTTTCATCCAGCCTCCTCCTCGCTCTCCACACCAGTGCCCGTCCTTAGTCGTTATGCAGGCTGAACTTGGAGGAGCCAACCATTATTTCACGATAACACCTCCAGCATATGTCAACAAAATAACTTTAAACTATTGGTCATCATAAGGATATACGTAATGTAACATTTATTCATAATAAAGGCTACACGAAAAAAATGAGCAAGCAAGCAAAACAGTTGTGCTAAAATATTGATGATGAGCCTGTATACTTAACCTTAAAATCCTTGATTTAATAAATTTTAGTCTTAGCTCAACGGTACAAACCAAAAATAAGTAACCTTAAAAGCGTTTTTTTACATATTCAGAAATATATTACAACATAATCAATGATATACTGATTTTTGGTAGGTACACTAAGGTTTCAATTCTAATAAAAGCAACAATTTCAAGCAAACACATCCCAGAAATTCAATTAGGCCGTAATTAGGCCGAATGTGAGTGGATCGAGATTTGAATTTTAAAAAACTCTGAAAACCAATAATTTTGTTAAATTTACGGTTTATTGCATTTTTTGATAACGTGTGCAACTGTGTGTGACAGGTATGCAGTTTGAAACAGGTATATTTACACTTTATTTTGAGGATCTAGACAACGCTCAACTTTTGATATAAATTATATCAATTGTTAGTTTGAAAACTGTCATTTATGGTGTGCCCGAACGTGCTTAGATCTTGAAGACGAAGACAAAAACGATTTGTCACACAGATGGCACAAAAATGGCTTCTCCATTGCATGTACACGATAATGGTTAAACAGGTAAACCTGTCTTGCAAACAGCTTAGCACAAATAATACACTCAAATTGTGTCTCTGTGCCATGCACCGGGAGATGGTTCTTTAAAGAATCGCTAGTAGAGAACAAAACCCGGCAAATGTTGCACTTAAAAGGGTTTTCCTTGGTATGTGTTCTCATATGGGCGGCAAGATGAGCATTCTGCCGAAAGGTTTTCTCACAAATCTTGCATGGATATGGTTTCTCATTTGTGTGAATACGTTAATGAGTCTCTAGTTGACTAGTGCCTGTAAATTTCTTATGGCAGTAGTTGCAGCTGTATTTTCTATTGCCAAAATGAACGACTTTAATGTGACTTCTCAGGCTATCTTTACTTGAATATCTCTTTTCACACACGTCACATTTATGATTTTTTGTACCATTGCTAATATGTCCTTGCTTATGTAAATTTAAAATACTCCTAGTGGTATAAGCCTTTGGGCATTTGTCGCATTTGTAAGGTTTTTCTTTCAAATGAGATCTCATGTGCACTACTAGATCCCCATACTTGTTGAAAGATTTTAAACACAACTCGCATTTAAGCCGTTTTCCAACGTTGTGCGTGCGACGATGATCGTTGACAGATGAACTGTGTGAAAAATGCCTACCACATATATCACAGGAGTATGGCTTTTCGCCGGTGTGAACACGCAAATGTACTGCTGCATTAGTTTTATTGGAGAAGTGTTTCTCACATATTTGACACTTGAATGGTTTTGCTTGAGGAAAGTGCACTTTTGAATGCCTGACCATCTTGGAACATCTGATGAAAGCTTTTCCACAAGTGGTGCATTCGAATGGTTTTTCTCCTGTATGTGTTCGCATATGGAGTAAGTCCACGTGATGGGTTCCACCAAAAAATTTTTTGTTTCTGATCTTAAATGTTTTTACACATTTCAAACATACATATGCCCGGAATTAATCACACAAAATATTGGAGTCTCAGATCGCCCCAGTAGCGAAGGGCAAGCTTATGAATTTTTTGCATTAAGAACTTAATTGTCTCACAGTAACTCAGTTCTGGCAAATGTTTTCGGACTGAAACTTTTTTGTTAAATCCGGCATACTATTATGATTCATTCGTGAAAATATTACTAATGGAGCAACTCTGTATATTTTTCTAGAAAAGATTATCTTCAAAAACGCCGAAATTTTCTGAATTTTTTAAACAAATGGGTCTGTAAGTCGCATGTTTTAGATTTGTTGGGAACGCAAAATCAATGTCCATCTACAACTGCTAATGGGCTATTTGATGCAAAAACTCATTTGAATAAATAGCCCGTATCTGAGGACTTATGCATAAAAACCGCAATCAATGCCTTCAGTCAGGCAGGAATTCATGAATTTAAAGTTGTAGAATTTTTGTTCTAGAAGCTTTTCTGGAATCGTTGAGGGCAATTTAGAATGCCCACAATCTGTTCTACTAACGTCAATCAATAATAGCTTCCTACCACATCAAGTGTACAAAAGGTTAGCAATTTGCTAACTGATGAACATTTTTTTAAAATGGTCCCTACGACGGGAAAATTGCCATAACTTTTTTTGTACGCAAAATTTCAAAAATCTGAAAAACCCCATTTTTGCAAATTTAATAATGATAATCAGACAAAACTGCGATTAGGTACACTGAGGTTAGTAGAATATTTTGATATATACGATGGTTTGAGAAAAGCTATACTGTGGTAGTTATATGCAATTGATTACGAG
This sequence comes from Entomobrya proxima, assembly GCA_029691765.1. NCBI lineage: Eukaryota > Metazoa > Arthropoda > Collembola > Entomobryomorpha > Entomobryidae > Entomobrya > Entomobrya proxima. The sequence continues at coordinate 58,658,060 of CM056171.1, read as the reverse complement.
TAATTCGTTTTACGTTTTTACCGATTTTTTAAAAGACGATCCCATATAATCGTTTGTCCACGTTAATAGCTCAAATCAATTTTACAAAAACTAATCGTGATTTAGTCCCTAAAATGTCGGCTTTTAAATGAGCTATTGAAGGTATTTCAAAAATGCATATCAAGATAGTTATGCAAAATTCAATTTTTAGCCATTTTGTAATGAACACCAAGTTTTACTGAAATTTTCATTAAAAAGTTTGAAGTGTCACAACTTTGCATGAAAACTTTAAATTTATATTTGTTTCAACATAGCGTGTAGCCCTTTTTCTCAGCTTTTAGAAGCTACAAAACAAAGGTGTTTTGTGGACTACATTATGTGAAAAAACTTGCATATAGGAAAGAACACTTAATTTTAGGGCACTGGATCAATAATTGTCTCTGTACAAAAATCTAGAAAGAATTGAACGATTTGTTGTTGTGTGCGTTTGTAGAGGAAGAGATTCTGAATATATTGTGCAAATTATTTAAATAACATAGGTTATATGGAACACTCTGGAATTAAATGTTTGTAAGTAGTTCAGGAAAATGTCGGCACCGGTAAATCTCATAGTTGACGTCAGATAAAGTAAAATGGCACCGTGCATTCAAGCAAAGCTTTTGAATCGAGATATTTTACACACAAGTACTCTAAGAGTAGCTTAATCATGTTATGCAAGAAATGTTTGTAAAAAACATTTTTGAAATTTTTTATAGCAAAATTAAATTTGTCTCTTTACTTATGGGACATCCTGTAGACGAGTGGTAAATTGTGCGTATTGATGCTTTATGCAAGAGTTTCGAAATTAGTGCGCTAAGCCTTAAGTATTAGGTATTAGATTTGCAAAGCAAAACATGATGGCAATGCAAACATACAACATCGGGCTCCGTTTTAATGAAGTTTATGAGTATGATGAGTAAATAAACGGCTGAAAATGATACGTATTGACGACATAAGAAATATTAGTATACTGTTAATTTTAATTACACCAGTCACCTTCAATCGTTTCAATAAGATTCGGATACGGCCAGATAAGTTGAAAATACAAGCTTAGTTGTATCCTTTGCATATTTCTATGTATGTACCTTGTGTATTAATGCACATATTTTATCCTGTTGGACAAAAACTAAAAGCAGAACAGTGCAAAATACAATAAGCTTTAATACAACATTACAAAATATTAGGCTAAATCTTATTTACTGCAAGAAAATTTAAAAAACTGTCTCGCTGTGCAAACAAGCTTTTAAAATATCAACCATACACCTGTGGGTCTCTCAGTATTTCTAAAGCATGAAAAAACGCATAAACAACTTAGAAGTTAATACATTCAAACTTGAGTCAGTAGAGAAGAAAAAAATGTTCCAGGAACAACCAACAAAAACTCTTTAAAATATAAAAAAACACTAAAAATAGAAATTTTTGAAGCTTAGTTTTCATGAGTAGCAGGTGAGCTAGCTAAGCTGTATTTTGAATTCAAAATATTATCAACCAAAAATCATCATTCATTATAATGTTGTAAAATTATTGTAAAATTTGTTTTTGTTGAATGCTCCATTGGCCGTGGCCTAAAGAGCACGTAAATAAATCTATACTATACTATACTATAGCTAAGCTGTAAGCTCAGATATTGAAAACAAAGGGTCTAAAATTCAAGGATTAAATTTTACAAGGGAACAATAAGTAGCATACTTAACATATTTGCCTACCTCGGCGACAACCTTTAAACTGCCAAATACTGAAAGACCTTATTCATCTTAGCATACGTAGGTACACTCAGCATTCAGCAAAAAGGACTTCTTGAAAATTATGTGTTGGCAGTTATATGCAGAAAGCAATTATGTTTACGTGGGGCATGCTTTACTACATATGTAAAGAGAATTTTACAATGACCAAAGGGATTAATTTTACACATAAAGGATACCGTGAGTCGCGGGTACCTAAATTGTTCATATTCTGCTGTGCAGCTATTATATTTATCCTATAATCACATTTTCGTTGGTTTTAACGAACATGTGTTGCTGATGTATGTAATGTACTAATGTATATAAACTTCAAGTAGTTATATACTGAGGAACTTACCTGATTAAACATACGTATAAGCCGAATACTGTTAATCTGCATACAGAGCTTCTTTGAATAAAACCAAAATTATTTTTCAAACAGTCTGTACTTTATAGCATGGCAAACAACCCATTAGCAGCTCCACACAAAATCATTGCTGTTATTTCTGGGAAGTTTCATCGCTAACACCTTTTCAAAAGCAATTCGCAAAACCAGACAGTTACTGCTGCTATATAATCCAGAATCTGGATTCCAGATACATCTAAGTTCCATTTTTCAAGTTTTGCAATTGTTTTTTCTTAACCAAGTTTTGATAAATCCTTGGATAAAATGTGCTCACTATAAACGACCGTCAATTCTGCCAACTCCAAGCTCCTATTCAAAAAGCAAACTAAAAATCCAGGGACAAAATGAGTTTCAAAAACCACGCTTATAAAAAGTCACATACGTGCTTGATGTGTAACATTGTATTAACAAGTCACCAAAGTTTAGTTACGCATACGCGAACACATACAGGAGAAAAACCATTCCAATGTTCCACCTGTGAAAAAACTTTCACCCAATACGCTTCACTGGTCACGCATTTGAAAGTGCACTTTCCTCAAATAAAACCTTTTAAATGTCAGCTATGTAAACAACGCTTCTCTAGTAAAAATGATGCAGTAAGACATTTGCGTGTTCACACAGGCGAGAAGCCCTACTCGTGTGATATTTGTGGTAGGCATTTCTCACAAAGATCATCAGTCAACGTACATCGTCGCACTCACAACGGTGAAAAACGTCTTAAATGTGAGTTGTGTTCAAAATTCTTTAACCAAAATGGGCATTTAGCAAGACACATGAGAGCTCATTTGGCAGAAAAACCCTACAAATGCGACAAGTGTCTTTATACATGTACCACTAGCAGTGGTCTACATTCACATAAGCAAGTACATAGTAGCAATGGTGTAAAAAACTATAAATGTGATGTGTGCGCGCAGCAATATTCAAGTAAAACAAGCCTGAGAAATCATATCAGATTCATTCATTTCGGTGAAAGAAAATATAGCTGCAACTTCTGTAATAAAAAATTTACAAGGAGTAACATACTACAAATTCATCAACGTATCCACACAAGTGAAAAGCCATATCCCTGCAAAATTTGTGAGAAAGCCTTTCGGCACACATCTAGTCTCGTCGGACATATGAGAACTCATACGCAGGAAAAACCGTTCAAGTGCAACATTTGCGGAATTTCGTTCACTCAAAGGCATTATCTAAAGGACCATCTCACGGTGCATGGCACAGCGACAGAATTTGAGTGTATGTTTTGCGCCAAGCAGTTTCCAAATCAGATTCGTCTGTTTAACCATTATCGTGCACATGTAATGGAAAAGCCTTTTTCCTGTCAGATGTGTGACAAATCATTTCCGTCATTGTCATCAAAAGTGGGACACACCCGGGCACATCACAAATGACGGTTTTAAAATAAAATAATTATCTATTAAATACCAATAGTTGAGATATTCCTAGACCATGATACGTAAGTTTACTTGCATAGTTTCCAACTGTATACCTTTCACCAATAACCAAGTATGTCGTCAAAAAGTTTGGGAACTTTAACAAACAATGAACATAATTTTGTTTTTCTTTGAAATCCCGGACCAATTATATAAGACTTGAAAAAATTGTCAAACGATTTTGGAGTTCTAGAGATGTAATTAATTGAAATTATTGCTGTTTTTATAGAAACCAAAATGTACATATTTTACAAAATATATAATTATAGTAAGTTATGTTGTAATAAATGCTTTCATATTTAAAAAACGGTCATATTTCAAGTTAATTTAGTTTACTGTTGAGCTAAAGTTCGAAACTAACAAAGCATTGATTTCAAAATTAAAATTTGCAGCGTTATTGTCAACGTTTTTAACAAAAAAGTCTTTTTTATGCACTTCTGTGTGTCACATACGCTTTGTATCGTGATTTGTTCGTTAATCGCTTTGTTTTGTACATGCCTTAGATCATTTTTTGGATGACCAGTCAGTGCAAGCATCTGTTTCGGTATTATTTGCATTCGTGAGCTCCTATGACAAATGCTAAATTGAATGATTCAAAACATCTTACCAGGTTCAAGGTTTTTCTAAACAGTGTGATAAGTGTGATAAAAGATTAAAGACGTTTACGAAAACTTAAAGCTGAATATCGAATAAACATCCAAGATAATATAAGTAAAATTTGACATTGTGATTAATATTACAAGCGTGTAAATTTGGTCTATGCCACCTGGATATATGCTTAGGTAAGTCTTTTTGTATTTCAGCTTAACCCCGTACGGATTGTAAACTCAATTTATCGTGCTATAATACAAATTCAGGACAAATTCCTTGACATACAATATCTTCATTAACCTGTTTTGATCACTACATTTTGCAATTTAAAAAGTTTTTGGAAATATAAACCATTGTAGTCACTAGTAGTCCTTACAGCTATTCCCCAACCTTCTCGGTTTTTTGTTCTTTCGTTTTTTTCATATTCAACTACGCTAGACACAGTTAACAACAAATAAGGTTAACCGTAAGCACAAACTAATGCAATTGCCCATTGAATTCCGCTAAAATGGTAAAACCTTGACTACTTTTAAAATTTGCAATCAAAAGGTTAAAAACAGACAATTGTGCTAATTGTCATACATAGTTTTAAAGTAACGTATGATATTGCGAACGAAGTTTATTTTGGCAATTCACTGAACCTGTATCCACATTGGCGCCATAGGAACCTCGTAATAATTCCTGGTCGACTGGACGCATGACACGTCTTGTTTCTTGTTTAAAAATGTTTCCATCAATCTAGAGTTTCCTGTTGATCACCTCCACATTTGTTCACGTACAAAATTTGTAGCATCAGCAGATGTTTGTTTTGTCATTATAAATTAACGCCGAGGGAAGAAGTCCTGGGTTAAAATGTCAATTCGGGTGCATCACTTTTCCTGTTGCGTTCATTTACTGTCGTCAAAGACTAACACAGTAAATTTTGTGTTCAGCATTCTATTTTAGTGCTAAAGTTTGGAAGTTATAATTTTCTCCAGCAGCTTAGCTCGGAAATAAAACTGTCTTGCGTTGCCGTTCAGGCGTCATCCACGTCCAATATGATATATTTTAAAGGTGCAAATAAGTCTTATATTTTTTGTTTTCTCATAATAATTTTACAGAATCATCGTGAAGGTTTTCTGGCTCGCACTTGATTGTGTTGTTGCCACTGCATTTGCTAGGACAGCGTCAGCCCAAACCTCCGTTGCAGAACTGTGCGCATGGCTGAAACAGAACACTGGCTATGGCTTTGATGGTGCTGCTGAACGTTGGATTTGGCAAACGTACCATCGTCAAAATTCAATTCTTTCGGCGTTTGAGTACATCACCGAGATAGTGGGCAATGTCAGTGGTCAGTCAGGAGCTTTAGATAATAGCTCTTGGTGTCCAGCAGGCCGGCGTTGCGCTTGTGGCCAAACCGATGTTGATCTAATTAGCTGCTACCAAGTTTACTGAATGTATAAAAATAATGTATTCTTTCAAATTCTTAGCACTCAATTAAAACATCATTAACAACTAATTAGCAAATGTTGCTCAGCATAGATTTAAAAAGCTGATGTTTAGAGTATCCAGGAAAAATCGTAAGTAATTTATTAAAAATAAATAACATTCTTTTTCATTAGGAAAAACTTATAAAATACATTCAATTAGTAAGATTCATCCGTTTTAAGGATTTTGCATCACTTGCATATATTCTGTCAAAATATCAGCATAATTCGATTTGCTTGATACAACACAAACTAAGGCTTTTTAAACCCCCACACCCGCAATAACCCCAGCAAAATATTCAGCATATTTTGTTTAGATTTGTACACTTTATTTGGTTTTACTCCAATGCCTGGCAAAATGTTATGAGCCTTATCAGTTTTAACATTTTAGTGCACCTCACACATATGTAGCACAACTTGTTCTTGTTCTGAACAACCCTTGTTCCAAGAATACAGACTGCCTTCATGACTCAGCAAATACGAATCTGTTTCTGACGGATGCACAATCTGTTTTTCTATTGGCCTTTGGATTATCATTTGAAAAATATTACAATCGGTCTATCTATTGTCAAGCAGAAAGCAATAGTGCGTAAAGTAAACATTTGTAGTATTTATAGGTTCAACAAAAACGGTTTTAAAACAAACAATGGCTTATGGAGTAGCTAATACATAATCACACAACTTTTAGCGAATTCTTACGGAGAAAATTCCGCAAAAATGTACTGAACATACATTCTCAACGTACTTGCAATCTATGTACTCAATGTATGTGCATTCTGGAAAATTATTTAATGAGCTGAAGTTACGTTTCATGTAGTAAACCCTGTTGCAAACAGTATAAGCATATCTTCACGAAAGTTTGAACAAAGTTTGATTTCACGGAGCGATAACGTATAACGTAGGTTTCAGTACCAGGATTACTGAGAAAATTTAAATCAAATATAAGCGTGATACGAAACCAGCTTCAAAACCGTGAACGACTTCAGCAAATTTAAAACCTATTCCAGCAAGTTCTGCTTATTGAAAAAAATGTTAAGTTAAAATGTTTATATGTAGTTTTATGAAAAAAAAAGGTTTGCCTAAGGAGAACTGTTTACTAGTTCTAATTCGTACCTTTAAATTAAATTCAAATTTTACATTAAAAATTTTGCATTTGTAAATTAATAATAAAACTTTGATTGTATATTTTCAGTGAAGTCGAAGCAGTGTACGGAATCACCATGAATGGGTCTTGTCTTGCCGTTTTTGTCGTGGTTGCAGTTGTCTTCATCAATTTTAGGTCAGCTCAGCGGCCCATGGCGGGGATATGTGAATGGTTTGAAATAAATACTGGCTATGGCTGTGGAAGCAGTGCTGACCACGGGATGAGGAAAATGGACCGTAGGCTAAAAAACGGTGTTACGGATGGTAGTGCAGAGGTTTTTGATCAAAATCCAGCCTTGAAGTGGCCAACCCCGTAAAAGAGTGACAGGAGTACCAAACATAAATTTTATCAGTCGTAATCCAAATATTCTAGTTACTAGTTTTATCCATGTGGAATGTCCAGTACAAATAATAAATATGTGCAAAGTAAAAAAATACTATTAAAAATGCAAAAAATTCTTCTACCGAATTATTCATTTATATGACAACAAAACTATTTGATGCATCATGCAATAATTTGTTATGATTTTATGTACTACTGATTTTATTTTGTTAAATATCTACAGGCTAATTATTCATATCTCACTCTTGCTTTGTTACGGGTACGGCCGCCCGTCGACCCGTCTGTCCGTTGCCCCTAAAACGCCCATTAGAAATGAACAATTTGAATTCTGTACTTTTCTAATCGGTACCTCTCAACAAGACCTCGCGCCTGGTCCAATAACATTTTCTAAAAAAACACCGTGGGGCGGAAAACATTGAAAAATAGTACAACTCCGTTCGTTTACAACTTTTTCCTTTTTTTCTAAAATAGCGTCCTTAGACCCCACTGCAGCTTCTAACACCCCAATTTGTCCCCAGCGCACGCTCCCTGGTGGCCAGAATTTAAAAACGCCATAACTCCGGTCCCTTAAGAGTATTTTGAGTTATGATTTTTGAAATGAGGTTGTTTGACCCTATTGCACTTCCACAACTCTTTCTTTTTGATTAAAAAATTCTATGCGTTTACGTGCTTTAAAAGGGCCATATTCCCTACCTTATGGAGTCTGGGCCCACGATGCTCCGTGTATACACACATACCATTTGACAGCTTTTGATGAGCTTATCAAAAGTGTTGCTGGGCACAACTCCGAAAAACGTGATCCATTGGCACTTTTGGCTAAGTGAAGTTCAGAGTTTTACATACGAATCCTATGGTACATTTTTTGAGCGTATTAAAAATCTCAGAATACAGATAGAAATGCCAACAAATCGATAGAATATGGCTTTCTGAACAATGTTTACACAGCCACTTCAATGTTACAGCATTATAGGAGCACTACCGACAAGTTGATGTTAACCGTTCAAACACCTGTGTATTCATGCATTTTACTTGCTTACGAACTGCATGTAAAACTCCAGTAAAGAAATCAAGTGTCTGTGTAAACATTGTTCAGAAAGCCATATTCTATCGATTTATTGGCATTTCTAACTGTATTCTGAGATTTTTATTTTCGCTCAAAAAATGTACCATAGGATTTAAATGTAAAACTCTGAACTTCATTTAGCCAAAAGTGCCAATGGATCACGTTTTTGGGAGTTGTGCCCAGCAACACTTTTGATAAGCTCATCAAGAGCTGTCGAATGGTATGTGTGTGTACACGGAGCATCGTGAGCCCAGACTCCATAAGGTAGGGAATATGGCCCTTTACAAGGGTTTATTAAATTCTAGTTTTTGCTCATCAGTACAAACTCAAATATCAAATTAGAATCCAATTTTTCAAGATTACAAAAAAAACTAACTATCTTAATTTTTTAAATATGTACATTACGACTTCGATTCAAATAAGAGATATAATTTCAAATAAATACATCCCAGAAATTACAGAACCGTCGGAAAATCAATTTAGTTCTGAGGTGATTGCCGCAGGGATGCAAAATCTGGGCATCCTGGCATCCTGGTTGCCGGGAAAGTTTGAAAAATATGCCAAAATTGGGGAAATTTTCACAAAGTAGTACTAGAAGTAGTAGTAGTAGTGGTACAAACCTTAAAATTTTGGGGAAATTTTGCGTCCGGTTGCCGGGAAATTTTGAGGTCCCGGAAGATTTTGCATTCCTGGTGATTGGTAAGGGATATAAACCAAAACATTCTGAAAACAAGTTCTTTTAAATGAACGGTTTTTTATATTTTTTGGTAACGTATGCAGTTTGAAACTATAAGCATACTTACATATTACTATCTAGAAAACTCTCAGCTGTTGGTATAAAATAGATAATTCTTAGTTGCAAAACTTCACTTATGATGTGCACGGGAGTGTCCCAATTTGGATTGCAAGGACGAAAACGATTTGTCACACAGCAGACAGAAAAATGGCTTCTCCAATCCATGTACACGATAATGGTTAAACAGACGATACTGGCTTAGAAATTGCTTAGCGCAAAACATACACTCAAATTGTCTCTCTGTGCAATGTAACGTGAGATGGTTCTTTAGGTAATCGGTTTGAGAGAACGAAGCCCCGCAAACGTTGCATTTGAATGGTTTTTCCATCGTATGAGTTCTCATATGTCGGACAAGATGACCATTTTGCCGAAAGGTTTTCTCACAAATTTTGCATGGATATGGCTTTTCATTTGTGTGAATACGTTCGTGAATCTTTAATTTGCTAATGTCTCTAAATTTTCTATTGCAGTAGCTGCAGCTATATTTTCTTTCGCCAAAATGAATAAATCTTATATGATTTCTCAAGCTTACTTTACTTGAATATTGCTGTCCGCACACATTACATTTATGATTTTTTAACCCATTGCTGTTATGTACTTGCTTGTGTGCATATAGATTACTGCTATTGCCAGAAGAATATGGACATTTGTCGCATTTGTAAGGTTTTTCTCGCAAATGAGATCTCATGTGTTCTGCTAATTGATCGCTTTTGTTAAAGGACTTAGAACCCAACTCACATTTAAGCCGTTTTTCAACGTTGTGCGTGCGACGATGTACGTTTACTGATGATTTTGTTGAAAAATGTCTACTACAAATTTCACAACAGTAGGGTTTTTCACCTGTGTGAACACACAAATGTATCTCCGCGTAAACTTCAGTGGATAACCGTTTTTTACATACTGGACACTTAAAAGGTTTTATTTGAGGAAAATGCACGTTTGAATGCGAGACCAGGCACGTGTATCCGGTGAAAGTTTTTCCACAATTGGTGCATACGTATGGTTTTTCTCCTGTATGTGTCCGTGTATGCGTTATTAAGCTTTGATGACTTGTTAATACAATGTTACACATCTAGCACGTATGTGACTTTTTAAAAGCTTGGCTTTTGAAACTCATTTTGTTCCCGGATTTTTAGTTTGCTTGTTCAGTAGGAGCACTTGAAAGAATTAATGGTCGTTTATAGTGTGTCAGCAGGGAAATGTAGGTATTACCTGGGAACTGTAGGTATTATGCAGAGTAGAAGGGTTACGTGTGGAGGTTATACCTTATCGGGGTGACTGGGATGTCCTCCTGTATCCTCCACTTCCGGTTTGACTCTGTTCGCAACGGTACACGCAACGACGGTTCGATGGGACAAGGATTATTATATGACTGATACTGGCACTATGGGTGATAAGGCGGATGACGAGTTGTGATGCCAAAATTTTAATAACTGATTAATTTTACTGCCCGCTCACTCTCACTCACATTTAACAGTTTTCAAACATTTATTTGACATCACATAACTGATATTGACAACAAATAATATATTCCTGATATTTAATTTAATGACAGTAGCTTGTTGGGTAATTATCTTTTCCGCAGCCTCTCCTTCCCAGTTCTTCTCTGTCTCCCTCTCTATCCCCTACTAAAACATAACCACCTTCCTCTACACTCAAAAACGTATCTCTTCCCATACATTTTCAGAGAAGCAGATACCTCTATATAATATCAACAACAAAGCTCAACTCAAATCTCTATTTCGTAACAACTAGAAACGGTCGAGTCTCAAACTCAATGGCTAACCAAAACTAAATGCCTTCTTCTCACATTGCCCTCCTAAATCTCCTCCGTGGGGACACCTCCCTTCCTGGACAATGCGCTCTTTCCTAAACGTTTAAGCTGCCTGTCATTATATTTCTTCGTCATTTTATTTACATTTTTTCCTCTTTCTAACAAATTTAAAGTACCAAGGGTACAATTTCATCAACTCTAACTTACGACGTTTAATATGTGTACTCTTCGCTTTTACATCAGTATTACAATCTGTAACTTTATGTCCTTCTACGAAACATTTCAAACAATAATTCTCCATCATTTTAATTTGATAACTTTCCGGATCCTCATTATCTATACCTGTATCTTTCTCTGCATGTAATGCTAGCATCTCCTTATCCTGTTCATGAACATTTTCTATCTGCGCAATTTTCCGTAGTAATAGGTACCTGATTCATACTTCCTTCCTCAACCATTACCGTTACCCGTAAATCGTTTTCAACGATATTGTTGTCTTGCTCCGAAGTCTCATGGTCGATCTCCCTATCTACTGGCTCAATTTGGTCCACATCCTCTCTGCGCTTCCGCTACTTGGTTCAACCGTCTTCTCCTGATTTACGCTGCATTCTGGATTTTTAATAGTAACCGTGATCTCCTCATCAGTCTCCCAATACTCTTCAACATCTTTGGTTGTTGTAGGTGTACTTGGTGGGGTTGATTGTCTTGATAACCTTTCTGCAGCTAAGACTCTCTGAATTCCGTCAAAAATCTTCTGCATCACCATAGCGACACCAACGATAAACTCTCTCTCCGTCATTCCACAAGTCTGGAGTTTGCTCTTTCTCTGCAATCTCTCGTAGTAACTCATCTTTTACAAAATGATAAGGCTTCAGGTCGTGACGCTTCGATGCATTATCTCTCCATTAAACTAATTCCCGGAAAAATTGCTTCTTTGCTCTTGGCATATTTGGGCACATTATGACTTCTGCGGACTTGTGACAAACAGGACGAACAATCTGATTCTAAGTAACTCTCTCATCAGACCAGAAAGATAATGACTGCCGCCGCATTGACTTGCAAGACATTTCTTTTGGTTCTGCCAGATCCGCATCCCAACATGAGTATCTCTCGTTGCATACTCCGGGTGGATCGGTGTGTCCCATCTGTCATTTCAATAAGTCCAATCTGCCCCCGCAATATTAGGATCGTTTTCTTTCTCGTACCCAGGAACATAATGCTTTACAAACGTCTCGAAACCAGCTTGCCCTTTCATGACTCAAGACTTCATGGACGTACTGAGTGTCGACTAGATTGACCATAAAATTTCCGAAGAATCACTGCATGTTACAGTACATCATTCGCTCCACCATGAAATATCATCAAATGATCAAAATCTTCCATCAACGGTTTTAACTTTTGTATATCGTTCCAAAGTTCCAGAGCGTTGATTACATAATCTGTAGACTTGGTTGAAAGTTGGATTAGAGCGATGTACGGGCCTAGATAACCATGATCCACTAAGAACTCCGAGTCATTTGAAATGGATGCTTTGTGGGGTGATTCATCGTGAAGTTGCGACGGATAGCATCTTTATGGAAGCTTCATAACGAAATAAGGTCCTTATGGCACCATTGTCTTCCTTCTGAGTGATCAAGTCAAAAGGTTGAACACGATTAACTCCGTACTTCTCCTCGCAATACTTCTTCTCTTGGAAATTAAGTTCCCCTGGCATCTTAAATCAACATACGCGTAAATAATAAGCGTTTATCGCCTCATGGCATAAAATACGCTCATTTTTTATTTATAGTCTAGGTATCAGCCTCTCAGACATGAAAACCTAATTCTGACTTTATACGGTCTCCACCAACTCTGGCTTGAAATCCGTTTCTATGATGTATTCTGCGGTATCAGCCTCTCAGGCATGAAAATTCTTTCTTTCTATGATATCTAGATATTCTTTTTGATTCGAATCTGATTAGGTACCGCCCCTCGGACATGTAACCTATCTTTTTATGTCGTTTTAAGCTGGCAACCGCCTCATGGCTTGTCTACCGTTAAAACTTTTGGTGATAGTGATCGGCGATCCACTATTTCACTCTAGGACGAAGATTATAACCCGTCATCTTTCTATAATTCACGCGTGGCTTTGGGTTAACTTCCGTCATCTTTTCTGACTTCTTGTCTTCACCGTCTGGTGATCTTAGTTCCTCTGCTGGTAATCCCGCTCGAGACACACATCTTCTCCTCTCTGACACATGTCTGAATCCACTGGATTTATTTTGTATATGACAATATACTCGATCTTTGATCTTATTCAAAATCGGATTTATCGCTTCTGGAGCCTCGTGGATCATTTCCATCATCTCCTTCTGCAGCGACTTTGGGATTACAGGAACATAGTACTCTCCAAACCTCTTCTCTGGTTTCTTCATTGTTGTTTTGACTGGATATCTTTCGACTTTTCCTTTCTTCGTCTTTCGCTCGACTGAAGATTTAACAGTATTTAAGACATTCAAACTTACTCCTTTGACAATGTCTTTGGACTTCTGAATCTTTTCTTCGTTTGTTGTTGAGATTGAGGCCATGACTACAGTCATATCTTCATCTTCTTGGAATAGGTCGATCTCCCCCTTTTGTGGCTTAACTAGATTTCTCGATAGGACGTCTGCCTCCAGATTATCTTTACCACTGATGAGGACTATTTCTGCATTCCATACTGCCATCTCGATCGCCCATCTCCTTATCTTTGGTTTTCGGTCTTTCAATTGTTTGGTATCTTGGAGAACTCGATTATCAATCTGAATTGGGAACATTTGTCCATCCAGGAACTCTTTAAACTTGTTGAAGCAGTATATTACCGCAAATACTTCTTCATCGTCGACGTGAGCTGCTCTTTGACATTTGGTCGAAAGTTTTCTGACGCACCCTGTGGGTCGGTCGAACTTATCGATGACATTGCATACGCAACCGCCTACGCCAACCGTTTTCCGGAATCTTGGTTTGGAGTAGTCGATTACTAGGAGCATGGCATCTTCACGAAATAACTCTCTCTGTAACTCGTACGATGATGTCGAATGTTCAATCATGAAGCCTGGTGGTCCCTCTGCATCAATTTTGTGGAAACCCCAGCTTGTCCGTCTGATCTTTCCTTCAGTCTGCGTCACTGTTGGAAATTTCTTCAGGAACTCTTCTATTCTCTGCTGTAGTTTTAGTCGTTCACCAATGATTAAGTCGAATGGTAATTTCTCTATCACTGAAGCTTTTGTACGTATCTTCTTATTTCCGATTAGTCTCTTGACTCTCCCACACTCTCCAACTTTTACTGTACCTCCGTCTGTGATTTTAATGTTTGATTCCAGTCGAATTACGTTGCTCAGGGTGACTACTGTAAACGAACTTCCTGAGTCGGTCTTGTACGTGATAAATGTTGTAGTGGGCGTTTTGACTGAGTTAATTAGTAAATCAGCACCGCTGAATACTAGTAGTTGTGGGATTAGTCGTTTTGCGGATTTTACGACCTCCCTTCGTAGTTTAAAGCCTCTTCATCTTGATCGGCTGATTTGTCACCTCTCACATCTTCTTCCGTTTCTACTCTCCAGCAATTTCTGTCATTGTCGTAAATGCACATTGCTCTCCCAGTTTGACTTGTACATTGCGCCGCCCTGTGACCAATTCCATCGCATTTGAAACAACGGCCTTGATTGCTTGAGGGATTCTCTGTATCTTGACTGCTACCTGCGGTCGTCTGCTGTTGAGGTTGTCTAGTATTATCATTTCCTCTAAATCCACGATTCGAGTTGGATTGACCACTCTGTGCGGAGTGTGCACCTCTTCCTCTAAAGTTCTTTCCCCGCCTGGAGTCTCGATTCTTCTTCTCTTGCTCAGTCATTGGCGGAAACTCAGATTCGCTGCTACTAACTTGAAGGATCTTCGTGGCTCTGTGGCACGCTGCGACCAATTCTGGAACAGTGTCGTATTCCACAGGACCAAGAACCTGGTTAAGAGAACCGTGAAGTAAGTTCTTCGCGTACTGAACATACTCCTTCTCCGTCAGTCCGGTGAAACAGAACTTTGCCAATTGAACCATGTCATAAATGAACATTTCTGTTGGCTCATAACCCTTTTGAGTTTTCGTTGTGAGGTCATGAAGTCTCTCCTCCTTCTCAAGTGGTCCGTCGAATCTCTGCTCGAATGCATTCTTGAAGTCGTCCCATGATTTCTCGTGACAACCTTGGTGGGTGTACCATCCCTTCTGCGTATTGTTAAGAAGTTGCTTGGTCATGGACATATATTGGTCTTTATCTGTATGTCCCAGGCTGCTGAAGTATCTCTCACATTCTGTAAGAAAATACTGTGCTGTCGTCTTCTTTGGGTCGTATACTGGTTTCGGAATGTCTGTGGTGACTGCTGACACTCGTAGTGACTTTAGACTGTCGATGAGCGCGACTGGATCGATTCCTTGAGCTGCCTTCAGATTTTCTATTTCTGTTTTTAGAGTTTGATTCTCCAAAGCTAAGTCGTTGAGCTTCTTCTCGAACTTCCTCTTCATCAGCTTCTCAATTTCATCTATTTGCTCTGCTGTGAACGACATTGTTGGGTCTGGGGTGGGAGTGTGTGGGGGTTGACTCCGGACTAAATAGCTGTTGTAGTACTAGTACTAGTAGTTGGTACTTGAGAAACACTAGAATCCTCTCTCGTTGACGGTAGTTTCTTAGCACCTCGGGTATCCTACGATGATAATCATTGTGCTAATTATCTGAACGGATGTTAATTTACCCTCAACGTTCAAACTACCTTAACTTTACTTAAAGTCTCGTCACTCAAGATATATAACTCTCTGTCAGTCATTTAACCACTATAGTGTTAGTACTCAGTACGTATTCATCAAAAGTTTGAACCGGTAAAAAAAAGTCAACGGGCAAAATCTAGTTTGCACACACATACACACTCATCACTTTAAGTATCTGAATTTGTCTTCATTTTCATAGAAAAATCAACCACAACAAAGTTTGTTCATCGATCTGCGCCATCTAGTGTCTGTCTTTCGTACTAGTTCATTTCTCAGTTTGATAACTCACGCGCACACACTTTTTCACTTGCTGCTTTTACCTTATTGATGTAGATGGAGCATTTTTTAACTTTGCAGCAGTTACCCAATTTTTTATTATAAATTTATAAGCATAAGCATCTAATTAGCCTAATCACTCTTTGATCACTGCTTTTATGCCCTATGCTTCTTTTCCTCAATTTATGATACCGCTTTTTACTGTTTTAGGTAACTTGCTCATTTTTTATCATGATCGTCAATCGTCATCGCATCATAGTAGTAATCTGAGAGCATTCTGCCTCTTGGCTGAAACTTCTCTCTTTTTTACGACTACTATTACCCGGCTCCGCCCTCTTGGACCTGAACCCGGGTTTTTTATGCTATTTTTTATGCTCCTGGTTGGGGTAGCCTACCCTTGGCACTGCCAGCCCCAACCTATTTTTATGACTGTCAGTTTAGGGACTCGCCGCCACTCGGCATGCAAAATCCCCAAAAATTATTATGTTGCCAACCAATTTTTTATTATGCCTCCTTGTTGCTCATCACTTATGCATCACTGCTCCTAACTTATCATTTCTCCATGTCAATCTAACCCTTTATGTCCCAAAAACTATCGTAGATTCCTAGCTCTCCCAATAATAACTACTGGGTACTGACTATCGCCATGTCAGCAGGGAAATGTAGGTATTACCTGGGAACTGTAGGTATTATGCAGAGTAGAAGGGTTACGTGTGGAGGTTATACCTTATCGGGGTGACTGGGATGTCCTCCTGTATCCTCCACTTCCGGTTTGACTCTGTTCGCAACGGTACACGCAACGACGGTTTGATGGGACAAGGATTATTATATGACTGATACTGGCACTATGGGTGATAAGGCGGATGACGAGTTGTGATGCCAAAATTTTAATAACTGATTAATTTTACTGCCCGCTCACTCTCACTCACATTTAACAGTTTTCAAACATTTATTTGACATCACATAACTGATATTGACAACAAATAATATATTCCTGATATTTAATTTAATGACAGTAGCTTGTTGGGTAATTATCTTTTCCGCAGCCTCTCCTTCCCAGTTCTTCTCTGTCTCCCTCTCTATCCCCTACTAAAACATAACCACCTTCCTCTACACTCAAAAACGTATCTCTTCCCATACATTTTCAGAGAAGCAGATACCTCTATATAATATCAACAACAAAGCTCAACTCAAATCTCTATTTCGTAACAACTAGAAACGGTCGAGTCTCAAACTCAATGGCTAACCAAAACTAAATGCCTTCTTCTCACAAGTGAGTACAATTTATCAAACGTTTTATCAAAACTTGGTAAAAAGAACACTTGAAAAACAGTTGTAAACCTCGAAAAAATGGAATTTAGATCAACAGTGGCACCAACTGTCTGGATTTGCAGAGCTCTTTGTGGAAACGTTAGCAATGAAACGTCGCAATGACAACTGTTTTGTTTTTGTGTGGGGCTGCTAATGCACTGTTTGCTATGCTATAGAGTACAAACAGTTTGAAAATGAATTTTGGTCTCATTTAAAGTAAGAATCTCTATATGCAGATTAACTAACAGTAGTTTATGGCTTGTGCGTTCTTTTAATCTGGTAAGTACCTCAATATACATCTACTACAACTCTCCCTACATTACATATATCAGCAACGCACTTGTTTGTTGAAACCTACGAAAATGTGATTATATGATTAACATAACGGCTACATAGCAGAGTATGGACAATTTAGGTACCCAAGACTCACGGTATCCTTCATGTGTAAAATTAGTCCCTTTGCTCATTGTAAAATTCTCTATACATATGGAGTAAAACATGTCTCACGTAAACAAAATAACTTTATGCATATAACTGACAGCACAGAATTTTTAAGAAGTCTTTTTGCTGAATGCTAAGTGTATGCTAAACTGAATTAGGTTCTTCAGTATTAGTATTAGGCAGTTTAAGGGCAGTCGTCAAGTTATGCAAAAATGTTAAATATGCTACTTATTGTTCCCTTGTAAAATTTAATCCTTGAATTTAAGTCCCTTTATTTTTTAATCACCGAGCTAACAGCTTAGCCAGCTCACCTGCTACTCATGAAAACTAAGTTTCAAAATATTCTATCTTCTGTGTTTTTAACATTTTAAAAAACAAAACGAGCTGGAATACGATGCATACTTACAAATGTACATAGGTTTCAACTAAGCTTGTAGTTTCAACTTACAGTGAGCTATTATTAAACTCTTTTGCGAGGTGCAGCGAGTGACTAGGATACAACTGGTATGATACCTATTGTTCTCTTCAAAATTATGAGACACAGTTTGATCCTCTAATCTTAATCCCCCACCTTTCTTTCAGGCTTTCGCAGTGAACAATTAGGTATCATACAAATTCACCTCGCGAAAGAGTTCAGTAATAGCTCACTGTAAATATACCTATTTTTAATATCTGTCATAAGTATAAAAACAACTGTAAACCCCGCAAAAATAGAATTGAGATATTTCTGGGACATTTAGCAATAATAACTGTTTGGTTTTACAGATTACGTTGTGGAAAGGTGTTTGCAATAAAACCTCTCAATGTCATCTGCTTTGTTTTTGAGTGGGATTGTTTATTTTTGTTTGGTCAACTATAAACCACAAGCTGTTTGAAAAACAATGTTGGTTACATGCAAGTAGTAAGAATCTTTAAATGTAGGTTTACATGTAGGCTTTGATTAGTATGTGTAATCCTGTAAGCACGTTTACAACATCTTCAATTATCTTTACATTACATACTTTGACACACAAACAACCTACTAGAATGAGATTATGAAAAATACTTCAACATAGCGACACTACATGCTTAGTGAGAAGCTTTTAGGTACCCAAAAAATTTCACGAAATCTATACCTAAAAATAAATTTCTTTGCGTATTGTAGCATTCGGTGTGTTTTGGGCAAGGCAAAGGTATGTCCAAATTAGAGATACATGTTTCTTTTCACGTATGCATACAATTACTGTAAGCAATGAATATCACAAAGGTACTTTTTCCTGAAAGCAAAGCTTAAGGTAATATGGAACAAATTGTATGATACTTAATGTTTCGTTTTAAAATTTAATCCTTAATTCCCCAATCTACAAAATTTCATTGAATATGCACGGTTTACGTACAGCATAAAGCAAGTAGCAAATGACCGCATAAAGGAAGCATATTTGATCATGGTAAATGCGTAGAATATGCGTACGCATGTATGCTTGAGAAAAATATAATATGCGCAGAAACTGCATAAAAACGTATGCGTGGAATATGCGCGAAATATGCAGGTATTTTGTCCACACTTAATATATATCTAATCAATACATATACTACGCATATTACAAACTGAAAAAAACATCTGCTTTTACTAACGAACTTGTTTTATTAAATGAATACAATAAAACTGTAACAATTTGCTTGGGCAATGACTGGAGACACTTGAACCTTTCGCATGACCTAAAGACAATTGACCGGCTCTCCCGATGACGAAACGTCCTTCCCAGTTTCTTTGGTGCTGGTTAAATAAACATTTCCGGTTCTCGGGTGCTGACGAAAGGAGCTGGCTAACCATTGGTGGAAGGTCCCTCAGTATTTAGTTGAGGGCTGGTTGACAAACTACTTTAAAACCTAATAAACCAACCCGACAAACACCGGATTTAATTTCTTGCTAAATGTTCAAAAAATATACGAAGCAATGTGCTTGGTTGCTAATGATCACTAATGCTTACCTACTAGTCCCAACAACGGCTTACCGGATGCAATTAGTAGATCAACACTATGGTCACCACCACTGTCACTACATGATCCTGATTTCCGACTGACAATGTTGCACCTCCCTGAAGGTCTGGATAACCATGCTCCTTCGGCTATCACTTCTTGATCGCTTTCCAAATTTGACCCCTCCTCAAACTTGTTAAGTGTATTACGGACACCAATTAATTAAGCTATATTTCATTCTCAACTGTCCGTGCTTTATGGAACAAATGAAAAGTCACGTACAAATCAGCATATGAGATGCTGTATCCGGTGTCCGTAATTGTTTACCTAGCTCTTGGTGTATCACGCAACTTAGTTTATGCATTGATTATGCGTGGAATATGAACAAGAATCAAAATGCTGCAGAAAATTTTAAGATCTATTCTGCGCATAAAGCATGTGTGTTTGTATCAATTTTTCTTCAATGCATTTTACGCGCATATTCCACAAATCAATAATTTTATAGTTATCGATTACGCGCATATTATTTCTCAGAAAAACTGCGCATTATTTGGCAGCGTCGCTGCAACATCGTTTCGATTTTAAATCCAAGTGTTTTAAATTTAAAATGCGCATATACGATTGTTATTATCTAATATTGCAACTTGCAACGTGAATTATGCGTGGATGTAATAATACTTTGTAGATTGGGTCCATTGGTTTTTTATCGCCAAGCCAAAAGTTTACCAATCTCAACTACTATTAGTGGAAGTTGCTGAAGCTCCAATATTCGTATCCTCTATACAGTCTGTGTCAATTGAAAGGGGTCAAACCAATAAAGTTGAATAACTTTTCCTGAAGTCCATCGTTTGGTCTGATTTTACTACATATAAGTCCTGATACTATTAAGACTATTATCACAAAGTTTCATGAAAATCGTAAATGCTATAGCAAAAGTAGGAAAAAATTTGATAAATCCGAAAAAATCAAGTGTCTCAAAACCAAGGGGCCACCAGAAGGTATTATAAGTAATTGGTGCTGTACACACTTAAAATCAATTTTTTGTGAGTGGAATCAGGAAATGAAGGTTGCTAGACAAGTTTTTGATTTCTCAAAGCGGAATAAACAGGCTTAAAAACCCCATTTTTTCATATAAAACTTTCGTGCATAATTTGTGACAACATTTCCCTCTGAAATCCCAGAACCATTACCCAAAGTCACCAAAAATGGTTCTAGCTATTTTAACATAATATTTTTGTGTTTAAACGGTGTGTATTGTAGCAATTTGAAACTTAGTTGGACTTAATTGTAGATATAGAACTGATAATACCATACTACAATTTGACGCTCGGGAGGATTTGGCTTCATTATGTACATAAATTGTGAGCAATATTGATATTTTAAAAGCAAACGTGACTTCAAAATCTTAACTGATGTTTAAAGTTGGTAGAAAATCGTGTTTATACGCCAAAAACTTCAAAGCAGTATATTCTTATACTTATACTTCAGGTCACTCCCATGGTAACATACGGACACCAGACAACCTGGTTTCTTTGCGTGACAACAAAGCTGGTCTGTGACGCTCACGTCAAATATATTTATCTAATGTGTAATATAGTTAAATATAAGCTCACTGATAAATATCTTGTCTCATTTGATCTTCATTATATTTGCTCTGGTAGTCTACTGGTGCCCAAGAGGCTTCGGTCAATTAACAAGCTTAAGCAAAGTTAAATATAGCCATATTACTGAGAAAAATTGGTAAGTTATTGCACATAAACTACTATTGAACAAAGATAACTTGCTGTTAATCTTGAGAAAACATAAAACAGTACAGTACATATCTAAATTAGGAAGTTTTTTGATAATTGCATTAATGATTCTTTACATTACAAGAACATGAGCACTTACTGTACCTAACAAATAGCACATGGCTTCAAAGAAAATGCATTTTTAGGATAATAAAGATAATCAGTGTATATCAAACTGAAGTAGGTAGAACCATTTTTGGGGACTTTGGGTAATGGTTCTGGGATTTCAGAGGGAAATGTTGTCACAAATTATGCACGAAAGTTTTATATGAAAAAATGGGGTTTTTAAGCCTGTTTATTCCGCTTTGAGAAATCAAAAACTTGTCTAGCAACCTTCATTTCCTGATTCCACTCACAAAAAATTGATTTTAAGTGTGTACAGCACCAATTACTTATAATACCTTCTGGTGGCCCCTTGGTTTTGAGACACTTGATTTTTTCGGATTTATCAAATTTTTTCCTACTTTTGCTATAGCATTTACGATTTTCATGAAACTTTGTGATAATAGTCTTAATAGTATCAGGACTTATATGTAGTAAAATCAGACCAAACGATGGACTTCAGGAAAAGTTATTCAACTTTATTGGTTTGGCCCCTTTCAATTGACACAGACTGTAGTTTGTTCACATTTTAAAAAAGTAAAGTTGATTTGGTAGTATTTCCTAATCAGCTCCATTTGGTTTTAATAAATTTAGCGCATTTTTAGTATTTGTGAAATACTTTTACTCAGAAAACAACAATATATGAATGTTTAATAAGTAAAGTCACAAACATCGTGTCCAAACGCATAAACAGCAAAAATGGCACTCTACTGATAAATAATTTTATAAAACATTTGAATAAATAATAATAGATTAAAGTAGCAAAACTTTGTCATCTTTGAAAACAAATTTAACCTGTTGTGAATAACGCACAATATAGATTAACTACAAAGTTATAATCATGCTGTCTGCTAGAAAGCAAACTCATAAAGGAATGTATCAAGCTGTAGTGCGAGTCAACGGATATGTTTAAACGAATTTTACTAGTAACTCATTCGCTTGGTAAACATGCAAGAAAAACCAGCCCATTCTTGTAAAAGATGTTGCAAGTACTGCAGAGAAAAACCGTCTTAGTAAATAGTCTAACAGTAAATTATGACTGAAAATGGAAATCCAATTTGTATACGTTTTTACTTATAAATAAATCATGTCTGGTGTGTGTCATTTCTGAATTTAGCGTGGTTATCCAGGAATCCAGATTATCATCTTGAGTGAGTGTAGTCACCTTCTTTGTGGTAATGAGCATGAAACGACGTAGTAGTGATATATAAATAAGTTGGATAAATTGCGTTTACACCAAATCAATTTAGTTTTGTGCACAAGTGCTAGTTCTTCTAAAACTATCAAAATCAATTTGACATTTACAAAAAACGGATTTTCATTTTTAGACCAACTCACATTATTGTCTTAAAACACAGCAAAGGGACTACTGATCTTAGAAAGTAATCCTGCTAAAGCTTCCTTTTTATTATCTTAAATACATTTTTTGTTAAAAACGTTGATAATGACGCAAAATATTTAATTATGAAACTTTTATTAAAATTAAATCTAGGTTTTGCTCATCAGTACAAACTAGAAATAACTAACTTAAAAACGAGTT
This sequence comes from Entomobrya proxima, assembly GCA_029691765.1. Taxonomy (NCBI): domain Eukaryota; kingdom Metazoa; phylum Arthropoda; class Collembola; order Entomobryomorpha; family Entomobryidae; genus Entomobrya; species Entomobrya proxima. The sequence goes on along the minus strand of CM056171.1, from coordinate 58,635,116 downwards.
TGCTCAGAGTATGAAGGAATTTTTACTATATACCCATAGATTAATCACACTTTGAATATGTACATTACGGTTTCTATTTGAATAAAAGCAAAAAAGTAAATACATTCCAAAAGTTACAGAACCATCCGACAATCCATTCAGCCCTTGCGTGATTGGTATCGGAATTTTTAAAAAATTAAATTGTGTTAACTGTACGATTTCTTGCGAATAGAACACTAAGCAAACTTACATATAGCCCTGGAAACTCTCAACTGTTGGGACATAATTGATCATTTGTATTTAAAACCCGTTACTTATGATGTTCACGGGTGTGTAGTAATTTTGAATTCGAAGACGGAAATGCTTTGTCACACAGCTGACAGGAAAATGGCTTCTCCAGTGCATGTGCACGATAATGGTCAAACAAACGAGTCTTCGTTACAAATTGTTTAGCACAAAATATACAATCAAATTGTTTGTCTGCACCATGCACCGTAAGGTGGATCTATAGAGAGTCATTTCGAGAAAACGAGACCTTACAAATCTTGCATTTAAATGGCTTCTCCAGCGTGTGAGTTGTCATATGCCTGACAAGATCCGAAATCCGCTTAAAGGTTTTTTCACAAATTTTGCATGGATATGGCCTTTCATTAGTGTGAATACGTTGGTGAATCTTTAGTTTGGTAATATCAATAAATTTCTTGTTGCAGTAGTTGCAGCTATATTCTCTTTCGCCAAAATGAATGAATCTGATATGATGTCTAAGGTATGATTTACTTGAATAGTGCTGTGTACACAGATCACATTTATGATTTCTTACACCATTGCTTCTATGCACTTGCTGGTGTGAATTCAGAGCACTCCTATTGGTACAAGCATAAGGACATCTGTCGCATTTGTAAGGTTTCTCTGCCAAATGAGATCTCATGTGCTCTTCTAACTGCCAGGTTTGGTTGAAGGACTTGGAACACAGTTCGCACTTAAACCGTTTTTCAGCGTTGTGTGTGAGACGATGAGCGTTGACAGATGCCCTTTGTGAAAAATGCTTACCACAAATATCACACGAATAGGGCTTCTCGCCTGTATGAACACGCAAATGAACTTTTTATATGAGCTTTAGTGGAGAACCGTATTTCGCATATTTGACACTGAGTAACTATTAGCGGATGTTGACACCAAAAAATGAGCTTTCCTGAATTTCAAAACTTTTACTACATAATGATAGTAGGACTACAGGAAATAGCCAGTGCAAAGTTTCAGCTCGCCAAAGTAGCTGTGGCGTCGGTGGTGACGAAAAATCATTTTGGTCGGTGTCGACGTGAAAAAATTCAAATTTCTCGAAACAGGATAATTATAGGACTCTGATTTTTTTGGTGGACATTAAGGGATAAATGGGCAATTAACTGACGTACAGACACCACATGAATGTGCATGCATTTTTTTGCAAAAAAATAATTTTATGAAATTTTCAAAATTTATCCTGACTCTTTCAGGGTTTTAGCCGCGTCGATTTTTAAGAACCGTTCATAAATCTTCCAATTTGTATTGTCTGTATAAAGTAGGGTATTACTGAGCTATTGCAGCAAACTTCGTGTAAAAATTCGATTTTCCTGAGAAAATGTGGTCAAAAGTTGAAACCGGAAGTGTCACAAAAAATTGATCAACTTAGAAACATAGCAATATCTTTTTTTCTTGACAACATTTTCAAAATCTGAGAATGTACAAGAGAGCTAAGTGTATTAGGATTCATTTGACATATTAACTGCCAATATCTGACCACAGGCCACGGTGGACAGCTTGGCTACTTTTGGCACTCAATTCATTCAATAAAAGCGACCAGTTTAAACGACCAAAACCAGTTGTTTAATGCAACTCTTAAGTTTAAACCAAAGTTATACTTCCAAAGCAGATTTTTATTTTGCAAATCGTTAACTATAGTAACCGAAATCCTCAAAATCTAAGAATTGTATTAAACAACTGGTTTGTTCATTTAAACTGGTCGCTTTTATTGAATGAATTGAGTGCCAAAATTAGCCAAGCTGTCCACCATGGTCTGTGGTCAGATATTGGCAGATAATATGTCATATGAATCCTAATACACTTAGCTCTCTTGTGCATTCTCAGATTTTGAAAATGTTGTCAGGAAAAAAAGATATTGCTATGTTTCTAAGTTGATCAATTTTTTGTGACACTTCCGGTTTCAACTTTTGACCACATTTTCTCAGGAAAATCGAATTTTTACACGAAGTTTGCTGCAATAGCTCAGTAATACCCTACTTTATACAGACAATACAAATTGGAAGATTTATGAACGGTTCTTAAAAATCGACGCGGCTAAAACCCTGAAAGAGTCAGGATAAATTTTGAAAATTTCATAAAATTATTTTTTTGCAAAAAAATGCATGCACATTCATGTGGTGTCTGTACGTCAGTTAATTGCCCATTTATCCCTTAATGTCCACCAAAAAAATCAGAGTCCTATAATTATCCTGTTTCGAGAAATTTGAATTTTTTCCCGTCGACACCGACAAAAATGATTTTTCGTCACCACCGACGCCACAGCTACTTTGGAGAGCTGAAACTTTGCACGGGCTATTTCCTGTAGTCCTGCTATCATTATGTAGTAAAAGTTTTGAAATTCAAGAAAGATCATTTTTTGGTGTCAACATCCGCTAATAGTTACTCACTTGAAAGGTCTCATTTGAGGAAAGTGCAGTTTTGAATGCTTCACTAGCAACCTATTTTGAGTGAAAGTTTTTCCGCATGTGGTGCACTCGAATGGTTTTTCTCCTGTATGGGTTCGGTAATGATGAACTAAACTTCGGTGATTTGTTAATACATAGTTGCACATCAAGCACGTATGCGACTTTTTAGAACTCATTTTGTTCCAGGTTTGTAGTGTGTTTCTTTAATATCAGCAGTTACTTGTCAGATTTGGCAGACATTTTTTAACTGAGCAAAGCGGCTCGGGTAAACAAACTTGGTGTATTGAACACTACAAAAGCAGTTGTAACCTCCTCAAAATAAAATCTGGTTTTTTCTTGGTTAATAAACCAGCCAACTGTTGGATTTTGGAAGTGTTTTCAGAGATTTTTACAGAACAACTTTTCAATGATAACTGAATAATTGTATGGCGTTAAGTCTCGCTTAAAAGTTTTTTCCCCTCGCTTGATAATACATGCTGTTTGAAAAATCATTTTAGTTTAATGGAAGCTGTAAGAAACTTTAAAGTTGGGTTTATATTCAGGCTTTGGTTTACATGTATAATCCGGTAAGCACGTTACCGAAAATATATGAAGCCTAACAATTTTCATGTGTAGCAATTGAGTTTGCTAAGCTGTAAGCATGGTGATAGAAATAGAAGGGCTTAAAATTCAAGGATTAAATTTAAAAAGGGAACAATATGTATTGAGTTAGTCATTTTTGCTTCATTGCTCGACCCTTTTCAGCTTAACTTAAGCTCATTCAGCAGAAATTACCTCATTAAAATTCTTTACCAGCAGTTGTATACATAAAACGTTTACGTTTACGTGAGGCATACTTTTACTCCAAATATGAAGTGTATACTACAATGTGCAAAGGGATTAATGTTAAGTTTTAAACATAGAAGATATCGCGACAATTTTGGGTACACAAATTCTTCTTACTCCGTCTTTAGTGCCTTTTTGTTAATCATATAATCACAATTTTGTGAGTTTAAGCAAACACATGTATTGCTAATATTGCTAATATATGTAATGTGTGCACAGACAGAACAAGGCAAAAGTGGCTGCATATAGAGGTACTCACCGGATTAGACATAGGCATGTATAAATTAAAAGCTATAAAACTGTATATACAGCGACTTTACGGTTCCTTGAAACCAGAACTGTTGTAGAAACAGCTTGTACTTTAGACCGAACCAACTAATCCTTAAAAGTCAGAACTCCTGCACATAATAGTTAACACTGAATAGTTATATTGTAAACACCTTTGGAAGGATTTGTTAAGTCTTCAAACATTTGGTATTGCATTCTTGTCCATTGAAGCTGTCGTACAAAAATGATGACAGGTATACGTAGCTATATAAAGTACAAGCATTCGCCCAAAAACACAAACAATGCTCAAGAAAACCAGTGTTGTTTGCTTGAAATTGAATCATGTATCTGTATAAGGTTTACTGGAAAATAATCATTTCTAACTATTAATGCTTTGCTCTTATAAGTGCAGTTTTAGATTATCTGCATGGACTAAAATAAAATTAAAAGGGATGCATTAATGCATAACTTTTAACTTATCCTGTGTGGGGTTATTTTGTTATTTTCACTGAAAATATTTTAATATTACGTCGTAAACGAAAAAAAATTTAAGCATACGTGATTCATGAAATTGTGAGATTTTGCAGTTTCAAAAATGTTGGAGAATTTTTCTACGCATTATAATGTTTGGAGTTTTGGGATTATGGTATTAAATTATTCCGGATGAAAGTAAAAAAATGGAACTTCCTTTAATTTTAAATTTTTTTGTAGTTTTTTAAAGTTATAAAGTTGGTGCAGTTTTTGTTTGCAACGAATTTTTTTGTATTCTATAACGCAGCTCAATCAAAACTTCCAATAGCTGACAAGAAGCTACGTATTCGGGTAGACATTTTCCGGTAGAAGTGTGTGTCAGTACTCTGTTTTCACTAGTTGTTCAAGGTTGAACAAAACTTATGAGTCCATATTATCATAATGCTTTTACCAGGTAACGAGTCATACAAGTTTACATACCACCCGGCTCTTCATTTGTTTTTATTTGATAAACCAAATAAATCTTCATGTATTTCAATGATTTTTAGTAGATAGAAAACTACTAAACAAGCGCAACCAAATGGCGACCCCTAATGCATCTGTATATATAGGATATTCGAAGACCGCTAATACTTTTTGACTGGCGTATAAGAATACCAATTTTTTGCAGTATAATATAAAATTAAGTAGCTGCTCGTTTATGAGTATTTTACAAATATTCAAAATACAAATGATGTATTTAAACGTCACGACACCAAACAAACCCAGCACTGTTGGAGAAAACTTTATCAAATGGAATATAACATCTTAAAATATGGGAAAAACTGCAGAAAATGTAAATACTCAAGAAGAGCTTCAACAACCTTCATAAGTAGTAGTTGAGCTTGCAAAACTGTCAGCTTGGTCAGAAAACCAAGAGATTTAAGGATTAGGTTTTTAAAAGGAAATAATAAATAGCATACTAATTTTTTCCGCATATACTTAAGCTTTGAATTCATCAAATAGTACCTTTCTGATATTCTTTGCTGGCAGATTTTATAATATGCGTACGTGCATATAAACATGTAAGTATATATGTCAGATTTGCGTTTACCCAAAAACACTGAATTGATCTCTTGGCAGTTCTGGGTCCCCAAAATATTCATGCTTTGCTGGTAGTGCCATTGTGTTGGAGGATTTTCATTGTCACATTATTGTAGTTTTCCACAAACAAATGTATTGCTTTTATATTACATAAAAAGACATTTGCAGTAGCTGTAAAGTTACTCACCGGATAAAAAATACTTACGAACCTATATATAAAGCAACTTAACGCTTTTAAGTACCCAGAATTGCTTTCAAACAGTTTGTATTTTAAAGTGAAGCAAAAACCTCATAAATGACAGCACTCAAACAGATAGCAGTTATAACTGAACAGCTCAACAGTAAAAACCTTTCAAAAATCAGCAAAATAGACGGTTGGTATTAGTAAATAATCCAGAAATAACATGATTCCCGTCTTACGTGGTTTACATTCGCTTCTTCTGTGTACATTTTAATCAAATTTTTAAAAAGTCTTTCATAAATCGGGGTCGCTTAGCAAGCGACAGTCAACTCTGACAAGTATCAGCTCGTAATCAATAACTTCAATAACAAAATGGTTTCTAAAAATCAGATTCTAAAAAACGCACTTACGTGATGGATGAGGACATTATGAGCATTTAAAATTTAGATAATTTTGAAGAGTTAGTGTTGTAAAAGTGCAAGTTTGATGAATTTATAATTTTGACTCCATTCAAATGACATAAATCAAGTAGCCAAACAATTTTTGACACAAAACTTTGAGAAAGTTTAGTTTTTTTATTGCCGTGTTAATTATACCTGCGATTATCAGACATAATCTAAATACTGACATATTCCACAGCATGAAATTTCTTGAATTAGAATTGTTTTTTTATTGCGCGTTATGAATCGTTCGGTTCGGTATCTAATTGGTTTCAAGATGAATTGCGAAAAATAACTGATCCTACAAGATAACACGTATTGTCTAACAAGTATTGGAAACCAAAACTTTAGACACTATTCATCAAGTTTTACCAATATATACATATACTAATCGCAAATCCTTTGTGTACATAGATGATCTGTAGTAGATAGAAATTGTACAAGCAGCAGCAATCTATAGTGTTTGGCGTCAAGTTTGCACTAGATTTATTACCTCTGACTAGCCGCTGAAACTAATTTTTTATTTCTTCTGTGTAGAAAGTTTTACGCTACAAAAATCGAATCTTGTTAGCCGATTGCTCATTTTACATAACTTCTAAGCAGATCGAAAAACGTCGAATAAGCAATTATCTATACAAGCTGAAATCAGAGCACGAATTTTTTTTGCAGATTCATACTGTCTGGAACTATGTACTATGGTTTAATAGCAAATATAAAAGTCAAGCTATAGTCAAATTTAAACAAATACTAATGCTGGTTTGAAAAAAATACACACAAGCTGTCTGTTATAAAACTGCGATTTTTGTTTTCATATTCTGAAAGTTGTAAGCACAACATGAGTAACCTAACTAGTCCCTCAAAAAATAAAGTTAGAAAAGAAAAAAATATGCAAACAATTTTGTTGCAGCTTTGCGCCTACAACTATAAAAAAGGATCAAACAAGCTTTAACAAATTATTAGATTGAACTCCTTTTTGCAAATTATTGAATCAAGCTTTGAGGAAAAATAAAAAATCCGGAGTACTTCAGCTATGTAAAGAAAAACATTGTACCATCGAATAGGCTGATTTCTTAACAGCACTTGGTAGTAACTAAATAATAAAAAAATGGTTCCTGCATAAATCATAAATTGATAATACATGCAAAAAGAATGAGTACTTCAGAATAAACAAAGGAGATTAGAGCTATTTAGTTCTGTTGATATCTACATTACCAAGCGTTTAAAGCATTTAAATACTTAATAGATTTGAATCTATCGAGGTGTTTGCCTAAATGAATTTACCAAACATAAATGGAGCACAAACTACTTACTCGTATTTCATTTATTTAATCAATCAGACTAACGATTTAAACTAATATATGTGTATTGGCTGAAATATGCCGTCCCAAATTCCTGAAGTTTTGACCAGCTCTGGTACTACGAAACTCCCAGATTACCAAACGCGTTCCTGATCCAATTTCAAAAATGAAAAATATAAGCCAGTATACAATAGGCAACACGATTCTCTGTAGTATAAAATGTGTTTATTTATCAGATAACCGTTTTTGAATAGTTCTACAAACAATTTTAGTTTTTCTTTAATTTACATTTGTCAGCTTTTGGTTGAAAGCCCTTAAATATCAACACACATCCCTGTTTTCCCTATACGTTGCAACCGTTAACGTCAGCAATAGCAATAGCGTCAACCAAGCTCAAACCATCAGCAACGTGAAGATGCAAACTCTAGATGCAACATAACACATTCTCTACTAAAACCCTTCAATTTAAATGAAAAGGTTGCAGCTGCACTCAGGAAAGAAGATGTTGGGATGATGCAATATTACGTTTAGCTCTTTGGCCTTCCGGCTGGCGCCGAACATCTACAATACCACACTTGTAGGTTATCCATAAAGTTGTAAGTAAGGTTTCAAAATATATGCTCGAGTTGGAAGCAAAACTATTTATATTGTCGGGTGTTTCTTGAACTGCAGGTTTGTTGATTTATTTGGTACAACTCAATTTGTTGATTGGACTTCTATTTGTACTAAGCTCAACGTTTAAATCCTACCAACATTTTGTCGAAATAAAAAATGCATATTGAAAAAGAAATGTTTACATGTTCATGCCATAAGTGTATTTAATGTTTAAATTGTGATAGCTCAATGGAGCTAGCGTAGAGTTCCCCTTTTTTGTATTTGGCACAACGATAAATATGTAATCTTGCTTCTGTAGTTTTAAATAAAGCCGTAGTTCTGGTACACAGCATAAAATATTAACATAATTTTAAAGTGATGTAATTAAATTAGAATTACTGTGCTTGTAGAAAAATATTTTAAATGCAATCAGAATTTTGGATCCGTTGATCTTGCATTCATCACCTGCAAAAATTAGGACAATGGTTCGGCTAATCAACAAAGGTCAACTTGTTAAAGAGTTACAAGTAGAGAGCCAATAATATAAAATATTCATGTAATGCTAAAATTCTATATGGGGTAAACGAAGATGCAGAAGGTTTGGAAGAACGTATCTGAGTTGATATTCGAATTGGTTTCATACTTAGAGTGTTGTCACGGCGTTTGAGTAATTCATTCATGAACACAGCATTATTTTTCAAATACAACTTCTGCGTTATTCTGATCAGCTGCATAAACAAACATGTTAGTCTGTAGTGATGCATCCAAAGTACAAATGTGAGTGTAAATCGTATTGGATGAATTTATTCATAAAAGTAATATGGAGTGAAATAAAAGTTGACAAATATTTTGAACTGATATAAAAGCAGATTTTAAGTGTAACTTTTTGACAACTACTAATCATTGTTTACTTTTATTTATTATTGAAATTTATATACGTTTTACGTGAGTTTTAAGTGAACATCTACTGCTAGCGAATTAGCTACAGATTATGTATTGATTGAAAATATATTCTGTTGTCTTAAAACAACTACGTCAAGCGTTAGTTAATTGAAGGTATTAACTACATTCGAAATTACATTGCAGCATCCCATTTTTAACTGAAAACGTATGGATCAATTTTTATTTGTAACGTTGTGCCCACTGCAAAAATTACGTTGGGGTAACGCTGTTATTATTTTTTAATGACATTTTTTATGGAAGAATGCAAATCTTCAAAACATTTTTGTGCATATTAATCAAATAATCAATTAAATTGGATAAAATATTTTCTGCCATGCGCATAATATATGTATACATATAGCTCCTACTACGTTAAAAATTGCTAGAATTACAAAAAATAACAAAGATAGATAAGATATTACCTAATGGTCTTTGCCGCTCCAGAGGGATCCGCTTTTACTACACTGCATTCATGCATACATTTTTCATCTAGGTTTGCGCTGCTACAACGCCGCTTGTCACACAAAACCAATATTTATGGTTCTGTAAATACTATAGATACAGATCCTGTATTCAAATTCATTATTAAAAATTTGAACGAACCTCCAATTAACCCTAAAACCCCCAAAAGCCCATCAAATACATGCCTAGGACAATCAGATCGTTAGTCAAATAGAAACTCACGAAACCCGATTAAAACTGCTTAAAATTAAAAGAGGAACCTACATACAAACTGGGCGGCATCCTGTAGTGCAGGGCAGGATATTCACACAGGCTCAAACACAGGATTATGAATGAGCTCTGTGGAAGGTAGTCAGCAGAAGGTAATCTGCATTTATGCTAATTAGTCGTTGGTCCGTTGGACCTTAAAAGTAAAATATGAAAACTGCAGGACTGACTGCAGGCATGTGAACAGACAAGCGAGAGAACCTCATTCCTTTCCAATCCACGGTCATGCGTGGAAGTGCAGCGAGATGGCTGCGGATTTTGCTTATCACAAGAGATCTCTCTCTTGTCTGCATTTGGAATCTAGTGTGTGTGAAGTAGAAGAAAGAGTTGTAAATAAATTCGTAGTTCAGTTGATATAGTAACTCTTTACTCTGTGCTTTGCCTTATCTTTTGATTCTGCATATCATACCTACCGTTTGCCTAGACAGAGAGGATCGCATCTGGAACCGTTGCTAAACAGAGAGAGTGGAGGAAACTACGTTATCGTAAGTTAGCTGTGCATATTTTATTGAGTGTTGTTGCTGTGCATAGCAGTTTACGTGCTTTTCTATAAGCACAAACCACTCTTCACCCTTACATGGCGAGATTCTGCCATTTTCTTTGTGCTAGTAGTGTAGGCAGATATGCAGATTGATTTGAAAGGGCTGCATAATAATCATCATCATTTCTTCTTCTTGCTTTAAGTGAATGGCAGTGAAACTCGGTTGTGAGTTTAGCCATTCATCATACCCTTTCGCTTTCTATTTGCATCGTTCATAATATATTCGGTTAGCTGCACTCGTCGGCTGAGGCTGGCTAACCAGGCAAATTTATCGAAATGCATAATATGCTACCTGTTTAGTGCACTCGTTTGCTGAGGCTTAAACTTTTTGATTGATATTATGCCAAGCTAAAGCAAAAAATGATGCAGGAAAAAAAGCAGCAGAGGAGAAGCATAGAAATTGCAAGTTGGCTAGAAAACTGTCGTTATTTTTCATAAAATTGGGGAATGTTGCTGAAAGTTTTTCCAGAACAAAGTCCTTTGTCCAAAGGAACCTACGTGTCATTTTGTACCGTAAAAATCTCGGGATTGTCGAGAAGGTTGCAACAAAATAATTTGCATAGCTGAATATGTATGCAAATTTGACCTTGTTCTATCTTAAAAGAAAACGTTTTTTCTTAAAAGCAGCTTGTCTATAGTGCATTATTTATGCACACACCCCAAAAATATTCCATATTATCTAGCCAGCAACAAACATTATATACCTACATACAGATAATGGTAAAAAGCAAGAATGAAAAATGAAATGTAAATGACAGTGTTCAGTACTCAAGAATAATAGGTAGTAATCTTTTTGTTCCTTATATGCGCTATACCTATAAATAATGCATTATTTCACAACTCACTCCTATGTGAATAAAGATCTTCAGATTAGACAAAATATACAAAATTACTACCAAACTGATACACTCAACTACACATACACACATACCACTAGATAAGAAGGTACATCGGGATAGGAATCAAATGCAAGATGCAAGTCATATAGTCAAAAAAGCCGGTAGTGTGCTTACATATATGACTGCATGCACGGTGGTGGTTATTAACTCTCAAACTATTGAGAGCACAAACGTACCGGTAATGCTTACCGCAAAGGAACCAAGAAGTCAAGCTGCAGATAAAGGACCAGTAGTACCTGGAAGACCACTATGGACCACCACAGTATGGAAATGCGGGAAGTTGACTCCTGAGTCAACACAACTAAAATAACGAGAATGTGTAATGGGAAATGTACATAGACAAGTGTAGACTTGGAAATAGTACAAGTACCTTACACTACACCCTCCCGCAATAAAAGTACTCAACTACTAGTGTTAAGGGAAATGTATCAAGACCAGTGCAGATCTGGAAATTGAACAAGTACCTTACACTACACCCCCTTTAAATGGAGAGTACACATAATTACTACAAAATAACATTTTTGGAGGAAGCCAAGCCCCAATGCAACCCCTACTGGGCAGTGAGAAAAACAGAGGTAGCTCTGTAACTCACTTAAACTTCAACATAGAGAAGTCAAGAAATCCACAAGTGCCGAACACAACCCTGTGCGACTGGAAGTACTAAGTCAACTAATAAAAATGAATTACCGCGGCGAGTAATCAAACGGGTTGGCGACACAAGCCAAGCCAATGGGGTAAAGTGAGCACACAGAGGCAGTTCTGTAACTCACACTCACTTAACAGAAACCTACGGAAGGAACATTGGCAGTACATCAAAGGAATAGTACTACAACAGCACCCCCCTCGAAGCGGAGAAGTACTTCATCGGCTACAAAATCAAACCAAAGATCTATCAAAAGATCTACCCAACCAAAAATATTAAACAAAGATTGGTGGAAGTCCCAACTCATATGGGGTAAAACGAGAGCGAGGACGAAGCTCTGAAACTCAAAATAAATGAATGGAGATCTCAGTGACAGAATAAAACGGTAGTTGGCTGTACTCACAATACGCGGTCAGTCCGGCGGTTGAGTACAAGCCCTTCTGTCAGCCATAAAATGCGTGGCAGCTATCAAGGTCACGCTAGATTAAATACGGAAATTAAAATGGCCGTATCGGACAACACCTGAAGTTATGAATGGAAGTATTGCCGCACGTCTTACGCAACCGAACGATAATGACCCGCACCTCCACCCACTATGTTGAGATGTTCAAAATGTGAATCTATCAGAGAAATCAGTCTTTAAGACTGCATGTTGTGTCTGGAGAAAATATCGATGCAAAGCATAGATGCCAGGCAGCACCAGAAGAAATCAGAAACATTGGAAGTCGGGATTACGTCAGAATAAGGATCAACAGCTGATTATGTCTTGGATGAAGTCTAGGACTGTTGAATGGTGGAAGACAAAGCTCTCAGAAGAAAAGAAAATAGCGGCCAGGCCAGAAGTTGGGAACTTGAAGGAACGCCCTGCAAAGATTGCAGCACCCGTCAACGAAGACTGACCAACTAAGTGACCAAAGGCAGCTAAGAAAAAATGGCGAACCGAAGAAACCTCAGATGAGTTAAGAGAGACTTGTCACCACACCAAGCTGGGATAATTCCGAACCCGAAATGATTCGAACTTTGGACAGATAACGCAGGAAGCAGCTGGAACTGGAAAATCGAAGCCTTAGGTTGTTCTACACAACCAAATGGATTGAATATTGTACAAGGAGGCGAGAAGTCACAAGGCCTCACCCAAGAAGCTCAACAACCACGGGTAGTCGTGAGGTAGTTGAAGCTAAAGTGAAGCCACGCCAAAACGGAGTTCCGGAGAGACTCTGATCAACTCGCAGACGTGACGGCTAACATTACAGAAATTCTATTAGTACTCTGGATTGCTAAGGCATGTCCATCCAGGAAACAATGAGACTCCTACCACAGACTTGGCAAAACCTCAGAAGAATACTCGTTGACTCGAGAACTTAAAAGCAGCACTTCTAAATGGATCTCACCTCTTGGCAGCACAAGACTGGACAAGAAATTCTTAGATCCATACACGGGCGCTTGAAGTATTCTAGTGTCCAATCATCATAAAAAAACCCACTACCACCTATGGAGAAATCAAATCTCCAAGAAGAAAAAGATGAGCATGAAAACACTACAAACTAAAGGTGCCTTCCGATCCCTCATCGAGCATTTAAAGTACAACTCAGCAAATACTCCCAAGGTTCCAGCGGAAATGGAACCACATCAAAGAAAGTGCCTTTTATTAAGCAGTAAGTTTCAAAGGCACACGCCCAGCCCTCAAACGGAAGACGTTCCGAAAATTCCCATTGAAGGAAACGAGAGCTGAAGAAACATTGGAATTGGTGACGACAGCAGAAATATTGTCTTGATAACAGAGGTAGTTCTGGTTCTAGGCAATTACAGGAGTCCATGTGTGAACTCAGACGGTAGTCACAAACATGGACAGAAACGCTGACCAAAGCACAGATAACCTTCCCGATATGGAAGAAAATAGTCTAATAAGATTATCCAAGCGATTAAAGATACCCCAGCACGGCTGTAAAATAACGCAAAAGAGGATGCAGCGAGCGAGCGGGGGTCTGAAACCCAAACTTGGAAACGATATAATAAGACTTGACGCTTAAGCTCGAGTTTAAGCTAGAAGTTGAATCTACAATTGACTTAAGGACGAGTAAAATCCCGGTACAGACACCACAAATTGTATGGATGTCATATTTTTAAACGAGGACAATGTTAGAAGTCTTCAGTACCTCACCATGGTGATGGAACGACCATTAGCGCTAATACAATTCGATCGAAAGTCCTTCCACCCAGCTAGAGAGGAGATACTCCAGACATCAAATGCGTCCCAGATAAGTCAGTGGAAGCCAAGGCAAACTGACCAAGTCGAAACACTCGTCTTCGGAGAAATTAAGTCGAAAATGTGGACTAGATAAAAGAAGAGGATCCCAAGTCATTGAACGGTAAAGGGCGGTTGCAGCCTTGTTCAATGCAAAAAGGGAGAAACGGTTAGCAGACTTACACCGCAGTTCCTCGGATTTGTACATCCGAAATTAAAGAAACCGCGTAAGCCAGCGTCGGACAATCGGCTATGGCAGTGGCAACCTAAGAAACAGCGGCGGATTGAAGGTATCACCGTCGTGAAGGTCTGTCACTGAACAGACCACTTGGACAAATGGTCTGTGCTGAAGTAAATGGGAAATTAGAAGAAAGTCAGCCCAAAATCGCAAATAATCATGAGTCGTCGGAGTAAGGTATCCAGTGGAGGTCATATAAATAATTCAAGTTAATATACACTTGAAGCCCGACTCAACAAAAAATGAAGACGTCGCCAAACCAACCCCTAGGAATACGACAAGACTAAAAGGACGTTCTCCGATGAGTAATGTCCCAACTTCAGATGAAAGATTGAAATTTTGCAAGGACATACGAGCCTACATGAAGTCTTGTCGGGAATCGAAGACAGGGAGATACACCAGAAAGCTGAGCAGCAGATATCCCAATATCTGCAGGAGAAATTATGGACTACTTCAGTCCAATGTAAAACCCGCGTTCCAAGGAATGTGGAGAAATATTAAGTACTGGATACCCTTATTCAGTACGAGTGGACACACGATCCATCAAATCCTCGGGGAGTCGAGGATGGATCTATATGAAAAGATTGAGCTGGTGGATACAACCTGAAGGTTTGATTCACATGCGAGAAGTCAGCAAAGACTGTACTAAGCACGGCTCACGGGATGTGCGTGCCACTACCCGATATATAAAGAGCGCTCAAGACGTAAGACTGGACCTGGCCAGTTCAGCAGCAACATTGATGTCCACAGAAATAAATGTAACAATAAAATGATGAGGATCACGATCGAGAATGGCCACACACTGGACGGTTTTCCCTTAAACCGGAACCAGGAGCAATAATATGAGGAACGGAGGGTTCAAGCAAGAGAATCTTCTTGACGTTCCAGACTCCCCAACTAGCAGGGCACACTGTAGTGTTGTCCAGGTTTCCTAAAAGGAAACGCACAAATAAGAATGAGGATGGCTATAACCACTTAATGAGATGTTCCAAATCTTATTTCTTTTACATGATGGAACATGAAGATGTCAAGATTGTCTAAGACGACACATACGGACTTAGGAGTGGGTCCAAATGAAGAAATGTACAGAAAGAAAACATTGATCGGTGGATGTTCAGTGTCAAGCGATTATGAAGTCGCCGGAACTACCACTATGAAAGCCATCATCCTCAATATTAAGACGTTCGAAAGAAAGACGTCGAAAACTTAGGAGTACTGGATTCCAGTGATTCCAAAATCACTTCAAGGAGGAATCCCCAACTCCACAATCTGGATACAACACAAGGTCCAGACACCGTGTTCGAACAAGGAAAACAAGAATACGGACCAATAATGCTAGCATACAACAAATATGTCAGGAGCAGAGGACTCCAGACTAAAGACACCGTACGGAAAACTAAGCTTTACTCCGGAGAACCACCATCCTAGAAGTTATTTCCCATAATAACTAATATTTACGTTAATGCACGGGCCTTGGTAATAAACAGGAGGTGGAAACTGAAAATATAATGGACGTAAGTCAATTTGGCCCAAATATCGTTCCATGTCCAAGCGGAGGAACTGAGACGGGATTCAAACCCAGTAGAGAGACTAATCGGAACACCGAACTCTTTTAAGCTGGCCAGCAACATTAAAGATGTCGGTGGACTAAAGAAAATGGAAGGCAGACCGGTCGAAAGAGATTAAAGGCAGGAGTTGCAGAAATTCCAATGTAAGGCGTTAATGGAGATACTGCGCAGTAAATAAGATATATTTTCCAAGACCCTTACAGGTTGATTCTGCCACTCAGCTACGCCAATCAAGTCGAACAAATGTTCAAGAAATCATGAATCCCAAAGAAGAGAAAATCTAGATGTAACAGAATCCCGTAAAGCTTTAATTCGCCGCTGGAACCAAAACGTTGGGACAAACGGACATTGAACGCTCCAGATCGAAAAAAGAGCAAAGTCCGCTGAAACTACACAAAAATTAATTCGCTACATCCCTGAGGACCGGGATGAAACCTGCACCTTGAGAAGCAGGAAAGAAATATTGGACCACAATATGAGTAACTCGGGCTGTCGAGTATATGTGGATCCCAACAACGCCCAAAGAGGCGAGAAAGAGACAGATAATAGTCAGAAAGTCTCTTAGCACTTTTAAAATGTCAAGAGGAGGAACGGCGAAAGTAAGCATGCGCAGATACACTATAA
Organism: Entomobrya proxima; assembly: GCA_029691765.1. Lineage (NCBI taxonomy): Eukaryota > Metazoa > Arthropoda > Collembola > Entomobryomorpha > Entomobryidae > Entomobrya > Entomobrya proxima. The sequence continues at coordinate 58,618,844 of CM056171.1, read as the reverse complement.
TTGCCATGCATTCCTGCTTAAGCAGACAAATAATAGAAATAATTTACTCGGGTTGTCGAGTGAAATTATCCAAGCGTAACGCAAAACGCTAAGGACAGGATCAAGTCACAAATGGAAGTAAAATCAAATGGTACTTCCTATGAAAAAATCTCGAGTCATGTGGGACTCTTGCATTGGCCAGAGTGCCACAGCCCTTATGAAAACTCCTAAGCCCAGCGGATGACCGAATTCTTTGCTGAAGTAAGCTTACAGACAGACTCAGATTTTGTGAAGCTCCAAATGGTCGTCGGAGTCCAAGACTAGTCCCAAATGGATTGGTGCAAGGTGAAGGAAATCTGATCTGAGACCATGAGGCCTACCTCAGTCGTCTATGGCAAGTCCCCTGAACTTGACAAGTTGAGGAATGGGAGACAAATTAACTCGGAGTCAAATTCTTGTCAATACCTGGAAAAGAGAGTCGAGACAGTATGCGGGATACACAGGTTAGCTGTGGCAGTGTGCAGTCTTGTTCTCTAAAGGAACCAGTAGAGGAGTAGATTGGACCAAGGTACGATGGGAACTTGACACGGGACAGTTCGGATGCTGAGTGAAGCCTGGTAGCTCGAGACAGTGCGTGAGGACTAGGACGCCGATGGAATCATGGAGAATAGAAGGATAATTTATCAACTATATTTTAATGAGTCATATGTAATTTATATTTTTATTATGGTTTTTATTAATGGTATAAATATTTAAGTTTTAGATGCTTGATTGTAATTTTAATTCATTGAATAATGTATGTATGTCTGTAATTAAATGTAAGATGTACTTTGAACTGTAAGTTGTAACAAGTGGTAAAATTGAATTGGTATATCAGCAACGAAATATATTGTTATGTATTATGTCCCCCTTGATTGTAACTATTTTAATTATGGAACTTTATTTTATATATAATGTATTTATAATTTTAATGGAAGTGTTATTTTAAGTTCGGGAGGGGAGAGTCCGCACCGGGGGCGTTTTGGAGGTAGCCATGTAGTGCAGGGCAGGATATTCACACAGGCTCAAACACAGGATTATGAATGAGCTCTGTGGAAGGTAGTCAGCAGAAGGTAATCTGCATTTATGCTAATTAGTCGTTGGTCCGTTGGACCTTAAAAGTAAAATATGAAAACTGCAGGACTGACTGCAGGCATGTGAACAGACAAGCGAGAGAACCTCATTCCTTTCCAATCCACGGTCATGCGTGGAAGTGCAGCGAGATGGCTGCGGATTTTGCTTATCACAAGAGATCTCTCTCTTGTCTGCATTTGGAATCTAGTGTGTGTGAAGTAGAAGAAAGAGTTGTAAATAAATTCGTAGTTCAGTTGATATAGTAACTCTTTACTCTGTGCTTTGCCTTATCTTTTGATTCTGCATATCATACCTACCGTTTGCCTAGACAGAGAGGATCGCATCTGGAACCGTTGCTAAACAGAGAGAGTGGAGGAAACTACGTTATCGTAAGTTAGCTGTGCATATTTTATTGAGTGTTGTTGCTGTGCATAGCAGTTTACGTGCTTTTCTATAAGCACAAACCACTCTTCACCCTTACAATCCGATTATCTTTCTTGAGGGTATTTCAAAAATTTTAGTGAATAATGAAATGATAATCATTTTTGCCAAATAACGTTTAGAAATCCGTACAATAATTATTTATTATTTCGACAATGATACCAAATGGTAAACCAATCTCGATGATGTAACGAAACGTAGCACGTGACCTTTCAACAATAACGAACCTTTACGGGATTATTTGAAAGTTCCCCTTTCATCCATCTGAATACGGATTTTACTATTTTTACTATAGGAAGTTACTATTTTTTTACGAAATTCATCAACGTTGTACTTTATCAATGTTGTTGATGCTAATATTTATAAATTTATTTAAAAGAATGTGAAAAAATCTGTGTAACTTAATATAGTTGATGTTTCTCGTTTTTGCATAGAGTTTACCATAAATTAAAAAAACTGACGTCCTTTTACCACGCAATAACAGATTCTTTACGCTTTTTGCCTACTTTTAACTTGCACCTCCATTTTTCATTCCGTTAAAACTTCCGGTAGTAATCACAAAGCATTTTTTGTACCTTCAACACTCAAATGGGTAAAGTTTGAACAGGATATAATGAATATTAAATTGGACAGCAGTAAAACATCCCGATTTGAATTTGTTTTAAGTTAGAGATGAGGACTACGACACAAGACAAAACCAGAGATAACATATGCAACAATATTACTTTTAAATGTGTGACTTTGTTTTGTAAACGTTTTTAATTCATTCAAACATTCATAATAGCATGCTGCAACGGATTACACCTCCCAGAAAAAAATCGCATCCAATTTACACAACACGTAAATGATAAGGGCAAAAATTTGTGAAGTCACAAAAAAGAAGTTAGAAGATTATGTGCTTGTAATAAACACGTGTTTTAGTAAATCATACTATGGATTCAGAAGAAAACAACTTTATTCAATTATATAGTAGAAACGCCACTGAGAACCAACGATCATTTTTTACCTAAGAGCTACACGATGGCTACATAGGTGTAAAAATATACGTAGAGTCGTTAAACTTTGGCAAGTTTCAGCAAAGTACGAACATCCTCTTTATACTTTGTTGTTCCATCTTTCTCCTCAGGCTTCTTTGCACCATCTTAAATATATCTTTTATCAAATATCGGTCAACAAACCCGGAAGTAAAACATAAATTTGCAAATGTTATGCCGGATAAAATTTTATTATCCGAACAATCTCTTTAAATTCCCAAGATATTTCTTCTGTGATTGTATGACCTGAAAACATGCACGGACAACCGAGATTGTTACGTCGTTCCTCTGTCACTAGCACAAACTCAGGTATGGCGGGGATAAAATACGAGATAGAGCAGAAACAATTAGCCTAATTATACTTGGCACAGGTAAATTATTTGACCATATTTAAATATTTGAAAATTGGTTCGATTCCATGGATTTGATTAGATACTCCAGTGATTAGCTTCAAGAGTTCATCCAGCTGTTTAGTGGTCATAGGTGTACTGGTGTCGGTTGTCTACATTTGTGTAGCATTGTTTCGTTTTTCCGTTAAGTTGCCATTTTGATGTAGTATTGTAATATTCAACAGATATGTGTGCTGGTATCTTTACGTTATTTCCTTCAGATTGTATTGGTACTACTCTCCAGAGTTACATATTATACAACAAGTATTGTTGACTCAGCTTTATGTTTAGGGATATTCCGTCTTGTAAATGTTTTTTACGCTCAGCTGATTTTTGTGTTAAGTAGGTACTTAAATGTGGCTTGTAAAAGCTTTTAATAGTTTAGACTCATTTGTATGTTAATTCATAAGTTAATTTTTTTTTTGAAAATAAATATTAATTTATTGAACACAGAGAGCTGAGTACACTAAACTACCACCTGTAGTGATTGATGTTGATATCGTGAACCCCAATAGAATTATGACTACAATTACCTTGCAGTTTGATAGACTTGACATATGAGAGCACGGAACACTTTAACAAATCAGTAACATTTCAATACCGTTGTACGTTACATTACTTCGTTTAGAAGCTTCTAACTGCTCAGATCAGAGTAAGAGCAGTTTCCGTTTTGAGCACTAACCAAAATCGGTTTGGAAATTGTTTTGGAGTAGCGTTTAATCATGCGCCCTTTCTAAACGCAAAGGTGATTAGCACATGAAGAAGACTCAAGAGGAATGCGCAACTGTACTTACAACTTTACAGATTTGAATTGGAGCATGCAAACTGAAAAAGTTGGGACAACACAAAATTTCATAAATCTGCTACGTAATTTTTTGTGTGTATAAGTTGCCAGCATACGGCATAGTGAGATTTCAAAAACATGTAACTTATTGTTCTGAGTATACGAAGTCACAAAGATTAGATGCGTCATATGGAAACATTGCTACCTCGCTTGTTATATTGTTTTATAAAACACATTTATATTTCTCAAAATATTCAAAGGTGGGTATATTTTTAATCAGCATATCTTAATAATATCCCATCAAAATATCCTCAGATTTCTTTGCTGCAAGTTACTCCGTTACGGTTTATTTTTTTCTCATTGAATAAATGTTGCTTTTTTACGAAATCGTTACCTTGTGACAAGTTGGAAAAATGCAAACAACTTAGTATCATTGTCACTTGTTATGTTTCAATGCCGTTTGTTTGTTAAGAGCTCTCATGTTTCTGCATTATAAGTACCAGATTGTTGTTCTTTATCCCTAATTGCTTCCTGACATTTTCAGTTAATTTCAAATACAATGTACTATATAACTCTATGTATTAGAACTATGAATAGCGAACGTACGAAACGAAATAAAGCAACGAAAGTTTACGTGTCAATTATTGTATCACCTCGAGAAATTTTTGCCAACAGTTTTTAAAACAATTGTTAAGTTTGAAAATACACTTAGTCAGCATTGCTACTTTTTAAAAGCTAACTTAAAAGTAAAAAAACGTTGTTGACTTTAAGCTTATTAATTATAATACTCATCTTCCGGTTATTTTTGTCAAGAACGTGGTATGAAAAGCTCAAAATAAGATAGAATTTAACAACACGTCTAAACACATTGAAACTTGTCAGGTTCCAATTCCGTTTGCTGGTTGTGAAAACGCTGGCTGACTGGTACATATCAGTAGGATGTTGCTGATACCGTCGGTAATGCGTCTACACTATAATCCCATGTGTGGAACCAGATTTGAATCAGTTACTTTGCATGTATCTTCCAAAAATGAATCAGGGAACTTCCAACGGTTTTCCAGATCCAACCTACGAGACTCCGTTTTTTGGGTAGCCAGAGAATGGCATATAAAAATTTTCAAAAAATATTGAACCTTTTGATCCATTATCAAGTCTCTCTTCAACTCGAATATAGATGATTATGTTGTGTATCATTTTGGGTTATGGCATTCAATAGTTGATGAAATGTTTGCTAATTGGGAAGGCAATATAATTCACCCTTTTAACAAAAAGAAATTTCCTAACATTCTTGGAAAATTAAATGTATTTTTGGTTCACAATTATTTTTACATGTTATTTCCATGCTACATGTATATACATCCCGCCACCATGCAGGGGATAAGTAATTTGCTAAATGCTAATGTAATTTATGCGATACATTTCTTGAAAAACTCTTATTAGTAACACATTATTGTGTTTACCTAGATACAAAATAAACTCAAGAATCTGAAGTGCTCTAACAGTTATCAATTTCACCAGGACTGGTCATGATTTTATCAAAGCCTGGTAATTAATTCTGGATTTTAATTCATTCTAGAAAATTATCAGTTATTCATTATCTAAAATTGTTTTTGTTTAATCATTACGCCGCTCCTATTTATGTAGTTCTCTATACGCACATTAACAGATGTTGGTTAGGCTCTGATGTCTTGTATTATTAGAAATGCTAATGTTTCTAGATAGGAACACACGGCCCGGTGTATTTATCACCTTCGTGTGCACTCTATTGATATGTTGGATTTCTGATATGGTTATGGATTTTTTCAATTACGATTTCAAGTCTTGTTCCAATTGTCTCGAACATTATCCTTTGTTAGCTGGCTACTCCTTTTATCAAGTAATTTTTGAGCATATTTGTGAGCATCATAGGGACAAGCTAGTGCTTTTACGAACACTTTTAGTAACTAGTTTGGCAGTACGCGTACGTGTGGAATTTTACGAGAATTACTGTGGGCTTCTATATGACTGCGAATCAACTGTCCAGTCATTGAGAACACGGTTAATTGTGGAACTTGAATTGGATTTGGCTAATATGAACAGTGATTGGTTGATTCATGAAATAAACATAATAAAAAATAGAAGAGTGGAGGAGGAGTTTCCGTTTGTAAACGAGTTTGATGAGTTTATATGTGCGATTCTTGAGAACGAGAACGAAGAAGAAAAAGTTAACGACTTAAGGCTGTTTTATTGGTTTTATGGTAATTTTGAACAATTTGTTGGCCATTTGACATTTGATAAAATATTGAAGATTTGTAGGATTATGGGGGTTGAGGTTAAAAAAGGGGAGGGGATTTGGGGGCAGTCTGGAATAAGAGTGTGTGTGAAATGGAATATGATTTAATATTGGTGCCTGCGCAAATTGATGTTGAATTTTGTAGTTGTTCATGTTTCATTAATAGTACTGAAAAAACAGAACTTTTAAAAAGGGTTTTGAATTAGGACGAGAAGTTCATTGGTGTCTTAAAGTATCTTATCTTGTAGACAATTTTTGTAATTTAAATAAAAATTTGGTAACTTTTAACAGTAATTTACTTTGTAAATGCTTATTTTGCATACGTATAGAATTGTCTGATTTTTTCGTAAATCTTCTTGACTGAAAGTGTGAATTGATAAGCGAATAATGTTCTCTTTATTTCAAAAGTCAACATAAACATTACTAGGAAAGATTATTTTGCTAACAAGTAAATTTGTAAGTAATAGGTACATTATCACAAAAGCATACATGCAACAAACGCAAAGTTTACCCAACAACTATCATCTCTTCAAGTCTGATTGTGGTGGCCTCAAAGTTTAAAAGAGTTTTGTTTATTTTGAATATTTTAAAACTACATACTGAACACAGTTAACGAAGGAGGTAACGAGCATGTGTTGTACTAAGTGCTGACTCAGGGTTTAATTAGTATGCTGACTCTCCTACCCAACAATTGACACATCTGTATAACGTTGAGGAAATGACTTTTATACGGATTAAATTTTGTTGGCGTTTTGCATGTACTACACCATGCTTAGGGTGTACCTTCACCCTTGTAAGGCAAATTTTAGAAAACACAAACTATTTATATTGTTAATGATGCTTTACTAATACTCTAAACCCAAAAACCAATTTGTCAAAGTACTGCCAAACTGAAGATGCAATTAATACGTACCATTCATCAATGACGAATGAATCCAGAACATGAAACAATAACAGCAATATCTACATGAGCAACAAGGTCTGCTTCACTTACAAGAAAACATTAAGCCCGAGTATTGAGCTGAGGAAAAAAAAACATGCATTAGGAACAAGTGACTAAATTTATCATATTCTTTTAAATTCTAGTTCTGACACAATGACCCTTTTATGATGAGGACCATGCATTTTGTATTATGTATTAGTATTATGCCGTTTTTGTTTATTGTGACTATTGCTAAAGTAATCACTTGTTTTGTCTCGCTTTGAAAAGATATTATTGTTTCCAAATTTAACATTAAACCGTCTTCTGCAAGCGGCAGCTGTAATTTATTATTTTTAAGAAAATGGATTAGATAAAAAATTAAAGTTCTGCAACAGGACTCCTGTTAAAATAACTGACGCAAAACTTGGTACCACTTGATACTTGTATAGCTGAGCATATACGTAAGCTTTTTAGGTTAAAACACTGCACTACACTAAACGGATTTGCCACTACAATACGCAAAATTCAAGAAAACCTTTATTACTGCATTAGCACATAATTTCATAAAGTCAACAAAAATCCAAGAAAAATTTCATTCACGAATATTTCTCGGTTACAAATATCTGTTGATTAGTTTACATTAGGATAAACTTGCTACGGTCAGAAAATGACAGCAAGAGATATCGGAATAGTTACCGCATGTTATCACGTTACGAAATATCTGCTTACATTGCCTTTGAGTCGCGCATATAACTTTTACTTCTGTTTGCTATCCTATAACGCCGCTTAATGCATAAACCAATATTGCAGGACGTGGCGGTACATTAGATGTATCATGTGTCCAGCAAAAACCACGAGAATAATTTGTACCCCAGAAATTTGTGTCATCGGAATATTTAGTTTGTATTATGTTTTTAATCTTCACAAATATCTTGAAACAATAAACTGTGGGTATAAAATTAGCTTCTATAGCTATAAGTAATTAGAGTCTCTTAGTAGCCTTATCAAAAGAATGAAACTTGGTTGTTTACGTAAGAATTATACAACAAACTTAGCTGCTAAGCTATAGTAGATTTAAGTGGTGCATTGTGTTGTGACATTTGAAAATTGTGCAAAAATCAACAGTGACTTTCAAAAATACAAAAAAGAAGTTGGTCCGATTTAAATTTAGTTCCACTTAAATTTAGCAAATGAGATCAATTAGCAACGTTCATACCGCTCGTCATTGTTTCCTGCTTTGAAAATTGCGGCACAGGGAAAATAAAAAAAACTTGATAAAAATAGATTTTACTATTTTGACGATAGATGCATAGGGAAACTGTTGATCTACAAAATGAGTTTAAAATACTATTTTTGAAGATTGAATTTAAAACCCATGTAAATACGATGTTTATTTGAAGTTTTTACATTTTGAATAAATGTAACACCAATAATCATATTGCCGGAGGACAAGTGCATCCGATCTGTGTCAGATCGATCATCTGCTACAGTTGTCGACTTGTGTGGGAGTTAAAATATTCTGAGAAAAAGTAACATTAACTGTTTGCGTAGGCTAATTTAATCTGCTATTCATGTTTTATTAAGGTTGTGGCTATAAACTGACCTTACATAAGTCTCACGACAAAGTATTAGATCCTTTGCTATAGGATTCAATGCTGCCTGTAATTTAGGGGCCAGAAGCGAAATAAAACAATAAAATACCTTTCCCGATATTTTATGACAAACAGGTGTGTTCCATATCTGATCCAGCTTTCAATGAATTTTCATCTATCAATTCTATCCACTTCATATTTTTTAAAAGGACCCGGTGATAGTTTTATATCTACCTCATTCCGACAAGACAAATTTCTAAAAACAACAGGCTTCTTATTAACAACTTCCGGAAAAAATTGATTATATATGTACACTGTCAATCTGATCGGTTTTTTCCAGCGGCGCCGTCATAGTATTTCAACTACTTCAGTGTTTTAGTTTGCCCAGCATTCTAACAATGGATTAGTAACAATTAACACGCGCGAACATATAATTTATCTTCTTTCTCTCTATGAGCATTGCTAAGTTGCGTGTCACGTTTGTGCTGGGATAACGACGATACCAATTTCTAAACAATAAAAATGCCCCTTATAACCAGCAGATATAATGCTGGTTTTTATTTCAGACTAGATAATAATTGTTGAAGACTGTTGGGTAATCTAGTCATTTCATCTGAGGTTCAGCGACTCATTTTGTTTCTAAAAATTATTGATAAGTCAGGTGTATAGTTTAAACAATTCTTTAGGATGATCTGAACCAACAACTTTTCTGGCGTTGTTGTAGCAAATGTTGCTTCTCCGGTACGGTACAAGTAAAAATCCTAAAAAATAACAAATTATCTACAAAAGTTTAATTCCTGCCATTCCATTCAACTGGCAAATTGCTCAAGTATTCTATCAATCTTCACCCAGAATTGAATTTCAAATCAACCTGAGGCTACTTTCTTTCCACCATTGAAATAACAAATAGTGCAGGTCGAAAAACTTCCACAAGTTTAGTTCAAGCCGGTTTGGTGCTGTGCCAATATTCCAGCAAATTTTCCGGAACGGGTGCAATGAAACTGACGTTAACAAGCAACCTGAATTGGTCCTCAAACAAAAATGTGCCTCACATTTCTGCATTCAAAATATCTGGATCCCATATATAATGCATGGGATATTTTGATTGATGAAATCTGTAGTATGTTTGTACCAAACACTCAGTCACAATTTTTTCAAGTAATGTAAGAAATTGTAAGCCGTAGTTATTTTTATATAAATATTTGGTTGAAACATACGTCATACATCTTCCGTGTTAGTTCTATTATTGAGTTTTTGCGCAATACACTGAGTCTTATCTTAATTAATCAATAATAAATCTGTATTGCATTGAGTGATACTGTCTGTATTAAATGTACCTTTTAACTTCGCGGAGGTGAATTAGAGTTCATTCCCAGACCCCCAACGACGATTTTTTATTTATCAGCCAATGAGAAATTAGCTAAATGAATTTTGTTGTTGTGTGCGGCGGCTGAAATAGAATCATATGGTGGTCAGCTGGGGATTCTAATTTCTCATTGGCTGATAAATAAAAAATCTGTTTGGGTGGTCTTGAGAATGAACTCTAATTCACCTCCGCGAAGTTAAAAGCTATTTTTATTACAGACAGTACAACTGATGATATAGTAGACAGGGTCGTGCAACTGACACATTAAAAACTGTACTTGGTCCTGGAAGCTTGGTGCTAATCTAGGAACGCCAACGAGTATAATTAATGAAAAAAATACAGAACAGTCAGTTTTGTTATTGTACAGAGCACTGAATCCACAAACATCCAAAATAACAAAACAATCACAAATATACATTGTATGCTGCCTTGAGTTATAAAAGAAATTAATTTGCTGCCTGTAAATTTCAGATTGCAAATCCCATTGTTTTTAATCGGTCCAGTTTGTAAATTGGCAGCAATAACACCAATGAATGATGATTATGGTCATGTGCAACTTCCTATTTCCTATTGTTATATATTTTGTCTTCAACGCAGCCGCGTCATCTGAATGACTTATGCATTATCTGTAACAAGTGTCTGCTAAAAATGAGCATATCTAATATATAAATGCGTACAATTTTTTTACGTTTCGTTAGAAGTGGCTTCAAGAAGCAGCAAATGCTGTAAAGCAATATTGCTCCTGAAGACACCTGATGGCATGGTTTATTTGCTAATTTGTATCAAGTGAGATGTTCACATTGCGTTTAAGTATAAATGTATTGTCCTAGAACTGCAAATGTATCAGGTGGAAAACTTCCAAAATTTAGTTCAAGAATTTCGGGTTGTATACAACTTTAGAAGCAGGAATATCAGTTTTCAATGTCCACTTGCAAATTCTTTGGTTGTATTAGCACTATGCAATTTGTAGTATACATATTAGTGCACATTTTAACGCTGTGTCAGCAGCATCGCTCATCTAGCCTTTGAAATACTATGTATGTATATTCTGTTTCCTCAATATTTTTGCAACTGTGATCCAAAACATTGTAGTGGTATTCAATATAGATTGAATAAGTATCTCCCACCGTTACGATTGAAATTATTTTTTTTTTGCAAAATATAGGAAAATCGAATATTTTCTAAAAGCGTAGTTTTTGTTTCAGAATTAACTCAAGTATATACTTTTCTGTTTCTATGCATACTCTGCCTCTTTGCGTCTTTGTATTTTATTCCTAGTTTTAAGGTAAATTTATGTCTCCGATACAGCCAGTCTGGCTGAGCCAGATTGCCCAAATCATTGCCATTTCTGATATATGCGCTTGATAAAACGGATATAAAAGTTGATTGATGAATAAGGTCTGCATATGATAGCCTCTTACTAGAAATTACATATTTTATAGCTTTTCATTCCTTTTGAAAACCATACGAATTTATTTCAAACATAGCAACTTCTGATATTCCCACTTAAGAACACTTAATATTTTTCAAAGTGCGGTCAACATTAAATAATCTGTAATTGTCAGGAATCATGCACACATTTTTTAAAATTTAAAACAGTCTACATATGATTGGGATAATTCCACACCCATGAACACCTGCATGGGCCTTTTGTTGCATTGACATGCAATACCGCAACGCCAGCATGATATTGTTGCTACAGGTGTACACTACTTAACCCAGAAGGTCATCATATTATTTTTACGCTTGTGAAATTGGTTATTAGCAAGATTCATTGTAGAATTTACATTTTCTATTTTTATCTGTTTATTACGACACGCTGCGATCCAATCAAGCGTTGATGTCAGAAATTTATATTGAGAGCTTTTACAAACTTTTATGATTATCAAATTTTCTTCTGGGTAATCCCGGAATCTGGGTAACTCAATTGACTAAATTTCATTTACTAGAATGTCAGACATACTTACTATGCACAAGGATAAACCACCAGCTACTAAATCGGGAGTTTATCAAGTAAAATGTTCGTGAGGGTACCGCTATAATTGACAAACTGGCAGGGATCTATCGGAGCGGATGAAGGAGCACAAAAGACATTGCAAGAGTGGTGACATTCTGCAATCAGCTATATCTGAACATGTATGGAGTAACAAGGATGGTCCACAAGAACACTCCATTTTTTGGGATAACCTGGATATCATTGCCCAAGAAAATGACATATTTCTACGTGAAACAAAAGAGTCAATCGCTATTCGGAGTGCAATGGCTAATGACGTCACCCTCACGAACCGGAAAGAAGAACGTGGCCGTGACTGTATACCCAAGTTTTGGACATCTTTACTCTCTGTTATTTATCGTTTCAAATTTCAGAATGTACCTGCTTGTTCATTAGCCATGTTATTATTCGCTGTATTCCCTGATGTGGATTTGTGAAAACAAATCGAAACGTCGGATTAAAGTTTACTTTTCCTAAATGCACTCGTTAATACCCATCAATTATTTAAATAATTTGTTTGACCTGTTATTAAGTAAGGAAGCAAAATCAAACCACTCCGTTTTGTCAAACTAGACTGAGCAAACTAACGTAAACGTAACTTAAACGTAATACAGCTACTGCAGTTGGTTTCACAAAACCACTTCAATTAAAATATTTGCATCTTGAGCAAGTCAAGCTCACGTAGTGTAGCACAAGGCTGTATATGCACACAAACTCCAACACAGGATATTTGATTAACAGTGCGGTTGGTGAAGTCAGCAGAGGTCAATCTGCATTCTAATTCTTCAATCTTCATCTTCTTTCACATTCTAATGTCAATATTTGGTGCGTTTGGACTTATAAATGAGGACATGGAATAAAATACGTGAGTGACGATCCTTAAATAATTTATTAAATATCAGACTGATTCTTCTGGTAAATACACTAATTATGTTTTGAAATCATTCTATGCCATGTTTACAAAATCATTCTTAATGGAGACATCCATATAACAACGCTTATTTACCGGAAGGTTTCCTGTGACCATTCTACATTCAACTTAATCCTGAAATTACTGAACTCTTCTAAGACTACAAAGTAAACCTGTTATTCAGTGTAAACCGTCATAGGAGTTAATGTTAATAGTCTAAGGAGTGATGATAAGCATGCTTATCTAAATTGAATAAATAAAATCAGATGATTTTGTCTTTCATTCAGCATAAAGTTTGCATTTTAAGTAAGTACGTTATTACCTCCCTTGTTGTCAGTAACCGCAAGAATCCCTTCAATCTTTTTCGAGGTAACCCCAGGTTAATGCGCTACAGTATTCTCAAGTTACTTATATTTGGATAGGTGAAGTTACCTAAAGCCATACCACTACATCCTAAAATTGTCTAACCACAAATCGGCATGCTCCGGCTTGGTATGGGAAAATTTACTCGTTTCAGGTTACCAATACGCTGAATCAGCGAAATATGTTACTAAATCGTCCCACTTTGGCAAGTCCAGGTAACCTGAGTTTTACGTGCCCAGGATAGAAGCTTTTCTGGTTACTCGGACTTACTTCTATCTCCATGCGGGTCAACCATGCATTTTTTGTGGAAATTCACCTTTTTTTATTTTATATCGAGAAAAATATTTTAAAATTATGCAAGTTCAAATTTACAGCAGTGATAAATGTACAAAATTGTTACAATATGTGGTACTGGTATGCAGCTTGTTTACAGTAAATCCATACTAAAATGCGTGTTCGAAATATGCCATATTAGAAGGGATACTGCACAGCCTGCAAAATTTTACTATCAGACTAAAATAAGTAACAATATGTAGCATCATTATTAATGACAACCTGAAGATCATTGAACAGTGGCAGCAATTTTGCATAAATTACTGGAGTTGAACTATTATAAGTTTTATTGAATTTCGAATTTGAATATACATGTGATGCATGTTAGCAATCAATTTAAGTTTGTTATTATCCTTGCACATTTTTATATATTTCGCAATAATATCACATTACTATACAATCTGATGAAATGAACATCCCAAAACGTAAAACACATAAAAGCATCGGTGTTTTGGCTTTACAAGAAAACCAAATACACAAAGGCATGGTTATTTGTTGTTCTCTTTAACTTGGATATAAATAAACCGATTTAATGATCATTTGAAATACGTAGCTGAGCCAAGTGGATGTCTGTCTGTCTGATTCTCTGACTCCACCATACTACCCCAGGGGGATGAAAAACCAGGCTCAAAAACAACTGGGTTATTTCTCATAATCCAATAAACCACTCTACCAAATTTGGTGTGATTCTGACAAGTTTTATGTTAGGGGAGTTACCTCCCCCTACTACCCCAGGATTGTATGGGGAGGTAACACCTATTTGTTAACTATTCTATATATGCTTTTTATTTACTTTGCTAAAATTATCCATAGATTTGGAAGAACATACAGATCTATATTATGAGTGAAATTCATGAGTATGTGATTTGTACTTTTTTAATTAAACGTTTATCAAAAAGTTTTCAATTACATAAGTTTTAGGGCATTTAAGAAACACTCAAAGCTGCCTCAAAGATATATTTTGTCGTTGTTCTTTAGCATTGCATCATTTTATTCCTACTTTACCCCCGCTGGTATATAAAAATCTTCTAAAAAATCAATTTTCTGCACCTGCTCCATACTCTACTATCATTTAGACCAGTGACTCAGAGTAGACTAACAGATTTGTGGAATACTTTAGTAAGCTAAAATACATTTTAGCTCAGAAGACGTCAATCATCTATAAGTGATCACCAACAATGTACAATTTAACAAGCAAAGTGCTTGATTTTCGGAGCTTAAACTATTTAATATTATTTCATTCTGTTTTTTGCAAAATTTGGCTGCTACAAACGTGCTTATGATCAGCAATTTATACTTGGAAAAAATAATTTTGCATACGCACAAACTCAGGATTGTATATATTTTAATACTCTGTCTAAAATCAATTTAATTCAAATACTACTTATTTGCGGTAGCAACAATTCTTATGCACATTTCAGATAGCAGTGCACTGGTCAGTGTAACGGAGAAGTACAACTCCAGTTTTGCCAACAAACCTGAATCCTCAAACATCTATGGTAGAAATAAACCTGAACATTACGATTTGTAAAATCATCGACGTTCAGACTGCTCAAAGGTGATTTTTTCAATCATTTTTATATTTTTAAGTCAACAAAGCGACATATCGTGTTCTCGCTAATAGTAGCCGGGTGTTTTGATCTATCTGAAGATTTGATTTTCTGACCAGTTCCTACCTTAAAATGTTTATGTATATATCTCTGTCCTGAATCTTTACACAGTACTTTAGTACATATAAACACTACCAATATTTTGTGATCGTTCATATCGGATTTGTTATGAAATAGTGGCATTGTACAGACAACATATTGCTACGCTTGAATAGTTTGTAAATAAGACCCCGGAAGTCATTGAATGAAGGGAAGAATGATCTTTTGGCTAATCTAGCCCAACTTGCAAACAATTAGCTAGAGTTGAAACTATGTGCCAGATTATTGCATTGAAATTCCATATGGGGTAAAATATGCGAAACCCGAAAAGCTATCTGAGTGAAATTTTTTACTAATTTCATTTTTATAATGTTGTGACGGCGTTACAGTGACTCATTTTTGAACATGACATAATTTCTGAAATAAAGCGTATGCGGAAATTATATTTTGAATTTAACTTTTGGCCACCATTAATCATTTGGTTGCTGCATTTACTACTGAAAATCATTTGCGTTTGAATTAAATCTCGAGAAAGAGAAACTTGGACCTCTATAGGTTGCTGGAGATTAGGTATTAATTGCAAATGTGCTTTTAAATTAACTGCGTGATTTCCAAGGTAAATTGGCTCCTCTTCATTTGGGCATCATAATTAGTTATTGGAATCAAATGGAAAGGTTTATGTCTGAAATGTCGTGCCATACACAAAAAGTTGTATTGCCCTAATGCCGTTATTATTTTCAAATGCTGGCAGCGATTGCATAGGAATGTAGATATGTTGATGATCTAAAATTTTATGTACACTGATAAATTCAATTTGATAAACTCGAATACAAACAAAGGATTGGTAGATTTCTCTTCGGTGAATAAAATATAAAATGCAGGTTTGAAAAATAAAAACCCTAGAAAACATGGCAATAAAATTTTCACAGTACTTAATTTATAAACTTCTCAAATACATAGGTTTTCATTCAGGAATGCATACAGTAGCCTTCAAGCGGCTAGTTGGATAGGACGCCGTTCAGTATAAGTCAGGCGTTGCGAGAGTTTACTGTTAGACCTAGATCTCTGATTTTCTGTACAATTGGGGTGTCTGACTTCAGTAAAAGTGAAAAAAAATGATCGGAATCCATTCAATATTAATCTCAGACGAACAATAGCACAAATCAGTGACACTTTACTTTTGGTTTAAAGCACACTGAAAAGTATACTGCTGCATACATCTCAGGCACCGTCAAGTTAATTTTGTTCGTTTGGCCGAATGCTTTGGTCTTGGAATGTACATATTACTACAAACAGACGTAGTTATAGTTTTTTTTGTTTGGCACACAAATTTATGTGAAGTCATTTTATTTATTTAAATCCAAAAACGTTCTATTCGGTTTGCAATCATTGCTGTAAAACAAACTGGTCACAATAATACAGAAACACCACATCTTAATAAGCTCCTATGCTTAAGCAGTTAGCTAACCCGTCAAAAGTAAACCATAAAAATGGCAAGCGGACAGGCATGATGAAAATAGGAACCCATTAATTAAGTTGCCGAACATGTAGTCCGTTTTACATGCAATATAAAAGCGTACTTCTATAAACCTTTATTTGCTATCAGAAAACTTAGACAAGTATCAAACACATTTTATTCTCAATTTATCAACCTTGTGCAAACCACTTAAAGCGTCTGGACAATATAAGACGCGACAGATGTTCTCAATTTTAAATCTCTGATACATCATTAATAATATTAACAACACTACTTCCATTCGTATTTTTTCTGGAAACACTCAACCATAATAAACACATGGAAAATTGATTTAAGTTGTTATTGTAAACATAGAGCATTGTAATATCGGCCCGCCGCTATTAATATCAACAAGCCCAGCAGGGGTCCCATCAGTGTAGGTATGAACTTTATATGGAGTTTACGGTCAGCATTTATAACCCCTATTGCTCCACCTGCAACAGCAACACGTAATCTCACATTATATCTGGTTCCAGTGGGTTTTATAGCTGATGATTTTCGTCCGGAACTCATAACCACTAATAGAGGCTGTTTAGCATACCACAAATGCAAAACTAGTTTGTCAAAAAGATTATTTTGTATCTCGGTTTAGTTTAAAGGACCAAACTCAGTAGGCTGAAGTATTTTTTCAATTTTCTGATTCATTTACGAAGGTATTTAATAGTATAAATCTACATATTTTATTTTATCAAGTTCATCCAATCCAATGGTGGAAACTGAGACTGTCCAAATCGTTATTCTTCATACTTACTAATGTTCTGTCAAATGCAGTGGATCCAATTGAACAAGAAAATAGTCATAAAACCGAAGACTTTACAATACATTTGACGAACAAGTATGGCGCAGAAATACTTAATGTATGCTTACTACTGACAAAAACCTCACAATTCCATGTGTTCTTGAATTGGTTTGATGGGTTTCATGACACCAGATTTAAATTGTGACACTGTTTCCTTGAATACGAGAAATTATTTATTTTTCCAGAGCAAGTTGTGCATCAGATCATGGGAACTGAAAATTATTTAGTAAGACACCAAAACAGAATCATGCATGCGTACTCGTTGAACTCGCTATTCTCTCATTTTTATTCATAGTTAACCTATTGCCTATGTTGTTAGTTTTATAAGGATTATACTGTGAATTTAATTTCATACAGC
This sequence comes from Entomobrya proxima, assembly GCA_029691765.1. Classification (NCBI taxonomy): domain Eukaryota; kingdom Metazoa; phylum Arthropoda; class Collembola; order Entomobryomorpha; family Entomobryidae; genus Entomobrya; species Entomobrya proxima. Next base: position 58,601,031 of record CM056171.1, on the reverse strand, counting down.
GAATCAAATCATTAAAGAAAAATATAAGCCTTGTAGGCTGAAAATTTCAACATATATAATGAAAGCAGTAGCATATAAAACCTCAAATTATATTTTGAAATTTGTGCGGAAGTAACGCCGAAAAGCAATGATTAACGACGCTTATAAAAATTCAATGTACTCTAGATGAGTACAAACTAAGGTGCAGGGGGATTAATTACATGTGTTTTTTTGTGGACGCTATTTTAAAATACCTTAAGCCAATGAAAAATGCAAGCTCATTCCTTAGAGTAAAGTGGTAATTTTCGCTCCTAAATGAATCAAAACTCTAAATAAACCGCATTTCCTGAAACTAGGTACACTAGACTACAATATACTTCTGAAGAGAATTCAGCATCTATGTGTTATTTGGCTGCTGTTAGAGTTGCATATATATTCAACGGCGTACAAGTATTAGTAACACAACAGCAAAATTGATAAGAAGTAACATTAACTTGTTTTTGAAGGATAATGCAGTTGAACAACAAAAAGTTAACTTCATAGCAAAGCACGCAACGTATACAAAATGAAATTCAGCACGTTGTGGTGCGAACTACAATGTCAACATTATTGAAAAGTTTGAAAGTATGTTCCTTTTTTTGGGATTTTTTTGCTTTATTGCAACAATTGGGCAGATTGTTTGATTTGCTACGATTTCCATAAAATACGTGGATTAAAACTAAAACCTGGTTATATATACCCGTCAGCCTTACGGCAATCAACTGCGTAATATGTAGCATAAGGCAACCCAAACACTGTGCCTGTGTTCCAGTTCGTATGATGCTAGAATAAATACTATATTGAATCAGAAAAAATACGTCATGCTGTAATAACGCCAGATATTTAATTCAACTGCTTCAGGCTTTGATCGAGAACCTACTTTAAAATTTACTAGCACATGCCGCGCTGAAAATTGAATGACTTCTTACTTTCACACCTTTTAGAATGATGAGTACAAAAACCTAAAATCATGTATTGTAGTCTGTTCTTTTGTAATAGTTTTGTTTGTCTGAGCAAAAAGTTTTTCAAAACTTCTCTATTACGTAGCATACACAACTTTTGCACTGAATAGATATATGATATGCGTGGTGCCTTCAATGTTATTAGTTTTATTGTATGGGTCATTATAATACCATGAGCCCGACACATGATAATTTTTACTAGGTTGTAGAAGCTTTGGTTTTCGTTTACGAAATACTACATCAATGTCACGCTGCGTGACTCACGCAAGATTAAAAATCTACGTCAGAAACCTCGCGGAGTGGTTGTTAGGAAACTTTAAGTGACACTTCAATCATTCAAAAAGGAAAAGTCTCAAACTATTTACCACTAAATAACTAGAATAAGACGCCATCGCCATCCACTAATGACGTCATGTTAAGGGTCAGTCAGTGGTATGTCAGTCAGTGATAGTGACGAATAGTGACATGGGTGGGTGGGTGGTTAATGACAAAAGTGACGTCACTACCGTACCACCAAAGCTTTAAATACCTCCATTGAATTCCTCTAAAGAAAAATATAGTTTTCCTTTTTGTAATTGTGTTTTATGTTACAATATTATTTATAGAACAATCTTTATGCAAAGTAATATAGGTTATTGTTATTTCTGAGTTTTATATTAAGACTTTCAGTACTAAAGCTTGTACCGGTTTAGTTTGGCTTTCTGTATCTAACATACTTGCAAATTTAAAATTAACAGAAATAGCTTCTACTTTAAAGCCAGTAATTAAGGTCAAAATCCTACTAAAATTAATTTTTGTTATCTTCGCTACAAAACTCTCCAACAAACCTTTAGATGCTGCACTTGAGCATTTCAGAAATAACACTAATTTGTAATCACAGAGTTCAAAGTTATTTAATAACAAATTAGTTTGCAATGAGGTACACTTAACACTTACCATCCTCACTAGTGGATGGCGTCTAACTTTGTTCGTTCAACTTGTGAAAATGAGTCCTTGATAATGAAAGCTTTCATGTTTCTAACCAAATAAACTGTCTAACGATCTAGAAGGTATCATCAAACTAATCTAAAATCTCTAAAGGCCGAAAACGGCCTTCACATATTTTTATTCTCACAAAACTGTAACAGTAGATTTATTTAAAGGCAAGCAATAAACTACTTGGGTGCTTTTTATCTCTCAAATTTTAAGATTGAGTCCCGCATGAGCCCTTGACGTACAATTACTGTTTAATTTGAAATCGATAAAAACCTTCATTTAACGTATTTCTTGATTTTTAGTTTTAATAGTTGTCATTAATACTATAATACAATACTAGCTAAATTTTCATTGGACGGAATACATAACCTAGAGCGAAAGGTAAAACAAAGAAATTATTCTGTAATTGCAAATGTGGCATTGAAGATTAGCAAAATACATATGGGGTCCGGTTATAGAGACTTCCTCTAACCCGAAGAAAGGGGTATGTCCGGTTTAATGAGTTTTCTTTTGAATTGTGTAAGTATGAAACATCCATGGTAAGCCATTGAAAGATGCTCGCTGCTAAAACCCATATAATTGTAAACGTGTCTAAAACCAAACCAGTTTTACTACATAGAAACCTGTACTGTCTGATCTAGAGCCCATTTTCCCTGGCTCAGTGCACATTTACCCTGGTTTATAAACCACTTACCCCAGTTTAGAGCGCATTTACCCTGGTTTAAAGCGCATTTACCCTGGTTTAGAGCGCATTTACCCTGGCTTAGAGCGCGTTTACCCTGGTTTAGAGCGCATTTACCCTGGTTTAGAGCGCATTTACCCTGGTTTAGAGCGCATTTACCCTGGTTTAGAGCGCATTTACCCTGGTTTAGAGCGCATTTACCCTGGTTTAGAGCGCATTTACCCTGGCTTAGAGCGCGTTTACCCTGGTTTAGAGCGCATTTACCCTGGTTTAGAGCGCATTTACCCTGGTTTAGAGCGCATTTACCCTGGTTTAGAGCCCAACAGCCCAAAAATAAAGTCTACAGACGGACGGACGGACGGACGGACAGACGGACGGACGGACAGACGGACGGACGGACAGACGGACAAACGGACACCGATATCTTAAATAGCTCTCCTGCAGAAGCAGCGAGCTAATAATTAACAACTTAGCAAATGGTCTCACAATCTGTCAGGAATATCCAGCAGAAACAATTACTTGATTCAAAAGCATGTAGTTATTTGTGACAATCTTATTTCTGAAAAGTACAAAATGGCAGACGCTATTACAAAACTATATGTGTAACAGTATTATATTATTCAACTTTCATCTACCCACTGCCAACCTGTGCAATTAAATTTACATGGTAATGCGCATAACAAAGTTAATGACTTGTAGTACGTAGTTTAGTCAATCATCTTAGTACTGCAAAAAACCCGTTTGTGCTCAACTAGAGGTGAATCTGTTTTATTCAGGAATATACAAGTTGTGCAAAAGTAGAAGTGCGGGCGTTGCAGTATTGCATGCTGCAACATTTTAAAACATTGTTAATTTGCAAGTTGAAAATGAACCGGGCGACTCACAAACACTTGATTTCTAACCGCGACTGAACCAGCTGTTAATAAATTACTTAATATAAGCCAACTATTAGCTAATGCAAAGATTCATGAAATTTTTTTACGTCTTCACCTGCTGGATAAGCATGCAGAATTTGGTTGATAAATAAAATAGAAAATATTTTTAGCTCGATTTGGTTTTCTAATGCTGTAAATTCTTTTGAGGCATAATTGGTAATTGACAGGATGATTCGTTAGCAGACCACAAAATATACGGGTTCTATGGAAGTTGTGTAGACGCCAGCTGCAAATAATATTTAACTAATTGCGTTCAAAAATGCATGGTCTCTTAGGTATCATTCCAAACAATGAACTTGAAAAAACATGATATACGATACACATAAAAACTTTCAGTTGCATTCTGGAAGGCATTAATACTCCGGTACTTAGGCCTGTGGTATTCGTTGAAGAAGCTTTCGTTCCCATTTATGAAAGACCAAACCATCTACACTATCTATATTTAAAATTAGAGCTGCAGAATTATTTAGATTATATTTTGAAGTGATACTAAAATCATTCAAAACTCCAAGCAAAAATATCAAAAAGTTTGTCAGCAATAAACTTGAATACGATCTGATTAATGATTTTGTGACAATGAGTCAATGTAACCATGAACCCTAAATAATTATTACAGTATATAGTAAAGATTCAAAGTATACAAGTTTACTTGTTAGAAATCCATTGCCTGAATGCAGAGTAATCTTACTAGATTCCTAATCTAGAACACTGAAATAGTTTGAATACGACGGTTGGCATGTGTAATCAACTTTTATATGAATAAACTGATTTTTGGGCAACTGAAGTGAATAAACGCATATCAATCTTTTAGAACTTACGGCAAAGTTATATACTGTCAAACTACAAGTGCCACTGACACATGGCAATATTTACAAATGTTGACAAATATGTCAGCCCTAACAAAACCCACAATAATTTCATAACTGGCAAATTAAGGAATTTGCCGTTCCAGCTTTTTCAGAATGATCCAAGCATGGCTGCTTGCTGAACCAGCGCCATGTAATTTGTTTGAGCTCAGTAGGTCAATTCTGTGTCAAAGGTCCCAACGATTTTGAAGCTTTTATAATTAAACCCATAATGTGTGATACATGATTTTAGGTCAGTTTTTGACCAAAATAACAAATCTGACGTCTGTTTGTTAAAATTCAAATTCTAAGAACCTGAAACAGGCCCTTAACAGTTAATCTTTCAGTTAAACGTTACTGATAATGTGTGATACATGATTTTAGGTCAGTTTTTGACCAAAATAACAAATCTGACGTCTGTTTGTTAAAATTCAAATTCTAAGAACCTGAAACAGGCCGTTAACAGTTAATCCTTCAATTAAGAGTTACTGATATTGTGTGTTAAGGGCCTGTTTCAGGTTCTTAGAATTTGAATTTTAACAAACAGACGTCAGATTTGTTATTTTGGTCAAAAACTGACCTAAAATCATGTATCACACGTTATGGGTTTAATTATAAAAGCTTCAAAATCGTTGGGACCTTTGACACAGAATTGACCTACTGAGCTCAAACTCCCTAGTGTTCATCGTTTGTACCTCTATTGTCAATGTACCAAATTTGGAGGAAATCTGTAAAGCCGTTTCTGAGATAAACAGAATGGACGGAGCAAATGCCGGACGGCCGGAAAGCTTCTCAAGTATATGTATACGATACTTGCACAGCGATGCTTGTTTCAGCTGATTGCAACAGCGTGCAACACAGAATTATGACGTTTTTCTGTCGTCCGTAGCTCGTTTGTTAGGGTAATCTTTCCTTTCCTGCAGCTGTAATGGTGGAAACACTTTGAAAAAATATTGAACGCATCAAGGTCTATAAAGGATCTAAGTAACAACTCATTGACTGGCTTACTGATTTATGAGACCAGATTTTAATTTTAAAAATCTCGAGTAATATTTGGTGCGCAATTGTTTAAAAAATGTTTTCTAGTAGAACAAGCAATTGTGATTCGAATAGTGGTAACATTGTGAAAAAATATTGGACGCACAAAGTTCTGCAAAGGATCCAAAAAAATACACACGGGCTGGCTAAAAGATATATGAGACCAGATTTTGATTTAGAATATCTCGATAAAAAATTAATGCGCAATAGTCCAAAAAGTGTTTCCTAGTAGAACAAGCTATTGTAATTCTAACTGTGGTAACACTTTGAAAAAATATTGAACGCACACAGTTCTATAAATGATCTAAAAAATACCTCATTGACTGACATATAATAACATGTATGGCAAAAATATCTCAATATATCAATTCTTGTGCGCAAACTTCAGTAAAGATCCAAAAAGCCACTTTACTCACCAAATGATTTATGAGATCTCACCATTCTGATTATGAGGGTGAAAGTAAATGAATAAGTTTCACATAAAATGTTTCCGGTAATATATATTGCGCAAGCAAATAGGATCTGTTTTTTTATAAATAATGGAATTATTTGTTTCCAAAGGTGAACCAAATTAGTCTTCATATGCTTGCACGATTGCAATTTTTAAGGGTTTTAACAAATTGTGTCTTTGATTTCAGAATCCAGAAAGAATAATTGATCAGAAAACTGACGCAATTAAACCTTATCCTATATCTGGTAATGGAAATGTGTTGTTTTGCTCAGCACTAGCACAAGGAAGCCTTTTATATACTGGCGTAACCTTCAATATAAATCATTATCTTACGTAACTGTGGGTAAACTTTCGTAAATGTATGTGGGTAACTTGATTTTATTTGTGGCTAATTTAGTTATTTGTGGTTATTTAAATTACTTGTGGTTGACATTGAATAATTATGGACAACTTAAATAATTTTAAATAACTCTGTAATTGTTGGTTAAACTAAAAAATTGAAGGCTATCTGAATTCTTTTGGAAAGCCTTAATTATTTTTGGTTGACCTGAAATAGTTGTGGTTAACCTGAGTTGATAATGGGTAACATGAAATTATTGCGGTAAACGTGAAATAATTGTGGTTAATATGAAATATTTGTGGTTAACATGAAATAACTTTGGTAAACATGACATATTTGTGGTTAACATGAAATACATGTGGTTAACATGGAATAATTGTGGTTAACATGGAATAATTGTGGTTAACCTGAATTGATAATGGTTAACATAAAATAATGGGGGTTAACTTGAAATACATGTGACTAACCAGAAATAATTGTGGTTAACCTGAAAAATTTGTGGTTACCATGAAATAATTCTGGTTAATGTGAATAAGCTGTGATTAACCCAAATTATTTTTATCCTTAATTGATTGTGAAAAACTTGAATTAGTGGGTACATGCAGTTATGCGTGGATAATTGTATTGTTAGGTTTTCTTTAATAAACTTAAAAAGCTTTGATTTAACCTAATTAACCACATTTGTTCCTGGGCAACCTTAATTGTTTATGGGTAACAATAAATATTCATGGATAACCATATTTATTTATGCATACCGGTAGCTGTTCATAAATAACCTTAATTGTTCATGTATAACGTTAAATGTTCATGTATAACGTTAATGTTTAAAGAAAAGTTTAATTGTTCATGGGTTACCTTAATTGTTCATGGGTAACCTTAACTGTTCATGGGTAACCTTAATTGTTCATGGGAAACCTTAATTGTTCATCGGTAACCTTAATTGTTCATGGGCAACCTTAATTGTTCATCGGTAACCTTAACTGTTCATGGGTAACCTTAATGGTTCATGAGTAATCTTAATTGTTCATGGGTAACCTTAGTTGTTCATGGGTAACCTTAATTGTTCATGTGTAACCTTAATTGTTCATGAGTAACCTTAATTGTTCATGAGTAACCTTAATTGTTCATGGGTAACCTTAATTGTTCATGGGTAAACTTAATTGTTCATGTGTAACCTTAATTGTTCATGAGTAACCTTAATTGTTCATGAGTAACCTTAATTGTTCATGGGTAACCTTAATTGTTCATGGGTAACCTTAATTGTTCATGGGTAAACTTAATTGTTCATGACAATCCTGGCTAGGCATACAAATACTCGGGTAACCTTACAAATACCTGGGTAACCTTAAATAAACCTGGATAACCTTAAATAAACCTGGATAACCTTACATAAACCTGGGTAACCTTAGTAAACCTGGGTAATCTTAAATAAACCTGGATAACCTTAAATAAACCTGGGTAACTTTAAATAAACCTGGGTAACCTTAAATAAACCTGGATAACCTTATATAAACCTGGGTAACCTTAAATAAACCTGGATAACCTTAAATAAACCTGGGTAACTTTAAATAAACCTGGATAACCTTAAATAAACTTGGGTAACCTTAAATAAGCCTGGGTAATCTTAAATAAACCTGGATAACCTTAAATAAACCTGGGTAACTTTAAATAAACCTGGGTAACCTTAAATAAACATGGGTAACCTTAAATAAGCCCGGGTAATCTTAAATAAACTTGGGTAACCTTAGTAAACCTGGGTAATCTTAAATAAACCTGGATAACCTTAAATAAACTTGGGTAACCTTAGTAAACCTGGGTAATCTTAAATAAACCTGGATAACCTTAAATAAACCTGGGTAACTTTAAATAAACCTGGGTAACCTTAAATAAACCTGGGTAACCTTAGTAAACCTGGGTAATCTTAAATAAACCTGGATAACCTTAAATAAACCTGGGTAACCTTAATAAACCTGGGTAATCTTAAATAAACCTGGATAACTTTAAATAAACCTGGGTAACATTAAATAAACCTGGATAACCTTAAATAAACCTGGGTAACCTTAGTAAACCTGGGTAATCTTAAATAAACCTGGATAACCTTAAATAAACCTGGGTAACCTTAATAAACCTGGGTAATCTTAAATAAACCTGGATAACTTTAAATAAACCTGGGTAACATTAAATAAACCTGGATAACCTTAAATAAACCTGGGTAACCTTAAATAAACTTGGGTAACCTTAAATAAGCCCGGGTAATCTTAAAAAAACTTGGGTAACATTAAATAAGCCCGGGTAATCTTAAATAAACCTGGGTAACCTTAAATAAACCTGGGTAACTTTAAATAAACCTGGGTAACTTTAAGTAAACCTGGATAACCTTAAGTAAACCTGGGTAACCTCAAATAAACCTGGGAAACCTTAAATAAACCTGGGTAACCTTAAATAAACCTGGGTTACCTTACATAAACCTGGGTTACCTTACATAAACCTGGGTTACCTTACATAAACCTGGGTAACCTTAAATAAACCTAGGTATCCTTAAACAATCTGGGTAACCTTAAATAAACCTAGGCTACCTTTAAACAATCTGGGTAACCTTTCAAATGTCTTGGTAACCGTAGCAATATCGGGGGTCAACTTGGAATTACTAGATCAACCTTACAAATACCTGGGTAAACATAAACAATCTGGGTAACCTTTGAAATGTCCTCGTAACCGTAGCAAAACCGGGATCAACTTGGAATTACTAAGTCAACCTTATAAATACTTGGGTAACCTTACAAATACCTAAGTAACCCTAAACAAAACTAGGTAACCTTACAAATACCTGGGTAACCTTACAGATACCTAGGTAAACTTAAAAGTACCTGGGTAACCTTACGAATATTTGAGTGACCTTACAAATTCATGGGTAACCCTAGAAATATCGGGGTCAGCTTAGAATTACCTGGGTAATCTTACAAACATCAGGTTAACATTTGAAATATCCGGGCACTTTGGCATACCGTGTTACCTTAGAATTACCAGGGCAACCTTAGAATTACTTGTGTAAACTTAGAAATAGTAAGGTTACCTTAGAAATGTCTAGGTCCCCCTAGAAATACATCCTAAAGCTTAGAATTACCCGGTAATTTTGAATACCTTGGCTATCTGGATTGTGTCTTGGTAATCTAAATTGGGTTTTTGTATTGGTTACAATTTTTGCATCGTACTTGCTTTGATTCAAAGCTGTTACCACTGACTGTTTTGCTCTCACTCTCTTACTCACTGCAACTGTCCCAGTGGGTACACCCAGAAATATGCGAAATGTAGCATTTTCCGTAAATATCGATGCGTAGAAAACGAATACAATCATTTTCGGTGTGAATAGGCGTTTACCAAAAAATTCGTAATGATACTGTGTTTGTAATCCTGCTCTAAACTTACTTACCATGGTCACATTTTTTGCTGTAAACCGTATTATATTTAACTGTTTTAAAAGGCTGATTGAAATAGCTTTGAAAGAATGCACTGAACACTTACTTTCGTAATTTGGATACAAGACTTGTATTGCAAGTTCTCGTTGTAGTGACCATTTTTCACTAGAAGACAAAAACTTGTGATTAGTAATGAAAACTGCATAACGACGAATGAATAGGAAGGTACCTGTAGGAGAGGGATTTTGCTTATACATCAGGCTAAATTAGTATCAATGGGATTACAAGTTTTTGTATTATTCCCCTAATATATCATTTATACTACATTAAATAACAAAAGGGTCTTAACTAGTGAAATGACTGCGTTTTGAAAGCTCATGAAGTTTTCCGTATGAAGCATCCACGGTCAATTTTCAAGTGGTCACAGCCTTTAAAAATTTTCACTGCAGCGATAACTTGTGTACATATTACGTGAATACGTGTTCAGTGCATTTTTCGAAAGCTAATTTAATCAAACTTTTAGAACAGTTAAATATAATACAGTTTGTGAATATAATACAGAGCGAAAATGTGACCATGTTAGGTAAGCTTTAAAGCAGGATTACAAACACTATATCAATACGAATTTTTTGGTAAAGGCCTCTTCACACAGGAAATGATTATATTCGTTTTCTACGCATCGAAATCTATGGAAAATGCTACATTTCGCATATTTCTGGGTGTGCCCACTGGGACGGTTCCTTTGTGAGTAGAGTTTTGCAAAACTATTTTGCAAAAATCTAACTTGTTAGTCAACAAAAATCTAAACATACCTAGGTAATATTTTGCAAAACTCGCACATCAGAAATCATGTACACGAAAATCGGGATTATTGTAGACTATAGTCTAATAATACTTGAGTTGTTTTCTCGAACGAGCTATTAAACTTCACCACTGGACTTGTCGTTTCTGAGTAATCAGCGTTCCATATATCAGAATTATTGCCGACTAACCATAAGTTGGATTTTTGCAAAAATCTTTTGCGAAATCCGGGTCAAAAAATCTTTAAATTATGCATAAGAGAATCGGAATATAACCGGACTCTGGCCTTATAGTGCATGAGTTGTTCTATCGAATGTCTCTGTTTCGAGGGAGTACGGAATAAAGCAATTTGTCGGTAACCGTCATTATAATTAAACATATAAAAGATGTATAATAAGTAAAGCGACAAAAATTGTTTAAATTTTAAAAAGTCACACTTATCAATTAAAACGATGATGCATTAGACCTTTAAGACTTATAGAAAAATTATCTCGGTCAGATATCTTTATTTTTAGCTCACACGTGCATTCGACGTTAGGTGGCGCCACCTAACAAATTTCCAGGTACCAAACTTTTTACACCTAATTGTTAGCCAAACGTTCCAGAGAACTTGTATGAATAAATGAATTCACATGTTATACTCAGAATTCGTTTCTTTACAAAATGTAATAAAACGTTCACCTCTGCTGCTTCTTAGTAGGTATGGATAACCTCTTGCAAAGTTTTAGCTTCAAAAATCAAAGTACTAGAAACTCTGGTTATTATTAAACCACCAATCATCTACAAGAAGGTTTGGTACCATGTGTCTAAAAGCTTAGAAAATGAGCTTTTAGTATTGCTAGGACACATGAAACTGTAGTACATTTACATTAAATAAGAGCAGCAAAAACATTTGGCCACAATGGGGACACCAAAATTTGATTCGAAACCAGATTCCAGAAAAATGTAAAAAACTCGGTACGAATGTAATTTTTACACAAAAGTAAAATCAATGGCAAGTCATAGTTCTTCTGAAAGCCCAATTGTTAGTGAATATTACTGGTACTATTGATTTGAGAAGAAGTGTATTGATATGAATTGAGAAACACTTTAAAAACGTCAAACCTTAAAAACCCCGGAAAACTGATAATACATTTGACTGTACATAACTGTAAATTTATACCAACTGATAAGTCAGAAAAGCCTGGCGTATTTTTCCCAATACACTACGAAGCTTGGTGCATCTAACGACAGTTAAGTTAAAACTTATAAGTTTCCTGGTGGGTTTTTACAAAAACTTTAATTTTGTCGCTTTACTTATTATACATCCTTTATATCAGAAATACATTATGTTTTTTAAAACAAATTGCGCTGATAGTACACGTTTTGATATCTAACAACAACTTCAAATATTGTCTGAAACATACTAAATACATACAAAACTTAAAAGAGTAGAAGTCATAATTAATTAATGGTGCATTTAAACTTGGCATTTGACTTGTTCAGTCAGACTAACAAGTTGTTCATCAGAAAACTAAAAATATATTTTGGCATTACACGGGATCTGACCAAGAGTTTTGTTTAACTGAAAAATTTATGTGGGCAATATTTAAAAATCTGATCAACAATTTTGTTTAAAGCAAAGTTAAACAAGATCTTGCGTATTCCACTGGATGTGATTAGGAATTTTGTTTAACAGAGAAGTAAAAAAATATTTTGGACATTTCACGAAATCTGTTCAACAATTTTGCTTAACTGAAGTATTTTTGTCATATCACTCACTATATTTGACCAACTACGTTATCCAACAGAAAACGGTTCCGGAAATCATTTTTTGGACATGTCGTTTAATAAATTTGTACACTTCATTTTGCTACTTTCCAACCTGTGGGCATGATGACTACTTTTATAATCAAATTTTTCAAGAGACGCAAATGTACCCAACGCAGCTGGTTTGAAATATACACACTTATATACTGATGCTTTACCAAGAACAATTAGGGTTACGCATGAAGAAATAAGATTAAGATTACGCATGGACAAATAAGGTCTAATACACGAATATATATGGTTACCCATGCACAGCGAGGTTACCCAAGTATTTGTAGGGTTACCCAGGTAATTGTAAGGTTAGTCAGGTATTTGTAAGGTGAGCCAGGTATTTGTAAGGTTAGTCAGGTATTTGTAAGGTTAGCCAGGTATTTGTAAGGTTAACCAGTTTTGATCAAAGTTTCTCAGATATTTGTAAGGATAACCAGTTTTGATCAAGGTTTCCCAGGTATTTGTATGGTTACTGAGGTATTTGTAAGGTTACCAAAGTATTTGTAAGGTTACTCAGGTATTTGTAAGGTTACTCAGGTATTTGTAAGGTTACTCAGGTATTTGTAAGGTTACGCAGGTATTTGTAAGGTTACTCAGGTATTTGTAAGGTTAGTCAGGTATTTGTAAGGTTACTCAGGTGTTTGTAAGGCTACCGAGGTATTTGTAAGGTTACTAAGCTATTTTTAAAGCTAGCCAGGTTTGTTTAAGGTGTTTAAGGTATTTGTAAGGCTACCCTAATATTTGTAAGGCTTCCCTGGTATCTTTAACGCTACCAAGGTTTTCTTAAGGTTACCCAGAAATTTTTTAGTTTACCAAGGTATTTGTAATGTTACCTTTGTAATTCAATGATGATCCCGGTATTGCTAAGGTTACCAAGGCATTTGTGAGGTTACCCAGGTTGTTTAAGGTTACCCATGAACAATTAAAGTTGCGCATGAACACATGCGCGAATAAGGTTAAATCGAAGCTTTCTAAGTTGATTAATGAACACCCACGCACAAACAACAATAAAATTATCCACGTATAACTGCATGCACCCACAAATTCAAGTTTTTCACAATCAATTAAGGATTAAAATCATTTGGGTTAATCACAGCTTATTCACATTAACCTCATTTAGTTCATGTTAACCAAAAAATTTTCAGGTTAACCACAATTATTTATGGTTAGCCACATGTATTTCAAGTTAACCACATGGGTCTCATAATAACCAAACACAAAAATTTCCGTTGTGTATAAAAAACAGATCCTATTGGCTTGCGCAATATTTATTACCGGAAAGATTTTATGTGAAAATTATTCATTTACAGTCAACCTTATAATCAGAATGTTGAGATCTCATAAATCATTTAGTGAGTAAAGTGTAACTACTGTTAGACCCACAATTGCTTGTTTTACTGGAAAACACTTTTCAGACAATTGCGCACCAAATAATACTCGAGATTTTTTAAATTAAAATATGGTCTCATATATCAGTAAGTCAGTCAATGAGTTATAAATATTTTAGATACTTTATAGACCTTGATGAGTCCAATATTTTTTCAAAATGTTACCATCGCTAGAATGACAATTCTAGGTTCTACTAACATACGCTTTTTAAATAATTGCGCACCAAACATTACTCCAGATTTTTTAAATCATAATCTGGTCTCATATATCAGTAAGCCAGTCAATGAGTTGTTTCTTAGATCCTCTATAGACCTTGATGCGTCCAATATTTTTTAAACGTGTTACCACTTTAAAATCACAATTGCTTGTTCTACTAGAAAACACTTTTCAAACTATTGTGTATCAAATATTACTCGAGATATTTAGAATCAAATTCTGGTCTCATATATCAGTAGGTCAGTCTTCGAGTTATTTTTAGATCCGTTATAAAACTTTATGCGTCCAATAGTTTTTTAAGTGTTACATCTGTTAGAATCACAATTGCTTGTTCTACTAGAAAACACCTTCCAGATAATTGCGCACCAATTATTACTCGAGTTATTTTAAAATATAATATGGTCTCATATATCAGTACGTCAGTTAGTGTTTTCTTAGATCCTTTGCAGAACTTTGTGCGTCCAATATGTATTCACAATGTTACAAGCATTAGAATCACAATTGCTTGTTCTACTAGAAAACACATTTTGCACTATTGCGCACCAAATATTACTCGAGATTTTTAAAATTAAAATCTGGTCTCATAAATCTGTAGGTCAGTCATCGAGTTTTTCTTTAGATCCGTTATTAAACTTGATGCGTCTTATAGTTTTTTAGGTGTTACATCTGTTAGAATCACAATTGCTTGTTCTACCAGAAAATACTTTTCAGATAATTGCGCACCAATTATTACTCGAGTTATTTTAAAATTAAAATCTGGTCTCATATATCTCTTAGTCAGCCCGTGTGTATTTTTTTGGATCCTTTGCAGAACTTTGTGCGTCCTACATTTTGTCAAAATGTTACCACCGTTAAAATCACAATTGCTGGTTCTACTAATTTTTTTAAATTAATTGCGCACCAAACATTGCTCGAGGTTTTTAAAATTAAAATCTGGTCCCTTAACTTAGTAAGAGAGTCAATGAGTTGTTAATTAAATCCTTTATTGACCTTGATGCGTCCAATATATTTTCAAAGTGTTTCCACCGTTACAATCACAATTGCTTGTTCTAGCAGAATCTACTCTTCAAACCCTTGCGCAACACTTTGACCTACAGCTATTCTAATCCAAAAAAGATCTTATATTGGGGTCAGTTAGTGTCTCAGTGTTTTGGTAGATCTTTCAAAAATCTTTGTGCGTCCAATATTTTTCCAAACTTTAATCACAAGTGGATTTAGAATTGTATGTTCTATCAGAATCCACTGTCCAAACCATTGCGCACTACTTTGAACTCCAGATATTCTAAACCAAAAAAGATCTTATATTGGAGTCAGTTAGTTACTCAGTGCTTCTTTAGAAGTTTCACAAAACTTTGTGCGTCCAATATTTTTCCAAACTTTAATCACAAGTGGATTTAGAATTGCTTGTTCTATCCGAATCTACTCTTCAAACCATTGCGCACCACTTTGAACTCCAGATATTCTAAACCAAAAAAGATCTTATATTGGAGTCAGTTAGTTACTCAGTGCTTCTTTAGAAGTTTCACAAAACTTTGTGCGTCCAATATTTTTCCAAACTTTAATCACAAGTGGATTTAGAATTGCTTGTTCTATCCGAATCTACTCTTCAAACCATTGCGCACCACTTTGAACTCCAGATATTCTAAACCAAAAAAGATCTTATATTGGAGTCAGTTAGTGAGTAAGTGTTTTGGTAGATCTTTCACAAAACTTTGTGCGTCCAATATTTTTCCAAACTTTAATCACAGGAGGAATCAGAATTGCTTTTTCTATCAGAATCCACTGTCCAAACCATTGCGCACTACTTTGAACTCCAGATATTCTAATCCAAACAAAGATCTTATTTTGGAATCAGTTAATGTCTCAGTATTTTGGTAGATCTTTCACAAAACTTTGTGCGTCCAATATTTTTCCAAACTTTAACCACAGGTGGATTCAGTATTGCTTGTTCTATCTGAATTCACTCTTTCAACGATTGCGCCTAACATTTATTTCGAGTTTTCGAGTCAAACAAAGATGTTGTATTTGTGTTCGTCAATCAGTGCTCTTTTACATAGTTTGCAAAACCTTGCGCAATAAATATTTTTCAAAATTTTATCGTAGCTATATTTGAAATTGCTATACTCTAATAATATACACTGTCCAACTATTCCTAACTAATTTGTACTTTTATTTTAGAGATTTTAAATCAAACAAAGATCTCATATTTGAGTCAGTGAGGCAGTCCGTACTTTCTCAGATCGTTTTACATATCATATAACAAATGCATATGCTTCCTATATTTTTCCATACAATCAGTCGTTGTTGAATTACCGGTGGTTTGGTCGAATTACCGGTGGTTTGGTCGAATTACCGGTGGTTTGGTAGAATTACCGGTGGTTTGGTCGAATTACACGCGGTTGGGTTGAATTACACATGGGTGGGTTAATTTTACGTAGCCGGGTTGAATTTTACGTAGCTGGGTTGAATTTTACGTAGCTGGGTTGAATTACACGTGGGTGGGTTGAATTACAGTTAGCTGGGTTGAATTACACATGGGTGGGTTAATTTTACGTAGCTGGGTTGAATTAAACATGGGTCGGTTGAATTTCAAGTGGGTGGGGTGAATTTCACGTGGGTGGGTTGAATTTCACGTTGCTGGATTGAATTACACGTGGGTGAGTTGAATTTCACGTAGCTGGGTTGAATTACACGTGGGTGGGTTGATTTACACGTGAGTGGGTTGAATTACACGTGGGTGGGTTGAATTACACGTGGGTGGGTTGAATTACACGTGGGTGGGTTGATTTACACGTGGGTGGGTTGATTTACACGTGAGTGGGTTGAATTACACGTGGGTGGGTTGAATTACACGTGGGTGGGTTGAATTACACGTGGGTGGGTTGAATTACACGTGGGTGGGTTGATTTACACGTGGGTGGGTTGATTTACACGTGTGGGCATGGTTCTGGTATTCGGCTGTAGGGTTCGTGATATTCGGCTGCAGGGGTATGGGATTTCGGCTGAAGAGTGTATACAAACGTGCGGTAGAGCACGTGCTGTAACTTGTATGACGTGTCAAACAGATAATTCCGTCTTGTAAACTGTTTTGCACAAAACATACACTCAAATTGTTGCTCTGAGCTGTGCGTCGTGAGATGGTTCTTGAGACAACTGTTTTGAGAGAACGAAACCTCACAAATGTTGCACTTGAATGGTTTTTCCTTCGTGTGAGTTCTCATATGTGATACAAGGCTCGCAGTTTGCCGAAAGGTTTTCTCACAAATTTTGCATGGGTATGGCTTTTCATTTGTGTGAATACGTTGATGACTCTTCAGTTGGGTAGTGCCCGTGAATTTTTTATTACAGTAGTTGCAGCTATATTTTCTTTCGCCAAAATGAACGCATTTAATATGAGTTCTCAGGCTTGCTTTATTTGAATATTGTTGTCCACACACATTACATTTATGATTTTTTGTGCCATTACTAGTATGCCTGTGTTTATGTGCATTTAGACCACTTTTGGTGGTACAAGCCTTGAAGCATTGGTCGCATTTGAAAGGCTTTTCTCCTAAGTGGTATCTCATGTGCTCTGCTAAATCCACGTTTCTGTTGAAGGTTTTTGAACACAACTTGCATTTAAATCGTTTCTCAGCGTTGTGGGTGCGACGGTGAACGTTGACAGACGAGCTTTGTGAAAAGTTCCTACCACAAATATCACACGAATAGGGCTTTTCGCCTGTGTGAACACGCAAATGTAATGCCGCATGAGTTTTTCTTGAAAAGCGTTTATCACATATTTGACACTTAAAAGGTTTTATTTGAGGAAAGTGTACTTTTGAATGCCTGACCAGCCAAGTGTATTGGGTGAAAGTTTTTCCACAAGTGGTACATTCGTATGGTTTTTCTCCTGTGTGCGTTCGCATATGAGTAACTAATCCTGTGTGCCTTGTTAATACAAGATTGCACATCAAGCAAGTACGTGACTTTTTTAAAACCTCGTTTTTAGAAGTCATTTTGTTACAGGCGTTTCAGTGTGTCGATTCAATAGAATCTATTGAATAGGAGGTGTATTTTGTCAGTTCTGGTAGTCGTTTGTTCAGTTAGCAAAACTTACAAAGGAACTTAATTTAAAATAACACCGCAATAACAAGTGGTAACGCCGTAAAACTGAAGTGTGTAAATTTTTGGGTTATTTAACAATACCAACTGTGTGATCTTGCAGACCTTTCAAAAATTGTTTACACCAGAAGCGTTCAATGACAACTGCTATGTTGTCGAGCGTTGCTTTTTGAAGCTTTTTCCTTTGCTTAAAAATACAAGCTGTTTGTCAAACTATTTTGGTGTCAGGCAAGCAGTAAGAAACTTTATGTGCTGATTTATATGTAGGTTGTAAGCTATATGTAAAATCCGGTAAGTACCCTTTCAGCTGCTTTCAGCTGCGTCCCTATAATAAATACTTTAACACCACATTTGTTTGTGGAAACCTACGAAAATGGGATTATGGAATATCCTTAAACAAAATGGCAAAGTAAAATATTTTAGGTACCCAAAAATATAACGAAATCTATGCTTTAAAATATTTTTTTCACGAATCCACGATGCGGCATCGTAGCATTAATCCGCGTTTGACAAAGGATTTTCTCCAGCAAAGATACTTGATTACATGCACGTATGCATGTAATAACTGCCACAATGAATATCAGAAAGGTACTTTTGCTGAATGAAAAGCTTAAATTAATGCGGAAAAAAACTAGTCTAACATTCGTTCGTTTAAAATCCTTAAACTTTTTTGCTTTTTATTAAGGCTATCAGCAAGCAGGCAGCTTAGCAAGCACCATTATTATTCAAGTAAGTTGTTGCAGCTTCTTTATTTCTATATCCACAGTCTCAGTGGGTCTTTCATATTTAAAAAAATGACATTTCGATTCCTTATATTTTTCTCCATTCGAATTGGCTTCATTTGGTGGACCGACGTTTAAATACATTATGCGTATTTGTAATATTTATAAAATACTCATAAATAGAAAACTAAACATTTCACTTTTCAAGCATTTGATTGTGTTTGTATTTTGGCAAGCAGTATAATGCAAAGCAAGAAAGTTCTTCCCAAGTCTGTTTGCAGCTAATATGATTCATCTCACTGACTGGTGAAATGCAGGAATATGATGTATATTTTAAAATGGTCACAAGATTGGCAATGGAGTATAATGGAGTATAGCTAGTTTTAACACTGTTTTCTTTTTTAACACCAATTTTATATCAATCAATCCAAAAATCGATCCGTTTAGGTTTCCAGAACTACTGGCCGCCTACGAAAGCGATGTCTGGTGCGGAATTTTAATTTGCGTGATTGTGCTTGGATGGTTCATAACAGTGTTAGTTGGAGCAAAAACACTGTGTTCATGCAAGTTGCATATCCTATCATTTTACAAAGTTTTAATCGAACAAGGAAATCCGTTTCCTGACAGACTTGTAAATATTTCCAGAATTCGCATTATAATTGGAGTGTTTGCCTTAATGGGAGTAATTTTGAGCAATGCATACAAAAACGTGAACGTGTACAACTTGGTGTTGCCTCGTGCCAGAGTAGCTTATGAAACTCTGCAGCAACTCTTGGACAACAACTTTACAATGTTCACAGGAAGCGGAGAGATACGGGAACGCGATAATGAAAACAATGCATTGGGTCAATTTCCACATTATATAAATGGTATAAATCATGAAACAAAAGAATACGTAATAAATTCAGCGTTATATGATTATCTTTTGAAGGCGCATCATCTCAGACGTCTCAAATCTACAAACCAACAAGAAAGTGTTTTCAAGGAAACCATGCTAAAAATTGGCGAGGCAAGTAGGTTGCATATGAATACTGTCAAATTATTTAGGGAAAGTGAACTTGGAGTTGAGTCTTTTGTAAACTTCACACCTTTGATAAGGTGCATGAATCGTGATCGAAATTCCAATTATCAATGCTTCAGAGATAATGAACTCGCGTATCTGCAGAAGGAGCTGAAGACGTCTGACCACAATGTAGCTATCTTTCTACCGGAGTACGTTGCAACCAAAATTGCAAATAACTTGCAGCGTGAAGGAGTTCCCGCAGATGTTAGCCCAGAAACGTTTGCAAATATTAGCCTCAGGCTTTCCCCAACTGGACTTGTTCCACCATTTGTGTTACGACGTGTTAGAAGCATGAAGGAAACTGGAATTTTTGAGTGGTGGAAAAATACATTAGGACAACAGAAATTTTTGCCAATTTCAATGCCGATAAAAGCGGCAAACATGAAGGGAAATCTAGTCGTTATATTTGTTGTATTAGTGGGGGGTTTGCTGTTGGCAATTATTTGCTTTGTGATTGAAAAAAGAAAACTTCTATGGACGACGTGTGCTATATGTAGTAAAAAGCTAATGTATCCATTTTCTTATCTAAAATATAGGTTTTTGTGTTTTCTACAACAATATTTTTCGCAACAATTTGGGAAACAAAAAACTCACGGCATTAGTGGAAATTCACGGATACAAAATTTGAAAAAGTTTCTTTCACTTCGGAGATCGTAAACTACTGACAATACTTCTGATAACAAATAATATTTACTAATTTCTCAAAGCATCTTAAATGTTCAGTAAGATTAAAAAAAGTAAAACTCCAATCCAGGTCCAAAAGAGTAGCCCTGAAGCAATGTATTTCTGGTTGTTCTGCACTCCACCTAACAACTCGGGACGGCACGCAGCTCTACCTAAACTTACATGGAAAGCAGAAGCAGGTTCGTTTCAGTAGCTGAATGGAGCACTAGAAGCAGCCTTCAGACCTTGCTCTAGGCTTCAGCTGGGCAAGTGAATTTTACCTGCTTCTGTTTTGCATGTAAGCTTACGCAGAGCAGCGTGCCGCCCCAAGATGTCGATTGGAGTGCAAGCTCAGCTTTGCGCACATGTAATAGCCAAGCAAAAGACAGTAAGATTTGAAACGGGTCATACTCATGTTCTTTGAAGGTGTGTTGGTAGTACAATATTATTAAATTTGGAATAATTCAAAATTTGCTAAATGAATTGGAAACAGTTGTGCTGGCTATCAGCTACTTTGTTAAAGAACAATATTAAAATGTCAATAAAATCCGAACATTTGTAAAAATATGTTGCTGCACAAATTAACAAATTGCCGCAGAATTTATCACTTTCCATTATATAAAATAAATGTCTTTTAGTTCTCTTAAAGTTTCAAACACTTTGGCATAGTGAACAAATTGTTCCTTTCTTTAACATTGTGTTTTAATAAATTCCTTTCAGTGTTCAGTAAACTCTCCCTATTCCCAGTATTTGGTAAATAAATTTATTTTTTTAAATCAGAACACAATTGAAATTTATGGAGCTATCTGCATTCACCTCCCAAACTATTTATTTTTAATCTGAACAAGCTATTAACTAATTAATTATCGTGGTGAAACCTGCATCATTTCATTTAAAATATAACAAATGGAAGCTGTTGATTTTAGCTTTACTTATTCCAAAATGAGTCTAAAAGTTTGTCATCTTGAGCCCTTGCTTTAGACAGACAGGATTTTACTAAAGAGATATACATGTAAAAATATTTTTTGTTTTGTCACATATGTCTTTCATTCCTTTATTTATTTTTAACATTCGTAAAGGTTTCGATTGCAACCTTGACGTTTTTTGCTATTTTAGTTTGACTTGTTTTAACTATACCTTGAGCTTGCACTGCTGCACATATAACGAATAAACAGACAACTGCTTGAAGGCCTTACACACGAAATATCAATGGGGAAGTTTACTGTTGTAAAATTGCTGACGCCGAACAAAAGTCCGAAAATAAAGGCTTTAAAATAACTATTTATTTGTAGGCACAATAAATCACAAAGTATTCATTCCACGAAGTAAAATAGAAGTTGACTCATTGTCCTTCACAAATAAATATGTTAGATGATAAGAATGATTAAGGAATGAAAAAACTATTCCAAATTCCACAAATTTTTAAGCACTTTAATTATTGATCCACCTTCATTTAACACTCACTTACAAAGATGTTATTCACCAAAAATAATTAATCCAAATTCCCTGTGTATCCCTCATAACATCAGGCGTAGCAAAATAACTTGAAAAGTTTTGTATTTTTGTAATGAAAATATCATACGCTTCTTAATTTCAAATGTAAGTAAATGTTGAATGTGTTAATCTTCACAACAATTTTACCTGAATTCCACATTTTCTTGAGTATTACGCGTCGCACGAGTATAATATTTAACCTACTGCTGCTTTAGTAATTAGTTATTGATCGCACTGTTGCCAAACTTGTAAAACCTAGTACGAATGTAAATACATTATTCTAGTATTCGTAAGCTCTCATCTCTTGCAGACCTTGCAGTCACCAAATAAATAAAAGCATTCTATCCAGTGTTGCCATATACCAATGCGAAATTAACAGGAAGCCTTTTTTTATTGAAATTTTATTGATTATATGGATTACAATATTGAGTTTTACGGGCAACTTATACACCTTAATGTTCTACAGGCTTCCCACAAAATACTAGCAGCAGGAAAAAAATTGGTATTCATAAGATCTAACTTTCGTATGCCTTGTTTTTTTATTTTAGCGTGCCTGAATACAAATAGGACACTCGTAAAGAGTATAGAAAAGTTTGCCTTATATATGTGCATAACTGGTACAGGCTAGCATAAAATTGTTTCTCCGAACTTAGTGTCTTATTTAGATTTTAATACGTATTCTTTGGGAAACTGGAAAATGTTTGAGTGGGCTAAGTTCATACCCTAAGGTTTCAAACTTAAAAATAAACCGCGTGTTTTGATGCTTATAGAAAACTTAAACCACCTTCTAAATTACATCCTTTTTGAACTATGAAAACGAAACAAAACTGTGAAAACTATATATTGTATCTATATTTTTGTTAATACTAACAAGCATATCAAGTATTATGAAGTAAGGAATTCTTCAAATGTTTATCCTGTATTCAAAGTAAACTTCGAAAGTTAAATTTATTTTGCGCGTAGTATCACAGAAACAAGCTACATATATTCAATAAATTTTAAAACAATTTCAATTGGTTGAGTTTTTTTAGTCTGGAAGTATTTGCGAGCAATTTTAATATCCATAATTTATTTAATGACAGAAGCCCGTTAATCAATCTCCTTTTGATAAATCTTCTATTTTTGCAATCGACTTGCATCTGCTTGCAATTGGCAAGAGCAACTCTTTTTAAGTTTTCTGCGGGCTTAGTATTCAAAACGAACAAGCTTTTAGTGTTTCTTAAATTCTCGTTGGTAAAAATAAATCGAAAAAATGGTGTTTTCACACAAGTGTCTTATTGGTATATGTGTCTATGTGTTGGCATCAGCAATTGCGCAAACACGAGTATCTGCAGCAAAGAAAATCCAACCTACAGGGTTTTGTGACATTGTGCTTTTGAATCTAGAAGAGTTTCTAACTCCATTTTCTAAATGTTACATATTAATCACCAATTTTCGTGGCTGCAACGTAATGGTTGCTAATAGACTTCCTATTGTACTTGCACGTTATTTTGGTGAAGAGATCTTGCCCATCCGAGATTGGGTTTTTTCGCACAAAATATATCCCATTGAACTCAGGCAAAGCCTTTTATTCAACAAATCCATATCAGACATACCTCAAATGCATAAATATGTAAGATCAATGGAGAATTCATTTCCAAATGGGCGACAAAACTGTTGGAGTAAAGTATACTTGTACTCAGAACCTGGTAGCTTGGAAGTACCTACTCAATATGGTGGTAATAAACAGACGTTAAGTTACGTTTACAACAAATATTTCTCAGAGAAGTGGAAAAAATCGTACATAAGCACAGTGCCAATATACGAAATTTTTGTTAGCGAATTAGAATCTTTGCAAAGGGACAATGAATATAAGCTTGATTTTGATGCACTTCTTAGAACGCTTGCTTTAGGACAACAAGCCTCTATTAGTTCCAATTTGCTGGTATTTATGACATATCCTGTTGGAAAGTTTTATAGAGCTAACAAAGTTTTAAAAGTGCAAACCATTGGCAATTTAATTATATATTGTCAGTTTTGTGAGCCCTGTGTTCCTTGGAAAAGTATGCTCTTGCTTGATTCAACACACTTGCCCAACTTACTGTACTCTCTGAAAGCTTTGGCTAGTGAGTCAAAGTTTTTGATGATGATATTGCGTAACAAACATGTAAACTATACACAGCAACTTATAAATAGTCCTAAAAGTATAAGAAAAGTTTTTGAAATCGCTCAATCAATTTCATTGAGGAATCTTGAGAAAGTAGCTATGCTATTTAAGTATTATGTTTTGAATGTTTATTGGGAGAATGCAACGTACGTTGATTGGCCGTTTTGGAAGGATGCTATATCCTATTACCCGAACCCCTGTATTGGCAAGTGGAAATATCCTGAACAATTTCCGTTTTTATCAAATAAAGAAGAAAACTACTTGGGCGCCTTCCAGCATTCAGGACTTAGTTTAAGTCGAAAAACGTTACGCTTAGTAAGTTGCGTGAACCTGGCAAAATCCCCATTTGGTAATTTATTAGAACTCTTAGGTGGTTTAGATAAGTATACTTGGACTGCAATGATAATTTCCATAAGTTTATTGTCGTTTTACATTAGAAGTGTTTCCCTGATAGTTTTAAAACTCAACAAACTTAAGTCTCGTTCTTTTCGAAAAGTCATGTTTGAACTATGTGCAGCACTACTGGAGCAAAGCAGGAATTTGTTTAATAGTCGAAATGGATTGCCCCACTTGTCGCCAGTGCTTTTAGTTAGCCCCTTAATGTTCCTGATATTTAGCAACGCATTTAAAGGAGATAACGTTGCGCGTTGTCATGCGGATGTGTACTTATATCCACCTGATCTTAAGAGCACTGAGATGTACATGACTATTCGGAATGAAATATATATTAAACTTCCTCGAGTGTTGAAATATATTCACTATAAAGAATACGAATGGAAACCCACTTTTGTATCTACTTTAGCACTATATTCCGTATTTGTTTTACACACAATATTTCAAAACAAAGCAACTCTTAAAGCAATGCCATCATGGATTGAGTCTGCACACGTAACTCCCTGGTTTGTTCGTCCATATCAAAATGTGCTATTCATTGAAACTGTGTACCCCTATAACCTGAAAATGTACTTTCATTGTAAGTTTTGCCAAACCTGCAAAAGAGTATATCTAAAGCGAATCAGTGGTTTGTACATAACCAGACTCGCAATAGATAACTACATCACAACGATTGATCATACAAATTCATATCAAGTATCGGTTGTGTATGCTACTGGCACGCCAAGGTATAGCTTAAGCCCAAAAAATTATAAACATTTTAGAAGAGTACTCGACAATATAATGAAGGTTGATTTAACCCAAGTCAGGAATCTTCCTACTTTATTTGTTGGCCACATAGTTTCGTCTTTGATGCCTCTAAACACAACACTGTTATTCACAAATATTTTTGAAGACATATATAGTCGTAAAACTATAAGTACTTTCAGCTGTCACTCTGGAAGGTCATTATCTCCAAACCTACGTCCGGGATTGTATCGACATACGGGTATACACGTGGGAAAATATTCTGACATGTCATTAATATTCTACCGTGAAAGACTCAGATTTGTTGCATGCCACTATGAAAGGCAAACCTGGATATCGTCCGCGGGGGAGCTGGTGTACGCGTTTGATATTGTCACTTGGCTTCTGTTGGCATTTGCTCTTATACTGATTTCACTTCTCATCAGTAAATCCTTAAAAACAGTGGTCACCTTCAAAAGCTATATCCTATCATCCTGTGCTATTGCATTTAAGCTGTTTGCGACATTGATTGAACAAAGCGTTCGCTCATTCAGTGCACCTTTACCTGCAGAGAAATATTTTTTTAGATATGCAGCGTGTTTCATTCCATTAATGTTCTTAGTGTTAAGCAATGAATACAAAGGTGATAACATTACCAGACTGACTGTACAAGCACCGCTGGTTTCGTTTGATAGGTTTACCGACTTACCATTAAACAACTTTACTGTTTACATACTACCATTAAAACTACCAAAATCACAATACGAAGGGTCATATCTTGAAAACGTAAGAAGTAATGTGACAGTCGAATATCACCAAGACAGCTCTCATGAAGCTTTTCCAGTTGTATCAGAATTGTGGTATCACATAATGTTGCGATTGTTAAAGTGGTATAGGATAATAGATATGATGGATCGCTTATCAGAAAAAACACAGCTGTTTGAAAACAAGTCAGAACTATTTCCCAAGTGGAATCATACATCATATGACAAAGATGGCTATATTGTTGACTATCGAAAACTTGTCGTTCCCCATCTGGAAAATTGTAACAAAGCAAGCGTAATACTCGATGAGAACATAGCCAGAGTTGTATATGCTAATATTAGTGGAGCAAGACGCTCTGTTTATCTAGGAAAAGACATCATTCACGAAAATCTAAAAGGCTATGAGTTGTTTGGTCAGCACACAAAATCTGCATATGAACGAATACATAGTTTCTTTGAAAACGGTGTGATCGCTTGGTGGCAAAAGTTTGTTGAATATGCACTGGTTCAAATGACGAAGTCTCGTAAGTATAAAATTAGTGGGCACATTAACAATGCATTGGAACACATAGAAAAAGCGGAAATACTGGTTTTATGCTTTATTCCGGGAATGGGTCTCTGCTTAGCTATCCTAGTATTCGTTATACTTGAATTTGATTTGAAGCGCAGTAGCTTCAAACTAATTAGTGATGTGTCAAAATTGTTCCGTAAGTTTTAAACAATTGAACATGGAAAATGGTTTAAACCTTATAATGTATGATTCGTTCATTATGTTCCACTTTTAGAGTACCGTTGTAACTCGGTGGTTCCCGTTTCAGCCCAGGACTTTACTTCAGAACCTGAAAACTCTAACAGCGAACACCTACTTTATCTTCAAAACAGAAATACGCAACTTGAGAAGCAAATCAGAATACTTCAAAAAACAGTTGAGCGTCTCGAAGAAAGGTTAGAGGCTCATACTTCTGAAAATCCTAAACTCGAAACCAGTATTGCCACGGTTTCTCTCTTTGACACAATCCAGGAAGTGGTATAACTGCAGAAGTATTTATTAGGCTGTTCTTCAAATAGCATATCTCGTTTAATTTAATCGACATAATGCCTGCATGAAGATTATTTGGATTGTTTTACCTACCGGTGTCTTTATATGTATAATAATAAATTCGTAAGTTGCAATCAAACCATACTATCTTTACATAATAAATAATTTTAACTTTAACAAGCCATATATTAAGCCAATAGAAAACTCATTTAACACACAGACTAATTATCCTAGTATTCCTCAAATACCATGAAATGGTCACATTCGGTCATCAGTTTTACACTGATATCGTCACCCTGGAATCAAAATAATACTATTTTGGATTCAAAATTCAAAAGGCTACATATGTGCCAATTTAGACGAAAATCGGAAAAAAGTGCCCAAAAATGGTAAAAACACCAAAACCCCTTCTCAGTACTATGCCAAAAATGTTTGGACAGTCTAAAACTAATTGCTGTCGCTTTTTAAGTTTTTTTCTGTTATGTACGCAGGCGGATATTATGCTGCAGCGGTAGCATTATTGGAGTCATTATATCTACTAAATTAAGGACACGGATAGGACAAAAATTCGGAATTCAAAACGTCTTGCGATACAAAAACCTGAAAACGTTTGCTGCATTAGCTTTACAAAAATATTAGCATATATATAATTTGTGCATATTTGGTAAAATGCGCATAGAGCAAAGCTTATAGCTCTGGGCGTGCCTCACGGTGTTCCTGAAAGGAAAACTGCTCACATTCGAAGCTTAAAATTTTAAAGGCTCTGCTTATGCGAAGAGTGTAATTGGCTTCCCATTCCCTTAAGGCCTTTAAGTTGAAAAGAGGTTTGCTGCAGGTTCTTGAGTAAAGCAAAGAGATGTGAAAGGCATTCCGTGTACATGAGCAGAGCATCCAACACATCACTTTTCCTATTTAGCGGAGTTTTGTACTAGCATGGAAGCTTTTTGAATCATATTCTTGTGCTGACTGAAAGACAATGTTATTTTAGTATCTCTGTACAAATTTGCCGGAAGATACAAAATACAATGCAATACAAAATATTTAGTTTAATTTTTTAATTAGTATTTAATTAAGCGGTAGCGCACTTCGTGCACTCCCGTAACACTGGCCTCTATCGTGTCCATTCGTTCAAAAAAGTTACCAGTAATATTTATCTGATATAAAGGTTTTATGCATTATTGCTCACTAAAAAGTCTGCTTTCTTAATTCGTGCCAAATAATTAATTATCTTGGCAAATAGCATTTTCAAAATAAGTTACACATTTCAGAATAAAATACATTTACTAAACCGTTTACAAATTCAGTATTTCTAATAAATTATTCCACTAGGACTTTACCCATTTATAGTATTGGATTGAACATCATTAAAAGTTCAGTTTCGTTAGACTATAAACGGACAAGTTTTTATTTTAGAGCCACGTGTGCTGACGTAGTTATAAGTACAACCTCTTTTTGCACTGTTTAGTTTAAAATTGAGAAAATTTACGTTGGTAGTTTAAGATAAGAATTCCACTACACGCTAACTATAATATATTTATCATACACTATCTTCTTAAACCAAGTGGCTTTATAAAGAACAAATTAGGGGCAATAATAATCTTGCCAGTTTGCCCAATTTCAACTACATATACTTATTCTTTTTTCTAATCCAATATTATATTGCAACAGACATGGAACCAAGAATAAACTTTGTTGTTTCGTTCGTGCTTAAAATATAAAAGCATAAGGTCAAGTTCTAAACTGCTGTAAAAACCATCAGAAGTACAAAATGTTAAACATGTCCGTTCCCTGTGTGTCCACAGCCACCTACAGTTCATCATTGTCACTATTCACCTTATGAACACCTTTCCTGGCTTCCCTATTTTAATTGCCACGTGGGCTTTCACAATAGATAATTTTATTGCCACTGTAACTACAAAATATTAGTTTTTTATTGCCATGCACAAAGGTTTTGTTTTTAATTGCCATGCAAAAATGTTTTAATGCAGCAGAACCTTCAAAATCTGCATTATCATTTTCAAAAATTCTATCAAATTTTTAAAACGATTTTTGTCTTTATTCACACTTTATCGCTTTTCTGTACGAAAATTTGTAGAGAAACAAAAAATATTTATGTGGCTAGAATATACGTTAAGGAATCATAAAAGCAATTATACTTAATTCTTTGGGTTCTCTAAATCATTTGATGATTTTTTCTTTTCTTTGGAGCTAAATTCTTTATAAGTGGCTTATAAGTACTTGTATCAAGGGAATTCTAAGCGATATACCAAACAATCATGTATATGAAATATCTAACAGCATAAATTCGTGTTTTTGTTAGGTAAACTTTTAAAATGTCGTTACAGCTACACAATCTTTTGCATGGATGCCTTGGTGTGCTTTCTCAAGTGGGCCTTTAACAAATTGCAATTCGGGATTGCAGGCAATATACACTCAGACACGGGGTAGTACTCAAATCAATAACAGACTAAACGCTGTGCAAAACTATGAAACAAATCAAGTAAAGAGAAAAATCATTTTTAATACTTTCAATCAAATGAATGTTTATGTCTGTATTCAGCAATTTGATCCATTAGCAGTTAAAAAATATCATCTTGTTTTTTGTCATTCATTATGGTGGGGATTCAGATTGTGTGTTATACAGCTCTGCGCGTAGGGGTATCGTGAGATGAATTGCCTGTTGTGGATGTTGTACATTTTAAATGACGTCGTAAGTGAGTATGTGGTTGAATTTCTAGCAAGGGAAACAAATTTTCTTGTTGCGACCGCCATAACACACAAATCCCTATTCTAAACATTTTAAAGGGAATTTAAAGTAAGGTTATAAAATTATTCGGTCAAATCATTTCAGAGCAAAACAAACTAAAACGAGTCTACAAACCAGTTATTTAGCTGTCCCGACTCTGTAGTTTTCAATTTTAAACCAACCGCAAATTACTTAGAGATCAAGCCGGATTTCCCAAACTTTTCAGCTGAAATATGTGATAGAATCAAACCGGTAATCGAGAGAGGCGGAAAAGTAGTTAAATTCAAAGACGATTACAGCTAATCGATAGTTTCAAACAAATTTTTTTAATGCTAGCTTAAGTAATTGTGAAAAAGATGGAACATAACATTTTATTTAAAAAAGTTTACCTTTAAAAAAAATATATACGTCATTTTTTCTCAAGACCACTCCCAAATTACTATGCTATCCACTACAAAAAATTACAACTTTGGTTGAAACAGACGAGCAGGATATAAATTAGGTACTTGATTCAAATTAAATACAGCCAAATATAGTAACAAATGATATACTACTGTTGATATACTACTTACTATACAATTAAGTTTTTGAACCGGATTTTAGAATGTAATAAAACGCATAAACATTTTTAAAACGTAGATTACTCAGAATAAAATTTAATATTTTCAGTAGCTTTTGAGTATTTTGAGTCGCCGTTAACCGTTCTAAAATCAGTATTGATTCTGTGAATAAAATTTTACTAGTTTATGTGCTACCATTTGATCTACTCCCTCCGTTTGTTGGAACTCAATTAGCCTAACGTGGATCTTTTAAGAGTCCAAAGCCCCACCCTATCCTGCAGTAACCTTTTCAAAAAAACTTGGCATTATTGGCTGCTGCATACTTTGAATACATAGTTTGCAAACCTCTATATCCTTCCATCATGTTTGCTATTGACTGTATTAAAATTCTGTACCAATTAGAAATGGTGAATGCACGTAGATTTGAAAAGAAAACACAAGAAGATATAAAGATGTATAGAGAACAAGCAATAGCTTCTAGAATCCGTGCAGAATTTGATTCTCAAATTGCAATTGCAATGCAAGTTTGCATGTTCTTTGCCTTCATGTGGTGCCCGATTGCTATGAATTTAGAATTGGAAGGAAATCAAGAAATTCAAACCGTGGTTATATTGAGCTTATCGGTTGCTCTTCGGGTTCAAACTGGTTTGGGTAAAGTGGATAAAGTTGCAGCATTTTTCCCATACATTGTGATCTGTTATGCCGTAAATAAGATTGTTCATGTGAATCTTCTTCTATCGCTATTTAATACTATTCTGGCTTTGCTAGCTATTAATGATTTGGTTTTGTACGACATTTGCCTGCATGCATTTTTATTCAAAATCTTCTAGTTTTTGTTTTAAAGCAATAAATACATTTGCACAACATGTTTTCCACAAATCGCAATTTTCCGATTTTTGAACGCTTTAATCAGTACTCGGGTCAAACTTACAAATCAATCCGAATCGTTTTTTCTGATTATATAAACGTTTTTCCCAAAATCAGTTCGAAAATTGTTTTGTAAACTCGGTTCATCGCATGCCATTTTTATACGCACATGTGTTCTGTTGCATCAGTCAAACTGCTATCCACTCTAATGTATTAATTACGTCGTCAAAGCTGGACAAATTTTCTGAAAAAGGTTTCAAAACTTTAAAGGTATTCAGTGTTTTATATATCTTTAAAAGAATAAAATATTGATAATTTGTGTCACCTTTCAAACATGTAAAAAATTTAGCAAGTTGACGAATAAATCAGAAGTGGTTTACATTTTCAGCTTGTTTAGGGCTTTGTACAAAATTATAGTTAATTTAATTGTTTTGAATGCAATATTATAATACCGTGCTATAAACTGTCCCTAAGATTACATTAAGTAAAAAATTATATTAAGTGTGTCAATTCTTCTTCTTCAAACCAGACAGCAGCGTGTACGAAGACCAAAATGGTTTAGAAATAAATAAAAATTTATGGATTTGCTGTATCGGCCTCAGTATTTGCTTACGTACACATGCATTTTGGCAATATTAAAGCGACGACAAATATTTAAGGTCAGAAACGATCAATAAGGAAGACGATCGATAATTTGACGAGAAGCAAGAGTCCGAATATGTATCGCTATTAGTTGAGTCGATGATCGATGGTCGATGACAATGACCTTCATACTACTAACAGATTTTCTAAATACGTATATTTATTCTATAGTTGTAACACGAAGGGAAAACTTTGTCAAATAAATTTCTGTAATTAGCAAAATATGGATTCGAATCAAATAGTCTTACGACTTCCAATGCACTCCTCCAAATTGATTGCTAAAAATTAATTAAAACTTTATAGAAAAATTGAAAAATGTTTTTTGAAATTCTAACTGTTAGAACCGTATTATAAATTTGATTTCTAAATTTGACATGACTTAACATGCTTTCAGTGTTTGACAAATAATTTGCTTATCTATATCATATTACCCAGGCATGGTGGTGGATTTAATTAGTGGGCTGGGTTTACCCAGTTTACCTGTTTTTACCCATGCCTAGCATGATTTTGTGTGGGATTTTTGGATAAAAATGGATTTTTAGCAGTTGCCTGTTAATTATATGGCGGCAATTTTCTATGGCCCTATTTAAATGCATATAAAGATTTAAAAATCCCATTAAAACCCATTTTTACCCGGTGCCTATTAAAACCCGTTTTTACACTGGGTAGTGGGTAGTAATAAAAAACCCGCGGGTAACACCATGCCTGACATTACCCCAAAAAACTTTGTACTCGTTATTGCGTTACATACTGGCAAGCTCACCAATAAAAATTAGAATAGGGCTTTAGGCATAAAGTGTCTCGTCGCAATGCACTTCGGCAGAAGCGTCCTTTCATTTTCTTGCTTATGACATACCTATAAAACATAAGTTGTAAAAACATAAAACATACAACTGACATACCGTTTTTTATATCCATGTTTATGTCGTTTGCCCTCAATGGTTACTCTATGGCTGTTCGGAAACGATGCCCTTTGCATTAGCCGATATTCTGGGGGATATTTTTTATTCAAACTGCTGGCAGGTGGTTCTTAGGGTTTTAGCAAGTTTTATAAAAAATTTAAATCGTAGTAAATATTACAACATCACTACAAATTGATTTAATATATGCTTCTAAAATGAAATTTCTAATAGAACTGATAAACACGGACCGACAATCATTAAGTTTATTTTAATGATTATCAACTCAAAAACAGCAAAAAAGTGTTCTTTTAATATCTACAACAATAGCCGTAAAAGCTCTTTATTCTTTTCATTTACCTTTTAAATCTCATTATGTTTCTTCTTTTCCTTCAGGTAATTCAACAAGCTGTTATTAGCTCGCTGCTTCTGCAGAGGATATCGTTGTTTGTGTGTCCGTCCACTTTATTTTAGGGGGCCTTAAACCAGGCTAAATGGGGTCTACACCAGGTTGAGTGTGTCCTAAATAAAATATTGGCTCTACGCCAGTCTAAATGGACAATCTTACATTTATATCGGCATTAGCAGCGAGCATCTTTATTTGGTTTGCCATTGACTGATTGAAGATTTTAATGAGCTAAGCAATCATCATCATCAAATGCATTATCCCTTTTCTTCAAGTCTTCAACATTCACACCCCCATCCATTCAAACCTTTACCCATCCCTGAGACCATTAAGGCACCTGAGGACTGAAGTTCAGTCACTGAACCTTAAACAAGAAAAAGCCAATAGCCAGAAATAACTTCTTGTCAAAAACTACGCCAGTGTACGGTATCCAGCTCCAATTCAAGCTATTACAAGGAACTTATCGCTAGTGTTTGTGTTGCGTATAATGATGCATTTCGAATCTTGTTTGGATACTCACGTCGGTGTAGCGCATCACAAATGTTTATGAACAATCGGATCTACGACTTTTTTGGCTCATGGAGACGGCCATGCTACTCGCTTGCGGCACGTCTTGCTGATACAAGCAATCCTATACTCAGATCCATTTTTAACTCAAATATTTTTCTCAAATCGTCTCTGTACAAATCATGGTGTGACTTATTGTTACCAAACTTAAATGAACCGTATTCATTGAAACTTTATAACATATTATCTATGAAACTTAATTTTGACTAGTCATTAGCATTTTAATGGTGCACTGTGATATGTGCTGTTGTCATGTTGTGGTTTCTCCTTCTGCCTGTAAGCAAACGTCCGACCGGGTTAAAACCCTTAATGGCGTAATGCAAGTCGGCTGCGATAAGGGTAGAGGGTGGTCCCAATGCGGCAATGGACTTTCACAGTAATGCCTGCGTGCTATTGTCATCTTCCTACCTGTTTTTTCCCAATGTCTTTGTATAAATCTGGACAAATGTTGACATTACCAAATATATAATCTTACAATAATGTATAGATGGATTTGTTATATCAAACTGATCTGCAATAAATCAATGAATGAATGAATGAATTACTTCATTCCAATCCACCCTCCCCTTATATCAAGTAACTTGACCATTGCTCATTTTTTGTAGTTAACCAGCTTATCTTAAGCTCCTGAAATGCCACTTTTTATAAAATCCCAGCTTCTTCAATCCCTCAACTTTATTCTTGGCTTGTCTTCTTCAACCATTCAGTTTACCAATTGAGTTATGTACACAATTTCCAGTAAGCTAACCTGTATTTTATGTGAATGCAACCGGTATGTGTCAACAAAACGTTTTAAAAATATTGGTCATCATAAAAATACACGTAACATAACAAATATTTATGACACGAGGTTAGCGAAAAATGCAATAAAAACGTTTGTAGCAACATTAAATTTGTTTTAAAAAGTCTTGTTAAAAATGTTGATTATGATTATGAAGCTGTATGTTTAATTATAAAATTTTTATTTCTATAAATTTTAGCCTAAACTCATCAGTAGAAAACATAAATTACTAACTGTAGCTCAATGAAACGTTTTCAGACTATAGAAGCTTTTATTATGTAATATGTAATAAATGTAATATTTGATTCTGTAATAGGTAGATAAATTTTGACTGACTTATAATATGTATATTTTTTACTTTAAATCTAATGTTGTTTACTATATATAATATGTGCAATACTGAAAATGATTTGAAAAAAGGTGCAGAATTGGGTTGTCAACTTTGTCTGACAACAGTACATGGTTTTTATATCCTACAAGACGGACTATTTTCCCATGTACCACCATAATACGCTCAATTGAAACATGAAACCATTAATTTCTAAATATTTGTTTGACGAAAATAATTACTAAATGTAATAATAATGTAAATGTAGTGACAGAAATTACTACCTTTATATTCATTTAAAGGATTCTGTCGCGAATGTGCAATAAATAAATAAATAAATAAATATTACAAATTAAACAGTATTTATATTTACCTAAATATCTTTATTATGGTATCTAAGAATAAAAGCAATAATTTCAAGTAAATACATTACATAAACTCCAAAAACCGTCTAACAATCAATGTTGGTCATAAGTGAACGGTCGGAGATTTCAATTCAAAATAAACTGAAAACAAAAATTTAATAAGAGCCAAAGAAATTTTTTATATCATATTTATTTATGGATGAAAGTCATAAGACTTGAAACAATAAGTAAACTTACACAGGAACTAGGTAAGTCTCAGCTATTGGTATATAATAAATCATTGTTAATTGGACAACTGTTGTTTATGGTGTGAACGGACGTGCCGTATTTTTGACGACAAAAACGGAAATGATTTGTCACATAGCTGACAGCAAAATAGTTTCTCCAGTGTATGTGCCCGAAAATGGTCGAATAGAGTAGTCTGCCTTGCGAACTGCTTAGTATAAAATATACAATCAAATTGTTTCTCTGCGACGTGCGACGTAAGATGGTTCTTTAGATGATCGTTTTGAGTAAACGAAACCCCGCAAAAGTTGCACTTGAATGGTCTTTCCAACGTGTGAGTTCTCATATGTCTGTCAAGGGTAGAAGTCTGTCGAAAGGCTTTCCCACAAATTTTGCATGGAAATGGATTTTCATTTGTGTGTGTACGTTCATGAGTCGTTAGATTGCATTTGAATGTTGGGTGGGTGGGTGCATGCATGCATCATGTTACACTAAGTTACGCTATGACGGTGTGAGTGCATGCCTAAAGCTGCGTAACGTTCTAAATGGATGGTCCCAGAGAGTAAGTAAGAGACAATCATCCTCTGAATAAGCTGCAAACATTTTATAACAACTTCTCTCCTCACAAGTCGGATAGAATTAAACTTACATCAAAACGGTTAATTTCACTCGCATTCCATTCTATGCGTTTGTTTTGGGACTCTGCGTCAGTACTACTTGCAGTTTTTAGCAAACGCCAGCATCTTAGAGCCTGCTGGGAAATGGAAGCCTATTGAACAGCCAAGCAACAAGCTTTTACTACAGAAACAGAAGTACGGCCCAAAACTGCACTTGCAGAATACCAACAGAAATTGAACGCAAAGTTTGCAGCGTGAACAATTTCAGGGCGTACCAGTAATGGCTCCAGGCGAAAAGCAGCTACTTGACCACCCTTCCATTCACCCGTAAGTAAATTTCCGTAAAACTAAAACAAAATGAGTTTACTACATTTGCCTCTGTACATTTTCTTGAAATTTATATCATGCTCAATATTCTCAAGTTAAATAAAAAATATGCCAATTATTAAAAAATCAAAATATACGATCGATTAATCTGACTACATGTTAATCGTACGAGTTACATATACTGTGGCTTGAAATAACTCTGTATGAAAATGTCTCACTACTAAAAATGAAAAATTAAGTGCGCAGGTACGTATTCTGAATATTATCTAAAGTCTATTTATTTAAAGTGTCATTTTTGTTGCTTTGCAGAAAGAAAAGCACATTTGCTTGGACCGGGATTCAATGGATTACAAAAACATTAAGCGCGGTAATCTGACTGACTGGCAACTCATAGCAATCCATACCGACCTATTCCGCAGCAGAGTTTGTTTTTTGATTCCCAAGTTTCTCCAAAGTCAATGCCTTGAGTCTCCTGAATGGCAGCTGGACAGCGACATAGAACTCATTGCACGCAGCTTTGATGAGCAACTATTAAACAGCATAAAATGCACACTCAGAAGGCACATGAAACATTGTCATGAGTTAGAATCATACTCAAGTGACGCATTCTGGAATTGGGCTGTTGATTTCCCGGTGCTTGATCACGCAAATTTACTGCTTTCTTAAAGCACATCAATGAAGGAAGCATGTCAAAATGAAAAGATAAGCGTGTAGGTTGAAATGAACTGTTTGCAGAATAAATGTTTACAAAAATTTCTAACTGTGAACATAATAGTGTTTAGATTTGAGTTTAAGGATCATACTTTGTCGTGTGTAATTGCTTAGAAGCAAGCCAGACGTCTAATTTTCCTTGTTTCAAAAATTAAATTATATTTTGTATTAAATTCTCTACAAAAATCAATTGTAATTAAATGACTCCAGTCGTACGATGATAGAAATTTGTTGTGAATCCATATTTATAAAGTAATCTGTATTAAAACGATTTTTATGTAAACGTTTTATCCAAAAATCAGAAACGGCTTCGTCGGTGACAATCGTGCGTAAATTTTTGTTACAAATTTGTGGCTTAAGAGAGGTATGTAATTTTTACCCCCAAATAATCAATAACGTATCCTCAATATATTATGACCCATAAACTCGTGTCAATATATTCATCATCATTGGTCCGTAAATGTTTTTTGATGTTAAACAATTACTTTGGGTGAAACTCAAAAATGCATGCATGCGTTATAGACGGTAGGTATGATAACCCCTGAGGGCTTTTAACTGCCAGAGACAATTTGTCGTAGGCAATTTGGCGTTTTCAAATAGATGAGCGTCGTATCTTAGTTTTTTGTATAGACCTTACACACATCTGTCACCCGTTTATGTATTTGCAGTACTCGAGGATGCGAGATGGATTTAGCAAATTAAATCTACAGAGATGGAATTCCCAAAGAAAATGTACTAACGATTCACGGTGTACAAGTTTTACTAGTTTCTGGTGAAATATAAAATTTCAATTTTTTCCTTATCAATAATAAATTAAACCACTCGTTGTGCTTGTAAAATATTATTTAATTTTATATTTTATATTCCTTGTATAATGAACATTTTGCAAATACGTGGAGTTTTCCAAAAGTAGTGCAAATACTTTCATCGTACACCAAATGTTTATGTTAAGCTTGATAGACGTGAAATGTTGCATGGTGTTAGGGCAGTAAATACCAAGTACTTATGCAAAATTTCACAAACGTAGATTTCTTTAACATTGAATTTTGAAAAGTTGAAAATCTGGTATGAATTTTTCAGCGTTTTTCGAGGGGCCACTTTTCGTGCTTCATAACTTCAAATGGCGGTGTGTGGTAAAATTACTCAGTCCAATAAAAAAGATTTTGCATTGCATAATCCTTAAGTCTTGTAGAATCTGATACCAGTGTATTTGGCTCTTTGCATCCTTGGTGACTCTAAAGAGCATTCAAATTTGAAGACGATCCAAAGTGCAAATTTTAGGAAGGATGCAAACAACTCTGGTCTATTTTTGGGAAACCCCAAACGATTAATAGCAAACAAAATAGTTTGAATAGATAAGCATAAAATGGGCTTTATGATACTTATTGTCATTGGTATTCTTAAAGTTATATGTAGTTATAATAGAAGCAACAAATGTAGTAACTCAAAAATATGCGAAAAATCGGGTGCACAAGGTTGAACGTCAAATTGGCTTTTGCATTGGTAAGTGGATTCTCTTGGTGAATCAATTGGTCACTACAATAGATACCTTAGACGATTAGAAAACAAACTCATACCATGTCTTAGCTTTTGGACAATTCATAAGAAAAATACACACTTCGAAAGAAATCATAGCTTAAGAATCGTGAAAATATTATCGATTGTGTTTCACTCTACTGCTCTCATATTATTGTACGCACACACGTGATTGAATACGGGAAATGTACACCAGTACCTGGACTATGTATGCAAGTAATCAGGTTTGGAGTTCTTCTTGACGTTTGCGAAAAACAGCCCGAGAAAATTTTTTTGCACTACTTTTGGAAAACTCCACGTACATAAACCGTACATATTGACGTGCTGTTTTTGTTGCCCACCATGGCAATTTCATATATATAAAGCTATTCTTTAAACGTGTACATCATTTTAAATATGCAGAAGTAGAAATGTTTTTTATGTAAATTGCTTACAACCTTAAAAGAAGTTATCACTAAAAAATTTAAATTACTCTTTCTAAATAGGTATTATGATCTGAAGCAAGTTTATAACGGGAAAATGTTACGTAATATGTACAGCTTAAATGCCATTAAAATTAAAATTTGTTTCCAGCATATATGATTTGTGCAGCAGATATGGATTTGATCGAATCATAATTATTTTAAGGAGATCATGTTTAAACCTATAATCGCAGCAAAAAATCGTTTTGGTTTCATCTAAGTTAGTCTATTGTTTTTAGCCAGAGTGGTTTGAAGTTGAAACTAAGGACATAAAACAAAGATTACTATGAAAATTAACAAATTGTTACTTTTTAATAATAAAGAAAGTTAAATTAAATAAAAATTAAAGAAAAAGACTGAAGACTAAAATTTGATTTGATAAAGGAAATTTAATTACGTGTCTTGCACTTTGCCATGCGTATTTACTTGCGTTTGTCTGCCTCTTTTTACCTCCGAATTACTATTTCAACTGTTGGTATACCTATTTATACTATAAAACACGAAATTGTTTATTGTTTTTTTACTACAAGCTAACTGCATCTGTGTTTATTTTGTCGCCAACAAAATAAGCAGTGCAAATAGATGTCAATAAAAGCTGGTTATCCCAACAAAATTTATCTCTGGTCTACAAGAAAACAAATCAAACTGGCTAAACGATTAAGGAATGCAAAAGTTATACACAGGCGGAATAGCAGAAGCCAAAAGGAACCTGCATACAGTCATGTATGAACCCTCTATAGGGAAGATTTCAGCGGATTACTTTGTCCGAGCAGAGCCACAGCGAGATGCTTTGCATTCCAACACAAAGTGCATTTAATAATTCTGAGCAGTTTTCCTTTCAGGAACACCGTGGGGCACGTCCTGAGATATAAGCTTTGCTCTATGCGCATTTTACCAAATATGCACAAAGCTTGACTCTGTGGCCGAGAGGTAGGGTAGCTGTTCACTAGGCATTCCATGGCAGACTGCATATTTGGTAAAATGCACATAGAGCAAAGCTTATAACTCTGGACGTGCCCCACGGTGTTCCTGAAAGGAAAACTGCTCACATTTGAAGCTTAAGGTATTTACTGGCTGGTGTATGCGGAGATTGTAATTGCAAAAGGCTTCCCATTTCCTTAAGGCCTTTAATTTAAAGGAAGCGTTGCTGCAGGTGCTTGGTGAAGCAAAGGGATGCTAATTCTGTGTACATGATCCAAGCCATCTAACACTACATTTTTCCTGTTTAGCAGAGTTTTGTACTAGCATGGAAGCCTTTTGCAATGTATACTTGTGCTGACTGAATGACAATTTGCACGCGTTATTTTCTTTGGGGTTTTATTTGGCCAGGGTAATTATGTAAATGCATTTCAACAATAATTATAGTTTGAGTTATGTTACTGTATTTTCTCTGTACAAATTTCCCGGAAGATGGAGTTAAATTTAAAACTGGTAAAGTGAATTAACTATAAGAAATTGGGAAAACACAGTGTATAATTTAATTGTTTAATAAGTATTTAATTATGCGGCAGCCCACTTCGTGCACTCCCGTGGCACTGGCTTTGATCGGGTGCTTTCCTTCAAAGAAAGTTACCAGTAGTATGTACTAATCTGATATGAAATATTATGCAATACTGCTCAACAAAAAATCTATTTACACAATTCGTGCTAAATAATTAATACTTTGCAATTAACAACTTTAAAATAAATTCCACATTTCAGAATAAAATACATTAACTAAGCCGTTTAAAAATTCAGTAATTCGAACAAATTATTCTACTAGAACGTTTACCAATTTATAATACGTTAACGTAACTCAATTTTTAAAAATTATTCAGATTCAACACTCAACTTCATTTATATTCAGCGGTCAAACCTAAAATGTGGTTAAAATAATTTTCCTAATTCTTTGGTCAGCTAAAACAAGCTGAGTAGCTTTCTTCTCAATTTCCACAATTACCATTCTGTGTGTTCGTGTTTACTCATCAATTAAAGTATAATGAGTAGGTTTGTTAACAGTCCCACGGGAGTGCACGAAGTGCGCTGCCGCATTACCTTGATAGTAGCTTATCAAGGTTTAAATATATGTTTTAGCCCGACAGTTCCCTATCCGTGCTCTCAAAAAATGGTTATTAGTCCTTGGAGTTGCTTACAAATTTTAAAAATATTTCTACCGACCCTTGAACGCAATTATCAAGCTTCTAAAAATTTTGCGGAATTTCTAATTAGCCTATGAAGCTTCTGCAAATTTTTACTAATATTAAGAGTCAATTCTCAGACTTTAAAATACTTTACTAAATTTTAGCGTTGGTGACGAAGCTTCTAATTTTTTTACTGAACAATTTCACCACCTCCTCCAACTGCTCATCCCCCACAACCACTCCCTTCAACCCAACTCCAAAGTCAAATTGGGCATCGCTCCAGCGAACCTTCTCCAGCTTTGTAGCTCCATCCTCCAATCCATTTCCCACCGGGTCAACCTTAAAGGGCGATTAAACGGGCGCCGGCGATCAGCCGCTGGCTGATCCCCTCCCAGTTGGCTGCCTCCACCAAATCTGTTTGGTGGAGGGGGTTTGCCCTCCTTCCATTCTCCTGCCCCCTCAGCAAATGGTGAATCCGTTGTCCTTTCCACTTGTCCTCATAGCAGGTAGTATTCCAGCTAAACTGAGTAATGGAAATGCAATCCATTAGAAAATCCAAGCTGTTACTCACATTACCCCAAAGCTCCAGCCGTTGAACCCAAGACAGGGCGCCCCTTGTTCGCGGAAACTGGAACTGGGTGCCAAAGGGTGCGCGATAGAGCACCAGCTCCGTCAAATGATTGTTGCTCCATGGTGTCCAAGTGCTTAGCGTTCTCAGGTCCCGCTCTGCAAACAGTGGGTCCAATCCCAAGTCAAAAGCCAGACTGGTTAACTGGGAAAAGGAGTACACGTTCCCCTGACCCATAAGGTTCCTCTCTATTGACGCATATTCCACTGTGCTAAAAACGCCATAGTCCTGTGCTCTTTGAGAAAAATCCAAAAGGTCAAGGTGGCGCAGAGTGTTAGCCACTTGGCCAATTTCAAGGAACCGGAACAGCGACACAAGGTCAGCTTGTCCTGGGTTCTTGGAAGGGTAACCATTTGCACCACATGGGACACCCCAGCTTGGAACAGGCTATAGAACTCCACTAAACTCATCCCATTTCCCCCTTGGTTGCTTGGACTACATGGTTCAGAATAATAGTTCAGTATTGGATACTTATCCGTTTGCTCCCACCTCTTGGCACAAGCCCGTAGCCAGCTTTTTGAGACCAATCTGTTTCTCTTTAGAGAGTCCAGCCCCAAGTCGCACTGAAAGAGGGTTTTGAGCACTGGAAAGTTTTCCAGGGGATGTGGAGTAGCCTCC
Source organism: Entomobrya proxima (assembly GCA_029691765.1). Lineage (NCBI taxonomy): Eukaryota > Metazoa > Arthropoda > Collembola > Entomobryomorpha > Entomobryidae > Entomobrya > Entomobrya proxima. The sequence goes on along the minus strand of CM056171.1, from coordinate 58,558,648 downwards.
ACCTCACATTTCTCCTCCATTTTTATTAAAATCTTAAGCTGTGATGATTGTCTACGAGTTCATTTTTCAGAAAACTTTTCTACTAAAATGTTCGTTTTTTTTCTCTCTCTCTGAAATGGACAGGAACTTGAACCCGAAAATTCACCCTGACATGCTTCATGTACAAAAATAGCCAAGACGGCTTAAGAAAATGAACATTGGACCTTCAAAATCAGAACCCTTTCTAAAAATCCCTTTCTAACATACAGAAACCTAAGTCAGCGACATCACAACCACACATGCATAAGAAGTAGCAAATACATAGGTAGGTACATACCGGTTAAGGGGACAAACACCTCTTAGAATTTTGGTGTACGGGTTGGTGCGCAACAAATTTATGGCAAAGGACTTGGTAGGCAATAGAAATGTAGACAAAAATAACTGAAATGGCAAAATAAAATGTACGTCGAGTAATTGATTGCGTTGGATTTGTACACAATAACACAAGCTAAACTTTTGTGAGTACAATGGCAATGAAGTATGTAATACCTTATCGTGTTAATTTTGTTGAAAAATGTGTACCTTTCTAAATCTAGAATTATACCTAGTGTCAAATCTGAATCGCTTAACGGCTCATTTGCATATCAAACAATAAAAATTTGGAATAGTTTGCCAGAGATTATACTATGTGAAAATTTCACAAAAAAATCAACAGTTCAATTTTTGCCTACCAAGTATATTTGGCTGAAAAAAATGTTGCCATTTGCACCGTTTGCCATAAAAAAGTGATTTGCCTACCTTATGTTGTAAACCTCCCTTTTGCCTAACTACCCTAAGACCCTCAGAACTTCTTCATATTTTACAGACAGATGCAACTTTGTCAGCTTTATCGATATGTGTTCGTAGCGTACTTCAAAGCATTAATGGATACTTCTAATTTTCAATGATGACTGGCAATGAATCTTAATTTCTAAATAATAATTTTAACATTTTAACAATCAATAATTTTTATCAATATTTATATATCAATTAAAATCAAGAAGTTTTAGTACCACTTGTTCATAAAATAGTAATTTGCTCTGCATATTGCATAAATAGTTTAGCCCAGAATTGTACAAGATTTAAGACTTCAACTTTTTTACCTGACTTTTGCATATTTATGAAAAATTACTAAAATCATTTGATACGTTTACATTGTATAAAAAGAATGCACCTAGGTGGGATTTCACAGTAATTTTTCATCAATTCTAGAAAATCATGTCATTGGAAATTTTAATACGCAGCAGTTTTCAAAGTGGGGTTTAGGAGAATTATTTCAGCAATTTAAGTTATTAAAATATAAGCTAATGTTATAATATTATATTTTGCAAAACATTCTTTTTACTTTGCTACAGTTTTTAAATAATTCCAAGCGGAATGGAATGTTGAATTTTTCAAATGTGTGATCATTTGAACTTTATCTTAATTAAACTTATTGTTTTTCTTGACAGAAATTTCAAATTTATGTTGCAAATCCATACCAAAAGGCCTATTTTTAATTTTAATTCAGGAGAAAATTAATTTGTAACAGGATTTGTAAAATGATTTGCATTTTCAAAGTATTTTGTGGCAAGAATACTACAAACAAGAATGAAAGAGCACGAAACTGGTGTAAAAAAGTTAACATCCAGAGTTCCTCAGTAGCATTACATGCACACGTGTATGGACACCAGATTGATTTCAAGAAAATATTTGGCCTACACTTTTATTGTGTTATTGGTTTTTGGTCACGGCATTACCTTTCCACTGTTCCACAAGTGTAAAGCCAAGAAAATTTACGGCTGTTTGGGCGAAAAAGGGTATTATTTTTGCATCTAGTCATTTAAGGGTACATTTTCAGTTGTTCACGCAGGGTTTATCCTAATAATGCTGAAGTAAGTGTAGCGACCGTGTTGAAAAACGAAATATTATTTTCTATTGGGTTTTGAGTGTTCTGTCTTGAAAATACATATCTGGCTCTAGCATGTCTGTTATGATCCCTTTGAAACCAACTTTAACAAGAAAGGTATATCAATTCTCATTTTTCTTTTTAAATATTATCCTGTATGAAATACCAACAAGGTTTATTGCAGGAAGGATATGTACCTAAAAATAATGATGTAAAATCATGCAATCTTTAGCACGAAAAACTGGTGTGCAATATTAAAACTCTGCAAAATCCTAAGAAAATCCGTTTTTTAGAGTAAGCTTAAAACGTGTTAGGGCATTGACTGCGCTCAAGATTTCCATTGTTAATTTTTAAAAAGTAAATAGGTTAAAATAGTTTCGTTAAAAAAATTGTTGAAACATTTAAACGCCTTTATTTACTAAGCGTGAGACTTCAATAAGAAGTGGATTCAAAGAGTAGTCCATTTGTATTTAATTCTAAATCTGATAATGATGTTTTTTAAAAACAGAAACGAGTTTGAATAGGAGCATATGAATGAGATGGAAATTTTAAGCTTAGATTTTGTTTAAAACTAGGAAATTGGTTTTTATACGATAATACGCAATTTTTTACTAATTTAAAATTTTTGTTTAATAGCGAGAACATTTCAGTGTGGTAAAGTTTTAATTCGTAAAATTAATAATTTCAAAGGTATAGGAATAGGTCAAAAATCTCTTACAAAGTCGGGAAATATTTTTAAATTTTGGAATGTTTTGGAACATTTCGTTCTACATTTTGATGCTTCTTCACAACAATCGTTTCCCTGCAGTGTCCTCCCATGCCCTTCCCTTTCCGTCCCATTTCCATTTATTTGTAATACGTCCATATTTTCTTGTACACAGGAATGAAGGAGAATGGTTCCAAATTCGTTTTTTCAGTTTTTCGTGAATTTTGAACGGGCTTGTTTGTAAACCAAAAATTTTTGCGTTAGCTATTAGAATTCAACCTGCATTTCCCATTGAAGTCAGGTATTTTATACGTAACGCACACAAAACATAACCTAAATCCATTTTGTGCTAAATTCATCTTTCACTTATAATTGTACACTATAATTGCACGAGAAAACAATCGATACATTATAGTAAAATAATTCGTTTCTTTTTTTAACGGGCAACACTTGAATTTTGCGTAGTGTTTCATTGATGAATTAAAATGAATCGTGACCGTTTTTCAAGAATACTTTTTATTGATTAGCGCTTGATTGATTATAACTTTTTACAATGTTTAGTCTTTAAAACAAACTTTAAGAACAAATGCTACAATACTTCATTTCATCAATCACTGCATAAAATCTAACCGTTTTTACAGCTGAACGGTTAGGTACACGACATCAAAAATTGCACAAGGAAGGTCATCCAACAGTACCTGGAGTGCATTGGAATAGTATAAGCTACCGAGTTCATTATTTTACGGCGTATAGTCACCCACCCAGTGGGTAATGGGTATACGTCAACACTGAGTCTGAGGTATTGGGGTACAGGCGGTTTACACTAAATGCGAATTAAAACGCGTGTTTGCATTATACCATATTATGAGGAATATCACACTTTACGTACAGTTTTATGTTACAATTTCATACCATAAGATTTGGACAAGTGGCAACTGGTAATGCGCAGTGGTACAGACTCAGGCTAATCCGTTGAACCCATCTGAATATCGCCGCAAAATGACTAGTCATTTTGAAATAACTAATTGGATTTGAGTTGATACAAGTTCAGTTTTAATAATTCTTGAATTTAATTGAAATGGAAATTAAATCGTACTATACTTTTTGTTTGGTTTTTTCAACTCCGGTTTGAGTTTGAACCGGCTTGTCTCCCAACAAAAAAATAGTACGTTTATATTTACACATCAGTTTGCTTCATACACGATAAATACAAAACTAAGTAATTAGTACACTGCATGGGTAAAATTGATTTCTTCTTCTTAGCAGGTCATAATAATATTGTGGGTTGCACTTCATTGACAAATTAGAAAAAAATGCGACGAATGAGCACTTGGCCTATGATGATTGATTTAAATATAAATTTGAAAACTCAAAATGTCAGCACAAACCATTATATTTTCCATTGTATACATATTACAAACAGAAACGGAGGATTAAGTTCAAGAGATCCTCAGAAAATTGCAACTGTATAAGTGGTAGAAATCAGTCACCATCGACGTAAAGAATGTACTGGTCTTTATCTCTAATTTAACTTCAGCCAAAAAAGTTTGTAATTTCTTTAGCTAGTCGAATTCTCTGTATTAAATTTTAGTCACATAATGTTTCATCAAATTTATAAGAAATGCGAATTTCTGGTAAACAGAGTAATTGAAAGTAAAAGCATTCAATCAATCTGTTATTGCAGCTGCCGGCACTAGAACTGGAGGGTTTAGTATACAATCCGAATACTGAATTTAGGGATTCAAACTAGCTTCTGGGTAATGCTAAATCATGCATAGTAAGCCATTGAAAACGCTCGCTGCTAAAGACGATGAGTATCTGAAGCAAATTAAATAAGTGTTTTATAGTCAATGACTTAGATTTGATCAGGTTTTACCATTGTAGTTAAAAACCACATACAAACTTGCTTGGAATATGTATCTGAAATACTATACGGGAAATGCTCGCTTCTCGCTCGCGAAATCGCTTATCAGCATTGAATTTTTTTTTTATAAATTTGATAGTCACTTATCAGGCTTCTTAAAAATTTTAATAAATTTTAGAGCCTCTTATCAGCCTTCTAATTAAATTTACTTAATTTTATAGTCGCTTATCAGACTTCTAAAATTGTCTTATAAATTCTCAGAAACTCTGAGTGAAGCACTAGAAGCAGCCTCTAGACCTTGCTCTAAGCTTGAACTAGGCAAGTGAATTTTAACTGCTTCTGTTTTGCATGTAAGCTTGCGCAGAGTGCAAGCTCAGCTTCACGCGCATGTAATAGCTAAACAAAAGGTAGGTGGACCTAAAACGGGTATTACTCATGTTGTTTGACACACATTTTGGCGATAAAATATTATTAATTTCAGAGTAATTCAGAATTTGCTAAAAATATTGGAAATGGGTGCGCTGGCTATTAACTACCTTGTTCAAACATTCTATAAACTCCCTAAAAATTCTAAATAATTCCTAAAAATTCTAAATAATTCCTAAACATTCGAAATAATCCCTAAAAATTCGAAAAAATCCCTAAAAATTCTAAAAACTCCCCAAAAAGAAATCCTAAATGATTTTTTTTAAATGGCTTAATCTGTACTCAAGTTAAATTTTCTGTTATGGAAAGCATGACAATTTGAGAAGTTCAAAGAAAATTGTAGACCTAGAAAACATGATTTAGAAGCAGAGTATAAATTCATAAAGCCAGCAAATATTTTTAACGAGTATATCTCTTTATTAGAATCATGTGTATAAAAAATTAGTAGAATGGGCTAGAGATAACACATTTTTAGACTCGTCTGTGAATTATTATAATAAATGTTAACGGCTTGAACTTGCAATGCCATTCAATCGAGCCTAATGCACGTGCGTGGCTGATATAATTAAATTTGCCATTTAATGTGTACTCTAATTTCTTACCTCTTTTAGGAAATAAAAGTCCAAAGAGTTATTGTGTTTCTTTTATTTCTTTTAATCGCATTGGGAATGCTATTATTACAGAGTACAGGTGACAATTGTTTAATTAGCTGGCAAATGACCTTGGCCCCACTTGACAGCCTGACACTTAATTTAATTTTGTAAGCATGATGATAGAATCTTAATACTAATAATTATTTTAAGAGACTCCATAAGCCACCTCAAAAGTCAGCAACAATTTTTTGAGCTTGATAAACGACGTCTAAAATGAGCAAATATGCTTGTTAACTTTTTGTTGCTTTCCTCTTTTTCCTTCTTCCAAGCTGAAATATTTAATTGGTATTTAAACTGTTAGTTAATTAACAAATAGCCTTTGGTTTTAAAAATCCTGTGATAAAATTATTTAGCTGCTATTTAATTTTTTAATAAATAACACCAATTTACAGGTTGGAAAATCTAACATTTATGAACACTCCGTTTAATTATACGTGTTTATACACCACTCCGAAAAAACACCATTTTATTTTCTTAATTAGTCGGAAATTAATAGTACTCCATTATAAAAACACCTTCAGATGGCCTATATATTAACCCATTCCAACATCTATTGCCGTTCACGTGACATTTACATGCGCGTAAAGCGTAGCTTGCACTCCTTTCAAAATTTTTAGAAGGCAAACAATTTTACACGGGCGTAAATGCACACGAAAAAGAGAAAGGTTTCACAATCCGAGCGAAGCCCTAGAAGCCGCCTCTGGCCCTTGCTCTAGGCTTGAGCTGGCCAAGTGCATCTACCCTGCTTCTGCTTTGCATGTACGCTTATGCCAAAATGTTTGCCTTCTAAAATTTTTCATTGGATTGCAAGCTGCCATTTACGTGCATGTAAAAGTCAACCTAACTGTTAAACTAGTTGAGAGGGTTGATGCAAAGTTTGTTCGAGTGTGTGTTTATGGAAGGATATTCACTATTCGTGAGAAATAAAAAATTGCTAAATGTCTTGAATTTTAGTTGTACTGGCTTTTAGATACAAATTATGAATTGGAGGAATAGAGAGGTATAAAAAATGTACACTCTGGTTATTACTTTTGTAAAATTGGAATAATTAACAATTTTAATTTCATTAAAATTCAGTTAAAAATTTTATAAGTCCGATAAGTGATAAAAAAAATTAGTAAACATTTTAGAAGGCTGATATCGTGCTCTAAAATTAACCTAAAACTTTAAGAAGCCTGATAAGCGACTATACAAATTATAAAAAAACTATAGATGTCCGATAAGGGATTCTAAAATTATTTGAAGCGCTTCCCAATGAAATGCTGAATCTTCAATGCTTCATGGCTTCATGTTGTCATTCGACTTGTAATGAAATTACCATTTTAATTACTTTGGCTGGATTTACAATTTACACGGCATATTGACAAAGGTATTTAAGGAGCTCTAATTTTTTTAAAGGGAAGAAAAGTCGCCTCCACCATTTCATATTTTAAAAATTATCAACCTAAATTAAAGCTTAAGCTGTGTTGATTGTCTACTCAACAAACTTAGTTTTGCAATAAACTGTTCGTTCCTGTTCCATAAAAAAGCTCAGCAACCAAAAACCTTGTTTTAAAAAGCTAAGTTATGTACAAATATAGCAAAAAAGGTTTAAGAAAATGAACATTGGACCTTTATAACCAAAAGCCTTTCACTGGACAGGTACAGGACAGACAGGCTTTATTCTCACTTTAGCATTAGTAGGATAACTTGTGTGTGAACAACTGAAAATGTAACTTTAAATACTTAAAAGGAAAAATGTACCCTTTTTTCAAAAACCCGTAAATGTTTGGATTTACATTTGTGCAGTGCAGTTTTGCATCCAGTTCTTTCAACACTTTGCATTTCAGTATCCTCTGTTACATTTTCTCAGTGTTAAATCAGCAGCCATTTTAAAAGCATCTCTTTATTTTGATAGAAAAATAATTTTCAATAATAAAAAACTTGTAAAAAATGGTACAGCCTAAATTCGAAAATGTTTCAAAACCTGCTACACTGGACAAGGTGCCTCCCGTTTTCCAAAAAGGGAAAACCGGGAAGAAAATAACCTTGTTTGCAGCATATTGTGTTCATCTGGTAAGATATTCACAAGTTTGTTGGTTTCCAGCAAAATTTCAATTTTGTTCCATCCTCACAAACATTACAGGCTATTTATAACGCGACCATTTTTAGGTTCTGATGTGTCTCATGTTTTTTCAACTTTCTCTACTATTGAACAACAATCCTGTTGTAGCGGCCACTGCAAAATCCTTGGAACTTGTTGGTTTGGATTACTGTAAAAATGCTAACAAATTTATATTGTTTTCATAATATTAGATTTTGGAGCTCAAGTTTGTTCGCTTTTAACCCTACATTATATTTTAGCTGGAAACCCCCCTCTCTGGGCTTGGGTGGTGGTTTTTCAAGTGGAACCACTCCTTCTTCTCTGCATTTCTTGTGACTTGTATGCTGCAATCACCGGTGTAAGCGTATATAATATATATTATGCTTAAAAATTGTATTCGAGTAACTCCATGGGTTATATGTAAGGCCTGGAATCTTGTACTGCCATTCAATCGAGTCTAATGCACGTGCGTAAGACAGAGCGGAACTCCTTTTTGAGATTTTAGGTGGATTCAGATTCTGCATAAGCGACCATGCAAAGCAAAAGCAGGTCCGTATCACTAGCCCAGCTCAGGCCTAGAGCATGGGTCAGAGGCTGTTTCTAGTGCTTCGCTCTGACACTGATACGGCCGTGCTTTTTCTTTGCATGTTCGCTTATGCAGAATCTGAATCCACCTAAAATCTCAAAAAGGAGTTCCGCTCAGCCTTACTTCACTCATTTTGCTACTTGTAGACATGCATGACTTGAATTAATAATTTTACTGCACCTGAAAATTCTTTAGCAAGTTTCTACAAAATTATATTGGACCTAAGAGTTGGTTATCGAGCTTTGCAAATATTGACTGACACCTTAAATATAAATAGATTAAGTTAGTAAAAAAATGCTTATCGTAACCGAGAGTTAATCAGGATTTTAATGCACATAATGTATTATCAAGCATATGTTTGTGTGTGTTTGTAATTTTTTTCTAATTTTTAGTGTTGCTTATCAAGCTTCTAGAGTTTTTGACTAGCTATCCTAGTCGCCCTTTAGATGATTTTGGTATATAGTGCAGTTAAATTATTCAAACAAATTTGTAAAAAAAATGCCGAGCCCAGATGGGAAAATTGGGATCTAGAAAAATCTGTTTATTCTGCAGCATTTGAAAAGAGACTGCAAAAAGGCTTCCCAATGTGCGGTAGCGCACTTTGTGCACTTCCGGGCAACTCGAATTCATCAGAATTCTGCCGTTACAAATGCTATATGAATAGATATAAATGCTACAACATTTTTACAAAACTTTTGTTATAGTAAACAACGACATCATACACGTTATTGTTGTGTGTAAACACTCCCACTTCCCAGTAATTTATTCATTAACATCATTCTTTAAATCAAAACACAATTCTATTTTTGGTAACATGCTAAATGTTTATGCGGCAATATAAAATTTGAGATAACTGAACTACCTAGGTTTATCCCGAATTGAATTTCTCATCTCATTTTCATGTCCTCCTGTCCATTCTTTTCGCATAAGAAGTCTTTAATAAATTTTTTGTACGTTCACAAATAAATTATTTATTTTAGGCTTTGGATAATAGAATTATTTGGAATATAAAATGGTTCAATTGTGATTCTTCGTCATTTCAAACCCCGAATCCGACTGTTATATCCTTCAGCAACTTTTAATTGAAATTATCTTTATTACAATTATTTTACCGCATTTGTTATACCACACTATTTAACTACCATTGCCGGACTGTATTGTAAATTTCAAACATTTTTTAAAATCGTGATTGGCGTTATAACATTGACGTAATTACTGGTAACATAAATGACGTAAACAAAAATAAAAAATTGTAGAAAGCAGAAACACAGGCCGAGATTTCCACTAAAAAGCGATAAGTACATAGCTGCTTGCACTTCACTCAAGTCTGATGGAGGGCAAACTCTTTTTCATGGGCGTAAATGCACAGGAAAAAGTGAAAGGTAGACATTTGGCTGTGAAGCACTAGAAGCAGCCTCTAGCTCTTGCTCTAGGCTTGAGCTGAGCATTGTCTACCTTTCTCTTTTTCCTGTGCATTTACGCCCATGAAAATTAGTTTGCCCTCCATCAGGCTTGAGTGAAGTGCAAGCAGCTATGTACTTATCGCTTTTTAGTGGAAATCTCGGCCTGTGTTTCTGCTTTCTACAATTTTTTATTTTTGTTTACGTCATTTATGTTACCAGTAATTACGTCAATGTTATAACGCCAAGCACGATTTTAAAAAATGTTTGAAATTTACAATACAGTCCGGCAATGTTAGTTAAATAGTGCCGTAGTAATAAATAGTAAAACAGAATGCCAGCTTCAGGACTTTGGTCTAATTTCTATTGACATAAACCAAGTACTTGGAAAAGGTCGATCCGGGACAAAAGTGTACAGAGGAATATTTGATGGACGAGATGTCGCTGTAAAAGTAGTTAGTGAAGAAACTGAGGAAGCACTTCGAGAAGTAGAGATTCTGAAAAGGCTAGACGATCATCCAAACATTGTGCGCTACTTTATAGCGGAACCGAAAAACGATAAAGTTTACATTGCCCTTGAACTTTGTCTTATTAATCTGGAAGATGAAATTAAAATGCAACTAGTAAAACCGAAACCAATTGGTGTGCTTAAATGTTGCGCAAAAGGACTAGCTTTTTTGCACAAAAACAAAATCCTCCACCGGGACCTAAAACCTGCAAACATTTTACTGAATCGACTCGGACAAGTGAAAATTTCCGATTTTCTAAAAAGTTGGAGGCAGGTCGATCAACAGCAAGTGCGTCGGGAGTGGTTGGAACGGCAGACTGGATGGCACCTGAGTTGCTCAGGTTATTTGAAGATGGAAATCACTCCGAGATTACGGTTAGAACGGTAAGCATGAATACTTATTGGAACGTTCTTAGAAATTCATTAGTACCTGCAACTATACTAAACATGTAATTTGATATCCAATTCAACAGACAGCGAAAACAGACATATTTTCTCTCGGATGTGTATTTTACTTTGTGTTGTCTAACGGTCAGCATCTGTTCGGCGACGGCTTCAAGCGACCTCAAAACATCATTGATAATTCCCCTAAGTGGGGAGACCTACCACTAAATGATAACATGAAAGAGCTAATTAGAAAAATGATCTCTTTGTTTTCTTTCGGCTTCTGCTAATCCGTTCGCGTACATACCTTCGCTAACTTTAGTTTCAGGTACTTTTTTAAACGCTTTAAATACCCGGGGATTAGTGTGACCCTTCTTTAGTTCTTGCAGGAGTGAACGCAGAGGCTGAGTTGAAGTATTTAATCTTCTGTAACAGGGCAGTATTGCAGTGTTCAAA